>JARQOD010000003.1:99085937-99250328 GCA_033576555.1 Oophaga sylvatica
TCAAGGGTTTGGGTATCAAGGCCCCATCTCTGAAACCAGGCAATTCGGCTACTAAAACCTTACCTTGGCGAAAAAGTTAACATGGTGTTTCAGCTGTTGCACCCGATTGGGGTCATAAAAAAACCCCTCCCCCATGGCTAAAATAAAAGCATAAAGGGTGATTCAAACATCATCCCAGTCTCAATCGGGGGTTTTGCCCCTCAAACCCTTATTGGAAAGCAACATGTTATAGTAAGCACTTTGGATCGTTCAGGGGGAAATTGTGAAGCATGGCAAGAAAATGTTTGCTTTGGGTTAAAAAAATCCCTGAATTTCTCACGTTCACCCCCCAAAACGAAAAGAGGAAAATTTGGGGGGTCCCAGAACTGGGGGTTATGGCGGACCTGGACTCTTTCCCTGGGCCCTCAATCCTGGCTCTTTTAATTCCTGGTAGTTTGCCCCAACATTTTGCAATTATGATTGTGAGGTCCTGTGGGTTTGCAAAAACGGGTCTTTATAGTCTGAAATTTCTGCAAGGATTGTATCGTCACCGCAAAGCTTTTTTATCGGGCCTCCATTTTCCCAGATCTTTTAAGGCAGAAGTGGGGAAGGAAAAGGGAAAGGAAAAAAAAAAAAAAAAAATAGTGTTTCCCGTGGAACACCCCAGGTAACATTAAAGGGAATCCCTCACTGGAATTTTTGTGAGAATCACAACCACTGCATAAATAAGGTTTTTAAAACGGAATCTGATTTCCACAGTACAGAAAACACGGTTTTCCCAGACCCGCAGCACTAAACTTTTGACTCCTGAATTTGTCATGTATAGTGTAAGTTCCTATAGTTTTTTGTGTTGGGTGCGAGGAAACACATGGACTAGGTGATTTGAAATGATTGTTTATTCATAAAGCAGCGAAAAGGTCACACAGTTTGCGGAAAGAGGAGGAGACCAGCAGGGCCAAGTAACTTCAAACTCTACAATTTAATCTCCAAGCGTTCAGGATTTTCTCTGTACCGTAATTCCCCGCAAAAAAGGGTTCCCAGACAGCGGGTTTTCCAAAATCCAAAAAGTGTTCCAAAGTTCCTCAGTAGGAATAGCTGGAGTCCAAAATCCTAGGTTTTCCAGGATCAGGTCACAGGCTGACTGAGGTTTGATTCAGGAGCACTGATTGTTCAGCTGAGGCTGCTTAAGAAGCAAGAGGGAGAGAATCAGGGCGGAACATAAAACTGGAAACTCCATATTAACTGAGGGCAAGAGCTGCAGAAAACAGAAAGCAAAATGGCCGACGGAAAACTGAGTTTCAAGGACATGTCAAAAGAGACAAAGAACCTTACAGCCTGCTGCTAGTAGAATGGTGGTATGGCAAAACTCTGAACTCTGTTACTTCACAGAGTCGCAACCACAGACCTCTGGCACTATATGGCGGTATTAAGGACTCCAACTGCTGTGGGACAGCAGTCCGTAGAACGCAATCAGCAACGCAATCAGACAATTTCTCCTCACCGGAGGTGCCGGTATACTAGGGGCTTATTTCAGCCGAGCCCTAAACATGCGTGAAAAGATCACACTGGCGCAAAGCACATAATGTAATTGATACTAGCGCATGGCGGCACGACCATGCCACCCTTTTTTAGTAGCAACTACAGGGCCTGCCAGATAAGGACCAATAGGAAACTGTTCCAGAACACCAGTATCACAGGACCTTCTGGCGGACCAATAGGAGCTGCTGCTGTACCTGAGTATGTGACCCCTGATCTCCAATGAGAAGATCTCACCCTGGGCATGCTCAGAAGGGGAAAACAAGGACTTTGTCCTAAAGACGTTTGCTCGCCGCTAACCAGTACTGGCCACAATAGCAGAGCCTGGAGAGGCAGCAGTAATCCTCTGCACACTGTTAGATGGGCGAGACGCTGGGACCGACGTCTAAGCTGAGCAGAGTCCACTGTGGCCGGAACGGATGGGAGACCGCAGCCGGGGATGGCTCGAGATTCCCCTTGTGCAGAAGCGGGAACTCAACCTGTTGTGAATGTGTTAGAAAATGAATTCTGAGCAGAAGCTCCCTCTGGTGGTTACAAACAGTACTGAACTATTCAATGAAGATTGTGAAGATTGGCAATCAGGTGTTACAGACTGGTCTTATATAAGGGAGGTTCCCTCCCATCAGGGTTGCCGGTGATCAATTGTTCTTGTCTCAACTTTGGTTCCTGGTTCACTTGGAAGCTTGCTGTGTCTTGCTGCATCTTCTGCTAACAGATAAGATTTTCTGCTTTTATTTTTGTGCTTGCTTTTTGCATTTTTCCTGCACTTCTGTGGAGGTCAGCCAGGTCCCCTCCGGGGGCTTGTGCTCCTCTCAGTTTATCTGAGCCATGTTATTTGTTCATTTGCCTTTTCCAGTTTTTTCAGTGGCTGCTGCTTAGTTTTGTTACACCAGAGAACTAATTTAGTGGTAGAGGTCGTGTGATCTCAGGTGTTTTTGCAATTAGTGAGTTGGTATTTTTTTAGGGTTTTTTGGATTGCAGCAAGTGTCCTTTCCTATCCTTTTCTTTCCAGGAAGATGGGCCCAACGTTTGCTCATACTATTTTCTGTCTGTGTCTGTATTTCCTCTTGTCTAACGCCATTACATGTTTGGGGGCTTCCTATGTTCTTTGGGGATCTGCTCCGGGGCAGATAGTTTTCCTCTTTCTATCTTTAGGTGTAGTTAGCTTCTCAGGCTGTGACGAGGCGTCTAGGACCAACGTAGGTACGCTACCACGGCTGCCTTTAGTTGTGGTGGTTAGTCAGGTTACTGCAATCCAGTAGATTTCAACCTCTCTGGTGTATTGCCTTTTTTGCTGCTCCTCCTCAGCTACCAAATCATAACAGTATCACCGGACAAACTGAAAATTATATGGTACTCACAGAAGGAAAGATAGTGTAAAAAAAAAAAGTTGTCAGAGTTGTCAGAGATATTTTTTTTTTCTTTCCCTCTTTTTCTCTAGGTGCCGAGGATTTTTTTTTCTCTCAATGGAGTTTGCCACAGTTGTCTGGCCGTGTGGATCAGCTTGCCACTGAGTTCGGAGTATTGCTACCTATCTTGCAGGGTTGCCGGTTGTGGAACCTAGGATCCCCATGCCAGATTTGTTTTTAGGGGATCGAGCTAAATTTTCTGAATTTCAAAATAACTGTAAGTTGTTTTTTGCCTTAAAACCTAAGTCCTCAGGGAACGCAGCACAGCAGGTTCAAATTGTCATCTCTCTCCTGCGCGGCGATCCTCAGGATTTGGCTTTTTCCCTGACACCTGGGGATCCTGTTTTGAGTAATGTTGATGCATTTTTTCTGGCTCTAGGGTTATTGTACGATGAACCTAATGTCACTGATCAAGCTGAAAAAGCCTTGTTGGCATTAAAAACAGGGGCTTGAGGACGCTGAGTTGTACTGTCAGAGATTCCGAAGGTGGGCAGTCCTGACCAAATGGAATGATGATGCTTTGGCAGCCCTTTTCGGAAGGGTCTGTCAGAGTATGTAAAAGATGTTATGGTGGGTTTCCCTGCTCCCTCTGGTCTCAATGATTCTATGTCATTGGCGATTCAAATTGACAGACGTTTGCGTGAGCGTAGAGGTATGCGTGGAATAGTGTTGCCTTGTGAACCAGCTTCTGAACCCATGCAGTGTGATAGAGTGGCTTCTGGGGCACAGCGTCATGAGTTTCGAAAACGCAATGAGATATGTTTCTACTGTGGTGACGTCTCTCATGCTATTTCAGTCTGCCCTAAGCGGGGAAGACGTTTGCACGCTCAGTTGTCTTGGGTAGTGTTCAGACTAAATTTCTGTTGACTGTTACCCTGATTTGCTCCTTGTCCACATTTTCTGCTCAGGCTTTTGTTGATTCGGGAGCAGCTATTAACCTGATGGATTTTGATTTTGCTAAACGTTGTGGGTTTCCCTTGATACCCCTACGGAAGTCTATTCCCCTACTGGGATTGATTCTACCCCTTTGGCTGAGAATAAACCCCAGTTCTCTACTCAGGTGATAATGAGGGTTGAACCTGATCATCAGGAGAGTTGCAAATTTTTGGTGCTGTATAATCTGCATGACATTATTGTACTGGGTTTCCCTTGGTTACAGTCTCATAATCCTGTTTGGATTGGAAATCTGTGTCTGTAACCAGTTGGGGCTGCCAATGTGTTAATGCCAACACTCCTGTTTTTTCTCCCTCTCCCCAGGCTCAGGATGTTCCTGACTTTTTGACTGATTTTTCTGATGTGTTTAGCGAAAGTAAATCTGCATCCTTGCCCCCCCATAGGAGCTATGACTGCGCTATTGAATTAGTGCCTGGTAGTAAATTCCCTAAAGGTCGCCTTTTTAACTTGTCTGTACCTGAACATGACGCTATGCGGTCTTATATCAAGGAGTCATTGGAGAAGGGTCATATCAGACCATCCTCTTCACCCTTGGGTGCCGTTTTTTTCTTTGTGGCCAAAAGGATGGTTCATTAAGGCCGTATATTGATTATCGTCTCTTGAACAATATCACTGGGGAAATATCAATATCTGTTACCCTTGATTTCTGACCTGTTTTCCAGGGTGAAAAGTGCTACTTGGTTTACCAAGCTTGACCTCAGGGGAGCGTATAACCTTATTCGCATTAAGCACGGGGATGAATGGAAGACGGCATTTAATACCCCAGAGGGGCATTTTGAGTACCTAGTGATGCCCTTTGGGCTCACTAATGCTCCTTTCAGTCTTCCAGTCCTTCATGAATGACATTTTCAGGGATTTTGTGGATAAATTTCTGATTGTTTATTTGGATGATATCTTGATTTTTTTCCAATGACTGGGACTCTCATGTGAAACATGTTCGGACTGTGTTCCAGATTTTGAGAGAGAATGCCTGTATGTGAAGGGATCAAAGTGTCTTTTTGGCGTACAGAGGATCTCATTTCCGGGATTCATTTTGTCCCCATCTATTATTGAAATGGACCCGGTCAAGGTTCATGCCATCTGTGATTGGTTCCAACCTACTTCATTAACCCCTTCCCGACCCATGACGCCTACGTTGGCGTCATGAAAACCTGTGCCATCCCGACCCATGACGCCAACGTAGGCGTCATGCTATAAATCATGTTCCGGCGGGTCGGGTGACTGAAATCACTGAAAGGTCACTCGACCCGCAGGCACAGGACCCCTTGCGCATCACCACAGTGGGGGTGGCTTAACCCCCACGTGGTTACGATCGCTCTGATTGGCTGTTAAAAGTGAAACAGCCAATCAGAGCGATTAGTAATATTTCACCACTGAAAAGTGGTGAAATATTACAATCCAGCCATGGCCGATGCTGCAATAGCATCGGCCATGGCTGGACACTGTGTTCCCACCCTCCCCACACCGAGTAACGGTGGTGATCGGCCGCCGCCGATTCATGGCGGCGAACGGTTACCGCCGTTACTATCATCTGCTGGCCGGTCCTATCGTCTCCCCTCCGGTGTGCTCCGCTCCCCCCGCCCTCCGATCACCCCCCCGAATATACTCACCTCCTCCGGTCTTCTGCGGCCTCTTGATCCGTCCCAGCGTCCGCCCGGGACTCTTCATGGGCGCCGCCATCTTGGAAAATGGCGGGTGCATGCGCAGTGCGCCCGCCGCTGGCGCATGCGCAGTGCGCCTTTCAAAGTACAATTTATTTTGATCACTGTGATAAACTCTCACAGTGATCAAAATAAGAGTAAATGAACCCCCCCCCTGTCATAGGTAGGACAAAAAATAAAATAAAGAATTTTTTTTTTTCCCTTTTAGGCCCTGTCCACACGTTGCGGATTTCGCTGCTGATCCGCAGCTGATTTCGCTGCTGATCCGCAGCGGATTTCGCTGCTGATCCGCAGCTGATTTCACTGCTGATCCGCAGCGGATTTCGCTGCGGATCCGCAGCGGATTTCGCTGCTGATCCGCAGCTGATTTCGCTGCTGATCCGCAGCTGATTTCGCTGCTGATCCGCAGCTGATTTCGCTGCTGATCCGCAGCGGATTTCGCTGCTGATCCGCAGCGGATTTCTCTGCTGATCCGCAGTGAATTTTGCTGCTGATTTCGCTGCTGATCCGCAGCTGATTTCGCTGCTGATCCGCAGCGGATTTCGCTGCTGATCCGCAGCTGATTTCGCTGCTGATCCGCAGCGGATTTCGCTGCTGATCCGCAACGGATTTCGCTGCTGATCCGCAGCGGATTTCGCTGCTGATCCGCAGCTGATTTCGCTGCTGATCCGCAGCTGATTTCGCTGCTGATCCGCATCTGATATCGCTGCTGATTTCGCTGCTGATCCGCAGCTGATTTCGCTGCTGATCCGCAGCGGATTTCGCTGCTGATCCACAGCGGATTTCGCTGCTGATCCGCAGCTGATTTGGCGCTGCGGATCCACAGCAGATCCAGAAACCATGTACAGTACAATGCAAATAAATGGTAAGAAAAAAACGCTGTGCACATGCGGATTTGCTGCGGTTTCAAAACCGCAGCATGTCAATTCTTTGTGCGGATTCCGCAGCGGTTTTACACCTATTCCATTATAGTTGTAAAACCGCAGGGAAAAACCGCAGCAAATCCGCGCTAAATTCGCAGTTAAAAGGCAGGTCATTTTACCTGCGGATTTTAGAAAAATCAGCAAGTGAATCCGCAACGTGTGCACGGGGCCTCAGGGTTAGGCAGGGTTCATATTGCATTATGGCAGTCCGTTAGATGGACTGCGTTTCACCGCGGTGTAACACGGTGTAACGCAGTCCGTTAACGCTGCCATTCACCCCATTTGTGTGCGCATAGCAACGCATGCCGTAAAGCGGCATGCATTCGCGACGTGCTGTCATTCAGTGACGGAGCCTCTGACACGGGCTGCAGCGTCTGGGCTCCGTCACCGCTAGCGCAGATGAATCATCTGATGATTCATCTGCCCTAGCGGGTATAGCATAACGGGATTTTCCCGTCAACGCTGAAAAGTGGTGAAATATTACAATCCAGCCATGGCCGATGCTGCAATAGCATCGGCCATGGCTGGACACTGTGTTCCCACCCTCCCCACACCGAGTAACGGTGGTGATCGGCCGCCGCCGATTCATGGCGGCGAACGGTCACCGCCGTTACTATCATCTGCTGGCCGGTCCTATCGTCTCCTCTCCGGTGTGCTCCGCTCCCCCCCGCCCTCCGATCACCCCCCCTGAATATACTCACCTCCTCCGGTCTTCTGCTGCCTCTTGATCCGTCCCGGCGTCCGCCCGGGACTCTTCATGGGCACCGCCATCTTTGAAAATGGCGGGCGCATGCGCAGTGCGCCCGCCGACCGGCGCATGCGCAGTGCGCCCGCCGGGCCCGGGCGCATGCGCAGTGCGCCCGCCGGCCGGCGCATGCGCAGTGCGCCTTTCAAAGTACAATTTATTTTGATCACTGTGATAAACTCTCACAGTGATCAAAATAAAAGTAAATGAACCCCCCCCTGTCATAGGTAGGGACAAAAAATAAAATAAAGAATTTTTTTTTTCCTTTTAGGCCCTGTCCACACGTTGCGGATTTCGCTGCTGATCCGCAGCTGATTTCGCTGCTGATCCGCAGCTGATTTCGCTGCTGATCCGCAGCGGATTTCGCTGCTGATCCGCAGCTGATTTCGCTGCTGATCCGCAGCGGATTTCGCTGCTGATCCGCAGCGGATTTCTCTGCTGATCCGCAGCTGATTTTGCTGCTGATCAGCAGCGGATTTCGCTGCTGATCCGCAGCTAATTTCGCTGCTGATTTCGCTGCTGATCCGCAGCTGATTTCGCTGCGTACCCGCAGCGGATTTCGCTGCTGATCCGCAATGGATTTCGCTGCTGATCCGCAGCGGATTTCGCTGCTGATCCGCAGCTGATTTCGCTGCTGATCCGCAGCTGATTTCGCTGCTGATTTCGCTGCTGATCCGCAGCTGATTTCGCTGCTGATCCGCAGCGGATTTCGCTGCTGATCCGTAACTGATTTCGCTGCTGATCCGCAGCTGATATCGCTGCTGATTTCGCTGCTGATCCGCAGCTGATTTCGCTGCTGATCCGCAGCGGATTTCGCTGCTGATCCGCAGCGGATTTCGCTGCTGATCCGCAGCGGATTTCGCTGCTGATCCGCAGCTGATTTCGCTGCTGATCCGCAGCTGATTTCGCTGCGGATCCACAGCGGATTTGGCGCTGCGGATCCACAGCAGATCCAGAAACCATGTACAGTACAATGCAAATAAATGGTAAAAAAAAAAACGCTGTGCACATGCGGATTTGCTGCGGTTTCAAAACCGCAGCATGTCAATTCTTTGTGCGGATTCCGCAGCGGTTTTACACCTATTCCATTATAGTTGTAAAACCGCAGGGAAAAAACCGCAGCAAAGTCGCGCTAAATTCGCAGGTAAAAGGCAGGTCATTTTACCTGCGGATTTTAGAAAAATCAGCAAGTGAATCCGCAACGTGTGCACGGGGTCTCAGGGTTAGGCAGGGTTCATATTGCATTATGGCAGTCCGTTAGATGGACTGCGTTTCACCGCGGTATAACACGGTGTAACGCAGTCCGTTAACGCTGCCATTCACCCCATTTGTGTGCGCATCGCAACGCATGCCGTAAAGCGACATGCGTTCGCGACGTGCTGTCATTCAGTGACGGAGCCTCTGACACGGGCTGCAGCGTCTGGGCTCCGTCACCGCTAGCGCAGATGAATCATCTGATGATTCATCTGCGCTAGCGGGTATAGCATAACGTGATCGCGTTATGCTATACCGTTACCAGCCCGTCAACGCTACATGTTGAACGGACTGGTAAAACGCAGTATGAACCCAGCCTTAGGGTTAGAATTTGGGTTACGGTTAGAATTTGGGTTAGGGTTGGAATTTGGGTTAGGGTTGGAATTAGGGTTAGGGTTGGGATTAGGGTTAGGTTTGTGGTTAGGGTTAGAGTTATGATAAGTGTTAGGGGTGTTTTGGGGTTAGGGTTGGGATTAGGGTTAGGCTTGTGGTTAGGTTTATGGTTAGAGTTGGGATTAGGGTTAGGGGTGTGTTGGGGTTAGGGTTATGGTTAGGGTTTGTATTTGGGTTAGGGGTGTGTAGGGGTTAGGGTTGGGGTTAGGGGTGTGTTGGGGTTAGGGTTGGAGTTAGAATTGAGGGGTTTCCACTATTTAGGCACCTCAGGGGTCTCCATACGCGACATGGCGCCACCATTGATTCCTGCAAATTTTGCGTTCAAAAAGTCAAACAGTGCTCCCTTTATTCCAAGCCCCGACGTATGCCCAAACAGTGGTTTACCCCCACATATGGGGTATCAGCGTACTCTGGAAAAATTGCACAACAACTTTGGGGGTCTAATTTCTCCTGCTAACATTGGGAAAATAAAAAAATTGGGGACTAAAGATCATGTTTGTGGAAAAAATATGATTTTTTTTATTTTCATGCCCGGGCGTTATAAACTTCTGTGTAGCCCTTGGAGGTTCAAAGTGCTCACTACACATCTAGATAAGTTATTTGCGGGGTCTAGTTTCCAAAATGGGGTCACTTGTGGGGAGTTTCTACAGTTTAGGCACATCAGGGGCTCTGCAAACGTAACATGACGCCCGCAGACCATTCCATCAAGTGGGCATTTCAAAACGTCACTACTTCCCTTCCGAGCCCCGACGTGCGCCCATACAGTAGTTTTCTCCCACATATGGGGTATCAGCGTACTCAGGACAAGTTGGACAACAACTTTTAGGGTCTAATTTCTCCTGTTACCCTTGGGAAAATAAAAAAATTGGGGACTAAAAGATCTTGATTATGGAAGAAATATGATTTTTTTTATTTTCATGCCCGGGCGTTATAAACTGCTGTGTAGCCCTTGGGGGTTCAAAGTGCTCACCACACATCTAGATAAGTTCTTTGTGGGGTCTAGTTTCCAAAATGGGGTCACTTGTGGGAGTTTCTACTGTTTAGGCACATCAGGGGCTCTGCAAACCTAACATGATGCCCGCAGATCATTCCATCAAAGTCAACATTTCAAAACGTTACTACTTCCCTTCCGAGCCCCAACGTGTGCCTGAACAGTGGTTTCCCCCCACATATGGGGTACCAGTGTACTCAGGACAAACTGTACAACAACTTTTGTGGTCCAATTTCTCCTGTTACCCTTGTGAAAATAAAAAATTGCGGGTTAAAAAAATCAGTTTTTGAGGATAAAAATGATTTTTTATTTTCACGGTCCTGCATTATAAACTTCTGTGAAGCACTTGGGGGTTCAAGGTGCTCACCACACAACTGGATAAGTTCCTTTGGGGGTCTAGTTTACAAAATGGGGTCACTTGTGGGGGGTTTCTACTGTTTAGGCACATCGGGGGCTCTGCAAACGTAACAAGATGCCCGCAGACCATTCCATCAAGTCGGGATTTCAAAGCGTCACTACATCCCTTCCGAGCCCTGACGTGTGCCCAAACAATGGTCCCCCCCCACATATGGGGTCCTAGCGTACTCAGGACAAACTGGACAACAACTTTTGGGGTCCAATTTCTCCTGTAACCATTGTGAAAATACAAAATAGTGAGCTAAAAAATCATTTTTTGAAAAAAAAAAAAGATTTCTTATTTTCACGGCTCTGCGTTATAAACTTCTGTGAAGCACCTGGGGGTTCAAAGTGCTCACTTTGCATCTAGATAAGTTCCTTAGGGGGTCTAGTTTCCAAAATGGGGTCATTTGTGGGGGAGCTCTAAACTTTAGGCACACAGGGGCTCTCCAAACACGACATGGTGTCCGCTAACGATTGGAGCTAATTTTCCATTCAAAAAGTCAAATGGTGCTCCTTCCCTTCTGAGCCCTGCCGTGCGCCCAAACAGTGGTTTATGACCATATATGAGGTAACTGTGTACTCAGGAGAAATTGCCCAACAAATTTTAGGATCCAATTTATACTGTTGCCCATGTGAAAATGAAAAAACTGAGGCTAAAAGAAAATTTTTGTGAAAAAAAAGTACTTTCTTTTTTTTACGGATCAATTTGTGAAGCACCTGGGGGTTCAAAGTGCTCACTATTCATCTAGATAAGTTCCTTAGGGTCTAGTTTCCAAAATGGGGTCACTAGTGGGGGAGCTCCAATGTTTAGGCACACAGGGACTCTCCAAATGCGACATGGCAACCGCTAAATATTCCAGCATATTTTCCATTCAAAAAGTCAAATGGTGCTCCTTCCCTTCTGAGCCCTGCCGTGCGCCCAAACAGTGGTTTATGACCACATATGAGGTATCGGTGTACTCAGGAGAAATTGGCCAACAAATTTTAGGATCCAATTTTTACTGTTACCCATGTGAAAATGAAAAAACTTAGGCTAAAAAAAATTTTGGTGAAAAAAAAAGTACTTTCTTTTTTTTACGGATCAATTTGTGAAGCACCTGGGGGTTCAAAGTGATCACTATGCATCTAGATAAGTTCCTTAGGGGTCTAGTTTCCAAAATGGGGTCACTTGTGGGGGAGCTTTAATGTTTAGGCACACAGGAACTCTCCAAATGCGACATGGCAACCGCTAAATATTCCAGCATATTTTCTATTTAAAAAGTCAAATGGCGCTCCTTCCCTTCTGAGCCCTGCCGTGCGCCCAAACAGTGGTTTATGACCACATATGAGGTATCTGTGTACTCAGGAGAAATTGCCCAACAAATTTTAGGATACAATTTATACTGTTGCCCATGTGAAAATGAAAAAAACTGAGGATAAAAGAAAATTTTTGTGAAAAAAAAGTACTTTCTTTTTTTTACGGATCAATTTGTGAAGCACCTGGGGGTTCAAAGTGCTCACTATGCATCTAGATAAGTTCCTTAGGGGATCTAGTTTCCAAAATAGGGTCACTTGTGGGGGAGCTCCAATGTTTACGCACACAGGAACTCTCCAAATGAGACATGGCAACCGCTAAATATTCCAGCATATTTTCTATTCAAAAAGTCAAATGGCGCTCCTTCCCTTCTGAGCCCTGCTGTGCGCCCAAACAGTGGTTTATGACCACATATGAGGTATCTGTGTACTCAGGAGAAATTGCCCAACAAATTTTAGGATCCAATTTATACTGTTGCCCATGTGAAAATGAAAAAAACTGAGGCTAAAAGAAAATTTTTGTGAAAAAAAAAGTACTATCTTTTTTTTACAGATCAATTTGTGAAGCACCTGGGGGTTCAAAGTGATCACTATGCATCTAGATAAGTTCCTTAGGGGGTCTAGTTTCCAAAATGGGGTCAGTTGTGGGGAGCTCCAATGTTTAGGCACACAGGAACTCTCCAAATGCAACATGGCAACTGCTAAATATTCCAGCATATTTTCCATTCAAAAAGTCAAATGGCGCTCCTTCCCTTCTGAACCCTTCCGTGCGCCCATACAGTGGTTTATGACCACATATGAGGTATCTGTGTACTCAGGAGAAATTGCCCAACAAATTTTAGGATCCATTTTATCCTGTTGCCCATGTAAAAATGAAAACATTTATGCTAAAAGAAAATTTTTGTTGGAAAAATCAAAATGTCCATTTTTTCCTTCCACGTTGCTTTAGTTCCTGTGAAGCACCTGAGGGGTTAATAATCTTCTTGAATGTAGTTTTGAGTAGCTTGAGGGGTGCAGTTTTTATAATGGTGTCACTTTTGGGTATTTTCTGCCATATAGACCCCTCAAAGTGACTTCAAATGTGAAAATGGTTTTGTAAATTTTGCTGTAAAAATGAGAAATCGCTGGTCAACTTTTAACCCTTATAACTTCCTAACGAAAAAAAATGTTGTTCCCAAAATTGTGCTAATGTAAAGTAGACATGTGGGAAATGTTATTTATTAACTATTTTGTCTCACATAACTCTCTTGTTTAACAGAATAAAAATTAAAAATTTGAAAATTACAAAATTTTAAAATTTTTTGCCAAATTTCCATTTTTTTCACAAATAAACGCAAAAATTATCGACCTAAATTTACCACTAACATGAAGCCCAATATGTCACGAAAAAACAATCTCAGAATCGCTAGGATCCGTTGAAGCGTTCCTGAGTTATTACCTCATAAAGGGACACTGGTCAGAATTGCAAAAAATGGCAAGGTCTTTAAGGTCAAAATAGGCTGGGTCATGAAGGGGTTAAAGGCTCTTCAGAGATTCTTGGGTTTTGCCAATTTTTATCGTAAATTTATTGGTAATTTCTCTGTTATTGTTAAACCATTGACTGATTTGACCAAGAAGGGTTCTGATGTGGTGAATTGGCCTCCTGAGGCAGTCTCTGCGTTTCAGGAACTTAAGCAGAGATTCACTTCTGCTCCTGTTCTACGGCAAGGAGAGGGAATGTGATGTGCCCATCACAAGAACATCGAAACCGGGCATTTATAAAAAATTACAAATCTTTATTGAAACATATATAAAGACATATTGTATTAAAAATAGGAGGCAAAAACAGTGTAAGGCAATTGGACCACGAAGACATGTGCAAGTCCAGGAAAGCAAGGGAGTCGCACTGGCCCAGGCAAATCAATGGTGAATGACTATGTGATGAAATCACAATACAATATCAATAGTATGAATGATACAATGACCCGCATGCACGTAGATCACATACATAAAAAAGTGTTCACAAATGACTAATTAATAATATACAGGTATGCAAATATGCCCCTAACACAAAGCACTGGGGAGAGTACTCAAAAAGAGAGATGGTTCTCAGTAGAACTGACAAGTGTCAAAATGGCATATAATAGCCTCTCTCCAAGTGGATAATAATTGTTCAATGAGGTCACAATTAATTCAGTTGTACAATGATCCACATGCATATAGATAGAATGAATAAGATCCAATGTGCTCGCAAAGGGTTATCAAATTACATACAAGTGTGCATATACATCCCTTAAGCGGAACACTAGAGAGGGTGCTCAGATGAGATTCTAAACTGCACGCTTAAACTGACAAATGTCAGAAAAGTATTAAATTACCTCTCTCCAAGGATAGCGGGTGCGAGCCTGGGTCTGCATGTCTGCCCCGACGCGCGTTTCGGCAAGATTGCCTTCGTCAGGGGGCGCGTTAGACGTCAGAACCGGGAGGCTTAAATGTCAGTGAACCGGAAGTTCAATGCCGCGACCCGGAAGTGACGCCTCCGTTGCTGTAACGACTGACAATGCCGAGCAGTGCCGGCGTCATGTGGAGGTAGGCGTGTGTCGCCATGGTAACCATCCACATGAAGACGCCGGACATCGCGCAGCATTCGCCGAGCAGCAGGGAGGCGTGCAAAGTCGCGGCACAGAACCGCCGTAAAGGCCAAATGGTAAAACAAATGAATATAATGGTATAAAGGCACATTAATTCTCGTGTATGTGGATAAGCTTGAGCATACAAATTGCTGTGATGTTACAGCAAGATAACGCACCGTGTGGATTGAATATATAAATGATGAATAAAATCTATGGAATATGCCAAAAATATAACAACAATACAAAATATATCCAATCCAAAACATATAAACAGTCCAGAACATGTAATAGATGTCATTGATAATAACAACAAATAATAATAAACAAATAATGTTACTGAAAAAACCTATTAGCAAGAATAATGATAATGAAAAAGAAAAATGAAATAATAAAAAATGAAAAATAAAATAATAATATATATAAAATAAAATAATAATAATAAAAATAAAATAGTAATGATATTTAACAACAAATGAATAAATAATATACTGAACTGAAAATAAAAAAAGGATATATATATATATATGAATAGATATGAAAATGAAACAAAAATAATAATAAATGTAAATAAAAATAATAATAATGATGAAAGTGAAAATGAAATGAAAAAATGAAGGAATAAAAGAAATTATTAAATTATTAATGATATACACAATGCGAACATAAAGAAAACATACACAAGGAAAAACCAAAAATGAAAACGTTGATGAGATGTTGGTGGGATTAGATGATGTCCTATTTGAATGAAACGAAGTGGCCATCACAAAGGAAAAACGCCTCAGTAGATCAGAACAACGTTAATGCCTGAATGATACAATAAAAATAAAATTAAAACCGGTTAAAAGAAACATTTCCAAGACAATACAAATTCCCCCATGGATCAAGAATCCAGCGCGGCGGTGATCACAAGAAAGACACAAAACTTAGATTTTCATTTAATCCTGATGGATGGACTGTATTCAAAGTCCAAATCCATCTTGTTTCAAGTTGATTTAAACGTTGCGTTATCCTTCCGCCACGTATACCCAAATCGATGCAATCAATGCCTCTAACTTTGAAGCCTTTACTATCACAGTTGTGATGGATCTTAAAATGTTTAGGTATAGTCTTGAGTACAGACACATCAACCTCATTTATTGCTGACTCTATGCCAAGCACATGCTCCCTGATCCGAACCTTGAGTTGGCGGGTGGTAAGTCCAACATAGATCAGGGAGCATGGGCACGTGGCATAGTAGATAACAGCCTTTGTATTACAAGTGATGTTTTTATGAATTTTAAATATTCTCTTACCTGAGGAATCAGAGAATGAGTCTGTACGGACCATATTGATACATGCTACACAGTGACCGCAGGGAAAGGAACCCTTGCGTTCACTGAAGGCATTCAAGAAAATGGGACGTGGAGACTCTATGTAGTGGCTTTGGGTTAAAAGATTTATGCAGATTTTTGGACCTTCGGTATGTTATGAGAGGCTTATTGGGAATCAACTTTTTGAGAGTGGAATCAGTTTGTAGAATTGGCCATGCTTTAGAAATCACCTTCCTAATTCTTTTGGACTGAGAATGAAAGGTTGTGATGAACCTAATGGGTTCTGGCTTCTTATCAATGTCAGTTGTCTTATAAAGCAACGAATTCCTCACACTATTTTTAGCCTTATTATAGGCTTTTTTGATAGATCTATGACTATAGATCTATCATTAATAATTTCTTTTATTCCTTCATTTTTTCATTTCATTTTCACTTTCATCATTTATTATTATTTATTTACATTTATTATTATTTTTGTTTCATTTTCATATCTATTCATATATATATATCCTTTTTTTATTTTCAGTTCAGTATATTATTTATTCATTTGTTGTTAAATATCATTACTATTTTATTTTTATTATTATTATTTATTTTATATATATTATTATTTTATTTTTCATTTTTTATTTCATTTTTCTTTTCCATTATCATTATTCTTGCTAATAGGTTTTTTCAGTAACATTATTTGTTTATTATTATTTGTTGTTATTATCAATGACATCTATTACATGTTCTGGACTGTTTATATGTTTTGGATTGGATATATTTTGTATTGTTGTTATATTTTTGGCATATTCTATAGATTTTATTCATCATTTATATATTCAATCCACACGGTGCGTTATCTTGCTGTAACATCACAGCAATTTGTATGCTCAAGCTTATCCACATACACGAGAATTAATGTGCCTTTATACCATTATATTCATTTGTTTTACCATTTGGCCTTTACGGCGGTTCTGTGCCGCGACTTTGCACGCCTCCCTGCTGCTCGGCGAATGCTGCGCGATGTCCGGCGTCTTCATGTGGATGGTTACCATGGCGACACACGCCTACCTCCACATGACGCCGGCACTGCTCGGCATTGTCAGTCGTTACAGCAACGGAGGCGTCACTTCCGGGTCGCGGCATTGAACTTCCGGTTCACTGACATTTAAGCCTCCCGGTTCTGACGTCTAACACGCCCCCTGACGAAGGCAATCTTGCCGAAATGCGCATCGGGGCAGACGTGCAGACCCAGGCTCGCACCCGCTATCCTTGGAGAGAGGTAATTTAATACTTTTCTGACATTTGTCAGTTTAAGCGTGCAGTTTAGAATCTCATCTGAGCACCCTCTCTAGTGTTCCGCTTAAGGGATATATATGCACACTTGTATGTAATTTGATAACCCTTTGCGAGCACATTGGATCTTATTCATTCTATCTATATGCATGTGGATCATTGTACAACTGAATTAATTGTGACCTCATTGAACAATTATTATCCACTTGGAGAGAGGCTATTATATGCCATTTTGACACTTGTCAGTTCTACTGAGAACCATCTCTCTTTTTGAGTACTCTCCCCAGTGCTTTGTGTTAGGGGCATATTTGCATACCTGTATATTATCAATTAGTCATTTTTGAACACTTTTTTATGTATGTGATCTACGTGCATGCGGGTCATTGTATCATTCATACTATTGATATTGTATTGTGATTTCATCACATAGTCATTCACCATTGATTTGCCTGGGCCAGTGCGACTCCCTTGCTTTCCTGGACTTGCACATGTCTTCGTGGTCCAATTGCCTTACACTGTTTTTGCCTCCTATTTTTAATACAATATGTCTTTATATATGTTTCAATAAAGATTTGTAATTTTTTATAAATGCCCGGTTTCGTTGTTCTTGTGATGGTCACATCACATTCCCTCTCCTTGTTATATTAACGATGGGCTTTTCACCTTAGTCCTGACCAGATGGCACATACTAAGGGACTCCCCACAGATTTGGCGTGCCATCATTTGGTATTAGTCTCTTTTTGTTTCATTCCTGTTCTACGGCAGCCTGATGTTTCTCTGCCATTTCAGGTGGAGGTTGATGCCTCTGAAATTGGGCAGGTGCCATTTTGTCCCAAAGAGATCCAGAGACCTCTAAAAGTAACCCTTGTGCCTTTTTCTCTCGAAAATTTTCTCCAACTGAACGTAATTATGACGTGGGTAATCGGGAGTTATTGGCCATGAAGTGGGTTTTTGAAGAGTGGAGACATTGGCTGGAGGGAGCCAAACATCAGGTGGTGGTCCTCATGGACCATAAGAATCTGGTTTATCTGGAATCAGCCAAGCGACTTAATCCTAGACAGGCCAGGTGGGCCTTGTTTTTCACACGTTTTAATTTTGTGGTTTCCTTTCTTCCTGGCACTAAGAATGTTAAAGCGGATGCCCTCTCGAGGAGTTTCCTTGCGGACTCTCCTGAGTTATCTGATCCTGCTGTTATTTTGAAAGAGGGTGTAGTTCTTTCCGTCATATCGCCCAATTTGAGACTGGCTCTGGAAGGGTGTCAGGAGGATAAACCCGAGCGCTGCCCTATTGGGAAATTGTTTGTCCCAGACCGGTGGAAAAAGAGTGTGATGTCTGAGATTCATTGTTCCGCGTTGGCCGGTCATCCCGGAATTTTTGGTACCAGAGACTTGGTTAGTCGGTCCTTTTGGTGGCCTACCTTGTCTCGTGATGTCAGGGAATTTGTGCAGTCCTGCGGGACTTGCTCTCGCTCCAAGCCTTGCTCTCGCTCTAGTGGTTTGTTGATGCCATTGCCTGTGCCCAAGAGACCATGGACCCATATCTCTATGGATTTCATTTCCGACCTCCCTGTTTCTCAGAGAATGACCGTTATCTGGGTGATTTGTGATAGGTTTTCCAAAATGATACATCTTGTGCCATTACCTAAGTTGCCTTCCTCCTCCGAATTGGTGCCTTTGTTCCTTCAGCACGTGGTTCGGTTACATGGCATTCCTGAGAACATTGTGTCTGACAGAGGAGTCCAGTTTGTTTCCAGATTTTGGAGGACTTTTTGTTCTAAACTTGGTGTTCAATTGTCTTTCTCCTCGGCTTTTCATCCTCAGACCAATGGACAAACTGAGAGAACAAACCAGACATTGGAGACTTATCTGAGATGCTTTGTGTCTGCTGATCAGGATGACTGGGTCTCTTTTTTGCCTTTGGCTGAGTTTGCTCTTAATAATAGGGCTAGCTCTGCCACTTTGATGTCTCCATTTTTCTGCAATTTTGGGTTTCACCCTCGATTTTCTTCGGGACAGACGGAGGCTTCTGTCTGTCCAGGTGTTGACTCTGTTGTGGAGCATATGCAGCAGATTTGGGACCAGGTAGTGGAGAGGTTGTCCCTCTCTCAGGAGAGGGCCCAGCGGTTTGCCAACTGGCATAGGACTGATGGTCCTCGGTTTGAAGTGGGGGACTTGGTCTGGTTTTCCTCAAGAAATATCACTATGAGAGTTGCATCTCCTAAGTTTAAGCCTAGGTTCATTGGACCTTATAAGATCATGGAGATTCTTAATCCTGTTTCCTTTCGTTTACTTCTTCCAGGGACATTTAAGATCCATAACGTGTTTCACAAGTCCTTATTGAAGAGGTTTGTCGAGCCAGTGGTTCCTATGGCTGCGCCTCCTGACCCTGTTTTGGTTGAGGGCAATCTGGAGTATGTGGTTGAGAAAATATTGGATTCTCGTTTTTCTAGACGGAAACTCCAGTATTTGGTTAAGTGGAGAGGTTATGGTCAGGAGGACAATTCTTGGGTGTTTGCTTCGGACATCCATGCTAGGATGTGCGTATCACAGAGCTCATCCTGACCGACCTGGTTGCCCAAATGAGGGTTTGGTGACCCCTCCTCAAGGGGGGGTACTGTTGTGAATGTGTTAGAAATGAATTCTGAGCAGAAGCTCCCTCTGGTGGTTACAAACTGTACTGAACTATTCAATGAAGATTGTGAAGATTGGCAATCAGGTGTTACAGACTGGTCTTATATAAGGGAGGTTCCCTCCCATCATGTTTGCCGGTGATCAATTGTTCTTGTCTCAACTTTGGTTCCTGGTTCACTTGGAAGCTTGCTGTGTCTTGCCTGCATCTTCTGCTAACAGATAAGATATTTTCTGCTTTTATTTTTGTGCTTGCTTTTTGCATTTTTCCTGCACTTCTGTGGAGGTCAGCCAGGTCCCCTCCGGGGGCTTGTGCTCCTCTCAGTTTATCTGAGCCACTGTTATTTGTTCATTTGCCTTTTCCAGTTTTTTCAGTGGCTGCTGCTTAGTTTTGTTACACCAGAGAACTAATTTAGGTGGTAGAGGTTGTGTGATCTCAGGTGTTTTTGCAATTAGTGAGTTGGTATTTTTTAGGGTTTTTTGGATTGCAGTAAGTGTCCTTCCTATCGTTTTCTTTCTAAGAAGATTGGGCCTCAACGTTTGCTCATACTATTTTCTGTCTGTGTCTGTATTTCCTCTTGTCTAACCGCCATTACATGTTTGGGGGCTTCCTATGTTCTTTGGGGATCTGCTCCGGGGCAGATAGTTTTCCTCTTTCTATCTTTAGGTGTAGTTAGCTTCTCAGGCTGTGACGAGGCGTCTAGGACCAACGTAGGTACGCTCCACGGCTGCCTTTAGTTGTGGTGGTTAGTCAGGGTACTGCAATCCAGTAGATTCCAACCTCTCTGGTGTATTGCCTTTTTTGCCTGCTCTCCTCAGCTACCAAATCATAACATTGACCCCTAACATGGCCCCCCCTTCTCTGGGCCTCGCTACGCTCAAAGGCAGCGCTGAGCTGCGGAGCACAGGCTCCCAGGACCTATCCTCAGGCCCATAATCCACCCAAAAAAAAATTTTGCCCCGTACCACCTTGCACCCTACAATAGCGTTCACCTCATAATCGTCTGAAGACGAACCCGACGTCCCGGCAGATGACTCAGGCAACCGGGAGATGACCACGGGTTTTAGGAGGGACACATGGAAGGTGTCGGAGATACCAAGGCGAGGCGAAAGGGCCAAACGGTAAACCACAGGGTTCACTTGCTTGAGAACCTTGAAGGGACCCAAATAGCGGGGTGCCAACTTAGTGGATTCCACCCATAGCCTGATGTTTCGGGCGGAGAGCCACACTAGGTCGCCAGGAGCAAATGTCGGAGCGGGACGCCGATGGGCATCGGCAGAAGACCTCATCCTTTCCTTGGAAGCCTGAATGGCATCCTGGGTGCCGTCCCATATGTCCCGTGCCTCCACAGCCTAGTCTGCCACCCTGGAGTCGGCGGAAGCCACGGGCATGGGCACCGGTACCCGCGGATGCTGGCCGTAATTTAAGAGGAATGGGATCTGTCTGGTGGAGTCAGCCACAGCATTGTTTAGCGCGAACTCTGCCCACGGGAGCAAGGATGCCCAGTCATCCTGCCTGGCAGAGACAAAATGTCGCAAGTAGGTGACCAAGGTCTGGTTGGCCCTCTCTACCAACCCATTCGTCTCAAAATGATATGCAGAGGAGAGGTTCAACTCAATGCAGAGTAGATGACACAACTCTCTCCAGAACCGAGACGCAAATTGGGGACCTCGATCGCTGACAATCTTGTCTGGCATACCGTGTAGACGGAAGATGTGTCTAATAAATAATGCTGCCAAGGCCCGTGCAGAAGGTAACCGTGGTAGTGGCACTAAGTGCACCATTTTGGAGAAGTGGTCGGTGATCACCCAAATGATAGTGCAACCACGAGACTTGGGTAAGCCCACCACAAAGTCCACCCCGACCATCTCCCAGGGCCTGTCTGCCACCGGCAAAGGAAAAAGTAACCCAGCTGGCCGTTGTCGAGGGGACTTGTTCCTGGCGCAGGAGACACACGCCTGAACATACTCCCTGACGTCACGGACCATATGTGGCCACCAGTATGTCCTCGCCAATAACTCAGTAGTCCTCTTTGCCCCAAAGTGTCCACCCATCCTGGACGAGTGTGCCCAAGAGAGTACCTCCGGTTGCAAATTAGTGGACACAAAAGTCTTGCCCGGAGGCACAGACTCTAGCGAAACCGGGGCTACAGTTCTCAGGCTCTCTTCGGGGACAATAAGCCAAGGCTCCTCATCCTCCTCCTCTGATGACACTAAGGAGCGAGAGAGAGCGTTGGCCCGAACATTCTTCTCACTGGAGAGAAAATGGAGGATGAAGTGGAACCGAGAGAAGAATAGGGACCATCTGGCCTGGCGAGAATTTAGCCGCTGAGCCGTTTGCAAAGATACCAAGTTTTTGTGCTCGGTGAAGACTTGGAAGGGAAAATGAGCCCCCTCCAGAAGATGTCTCCACTCAGAGGAGGCCAACTTCATAGCCAGCAACTCCCTGTCCCCGATGGAATAATTCCTCTCTGCTGGTGTAAAGGTCTTAGAAAAGAAGAAGCAGGGATGGTTCCGACCTTGAGCATCCTTTTGATAAAGGACTGCTCCAGCATCAACAGAAGAGGTGTCCACCTCTAAAATAAACGGCTTATCAACATCAGGGCGATGTAATATGGGAGCACTGGCAAAATGCGACTTGATGGAAGAGAACGCCTTGGAGACCTCCTCAGACCACAACTTGCATGCTGCTCTTTTAAACCGGAAAGAAACATTTTGGATATATCGTCTGGGAACATTATATCCAAATGGATTGAATGATATCATAGAGAGAGTTTGAATGTTTTTTTTTTTGTTTTTTTTTCTTCTTGCATCTATGCTGTCAAAGTTGGTGGGTGTGCTCCTGAACTTGGTCCACTCATTAAATCAAGTGTATGAGACTGGGATAAAAGGTTTGCCACTATATATAAGTGTTACTGAATTTTATATTATTAGGATTTGTACTGTGTTTTTATGATACCTGATGAAGGATATATACTGTATCCGAAACGCGTTGTATCTCCTCCATTTTAACTTATTAAATAAAAAAATATGAAATATCATCTTTGGATGTGAGTCCTGGGAAGCGCTGCCATTCATGGCTTGATGTGCCTTTCTTGATTTACTCATCCTGTGTGAGCCTGGATCTGGCTCTTTCACTTGGATCCACCCGAGGCAAGCTGCAAGCCCTGTCTATTGAAAAGTATCCCAGAAGGATTTTTGAGGATACACAACCTAAATCCATATTATTCTTCTATCAGGTGAGTGCATAAAATTGTGCGCACTCTAAAGACTATAATATTGCTTTTACGCACTTAGGGCGCCGCGATTTGTCTATTCTTCTCTCCCAAACAGGGTTTTTTTTTCTATAAAGGCAAAAAAGAGACCCAGTAGTTTAGGAAAAAATGTCCTCCAAAATCTGGAAACAAACTGGACTCCTCTGTCAGACACAATGTTCTCCGGAATGCCATGTAACCGAACCACGTGCTGAAGGAACAAAGCCACCAATTCGGAGGAGGAAGGTAACTTAGGTAATGGCACAAGATGTATCATCTTGGAAAACCTATCACAGATTACCCAGATAACGGTCATTCTCTGAGAAACAGGGAGGCCGGACATAAAATCCATAGAGATATGGGTCCATGGCCTCTTGGGCACAGGTAATGGCATTAACAAACCACTAGAGCGAGAGCAAGGCTTGGAGCGAGAGCAAGTCCCACAGGACTGCAAAAATTCCCTGACGTCACGAGACAAAGTAGGCCACCAAAAGGACCGACTCACCAAGTCTCTGGTACCAAAAATCCTGGGATGACTAGCCAACGCGGAACAATGAATCTCAGACATCACACTCTTCTTCCACTGGTCTGGGACAAACAATTTCCCAATAGGGCAGCGCGCAGGTTTATCCTCCTGACACCCTTCCAGAGCCAGTCTCAAATTTGGCGAGATGGCGAAAAGAACTACACCCTCTTTCAAAATAACAGTAGGATCATATAACTCAGGAGAGTCCGCAAAGAAACTCCTCGAGAGGGCATCCACCTTAACATTCTTAGTGCCAGGAAGAAAAGAAACCACAAAATTAAAACATGTGAAAAACAAGGCCCACCTGGCCTGTCTAGGATTAAGTTGCTTGGTTTGAGATAAACCAGATTCTTATGGTCCGTGAGGACCACCACCTGATGTTTGGCTCCTTCCAGCCAATGTCTCCACTCTTCAAAGGCCCACTTCATGGCCTATAACTCCCGATTACCTACGTTATAATTACGTTCAGTTGGAGAAAATTTTCGAGAGAAAAAGGCACAAGGGTTACTTTTAGAGGTCTCTGGATCTCTTTGGGACAAAACGGCACCTGCCCCAATTTCAGAGGCATCAACCTCCACCTGAAACGGTAGAGAAACATCAGGCTGCCGTAGAACAGGAGCAGAAGTGAATCTCTGCTTAAGTTCCTGAAATGCAGAGACTGCCTCAGGAGGCCAATTCACCACATCAGAACCCTTTTTGGTCAAATCAGTCAATGGTTTAACAATACCGGAGAAATTACCAATAAATTTACGATAAAAATTGGCAAAACCCAAAATCTCTGAAGAGCCTTTAATGAAGTAGGTTGGACCCAATCACAGATGGCCTGAACCTTGACCGGGTCCATTTCAATAACAGACGGAGACAAAATGAATCCCAGAAATGAGACCTTCTGTACACCAAAAAGACACTTTGATCCCTTCACATACAGTGCATTCTCTCTCAAAATCTGGAACACAGTCCGAACATGTTTCACATGAGAGTCCCAGTCATTGGAAAAAATCAAGATATCATCCAAATAAACAATCAGAAATTTATCCACAAAATCCCTGAAAATATCATTCATGAAGGATTGGAAGACGGAAGGAGCATTAGTGAGCCCAAAGGGCATCACTAGGTTCTCAAATTGCCCCTCTGGGGTATTAAACGCCGTCTTCCATTCATCCCCGTGCTTAATGCGAATAAAGTTATACGCCCCCCTGAGGTCAAGCTTGGTAAACCAACTAGCACTTTTCACCCTGGAAAACAGGTCAGAAATCAAGGGTAACGGATATTGATACTTCACAGTGATCTTATTCAAGAGACGATAATCAATACACGGCCTCAATGAACCATCCTTTTTGGCCACAAAGAAAAAAACAGCACCCAAGGGTGAAGAGGATGGTCTGATATGACCCTTCTCCAATGACGCCTTGATATAAGATCGCATAGCATCGTGTTCAGGTACAGACAAGTTAAAAAGGCGACCTTTAGGAAATTTACCACCAGGCACTAATTCAATAGCGCAATCATAGCTCCTGTGAGGGGGAAGGATGCAGATTTACTTTCACTAAATACATCCGAAAAATCAGTCAAAACGTCAGGAACATCCTGAGACTGGTGAGAGGCAGAAAAAACAGAAGTGTCGGCATTAACACATTGGCAGCCCCAACTGGTCACAGACACAGATTTCCAATCCAAAACAGGATTATGAGACTGTAACCAAGGGAAACCTAGTATAATAATGTCATGCAGATTATACAGCACCAAAAATTTGCAACTCTCCTGATGATCTGGTTCAACCCTCATTATCACCTGAGTAGAAAACTGGGGTTTATTCTCCGTCAAAGGGGTAGAATCAATGCCCAGTAGAGGAATAGACTTCCGCAGGGGTATCATGGGAAACCCACAACGTTTGGCAAAGTCAAAATCCATCAGGTTAATAGCTGCTCCTGAATCAACAAAAGCCTGAGCAGAAAATGTGGACAGGGAGCAAATCAGGGTAACAGTCAACAGAAATTTAGTCTGAACACTACCCAAGACAACTGAGCGTGCAAAACGTCTTCCCCGCTTAGGGCAGACTGAAATAGCAAGAGAGACGTCACCACAGTAGAAACATAAACCCATTGCACTTTCGAAACTCATGACGCTGTGCCTCAGAAGTCACTCTATCACACTGCATGGGCTCAGAAGCTGGCCCACAAGGCATCACTATCTCACGCATACCTCTGCGCTCATGCAAACGTCTGTCAATTTGAATAGCCAATGACATAGAATCATTGAGACTAGAGGGAGCAGGGAATCCCACCATAACATCCTTTACATTCTCTGACAGCCCCTTCCGAAAAAGGGCTGCCAAAGCATCATCATTCCATTTGGTCAGGACTGCCCACTTTCGGAATTTCTGACAGTACAACTCAGCGTCTTCAAGACCCTGATTTAATGCCAACAAGGTTTTTTCAGCTTGATCAGTGACATTAGGTTCATCGTACAATAACCCCAGAGCCAGAAAAAATACATCAATATCATTCAAAACAGGATCCCCAGGTGTCAGGGAAAAAGCCCAATCCTGAGGATCGCCGTGCAGGAGAGAGATGACAATTTGAACCTGCTGTGCTGCATTCCCTGAGGACTTAGGCTTTAAGGCAAAAAACAACTTACAGTTATTTTTGAAATTCAGAAATTTAGCCCGATCCCCCAAAAACAAATCTGGCATGGGAATCCTAGGTTCCACAACCGGCAACCTAGCAAGATAGGTAGCAATACTCCGAACCTCAGTGGCAAGCTGATCCACATGGCCAGAGACAACTGTGCAAGCTCCATTGAGAGAAAAAAAAATCCTCCTCAGCACCCAGAGAAAAAGAGGGAAAAAATGCAACAAACAGGGAAAAAAAAATCTCTGACAACTCTGACAACTTTTTTTTTTTTCTTTCCACACTATTTTTCCCTTCTGTGAGTACCATATAATTTTCAGTTTGGGCCGGTGATACTGTTATGTTTTGGTAGCTGAGGAGAAAAAGCAAATACGGCAATACACCAGAGAGGCTGGAACCTATTGAATTGCAGTAACCTGAACTAACCACACAACTAGAGGTAGCCGTGGAGCGTTCCTACGTTGATCCTAGACGCCTCATCACAGCCTGAGAGATAACTACACCTAAAGGCAGAAAGAGGAAAGCTATCTGCCCCGGAGCAGATCCCCAAAGAAAATAGGAAGCCCCCAAACATGTAATGGCGGTTAGACAAGAAGAAGCACGGACACAGACAGAAAATAGAATGAGCAAATGCTGGGGCCCAATCTGTCTAGACAGAAAAGTACAGGAAAGATACTCACTGCAATCCAAAAAAAAAACTAAAAAATACCAACTCTTCTGATTGCAAAAACACCTGAGATCACACGATCTCTACCACCTAAATCAGATCTCTGGTGTAACAAAACCAAGCCGCAGCCACTGAAAAAACAGGAAAAAGCAAATGAACAAATAACAGTGTCTACAGATAAACTGAGAGGAGCACAAGCCCCTGGAGGGGACCTGGCTGACCTCCACAGAAGTGCAGGGAACAATGTAAAAAGCAAGCACAAAAATAAAAGCAGAAAATATCTTATCTGATAGCAAAAGATGCAGGCAAGACTCAGCAAACTTCCAAATGAACCAGGAACCACAATTGAGACAAGAACAATTGATCACCGGCAACCATCATGGGAGGAAACCTCCCTTATATCAGACCAGTCAGTGATCCCAGATTGCCATTCCTCGCTGAAAGGTTCAGTACTATCAGTAACCCCCAAAGAGAGAGCCTCTGCTCAGAAACCATCTCTAGCACATTCATAACATACGGGTATCTCTGTGGTGGTGACCTGAACGCACTCCCTGACACATCTGCCTCTACATGAATCACCCCAACCCAGTATCCTCCCAGAGGACCACTCACTATGGGGAGAGTGGTAACGGAGCCAAGGTACTCCCATCAACACCTTGTCTATTCCCTCGGGCAGGACAAGAAAAGAAATACTCTCCTGATGGGAAGGGGACATAGATAAAGTGAGAGGGATAGTCTGATGGGTGATTTGTGAGGGCAGAGTTGATCCATTCACTACTCGCACAGTCACCAGTTTGGCGAGCATCACCAGAGGTATAGTGTGGTGGAGAGCAAATGCAGAGGACATGAAATTCCCCTCGGCTCCAGAATCCACACAGAGCTCGGCGGTGAGCGTGGATGGACCTACAGTAATTGTCCACTTAAAGGACAACTTGGTGGAAAATGCCGCAGTGTCTATTGAACCTCCTCCCAAGGTCACTAGACGCGACCGTTTTCCCGACCGCTGTGGACATTTGTTGGCATAATGTCCTAACTGCTGGCAGATGTTACAGACCATGGGTACTCGAGCGGCCCGGGACTTAGGTCCTGCTTGAGAAACCTCCATGGCCTCATGGGAGTCGGGCGCCTGGCTGGAAGATTCTAGAGGTCTGGCGAAGGTTGGAGCTGCAGCGGGGCTCTGTGCTGCGTGGGGGGCTCCGCTGGCATTTCGTAAAAGCCCAAAAGCCCCCCGCAGCTCTGTTGCTATGACGCGGAGGCCTCCGAAAAGATGGCATCCAGGGGCCTCCGGAAAGATGGCCGCTGGGGGCGGCGCATGCTCAGATTCAGATCTCTGCAACGAGATCTTGTCCCGAGATCTGAACTTGAGTATGCGCGGCCATCTTTCTGGAGGCGACTGCGTTGCAGCAAGGGAGCTGCGGTGCGCTTTCGGGCTATGACAAAATGCCGGCAGAGCCCCCCACGCAGCACAGAGCCCCGCTGCAGCCACACTACAGAGTCCTGACACCACCGCACCACAGAGCATAAGGAGGCTGCATCCGGACTGCCGCCGCCACCAGATTTGTAAGTATATTGCGACCATAAGATGCACCCCCATTTTCCCCCAAAATTTTTGGGGAAAAAAGTGCGTCTTATGGTCCGAAAAATTCGGTATTCCTTTATTTATTTTGTTAAAAGAATATATTACTGGCAGTGGATACAACAGTGGATGGTAAGGCCTCTTTCACACATCCGTTTTTTTGTGTCAGGCATAATCCGTCGAATGCCTGAAGGGACGGATCCGGCGCTGAAATTAAAAAACTGATGCAACGGATCAGTTTTTTTGCTGGATCCATCCTGAACTTTTGAATCCGGATTTAGAAGTTTTGCAGCCAGAAAATGCAGGTACGCATGTCTGGACCGAGGAGAGAGAGACCTTGGTTTCCAGAATCCGGATCAGTCTTTTGACGGATTTCACAAAAGACTGGTCCGGTTCCATAGACATGTATTATTTCCGGCAGCCTGATGCGCCGCTTCAGGCACTATCAGGCGGCTCCGGAAAAAAAAAAAACGTTGCAGTCACCGTTTTGTCCGGCCGCCGGAATGTCCATTTCCGCCGTATCCGGACAAAAATGGATGCAACGCAATGACATCAGGCGCGATCCGGCGCTAATGAAAGTCAATGCTAAAAAACGCATCCGGTACCGGATCCATTTTTTTAACAACACGCCGGATCGTGCCTGAAGTCAAAAAACAGATGTGTGAAAGAGGCCTAAAAAATCCAACGCATTTCACCTCAAAAGAGTCTTAACCCCTCTCTGACATTAGACGTACTATCCCGTCCATAAAACCCGTGCCATTCTGACCATGGATGGGATAGTACGTCATAGGCGATTAGCTGCGCTCCCGGAGGGAGCGCAGCTAATCGCCGCCGGGTGTCAGCTGATTATCACAGCTGACACCCGTGACTGTGTGTCAGGAGCGGTCACGGACCGCTCCCGGCACATTAACCCCTTGCACACCGCGATCAAACATGATCGCGGTGTACTGGGGGCACAGGGGAGGATCGCGCAGGGTGGGGGCTCCCTGCGCGCTCCCCTGAGACCCTCAGAGCAGCGCAATGTGATCGCGCTGCTCTGAGGGCTTCCTCCCTCCCAGGACCCGGATCCAAGATGGCGCTGGGGTCCTGGAGGGAGGCGGCTTCCTCAGTGCCTGCCGAGAGCAGGCATGAGGAAGCGTCCTGCACTGCCTGTCACATCGCTGGTGTGACAGAGTGCTGTGCACACTGTCACACCAGCGATCTGATGAAATACAATGATGTCCCACCCTGGGACAAAGTAAAAAAGTAAAAAAAAGGAAAAATAAACATGTGTAAAAAAAAATCCAAAATAAATAAAAAAAAAAAAATATTCCCCAATAAATTCATTACTTATTGTAAATAAAAAAAATAAAACAATAAAAGTACACATATATGGTATCGCCGCGTCCGTAACGACCCCCCCTATAAAACTGTCCCACTAGTTAACCCCTTTTGTGAACCCTTAAAAAATAAAAAATAAAAACGAAGCAAAAAATCAGTGCTTTATCATCATACCGCTGAACAAAAAGTGGAATAACACGCGATCAAAAAGACGGATATAAATAAACATGGTACCGCTGAAAACGTCATCTTGTCCCGCAAAAAACGAGCCATCACACAGCATCATCAGCAAAAAAATAAAAAAGTTATAGCTCGCAGAATAAAGCGATGCAAAAATAATTATTTTTTATATAAAATTGTTTTTATTCTATAAAAGCGCCAAAACATAAAAAAATTATATAAATGAGGTATCGCCATAATTGTACTGACCCAAAGAATAAAACTGCTTTATCGATTTTACCACACTGGAACAATAAAAACGCCTCACCCAAAAGAAATTCATGAATTGCTGATTTTTGTTCATTCTAACCTCCCAAAAATCGAAATAAAAAGCGATCAAAAAATGTCACGTGCTCAAAAATGGTACCAATAAAAGAGTCACCTCGTCCCGCAAAAATTAAGACCTCACATGACATTGTGGGCCAAAATATGCAAAAATTATAGCTCTCAAAATGTGGCGATGCAAAAAACTACTTTTAGCAATAAAAAGCGTCTTTTAGCGTGACAGCTGCCAATCATAAAAACCGCTATAAATAGTAAATCAAACCCCCCTTTATCACCCCCTTAGTTAGGGAAAAATAATAAAATAAAAAAAATGTATTTATTTCCATTTTCCCATTAGGGTTAGGGTTAGGGTTTCGGCTAAAGTTAGGGTTAGGGTTGGCGCTAAAGTTAGGATTAGGGTTAGAGTTAGGATTAGGGTTGGGATTAGGGTTGGGACTAGGGTTAGGGGTGTGTTGGGGTTAGGGTTGGAGTTAGAATTGGGGGGTTTCCGCTGTTTAGGCACATCAGGGGCTCTCCAAATGTGACATGGCGTCTGATCTCCATTCCAGCCAATTCTGCGTTGAAAAAGTCAAACGGTGTTCCTTCACTTCTGAGCTCTGCCATGCGTCCAAACAGTAGTTTATCCCCACATATGGGGTATCAGCGTACTCTGGACCCCAAGAGTTATTGTGAAATTTGTCCTATTTCTTCTGTTACCCTTGGGAAAATAAAAAACTGGGGGCGAAAATATTATTTTTGTAAAAAAATTAAGATTTTTTTGTTTTTACGGCTGTACATTATAAACTTCTGTGAAGCACTTGGGGCTTCATAGCGCTCACCACACATCTAAATAAGTTCCTTGTGGGGTCTATTTTCCAAAATGGGGTCACTTGTTGGGGATTTCCACTGTTTAGGCGCATCAGGGGCTCTCCAAATGCGACATGACGCCCCCAGACCATTCCATCAAAGTCTGCAATCCAAAACGTCACTACTTCCCTTTCCGAGCCCTGACATGCGCCCATACAGTAGTTTTCTCCCACATATTGGGTATCAGCGTACTCAGGACAAATTGGACAACAACTTTTGGGGTCCAATTTCTCCTGTTACCCTTGTGAAAATAAAATATTGGGGGCGAAAAAATCATTTTTGTAAAAAAAAAAAGGATTTTTTATTTTTACGGCTGTGCGTTATAAACTTCTGTGAAGCACTTCGGGGTTCAAAGTGCTCACCACACATCTAGATACGTTCCTTGTGGGTCTATTTTCCAAAATGGGGTCACTTGTGGGGGGTTTCCACTGTTTAGGCGCATCAGGGGCTCTCCAAATGCGACATGACGCCCCCAGACCATTCCATCAAAGTCTGCAATCCAAAACGTCACTACTTCCCTTCCGAGCCCTGACGTGCACCCATACAGTAGTTTTCTCCTACATACTGGGTATCAGCGTACTCAGGACAAATTGGACAACAACTTTTGGGTTCCAATTTCTTCTGTTACCCTTGTGAAAATAAAATATTGGGGGCGAAAAAATCATTTTTGTAAAAAAAAAATGGATTTTTTATTTTAAGGCTGTACGTTATAAACTTTAGTGAAACACCTGGGGGTTCAAAGTTCTCACGACACATCTAGATAAGTTCCTTGAGGGGTCTAGTTTCCAAAATGGTGTCATTTGTGGGGGGTTTCCACTGTTTAGGCAGATCAGGAGCTCTCCAAACACGACATGGCGTCCAGCCAATTCTGCGTTGAAAAAGTGAGATGGCGCTCCTTCCCTTCCAAACTCTGCCATGCACCCAAACAGTGGTATACCCCCACATATGGGGTATCAGTGTACTCAGGACAAATTGCACAATAACTTTTGGAGTCTTGTTACCCTTGGAAAAATAAAAATTCGGGTGAAAAGATCATTTTTGTGGAAAAAATATGATTTTTAAATTTTACAGCTCTACGTTATAAACTTGTGTGAAGCACTTGAGGGTTCAAATTGCTCACCAAAGATCTAGATAAGTTCCTTAGGGGGTCTAGTTTCCCAAATGGGGTAATTTGTGGGGGGTTTCCACTGTTTAGGCACATCAGGGGCTCTCCAAATGCAACATGGCATCCAATCTCAATTCCAGCCAATTTTGGTTGAAAAAAGTCAAATGGTGCTCCTTCCCTTCCGAGCTCTGCCGTGCGCCCAAACAGTGGTTCCCCCCCACATATGGGGCATCAGCGTACTCAGGACAAATTGGACAACAACTTATGTGGTCCAATTTCTCCTGATACCCTTGGGAAAATAAAAAATTAGTGACTAAAAGATAATTTTTGTGGGAAAAAAATAGGATTTTTTATTTTCATGCCCGGGCATTATAAACTTGTGTGAAGCACTTGGGGGTTCAAAGTGCTCACCAAAGATCTAGATAAGTTCCTTAGGGGGTCTAGTTTCCAAAATGGGGTCACTTGTGGGGGATTTCCACTGTTTAGGCTCATCTGGGGCACTGCAAACGGAACATGACCCCCATCAACGTCTGCATTCCAAAACGTTACTACTTCCATTCCAAGCCCTGCCGTGTGCCCAAACAGTTTTCCACCCTCACATATGGGGTATCAGCGTACTCAGGACAAATTGGACAACAACTTTTGGGGTCCAATTTCCTTGGAAAAATTCAAAAATTTAGGACTAAAAAATCATTTTTGTGGAATTTTTTTTTTTTTTTTCACACCCAGGCATTATAAACTTTTGTGAAACACTTGGGGTTCAAAGTGCTCACAACAGATCTAGATAAGTACCTTAGGGGGTCTAGTTTCCAAAATGGTGTCACTTGTGGGGGGTTTCCACTGTTTAGGCGCATCAGAGGTTCTCCAAGCGCGACATGGTGTCCAATCTCAACTCCAGCCAATTTTAGTTTGAAAAAGTCAAACGGCGCTCCTTCCCTTACGAGCTCTGCCGTGTGCCCAAACAGTGGTTTTCCCCCACATATGGGGTATTGGCGTACTCAGGAGAAATTGCATAACAACCTTATCTGTCCATTTTCTCCTTTTACCCTTGTGAAAATAAAAAAAAAGTTTGTAAAAGATCATTTTTGTGGCTAAAAAGTTAAATATTCATTTTTTCCTTCCACGTTGCTTTAGTTCCTGTGAAGCACCTGAAGGGTTAATAAACTTCTTGAATGTGGTTTTGAGTACCTTGAGGGGTGCAGTTTTTAGAATAGTGTCACTTTTGGGTATTTTCTGTCATGTAGACCCCTCAAAGTGACTTCAAATGTGAGGTGGTCCCTAAAAAAAATGGCTTTGTAAATTTTGTTGTAAAAATGAGAAATCGCTGGTCAACTTTTAACCCTTATAACTTCCTAACAAAAAAAAATTTTGATTCCAAAATTGTGCTGATGTAAAGTAGACATGTGGGAAATGTTATTTCTTAACTATTTTGTGTTACATATTTCTCTGTTTTAAGGGAATAAAAATTCAAAGTTTGAAAATTGCTAAATTTTCAAAATTTTCGCCATATTTGCGTTTTTTTCAAAAATAAACGCAAGTTATATGGAAGAAATTTTACCACTAACATGAAGTACAATATGTCACGAGAAAACAATCTTAGAATCGCAAAGATCCGTTGAAGCGTTCCGGAGTTATAACCTCATAAAGAGACAGTGGTCAGAATTGTAAAAATTGTCCCGGTCATTAACGTGCAAACCACCCTTGGGGGTGAAGGGGTTAATCATGGAAAATCCATGAATCCATGAATCCATGAGTTGAAACGCGTCTTTTCTGTTATATAGACACCTCAAAGTAACTTCAAATGTGATGTGGTCCCTGAAAAAAAATGGTTTTGTAAATTTTGTTGGAAAATTGAGAACTCACTAGTAAACTTTGATCCCTTATAACTTCCTAACAATTTTTTTTTTTACGTATCTCTCTGATTTAAGGGCATAAGAATTTAAAGTTTTAAAATTGCAACATTTTCCAAATTTTTTGCCAAATTTCCATTTTTTTCACAAATAAAGGCTAGTCATATTGAAGAAATTTTACCATCATCATGAAGTACAATATATCACGAAAAAACAATCTCAGAATAAGTGGTAGCCGTTGAAGCATTCCAGAGTTATTACCTCAAAGTGACATTGGTCAGAATTGTAAAAATTTACCTGGTCATTAACGCTCAAACCATCTTGGGGGGGGTGTAAAGTGGGTTAGAAAAAAATAAGTAAGAAATGTTTAATAGGCTAGAGTAGAATAGGGCCCTGCCAGAAGAGTCTATCTTGTCATGGAGTGTGTCTTCTCCTTTCTTCTAACTGCACCTTTAACCCAATCCCACCTCTTCTCTCCCTAATCCTCCCCTCTTTTGAAGTCCACTCTGTCCGCATCTACTCACCCTCCAACCTCCAAGTGGCCGTCATATACCGACCTCTGGGCCCGGCCACTGCCTTTATTGACCAATTCTCTACCTGGCTTCTTCTCTTTCTTTCCACTGACATCCCCACTATCATCATGGGCGACTTCAACATCCCCACTGATACCCTTCAGTCAACAGCCTCCAAACTCCTGTCCCTTACTTCATCTTTTGGACTTGCTCAGTGGTCCTCCTCAGCCACCCACACAGACGGACATACACTAGACCTGGTCTTCACCCGTCTCTGCTCTCTATCTAACTTCACCACCTCCCTTCTCCCTCTATCCGACCACCATCTACTCACTTTCTCATCCATGTTCTCCTCACTGGTCATCCATGTCCAGCAACACACGCACCCCCACAGAAACCTCGCATACGCTCTCTGACTCCATTCTACCACTGGCATCCATATCCTCACTCCACGACACAGACAGTGCCACTGCTTTCTACAATGCCACTCTTGCATCAGCTATTGACACGGTTGCCCCTCTCGTTCATGGCAGAGTGCAACGTATCAATAGACAACCCTGGCACAATAACATCACTAAAAAGCTCTGGTAAGTGTCCTGGGTAAGGAGAGCATAATAATAATAATAATAATTTTATTTCTATAGAGCCAACATATTCCGCAGCGCTTTACATTATGGAGGGGACTTGTACAGACAATAGACATAACAATAAACACAGATCAAAGTAGATACCAAGAGGAATGAGGGCCCTGCTCGCAAGCTTGCAATCTATGAGGAAAAAGGGGAGACAAAAAAGGTAGATGGTAACAATTGCTTTCATTGTTCGGACCAGCCATAGTGTTCGAATCGGGTATTCATGTAATTCTGCATGAACCAGTTAGCAGTCAAAGTATGTAACAGTACAGACACAGAGGGCTATTAAATTCATAAAGCGGGTGAGAATATAATACGAGGTAACTGATTATGGTAAAAAAAATTTGAATGGGCCACACAGGGATAGTTAGGTTAATGCGTTGAGGCGGTAGGCCAGTCTGAACAAATGCGTTTTTAGGGCACGCTTAAAACTGTGGGGATTGGGGATTATTCATATTAACCTGGATAGTGCATTCCAAAGAATTGGCGCAGCACGTGAAAAGTCTTGGAGACGGGAGTGTGAGGTTCTGATTATTGAGGATGCTATCCTCAGGTCATTAGCAGAACGGAGGGCACGGGTAAGATGGTAGGCTGAGACGAGGGAGGAGATGTAGGGTGGTGCTGAGCCATGGAGTGTTTTGTGGGTGAGGGTAATAAGTTTGTACTGGATTCTGGAATGGATCGGTAACTAGTGTAATGACTGGCACAAGGTAGAGGCATCGGTATAACGATTGGTGAGGAATATGATCCTGGAGGCAGCATTCAAGACAGATTGGAGAGGGGAGAGTTTGGTAAGAGGGAGACTGATTAGTAGAGAGTTACAATAGTCCAGACGAGAATGAATAAGAGAAACAGTAAAGGTTTTTGCCGAGTCGAAAGTAAGAAAAGGTCGAATTTTAGAGATGTTTTTGAGGTGGAGATAACAAGAGCGAGCCAGTGATTGGATGTGGGGGGTGAATGAAAGCTTGGAATCAAGTATGACCCCAAGACAGCGGGCATGTTGCTGAGGAGTAATGGTGGAACCACACACGGAGATGGCAATGTCGGGCAAAGGTAGGTTAGTAGATGGAGGAAACAAGAGTTCCGTTTTGACAGGTTCAGTTTCAGATAGAGGGATGACATGATGTTGGAGACAGCGGTAACACAATCACTGGTGTTTTCTAAAAAGGCAGGCGTGATATCGGGAGAAGAAGGAGCCTAATTGTCTCCTCTACAAATTGCACCTCACCACATGTGCACTCTACCCCATCCCATCCCACCTCCTCCCCAACCTCACCACCACTCTTTTCCCATCCCTAACCCACCTCTTCAACTTATCACTAAGTTCTGGTACCTTTCCTTCTGCTTTCAAACATGCCACAATTATGCCTATCCTTAAAAAGCCAACCCTCGACCCAACCTCTATGTCCAGCTATCGCCCCATATCGCTGCTCCCATTCGCTTCCAAACTCCTGGAGCAGCACGTCCATGCTGAACTTTCCCCCCACCTCTCATCTAACTTGCTGTTTGACATTCTACAATCTGGTTTCCGCCCTCATCACTCCACTGAGACAGCCATGACCAAAATTACTAACTACCTACTTACAGCCAAAGATAACAGACAATACTGTATACTCCTTCTTCTAGACCTGTCCTCTGCTTTCGACACAGTTGAACACTGCCTCCTACTACAGATCCTCTCCTCCTTTGGCATCAAAGACCTCGCCCTATCCTGGATCTCCTCATACATTTCCAACGTAACATTCAGCGTCTCACACACCACCTCCTCATCCTACCCACTCTCCGTTGGAGTCCCCCAAAGCTCTGTTCTAGGACCCCTACTCTTGTCAATCTATACACTTGGCCTGGGATAACTCATAAAGTCACATGGATTCCAGTACCACCTTTATGCTGATGAAACTCAGATCTACTTCTCTGGCCCAGACATTACCTCTCTGCTGTCCAGAATCCCAGTGTCTATCAGCCATATCCTCCTCCTTCTCCTCTTGCTTCCTTAAACTGCATAGTGCACTGCCCCTTTGCTGCTCACACAGTCACAGCTGGGGAATCACTCCTGCTTTGCTTTTTTTTCCCTCAGCTTCTGGCCAGGTTCCCTGTCTAAACACGACCCCTCTTTCTGTGTAATGGGGCCTGTTCGTTACCCTATTCCTTCCGCTGGGAAACAGGGGACGCAGCCTTGACAGTTCCGGACATGGCCCAGCACAGGCACCCCGGTTATCCTGACTCCGTACACATCTGGCAAATCAGTTCTTTAATGCAAGCGGCATAGAAGGCATGTACTTCCAATTTTCTAGAGAAAATTGTACAGTACATCCAGAACAGTTTAAATTTGAAGGGCTTTGTGGCTCATATCATTCCAAAAGATGACACTAGTCTCCTACTTAAAATATTTGGTGGAAAATAATTTCCCCAATGATAGCTTGTGTATGTTTAGAATTATGTTACATCAATTGTGTGATTAATTATTCATACCTATTTGGTTCACAATATATTAATCTTTTTCTTCAAGGCTTTGAAATATAATGTTGTAAGAGTTAAAGCAACTTGTTGAGGTGTGTTTTACCTGAAATGTGAAACTACTTGTCAATTGTCATCTTTACTATTTCTCTATTCCGTGTGCGGCTAACCATGGATTTTATTAAGTTTCTTTGCCAAGAAAACAACAGCTACACCAATACCACGTGCTTTTCCTATTAATTCATTATGCTGCTGAAGTAGAGGTGAGATTAGGGACCTACATAATATCTGGGGACTGTAGTCAACATGACACAGTGCCAACACTCACTGAGCTATAGCTACCAAGTTGACATAGTTTGTGCACAGCTGAACAGAGTTGTCAGAAGAAAAAAAATTCCTCAATAACATGTTTGATGGATTGTCTAGTGGAAACACCCATATAGTATTATTATCATTATTATTTAGTTATTTATATAGCGCCATTAATTCCATGGTGCTGTACATGACAAGGGGTTGCATACATAGTAATAGATATCGGTTACCCAAACAAAATTACAATAACAGACTGTTACAGAGGGGAGAGGACCTTGTCCTTGCCGACTTTCATTCTGCAGGAGAATGGGAAAGAGACTGAAGGTGGTGGGTGCGGCACCTCGGGTGGTGGAGAGGCGGCAGCTCGTGTGGTGGTGTAGAAGTCACATCTCCGACCACCACACTCTCCAATTGACATCTCTGGAAATGCATCCGAAATGTCAAAATCTCTAGCTTCAGTTATAGAAAATGTATGGGCTCCTTTTAAAAGTCATTGTTCAACCAGTTCAGTAATAGTAGGTGAGGGCTTGTCAGAATCCTGCCCAGGAACACCAGGCTTCAGTAGTTGCGAGTCCTGTCCCCGTGATCTTCAAACGTTATCTTGCTATTGCTCTTCCAGGCATGATTTCATCAAGAAGATTTAGCCTTCGTAATATAGAGACACAGTACAATACAGAGTACAACACCGCCTAAGCATTCACCCTACTCAGACTTTCTATTTGCACAGTGACTGCCTCTAGGCTGAAGATGATGATGGTGTTAGTAGTTGGAGCATTTAACACAATCATGAAGCTGCCATAGCAACTTGAAACAGAAATCTTTTTACCGTCATACCTCACTGTAAATTTTTTTTTTCTGGATGCAAAAGAGTGCTGGATATAACGAGAGTGACAAACTGCCCAAAAAATGCCTCAATTTTTGGCACACGGATGTATGAGGCGGGTCAGAGACAGACCCCACTGTAAAATGTGGCCTTTTTTAAAAATAATGCAACATAGTGCTGTATATAACTCGAGTAACACACAGGAAAAAACTGGAGTACCGGCCAAAAATCCACAAATTTTTATCACACGGACGTCTGAGGCATGTCACAGATATACCACACTGTAAAATATGTTTTTTGCTTTTTTTTGGTGGATGCAAAAGAGTGCTGGATATAACGAGAGTGACAGACTGCCCAAAAAAGGGAATTTAGACCTAAAATGCCTTAAATTTTGGCACACGGATGTATGAGGCATGTCAGAGATAGACTCAACTGTAAAATGTGGTGGTCTGTTTTTTAAAATAATGCAACATAGTGCTGTATACAACTTGAGTGACAGGCAGGAAGACACTGGAGTACCGGCCTAAAATCAACAAATTTTTATCACAAAATAATGCAACATAGTGCTGTACTGTATATAAGTACTGTGACACCCAGGACAAAAAAAGAAAACTGCCATAAACTGGCCAAACTTTGAGCACGCACAGAAATGAGCTGGTACGGAGATACCACTACGACAAATGTATGGCATTTATTTTTTATTTTTTTGCGAAATACTGCTGTATATAAGTACTGTGACACCCAGAACAAAAAAAGAAAACTGCCGTAAACTGGCCAAGCTTTAAGTACGCACAGATATGAGTTGGCACGGAGCTACAACACCGAAAAATGTGTGGCCTGTTTTTTTTTTTTTGTGTGAAATATTGCTGTATATAAGCACAGTGACACTCAGGACAAAAAAAGAAAACTGCCGTAAACTGGCCAAACCTTGAGCACACACAGATATCAGCTGGCATGGAGATACCACTACTACAAATGTGTGGCCTGTAATTTATTTTTTTTTTGGCTAAATAGTGCTGTATATAAGTACAGTGCCAGACAGCAAAAAAAAAATTGAATTTAGGGCTAAAAAGACCAACATTTTTAGCAGACGGATGGATGAGGCGTGTCACAGATATACCACACTGTAAAATATGTGGCCTGTATTTATTTTTTGAGGGGGTTCAGCAAAATAATGTCAAGAAATTGTGTAAGACACTCAAAAAAAAATCTACTCAATCGTACCACATAAAATAAAATATTTATCTGCGCACTCAAAAGGGATGTTGGGTACCCCTTTACAATTGCTAGATTTTCACGCTGTGCTAGGAAAAGGATCTGGCTGTATTGTGCACTGTCAAAAAGCAAATGGAGGAAAAAAAAAGTGCTCTGGCCAGTTCTATTAGCCCTGGCCAAAAAAATTATATGGCCAATATATCCTACAGGTAGCAGCAGCAGCAGGGGCGTAACTAGGAACGGCAGGGCCCCACAGCAAACTTCACAATGGGGCCCCCCCCCTCGCGCGTGTTGCCAATCCCGGTCTACCCAAGTTGTGTTAAGAAAGATACCTTTATTATCCAAAATTAGAGGTTTTTGGAGTAATGATAGTGAAATAACAGAAAAGAACCAACTCCCAGGAAGCAACTGAGGTAGTGACGAAGGTAGGCTTTCTCCAGAGTAAATGTGTGAAGAAACTTGTAATCCAGCCTGCAAATTGCTTTCAAAACGGATGATTTATTCAGTAGAACAACAGTCCGGTATACAGAATAATCTAAGATTGTTCTGTATACCGTACTTCTGCACCACGCCCTCACCAATTACACATGTGAGGAGTGACAGCCTCCGCTCTGCTACATGTGAGGAGTGACAGCCTCAGCTCTGCTACATATGAGGAGTGACAGACTCAGTTCTGCTACATGTGAGGAGTTGTGTCGACCCGCCACCACAATTGTGGATTACCAGGGCAATGGGGTACTCAGAGCCGAGCCCGTAGAAGTCTATGGGGATTTGTCACAGGTAGCTGTGGCTCGGTCTGTGGCCCGGGCGGTCTGGCGTATGTTGGGGGAATATTTACAGGGGATAGATTTATATACAGTTCGTGACGCCACCTGTAGTCTTCTGGTAATTTATACCAGCGCTGCTGTAGATCTCTGAGGGGATGGTGAGGCAGCTAGATGTCAGGTCCCCTACAGGTGGGACTGGTCCCTCAAAGTCTATGAAGTTAGTGAAGTCGGGTGCAGATAAATAACACAGTCTCACACGGTCAGCGTCTTTCCATACCTTTACTTGTAAGATGTTCAGGCAGGTCCCAGGGAGGCTGATCCAAGGAGAGTGTATTTTGAGACAGCAGCTGGACAAGTTAGGGGCCTCCTTTACTTTCAACACGATGAGTACAACCAGCCTGAAGCGTAGTTCCCTCAATAACTCCAGCTAATCCATAGCTGTACTGCCCAGTCAGTTTTGTGGTAGGAGCCTTCCTGTGAGAGAGCTGAATTCTTATTTTGTCGTGCACTGACTCAAAGTCTTCACTCCCCCTGACCCCAGTTACGTACTGACTATATGGGGCTGTTTGCCGCGACCTAAGGTCCGGTAAATCCCTGGTTTTCTTACCACTATGCTTGAAGCTAATAGTGATCCTTCGGTCCCCAGTGACCGGTTGCAATGTGCAGGACTTCTTCAATCCAAACGCACCTTTCCAATAAACTTTCCACTGTGCCTTTCGCCTTGTCCTCGCTGGTAGCATAAGCACTCACACTTGCATAAAGTCGGGTAGTCACTTCCTTCATTCACTTCCTTTAGAGTTAGTTACAGATGCTCAGTTATCACTAGGCAGGAGCACGTCTCTGAACCTTTCACTGTCCTGGAGACAGGTGACTGAAGTCTTTCTGCACTAAGCTTCTTCTTTTCTTTCAATGTATTCAGGTGAGGTACAGCTCTGACTAGGCTAAGGTGAATTAGACCACCTGTACTAGCCTCCACTTTCTGAACTGATGATGAGCTGGCTGGACGGCTTCCTCCCTCCAGCTAAACTCCAGACGTCCTCTCTGTCCGAAGACAGGAAACAGCACTCCCTCCGTCCAGGCTAGACCTTCCTCTCTGAAGTCTGGACACTGACTGACTGACCACTCCCTCACAAGTGACTACACTACCCTAAGGGTGTGTCTAGTGTATGTTGAGTGAATGGGTATTAAGCATTAAACTGCTGTCTCGCCACACACTCTCCAGGGTACTGCGTGTGCCTAACACCAGGGCTACACATTCCCCCATGGTAAAAGACAGCACTCCCGGGCTGTAAAATACAAAGAGACAGTTTTGTTTATGCATGAAAACATCAACAATAAACAGTAATTCGTCCCATCCGGGAGGTGAGAATATCTTGAACGTTGCGAACAATAACATTATATATAGAAATACAAAAGTATTAAATAGCATTCAATAAATATACAGTATACTTGTGAAGGACCCGCACCAAACCTTCAACGTGGGTCCTGGGTGGGCTGCAGGACATCCGAATGCAGACCTCACTCAGTGCCACACCACACGGGTTTTTGTATTCAGAGGTAATTGTGCTGGTTTTATGTAAAACCAAGAGAAAGCACCGAAGCGCAACTATATACAAATAAGTTCTGGGCTGGCATAGTCCTCAACCTCAAAGTCCATTGTAAAACGAAGACACAGATATAATATCACATTATCATAATACTAAAGTGCAACTTTTTCTCTTTTCTGTTTACCCAGCCGGGCATTCTACGGTTAGAAATATATATATGCATTATATACGTTATACTCTTTAATTTGTGCAAAACTTTGTAAAACATTCTCAAACTTTCTACAATATTACTTATGGTAGACCCTATAGGGATCTCACCGATTCTTCTTTACTATTTATTCATTTTCTTCAAATACATTTTCCACCCCGGGGGCTGGAACAATGCAATGGGCCCTAGATCCCAGGACTAACAAATCATGCGCTGCGATTAGGGTCTGGGTCGCCACAGTTCTCGTGCGAACCTCTAGGGGCGCAACGGGTACATTCTCCTCACGAGACACCGATTGCGTTTCAATCACAGTTAACGATATGGATCGTGTCATGGATTGCGATTGAGACTGGGTCGCATGTTGCGGTATAAAGGTGGCTTTCCTTTGCGATGAACTTGCAGGGGGCGATGCTGGGGCACGGCCGGATACTGCTTGAGCTGGAGACTGGGACGCTGCGGTAGTGGTGACGTTACCTGCGTCTGGGACGGGGTCACGGACGACTGTGACGTTAAGGGCATACCATCCCTTCATTCCCCAGTGCCGTGTGTACGTGACAATGTCTCCATTAACTAAGTCCCTCCCGGGATGGCCTTGCGGTAGGTGGGATTCTACGTCCCTGCGACTGACAAAGACCCCTGGGTAGAGGCCCGGCTCACGGATGAAGCCCCAGCCCTTCCGGAGCTGGAACTCAGTCACACACCCCTGCCGCCGCGGTTCCCTCAGGGTACCTTTCTCTCTCCGGACACTCTCCTTGTCCGCGATCAGCTCTGCATGTTGCCGCTGACGGTTCCGCTGAGCTTCCCGCTCTTCCTCCTGCTGGCGTTTCTGCTTCTCCTCACGACGCTGCCACTCATATTCCCACTGGGCGGTATAGGCGACGTCATCCAGGCGCGCCATCTCGTCCCAGTCCACGTCTGGTAGTGACGGACAGGACCCCTCCGGTGTCCCTGCCGGGGACCGATCATCTGCTGCGGCCTCCTGGCCGGGCGGGCGTTCCGGAACTGGCGATACCTCCTCAACCTCCTTCGCCTCCACCGCTTCACCGGTGGGATCAGGATTGGTACTTTCGGGGGCAGCCTCCGGTTGCTCCTTTGCCTTGGGCAGCAGAATCTTCGGTAACTGGAATCGTGGGGGGTCGTTGAGGGGAGAGATCACCGTGTCCCACAGCCTCCGCTGCTCCAGGGTACGCCGGCGTCTCTCGATCTCTTCAAAGCCAGGTTGGTGCTGGACCATCTTCTTCAGGCGTGCATTTTCTTCCTGAATTTCTAGCAACGCCTGCTGCAGGTGCAGGACCACGGATAACTCCGGTGCTGGTGGCAGCTTGGCTGGGGCACGGGGCCTGCCTTCCTCCGCTTCCCTGCTCGGCTGCACACGTCCTGCTTCCATGATGTTCCAGAAGATTCTCTCATCTTCCTCCAGAGACGTCCGGTCTCTTCCGTGGAGGCGGGGTTTTCGTCTCCTCCTCCTCGCAGGGAAGGTGAAGAGGAGGCGGACCTCCTTTGCTGTAGGGCAGGATCGCATGTTGTAATAGCACTTTGAGAGGGCAGGCATTTTCTTCGCGCCACATGGGGGTGCACGCCCACGAAGGTACGCCCACCTTCTTCTCCAGCGCCTGAGGGCGCAAATATGGCGACAAAGATGGCGATTTTTGGCGCCAAAAGTGCAAACAGTCCTTTTCACAAAAACAACTCCATAGGCACACAGGGCTCGCAATTTTGCGAGTTTCGCATCCTGTTCGTGACGCCAAATTTGTGTCGACCCGCCACCACAATTGTGGATTACCAGGGCAATGGGGTACTCAGAGCCGAGCCCGTAGAAGTCTATGGGGATTTGTCACAGGTAGCTGTGGCTCGGTCTGTGGCCCGGGCGGTCTGGCGTATGTTGGGGGAATATTTACAGGGGATAGATTTATATACAGTTCGTGACGCCACCTGTAGTCTTCTGGTAATTTATACCAGCGCTGCTGTAGATCTCTGAGGGGATGGTGAGGCAGCTAGATGTCAGGTCCCCTACAGGTGGGACTGGTCCCTCAAAGTCTATGAAGTTAGTGAAGTCGGGTGCAGATAAATAACAGTCTCACACGGTCAGCGTCTTTCCATACCTTTACTTGTAAGATGTTCAGGCAGGTCCCAGGGAGGCTGATCCAAGGAGAGTGTATTTTGAGACAGCAGCTGGACAAGTTAGGGGCCTCCTTTACTTTCAACACGATGAGTACAACCAGCCTGAAGCGTAGTTCCCTCAATAACTCCAGCTAATCCATAGCTGTACTGCCCAGTCAGTTTTGTGGTAGGAGCCTTCCTGTGAGAGAGCTGAATCTTATTTTGTCGTGCACTGACTCAAAGTCTTCACTCCCCTGACCCCAGTTACGTACTGACTATATGGGGCTGTTTGCCGCGACCTAAGGTCCGGTAAATCCCTGGTTTTCTTACCACTATGCTTGAAGCTAATAGTGATCCTTCGGTCCCCAGTGACCGGTTGCAATGTGCAGGACTTCTTCAATCCAAACGCACCTTTCCAATAAACTTTCCACTGTGCCTTTCGCCTTGTCCTCGCTGGTAGCATAAGCACTCACACTTGCATAAAGTCGGGTAGTCACTTCCTTCATTCACTTCCTTTAGAGTTAGTTACAGATGCTCAGTTATCACTAGGCAGGAGCACGTCTCTGAACCTTTCACTGTCCTGGAGACAGGTGACTGAAGTCTTTCTGCACTAAGCTTCTTCTTTCTTTCAATGTATTCAGGTGAGGTACAGCTCTGACTAGGCTAAGGTGAATTAGACCACCTGTACTAGCCTCCACTTTCTGAACTGATGATGAGCTGGCTGGACGGCTTCCTCCCTCCAGCTAAACTCCAGACGTCCTCTCTGTCCGAAGACAGGAAACAGCACTCCCTCCGTCCAGGCTAGACCTTCCTCTCTGAAGTCTGGACACTGACTGACTGACCACTCCCTCACAAGTGACTACACTACCCTAAGGGTGTGTCTAGTGTATGTTGAGTGAATGGGTATTAAGCATTAAACTGCTGTCTCGCCACACACTCTCCAGGGTACTGCGTGTGCCTAACACCAGGGCTACACAGAGTGACAGCCTCAGCTCTGCTACATGTGAGGAGGAACAGCCTCAGCTCTGCTACATGTGAGTAGGGACAGCCTCAGCTCTGCTACATTCGAGGAGTGACAGCCTCAGCTCTGCTACATGTAAGGAGTGACAGCCTCATCTCTGCAACATGTGAGGAGTGACAGCCTCAGCTCTGCTACTTGTATAGCAAAGCTGAGGCTGTCGCTCCGCACATGTAGCAGAGATGAGGCTGTCACTCCTCGCATGTAGCAGAGCTGAGGTTGCTACTTGTCACATGTAGCAGAGCTGAGGTTGTTACTTGTTACATGTAGCAGAGCTGAGGTTGTAACTTGTCACATGTAGCAGAGATCAGGGTGTCACTCGTCACTTGTAGCAACCATGAGGCTGTTACTGGGCCAGGGGGAGGCTACTGGTGACTGAGGTCCCGTGCCCAACAGGGCCCAGGGGGAGGTTAGTGGTGACTTGAGGCTTGCGTCAAACAGGGCCCAGGAGCCCGAGGCCCTGTTGGAATGCGGGCCCCTTGCTACCTGGGCCCTGTGTTGAATGTGGGCCCCCTGCACTGCAGCCTGGGGCCTGGGCCCTGTTGAATGTGGGCCCTGTTAGATCCTGCCTGCACCTGCCCTCCCAGTCACCATTGAGCAGCCAAGCCTCTTCTCACTGTTGAGAGACTCACGGTACTCACCCTGCTCGCCCGGGCTTCCACCTGCTTGTCCAGTCAGCCTGCTGCTTCATGTGGTCTGCCTGGCCGTCTGCTGTCCGCCCCCACATGCACACACGCTGTGACAGACGGACCATAATGCACTGGGCCGCAGCTTAAAGCTACAGTGCTCATTTCTGTTCGCTGTCTGCATTTACAACACTGTAGTGTCTCTTTAAAACAACACAGCGTTGTTATGCATCAGCGTTCAGAGTCAGAAGCCTGAACAAAATGTTGGGAGGGGGCCCGAGCGCGGATCCATTTGCCAGCGTGCTCGGGCCCCCCTTTTTGCTCCTAAATCACAGGGCAGCTGCAGCAGGGACGGGCCCCCTTCTAGCCCGGGCCCTGTGGCAGCTGCTTCCCCTGCTTCCACTATAGTTCCGCCCCTGAGCAGCAGCACCAGAACACAGAAAGGGAATGGACCCTCTTGATGTATGCAATGAGCTATATGCACACATACAGTGCCTGCAGGCCTTGCACTGATGTGTATAGACATACACCACCCTGCCTAAGGCCTCTTTCACACATCCGTTTTTCTCATTGCGGCGCCCCCGGCATTTTTCAGCAGCGCCGCATCACAAAACCGTATGCACCGCATGCGGTTTTTTTCCCATAGACTTTCATTAGCGCCGGATGGCGCCGCATGTCACCGGATGCGGCGCATGCGTTTTTTTTTACAATGAAAGTCTATGGACGCCGCAATGCGCCGCATCCGGCTTGAGCCGCATCCGGTAGCCGCATCCGGTTTTTTAATTGATATACCAACCCACAACAAACAGATACCAGACAGATACCACCCCTCAGCAAACATATAAAAAAAAGAATTTGTGGGACATCAGACACATCCACAGAAGCCACAGAGCCACACACGCAGCCACCTGAGACGCAGCCACCGGAGACGCAGCCACCGGAGACCACCGACGCCTCAGCCACCGACGCCTCAACCACCGACGCCTCAGCCACCGGAGACTCGCAGCCAGGATCATGGAGCGCCAGGAAAACAGACGGTAAATATGCCTCCCCCCCCCCAAAATCAAAAATGTACAATACATATGTCACCAATGCTGTGTGAGATGATGTTTTTTTTTGGCACCCTGGTACATTTTATATTTCATGTTTTTTCTGTGATGGGGATTGGTTCCCCTGGTATTGTATGAAATTAATAAATTGCCGATGATGGGGTGGGTCCCCGAGTTTAAAATGCATTTGTTTGGGAACTTTATTGTGTATTCCCTGCTACTGTTGTGAATGTTGATAATGTAGATCTACTGGTACTGTTTTTTTGCAGTGATGTGCTTGGTCTCCCTGCGACAATATGTTGTGTATGATATAATTTTAATTTTTTTTTGGGCCTGTGATGTGGTTGCTTGTCCTGCTACTATCTGAAATGTGCATGTGTTTACTATGGTAATGTTTATCTCCATTTTTTTTGCCAATGTTTATTTTTTGGGCCTGTGATGTGGTTGCTTGTCCTGCTACTATCTGAAATGTGCATGTGTTTACTATGGTAATGTTTATCTCCATTTTTTTTGCCAATGTTTATTTTTTGGGGCCTGTGATGGTTTTTCTACTAATGCTCTCTTGCATTTGTTTAGTATGCTAATGTTTTTTTCTTTGCAATCTTTGTTCTTTGTGGCCTCTCACGGTTTATCTACTCATGGTCTCTTGCATTGTATGCTAATGTTTTTTTGTTTGCAATCTTTGTTCTTTGTGGCCTCTCACGGTTTATCTACTTATGGTCTCTTGCATTGTATGCTAATGTTTTTTTGTTTGCAATCTTTGTTCTTTGTGGCCTCTCACGGTTTATCTACTAATGGTCTCTTGCATTGTATGCTAATGTTTTTTTGTTTGCAATCTTTGTTCTTTGTGGCCTCTCACGGTTTATCTACTTATGCTGCTATTACATTTGCATGTGTTTAGTATCCAAATGTTGATCTACTTTTCTTTTTGTTGCAATTTTTTTTTTTTTGGGTGCCTCTGACCTTAAATATACTCATGCTTGTATGTGAAATGTCCATGTTTTTATTATCATTATGTTTGTACTGTTTTTTTTTTTTTGTTATTGGGATCGGTTGATTCAAACTGTTAATTTTTTATTTATTTATTTATTTTTTTTGTCCAGGGATACCCATGGTACTGTTGATGGCTACAAATGATTGCATGTGGTCGGAATAATGTCCTTGTTTGAATGTTATATTTTAAAACAGGGACAATCAATACATATAAACACAATTCCTTTTTGTCTGTTAATTCCACAGCAGAAGAATTGATGCTGCTGATCCAAGGGCGCAGGAGATCCTGGATGCAAGGAGGCAAGCCAGTAGAAAGTAAATATGACATCCCCCATGTGCCTAAAAATTAAATGTTTGTTTTTCTCTTTCAGCCAGGGACAAGGAATCCGCATATATTCACTGTCCGTTTTTGTGTCCTTATTCAACAGCAGAAGAATTCAACGAGCGGCGGCGGCGGCTGAAGCGCAAGTTGAGCAGAGGGGAGGAGAGGACCTCCAAGCTAGGAGGCTAGCAAGCAGAAAGTAAGTATTACAGCACACATTTTGCTCTAAATTACATGTTTGTTTTTCTCTTTCAGCCAGGGGAAAGGAATACAGATATATTCACTGTCCGTTTTTGTGTCCTTATTCAACAGCCGAAGACTTCACCGGGCGGCGGCGGCTGAAGCGCAAGTTCAGCAGAGGGGAGGAGAGGACCTCCAAGCTAGGAGGCTAGCACGCAGAAAGTAAGTATTACAGCACACATTTTGCTGTAAATTACATGTTTGTTTTTCTTTCAGCCATGGACAAGGAATATAAAATTTACAGTCCCTTTTTACTTTAACAGTAGAAGACGTCAAGAAGAGGGGGAGGCGGCGGCTGGAGATAGACGAGAGGAGGAGAGGCGGGCAAGGAGGGAAGCCAGTAGAAAGTAAAGATTACATCCCCCATTTCAATAAAAATACATGTTTGTTTTTCTCTTTCAGCCAGGGACAAGGAATATAGAAATATATTGACTGTCCCTTTTTGTTTCTTCCACAGCAGACAACGTCAAACAGCAGCTGCCGCAATGGCGGTATTGGCGGAGGAAGCAGCTGAAGCGGCGGCGGCAGCACCACCGGCATCGCCATCTCCTCCCTCCCAGCCAGAGCCAGAGCCGCCACAGCAGGAACAGCAGGACACATGTTCTTCTGGGAGCCCTCCTACCCATCGTCAGGAATTGGCGGTAAAAATATGTATTTTTAGTTTTTCTTTCCACAATCCATCTGTGGGCTATATGTCTTGATTGGGTTTTTTTAATAACAGGAATCTGAAGATGACGAGGAGCTCCCAGAGGAAGAAGGACGGGGTGGAGAGATACCCGGAGTGGGCTCACAATTCGTAAGTATCCTGCATCAATCGCAGAAACACACCATCACAGTACACACAACACATAGAAAAACATTTAGTACATACTTCACATAGCGGACAACACCTGCCAATATCCTAATTTTTCTTTTCATTTTTAGTCTCTCGCATCTGGGAGCCAGAGGGTTTCTCCCAGCGCCTCCCAGAGTCGTCGTGAGACTGTCGGCGGTTCTCAACGTGTAAGTGTTTTTTTTTTGCCATTTTCTATAATTTTTCATTTTTACAAAATGTGTTATCTAAAAATGTTTTGTGCATTAATTTTCCCATTGTAACATGTATAATTTTGCAAATTTCAAACAATGTGTCTGATGATTTTTTTTTTTCCTTTGTTAATTTCACAGGCTTCACAGCGTGCTCCCGAATCGGACACGGAGGAGGGATTGGACGTGGAGTTGATGATCGACCTGGTCCGAGAAAGGGAGCCGCTGTGGAACATGGGGGACCGCCAGCATGCGGATCAAATTGTGCCACGACGGCTCTGGACGGAAGTGGCAGCAGCAATGGTGCACCGCTGGGAGGAACTCAATCCTAGGTCCCAGACTAAATTACGTAAGTATAGTTCATGTTGCTGACTGTAAAGGTGTATTTTCAAAACTTCTGTCCTCGTGTAACCAACGCTTCTTGTTTTCCATTTTCTTTGGTGAAACACTATGGAAACAATGAAAACATTAACTCTGGGGGACACGAGGACTAAAGTGTGGTTGTTGTATAGTAACCAATGTGTGCTTTCTCGTTTCAGGGGAGAGAATTATGAAGCGGTGGCGGTCTGTGAGGGATCGCTTTAAGAAGGAATTTAACAAAGAGATGCGGACCCCGAGTGGATCTTCAGGATGCCAGAGCAAGTACAAATATGCACGAGCTCTGGCGTTCCTGCGTGAAACAATGGTCACCAGAAGGTAAATATAACCATAAAATGTAAATTTTTTTTTTTTACAGCCAGGGCAATTCCACATCTGTATATTAATTTTATGTTTTTGTTTCTTCCACAGCACGGTGAGCAGCACTCGGGCGCCCGCAGAGTTGGAGCCTTCTAGAGCGATCCCTCAGGAGACCGACACCGAGGGACACTTTGACCAACCCTCCACATCTGCCCCTTCCCAGACTTCCCACACACTTGATCCCGCTGTCCCCTCCACCAGCGCTGGAGCATCGTGGCCGGCTGCATTACATGAATCTGCTGGTCAGGATATAGCCTTCCCTTTACCCCACCCTTCTGACCCTGCCACCTCTAGTACAGCTGCGGGTACTGGGCGGCAGCGTCAGAAGGGTCAGGAAAAGAACTATGCGCCCGAGTTCTTACACATGAACGCATCTTTCCAGAACTGCCTTAAGTTGCTATCTGAACAAGTTGCCGCAGGCATTCGTCAGATAACCACACTAGTTGGTGAGGTCAAGACATTTCTGGAAACTGTGCGTTCAGAGGTAAGAGCACCCCCGAACATCAGCTTTTTTAGGTCAGTTGCGGAGCGCATAGATCCGCTATCTTATGACCAGCAGATGTATGTGATGCACACGTGCCACTCTGCTCTAGCGCAGGTTGTCTCCCATCCTCAATCCACCCCAGTCATTCACCACCCCCCCCCTACAGCCGCTGTCCATCTCCCCCCCTCCACCTGCCATACCTCCTCCCCCTCCTATTCAATATCAACCTCCCAATACCAACCACCTCCCCAGCTCCATCAACCTCCATTATATCAACCACCTCCCCAGCTCCATCAACCTCCATTATATCAACCACCTCCCCAGGTCCAACCACCTCCCCAATATCAACCACCTCCCCAGGTCCAACCACCTCCCAGTACCAACAATCTACCCACTACCAGCCACCTACCCCCTACCACACTTCTACCTACCAATCTCCTTCCCCCTTCCAAATACCTACTATGTCACCTGTTCCTCATGCACAACCCTCCACTCCACCACCACCCACCTGTTCTGCCTTGTCTTCCCATTCTTTTGGTCTTTCCACCCCTTCACCTCTTCCTGTTCCTTCCCCACCACCATCCCGTTCGTCCTCCCTCCACACTCCCACGGTCGAAGTGTCCCGCAGCCCCTCCAGCAGTATTTCCACCCCACACTACACAGACCTATAAATATGTTTGTTGATAATTTTTTTAATGAAAAAAAAAAAAATTTAATAAAAAAATAAAGTTGAATAAATAAAGTTTAATATAAAAAAAAGGTTATTTCTATGTTAAACATTTGGCCAAAAGGCCTAATTTTATAACAATTATATTAAAAAAAAATTTTTTCAATAAATTGTTCATTGGTTTAACATTGTTGTCTGTCTTTAATTTATAGGATGTTAGTTTTAAATTTGTTATACAGGTACAGATAACTTTGGCTAAAAGGTTCATAAATGCAACCTTTACAAAGTTATGTCCCGGTTTTCTATTATCTTTTCACTAAAAATGTGTACTTTTTTAGATTATCCCCTACCCCAGGTTTCCCCTACTCCAGTCCTCAAGGCCCACCAAAAACATATCATGTTTTCAGGATTTCCTTTGTATTGCACAGGTGAGGCAATTATCACCTGAGCAATACAAAGGAAAGACTGAAAACTTTACATGTTGGTGGGCCTTGAGGACTGGAGTAGGGGAACCATGGCCTACAATGTAGACTTTTTTTGACAAAAGGTGAAATAAAACAGCCATGGACACAACAATGGCAAAAAGGTTACAGTAGAAAACACACAAGAAGGTAGACAAGTAAAAATATTAAAGGTTTATTGTGGGTAAAGAAAATTATTAAAAGAAACAATACATTTATCACACTCTGTCATCCTGCCAGTCAACACTACCTTCCGGTGACACAAAGTATTGAGCAAACTTGTCCCTCATTCTTGAAACCGCGACTGTACTGCGAGTGGTAATGTTGCTGTAGTCGTGCAAAGTTGTTTCTTGATTGTGGTCCTCCATAGAAATTGGTTCCTTGGTTAGTACAAAATTATGGAGGACCACGCACGCTTTCACTACATCATCAACAGTCTCGGTCTTCAAGTTAATTGCAGTCAAAAGGACACGCCATTTTGCTGTCATAATGCCAAAGGCACACTCCACCATCCGTCTGGCTCTTGTGAGGCGGTAGTTAAATATCCGCTTTGTATGTGTCAATTCTCTGCTGGCATACGGCTTCAATAGGTGTTGGGACAGCTGGAATGCCTCATCACCTACACACACGAATGGCATCGGGGCCTGAGGTTTGAGGCAGTGGCCTAGGGGGGGGAAACTGAAAACTGTTTCCATACAATTTACGGCCCATAGCAGATAGTTTAAACACTTGGGAGTCATTAGACCGTCCATAAGACCCAATGTCCACTGCGATAAACTTGTAGTGCGCATCTGCAATAGCCATCAGGACGATAGAGAAATATTTTTTATAGTTAAAAAATTCAGATCCAGTTCCTTTTGGCTTTTGAATGCGGATGTGCTTTCCATCAACGGCCCCCAGGCAATTGGGGAACTGGCAGATGAGTAGAAACTGGTCCGCTATTTCAAGCCACCGCTGTGTTGTTGGCTCTGGAATAAATTCTCCAACCAAAGTATCCCACAGAGCACGACAAGTATACTTTATTATGCCGGATAGTGTTGAGATTCCCATCCGATACTGAAAATGTAGCGATGCCAGCGTCTCACCAGTTGCAAGAAATCTGAAAACAAATTAGAAAATACAAATTATTTTAGAAACGCAGCATTACATACCAGAACTCAGCTACGACTATTGGAGATACAAACATAATCACATCTATGACAAAGACTGTTTTATAACTAAATTTGGGGATACTCATGTGGTTTCCTAGTTGGCCTGTGATGTTCAATTAATGATAAAATTACAAGTGCGCTCAAGCAAACAGATCCAATACATATAGCTCCTAATCACCAGAGACGCTCCGCCGGAGATATCGAGAACCGACAGTAGGTGTCCGATTTTTTAATTTTGTCTCCAACACGCTCCAGCAAATCATCAAAGTTTTCTTTCTTCATCCGCAGATAGGCAAAGAACTTATCTGGATTTTGTCGCAGCTCCATGTTTAGTGTGGAATAGACACCACGAGTTAATCTCTGTGCCGTAATGGGGTGGATCCACTTGCTACTTTCTCTCAAAACTGCACTTGCTCCTCCTACAACCTGTCCAAAGAATGGTCTGTAAGGGGAGCAGTGTATATATAGGATTACAGTAGCCAATCATGTTTGGAACCCCAAAAAGGGTGGTCTTAAAAAACCGGATCCGGCGCATACGGCGTCAACGGACGCCAAACCGGATACACCGGATGAGACGGATGCGGTTTTTTGCCGCATTCGTGAACCGGATGCGGCGAAAAACCGGATGCGGCGCATCCGGTTTTCATACAAAATACCGGATGCGGCGCTGCGGCTAAATGCCGGGGGCGCCGTTTAGGCGCCCGCCGGATGTGTGAATGAGGCCTAACTAACACTGGAACCTATATACTCCGGAATTAGTATTTAGAAGGACTGTTGGTTTAGCTGGATTTGAGTAGTTTAGGATGGTAGACCCAACACTGACTAAGAAATCGCCAAATCTGACCCTATCTCGGCAGCAGCTCTCCCTACACTATCTAAATCCGGAGCTGAATGTGCCGAGCAGGGGGGCATCCTGTCTTTTATACCCCTGATGATGCTGTGCGGCCAGCCAATCACTGCACGACCACAACAAAGATGGCTACGGCATTTCATTACCTGGCAGACAATCCCTGCATCATGATTGGGTCTGTAAAATCCACCAAAAAAGCTGGGTGGAAACCCGAGTTCCCGCTGAGTAATCCCGGAAATGCTTGGTGCTCGCCGAGTACACCGAGTACCGTGATACTCGGGCGAGTAATGAGTAGTGGCGAGCACATTCACTCATCACTACTGAACATCTTATACTTCTGGGCACACAAGGGAGATTACAGTTCTGGAATATGACCGTACAGCTTCTTGGTCGCTTCACAATTGATTCTTCTCAAATCTTTGGCAGTTAATGTAAATTTTTTTTTTTTTCAACAAGTAATTTGTGACCCTGGACCCTGTTGACTATTTTGCAACAAAATTTGTGATGGTTCTGTGCTGACATCCTAATATGTTATGTATTTCAAGAGTGTTGCCTCCATCTGCAAGCCTTGCATCAATTTTTTACATTTCAGAGTCAGTTAAATCTCTTTTTTGTCCCATTCTGCAAGAGTAAATCAAGCTGCCTAATAATTCTGCACACCCTGATAAAGGGTTTTGTACCCTTAGGCCTCACACGCCTTCTTTTCACAAATACGCATCATCTGATCCAATAAGCATTCAAGTTTATACTTTGTGGAGGCGGAAAATCTGCATGAAAATGATGATATGGTCAAAATAATCACTTGCCTAATAATTGTGCACACAATGTCGAGTCTTATGGGCCGCTCCCAGGCGTCCCACTACCTTCATGTTGCTCAGATACGTGGAACACAGTGGTGTAAATAGAATCAGTGTTAGACTCTCCGTGAAAAAAACCCAAAATACAATATATAAATCTGACAGAAAAACACTGTCAAAAAAACAAATGCAATAAGTTAATTTTCTTGATAATACTTCTAAATAGTACTGTCTTATACTACACTGTGTTCCAAATTATTACGCAAATAATATTTTCTCAGATTTTCCCAAATTACCTATATGAATTGCAGTCATTGTAATTATCCAGTCAAATAACTATTAGAGTACAATTGAAAGGTTTTTGTACAAACTGCCTATGATAACAGTATATTTTTTAAAAAATAAAACACTCAAACTGCATTCAAAATGCATGTTCCAAATTATTATGCACAGCAGAGTTTTCAACCTTTTCATTTTAATAAAGAACAAAAAAATGGTCATTTTTGAAATTATAAGCATTAGCAGGTTATTACAAACTGAAATCAAACAGTTTTCAACTCAAAACTTTATTCTAGGTGATGTTACATTTGCACATAGGACCCCTTGTTCGAAAAGAGCTTCTGAACTCTCTCGTCCATTGAATTTGTCAGGTTTCTATGGTTTCTGCTTCAATTGTTTTGCATGAGGACAGAATACCCTCCCAGAGCTGTTGCTTAGATGTGAACTGCCCCCCGCCATCATAGACACTCCTTTTGATGATGCTCCAGAGGTTCTCAATGGGGTTGAGGTCAGGGGAGCATGGGGGCCACACCATAAGTTTGTCCCCTTTTATGCCATAGCAGCCAGAGATGCAGATGTGTTATGTGCAGCATGATACGATGCATTATCATGCATGAAAATGATCTTGCTGCGGAATGCACGGTTCTTCTTCTTGAACCATGGCAGGAAGTGCTGCTTGAGAAACTCAACATACACTATGGAGTTCATCTTTACCCCTTCAGGGATCCTAAAGAGGCCGACAATCTCTCTCCCCATGATTCCAGCCCAAAACATTACTCCACCTCGTCCTTGTTGGCGCCGTAGCCGTGTTTGCATGGGGTGTCCATCAACCAGCCATCCTCCACTCCATCCATCTGGACCATCGAGCGTTGCACGGCACTCATCGGTGAACAAAACAGTTTTGAAGTCAGTCTTCATGTATTGTTTGGCCCACTGGAGCCGTTTCTGCTTGTGTGCAGTGGATAGAGGAGGTCGACAGGATAGCTTACGCACAGCTGCAAACCTCTGAAGGACCCTGCATCTTGTTGTTCGGGGGACGTTGGAGGCACCAGGAGCTTCAAAAACTTGTCTTCTGCTCTGAAAGGCTTTTTTGCCGCTGCTCTTTTAACCTGACGTAATTGCATGTTGGAAAGAGTCCTCAATTTTCCCTTATCAGCACGCACACGTGTGTACTGTGAATCAGCTACATACTTCTTGATTGTGCGATGATCACGATGAAGTGTCTTGGCAATGTTGATTGTAGTCATGCCTTGACCTAAACACTCCACAATTTGTTGCTTCTCAGCCGCCGACACATCCTTTTTCTTTCCCATTTTGGCAGAAAATGTAGGCTGCTTAATAATGTGGGACAGCCTTCTTAAGTAGTCTTGCCTTTCATTGGACACACCTGCCAAACTAATTAGCACAGGTGTCTGCAATTGCTTACAGTGATATAAAGAGCCCTGACACACATCACCATCAATGAGTTTAACTGACAAACAAAAAAATTATTACCTTATCACTCCTAAACAATTTTTGCATAATAATTTGGAACACAGTGTAGTTACCCAATAATAAATATCACTATACTGTTACTGAAAAAATACCATTATAATAGTCGTAATGTCACAACACCACGACCACAAATAACTACCACATAGTGTCGGAATATTATCACCATCCTATTACTTAAAAATAAAATCCACTATACCAATATCAATACAACATACTGCCACACCATGACCATATATCACCACCAAATCGTGAGCACATGACTCCACCATTGAGTATTAATAAAATTCACAGTAGGAACACTATTTTTTCTCCATCCAATGAAAGTATAGTGGAAGGTATCACTATAAACAGTACAGGTAATTCCAGAGACTCACCAGTGACGTATCCAATTAAAGTAATTAATTTTCAGTTTTCTTCTTCATCTAGCACAGAATGATATGACTACTTTTAGACAGTACCTGACTCTGAAAAATATAACACACGGACATCTATGACTGATGACATCTAGATAACCCTTTCTACTTTTCCCCCAATTCTACAATAGCAGTACTTTTGTCCCACAGAATTGGTGTCCCAAAAAAGAAAATGCAACATAGTAGTGATATTTCATTATGTGTCCCCCTAAATTGGAAAAGCTTATTGTGTGCAAATACAGTAGATCTGCAACCATACAGTAGTATTGTCTACTAATTATGCCCCCATACTGGTGTAACGTCCCGCTTTGTGGCCCCAATATAATGACAACACAAATTAATAATGTCCCCCTATTTGGTCAATGCAAAATAATAATGTCTCCCTTTGTGACCCCTATACATTCATAATATCTCCTAATTGGCCCCCATACAATAATAATATCCCTCTAGGTGGCCATGGCCCCAGATAGTAATAATGTCCTCCCACTTTGCTCCCATTCATTAATACTGTCCTCATATGTACCTCCCATCTAGAAGTAATGCTCCTCACAGTACTATTAAAACAGGCAACCATATCTCTCACCAGTCTCCGCTTCCATGCCGGGCAGCTCTGTGTTCATCCTTCTCCCAGCGTAGGTAGCGCAATGCAGTGACGTCACTGCGCCACCTGAGACAAGAAGCAGTGGCCCCAGTGAGCCCCCATTTTCAATGACCCAGTTGAACCTTGCTTCTGCTTTTTTTGTGTTCCCAGTAATAAGATTTAGAATAAGTGTTGTGAACCCTGCGACACATATCATATACTTATAAATTTCATATATAAAGTACTTTATCATTCAGAGACAAAGATTGCATCAGTCTATGTATAGACAGAAAATATGTAGAAATCTTTCATGTGAATTTGTTTGCGGTTACGTTGATAAAAGACTCCGGTGGGAGTTCTGATGAGTTTAAGGAAGAAGCTGACAGCAGCTATAATAACAGACAGTATGAAAAAGACGCAAAGTAATTACCAAGACTACGACAAATCTACCATCTAAAGGCGGTGTGCTGATGAGTCAGTCTCTTTCTACGACTTACAAACTTAAGAATATCTAAGGAAATGTACATACAATCCACTCAGACCTATCTCCAATTTTCTCATAACTTAAATAAATGCTGGACACTTCTGTTTCTGAGAAAGTTGGATGACAGAATTGTAATAGCTCTGACCATCATGCTAAACACATACCTCCTGAATTTGAAAGTTTTCGCTAACTAAAATATATGCTTCTGTGAGCAGGTTGGGGGATGCAGCGACAGACATAAGACAGAGCAAGGGTTAATACTTTTAATCAACGCAGGGAGATGAACAGTTAAACGGGAGAAAAATAGACAGTTTGGATGTAAAGAATATACTGATTGAAGAAGCAACGATAATAATAGAAGTAAAAGTTCTGAAGAGTGTAACTATCCAGTCAGGCGGTCTTCAGGCTGTAGGGACCAAGAGGCAAACGATGGCGCCAGCAATGTCCTGCACAGGGTTGGTCCCGTGGAGTCTTGTAGATGATGACGATCAGTGTCCTGGTGGCAGCGGTTAGTCTCTGTTACCTTCCGCGGAGTCCTCACTCCATATGTCAATGTGGCCAGAGGGGTACAGGCAACAGCACTGTCTGAGCCAAACGTGGCTCGGAAAATATACACCGGGGGATCAGGGAGCAGTTCACGATTACACACCCGGTCTCTCTTAGGCGGCACGCGCTCAGCACTCACAGGCCCAGAGCACTTGGCACCGTGCTTCGTGGGGGCCAATGGGCACACGGCACATCTCTGCTCATTGTCTCTTCGGATAGCAGTGGGGATGTTCAGGTGTGGGCAACCTCCCTTGTGGGCCTGCACTACTACAGTGCTCAAGGGATGGAGCACTCACTTTTCTCTGCTGTGCGCTGTTTGTTCCCGCCAAGTCTGACTTCTTCTGCGCGCGCTATGATGGTAACTGTGGGGGCATCATACTGTGTGTGATGGGCACTATAGAGGTCATGAAAGGGGTTAAGTACTGTGTGAGATGTCTAATAAGATGGGCTTCACTAGGAGCAATTTTTCTGCGTGGAAGTGTAGGAAGAAGCACCGGGCCGTGGGTATCTACTTTGTGCTGGGTCCGGAACTGTCGGGGCTGTCTCCTTTGTCTCGATGGGCATCATACTTTCTGCTGTGAACACTGTCGGTATGATGATCGACAGTGTTCACAACAGAAAGTGTGATGCCCATCGAGCCCCCACACACAGTATGATGCCTCAACTCACTATATGATGCACCAACAGCATAATCCCTCCACACAGTATGATGCCCACATTCTACCACACATGTTCCCTTCATACATGAATATAATTGTTACCCACATTATTATGCACTGTCAGCACCATCCACAGTATGATGCACTGATGGGTCGCTCACACAGTATGATGCCCTCACAGTCCCTACAATGTATAATGTTTTCACAGCCACCCACACAGTATAATGATCCCCACACTTATAATTCTCCAAGGTTCTTTCACACACAGTGTAATGCTCCTACAGTTTCCCAGACACATTATTATATTATAGATATGATGTTTCTACAGCCCCCTACATAGTATGATGCACCCACAGTCCCACATATACAGCTCTGGCAAAAAGAGACCACTACAAAATTTTCAGTTTGTCTGATTTTTCTCTTTATAGGTACTGTATATTTTTGAGTAAAATGTAAATTGTTCTTTTATTCTATAAAACTACTGACAACATGTCTCTGAATTTCCAAGCAATAAATTTTGTATTTTTTTTCTAAAAATGTGAAATGGTCAAAATTGAATTAAAGAACCAGTGCTTTCAGACCTCAAATAATGCAAAGAAAACAAGTTTATAATCATTTAGAAACAACAATACTAATGTTTTAACTCAGGAAGAGTTCAGAAATCAATATTTTGTGGAATAACAATGATTTTTAATCACAGCTTTCATGCGTCTTGGCATGCTTTCCACCAGTCTTTCACACTGCTCCTGGGCCAAAAATTTAAGCAGTTCTTCTTTGTTTGTTTGCTTGTGACTATCCATCATCCTCTTGATTACATTCCAGAGGTTTTCAATGGGGTTCAGGTCTGGAGATTGGGCTGCCCATGACAGGGTTTTGATGTGGTGGTCTCTTAAATTTTGCCAGACCTGTAGTATAATGTCCCCAGTATTCGCAAAACTTTATTTATTTATGTGTATTATAATGCGGTCACACAATCATCACAATTATCACATTTGCCTGTATATCTGCTTCAATGACTGAGCTGATCTCTGTGACATGAGAATGTCCTTGCAAGTCTTTCATTCTCTACAGAGATCGAACGGTGAAGTAAGGATCTTTTGGCTCTTTGCTTCATCATTGTGTTCAACTGTATTTGTATCCTCAGGATACCCCAATCTGAGACATCAAGACAGTTTTCCAAATATGGGACTACGAGGAAGATGTCTAGCTACAGGTGTTCCATTGACCTCATGCCGCCTCTCTCAAAGGCTATTATGATGCAGAGCAAGACAGCAATGGAGACTGGAATGGAGGTCTAAAAAAAACACAGAAAACTCCTCACTAGAAAAAAAAAACCTTATTTCATCACTATTATAACCATTTTTGTAGTAGAAAAATATAATAGAACCTGACAAGGAAATGATGTAGTCAAAATTTGATTATATAATTTTCTTGTCAGGTTCTATTATGCTTTTTATACTATGAAAATGGTTTTAATCATGATGAAATAAAAGTACTGTTTTTAGTGGTTTTTCCTCTTTGCAACTTTTTGAAATAAATGTTCCTCTGAAGTTATTTGATTTTTGGTTAGTGGAATGGAGGTCCAACTACATTCGCTATGAGTCCTGCTTTGTCATGAAGCAATAATTTGCCAATGATTGGTCTTGAAATGAAGATGCCTTTTTGAGGGAATGACACATCAGTCATAATGAATGGTATCTGGATCCCTCTAGTCTTCATTCCAGATACATTAAAAGCTTGGCGTTACATTGATTTGGTCATGGAACCATTGGTACGTCTATTTCTTGGATTTAAAGCAGCAGTCACATGTTACAACGTTTGGTCAAACTACCAAATTGAGGTTTCAAGTTGAAGTTTCTTAACCTCTTCACAACATCAGCCATATACGTGCAGCGTTGCAGAAGGTGCGTTCCCGAAAAACCGCCGCACATGTACGGCGTGACGATAGCGCAGGTTCCCTGCTCTGAACACAATTGCGATCATAGTCTGTGTTTGCTTGAAGTTACTCAGCTTTAAACACTGTTATATGTGTCCCTTTACTTCTACATTCCCTTACATCAATATGATCACTGCACTCCTAGATTAATTAATTGAGAGGTGTAGTTTGTAACATATTTTGTGTTCCATTTTCTACTATTATCCCTTTTGAAAATTGAAACTTGGGGCCAAAGTAACATTTTAGTGTAAAAATGGTTATTTTCCATTGACTCAGCCCAATGTTATACAATTTTGTGAATCATTTGAGGGTTAAAAATGCTCACCACACCCCTGGATGAATTTCTCAAGAGGTGTAATTTCCAAAATGGAGTCACTTGTGGGGGTTACTGCTGTTTTGGCATGTCAGGGACTCATCTAATGTGACATGGCATTCACAATCTGTTCCAGTCAAAATTGACTCCTGAAACCAGCTGGTGCTCCTTCCCTTCTGAGCCTTTCAGTTCATCCAAACATTAGCTTTCCACCACATATGAGATACCCGTGTACTCACAACAAATTGCACAACAAAGTGTATGGTCCATTTTCTCCTATTACCCTTGTGAAAATGAAAAATGTGGGGCTAAAGCAACATTTTTGTGGGAAATATGTATTTTTTCATTTTCACTGCTCAACATTATAAAATTCTGTGAAGCACTTGTGGGTTCAAGGTGCACACCACACCTCTAGAGAAATTTACACTTTTTAGGCACATCAGGGGCTTTCCAAATGCGAAATAGCATGTGTTCTCGATTCCAGTTAATTATGTGTTCAAAAATTCAAACGGCGCTCCTTCCCTTTCGAACTCTGCTGTGTGCCCAAACAGTAGTTTTCCCCCACATATGGGGTATCGGCATACCCAGAAGAAACTGCAAATAAATGTTGATATCCATTTTTTCCTGTTACCCTTGTAAAAGTCAAAAAATTGGCATTAACGTAACATTTTTGTGAAAAAACAGTTAAATGTTCATTTCTTCCTTCCACTTTCCTTTAATTCCTGCGAAGTACCTGAAGGGTTAATACTAGAGTTGAGCGATAGTTTCCGATATCCAAAAGTATCGGAATCGGAATGGTATCGCCGATACCAAAAAATATCGGCGATACCCGATACCGATACCGGAAGTCCAATGTAAGTCTATGGAACAAAATATCGAAATTAAAAAAAAAACATTCTTGCCTTGTAGGTTAATTGTACATGAAGGAAAACAACAAAGAGTAATGTAGAATGTATTGGGGGAGGTTGAGGAGACATTAAAGGCATAGATGTTTAACCCAATCCAATGGAATAGCATTAATTTTTTTTTTTAGGAAATACGTTCGGATTGACGAAGAAATTGACAATGTTGTTAACCTTTTTTCTATTTTGGCAAATATGTATGTTTCACAACTTCCATGCTCTTCACCTTTTTAACTTTTGCCACACTTTCTCCTTCATAATCTTCAGCAGCATCATCTTTGTCATCAAATTATTCTTCATCTTCACCTTCTTTATCTTCTTCTAAAACTTCTTGCTTTTCATCTTTTTGTTAACATTACTCATATTGTTCTTTTTAAACTATTATTCTTCTTCATATTATAGTCCTTCATCTTCTTCATCATATTCTTATTTGTGACAGAGATTCCTGTACTTGTAATTTGTAAAAGTATGATTTTTTCATCGTTCCGTTCTTGCTGCCACAAAAGATTTAAATTACAACAGTATTTGTCCGTGTTCAGTTTAGCCTGCAGCATCAGGCATTTACCAGGGGCACCACGAGGAGGAATGGACTCACCCCCATACACTGCTTAGTCTTCTTCTGCTTATAATTTAGAGCATATATTTTGCTCTTCATTTTGGTCTTATACTTCATGTTCTTCTGCTTTTAGATCTTCTGCTTATTGTTCTTGTGTCTCTTGTTCTGTATCTTGTATTTGTAGCACAACCTTGTACCAGCTGATGTTACTGGGACACGGTTACTAAGCAGGAGGTACCTGTGCTCCAAAGCACTACCAAGGACCAGCAGACGTTGCTGGAACTCGGATACCGAGATGGAGGCACCTAGGCCAAAGGCACTGCGGAGAACCAGTTGACGGTACTGGAACCCGGACGGGTAGCAGAAGGTACAAGAGCCAATGCAAGAAACGAGGACTAGCTGACTGTGCTGGAACCCGGAGGGGCAGCAGAAGGAAAAGAGCCAATGGCACAACCGAGGACCAGCTGACGTTACTGGGACACGGTTACTAAGCAGGAGGTACCTGTGCTCCAAAGCACTACCAAGGACAAGCAGACATTGCAGGAACTCGGATACCGAGATGGAGGCACCTAGGCCAAAGGCACTGTGGAGAACCAGCTGACGGTACTGGAACTCGGACGGGTACCATAAGGCACCCATGAAATGTAAGTTGACAGGCCGCAAGCCGTCTGCAGTTACCAAATCACACAGTCCTACAGTGGGTGCTTGTCCTATTTTCACAACGGAAAGAGCCTTTATTTACATATCCCACAGCACACATAGGAATCACCTAAACTGCAGGCACCATAGAGTCGGATAACCGGAATGCAACATGACAGGACAACTTATTGGAGGCTAATTTACGTTGACACTGCCAGGAAACAGCTGTCGTGCTGTAACCAGGGTGGGCATGAGTCAGTACCCGTGCCAATTACTTCCGAGCAACAACTGGCGGTGTTGGAGCCCAGGGATGAGAGGACAGGGTGGAGGCAGCATGACTTTTTGTCGTACACACAGCAGGGGAACAGCTGCCATTACTCAACCCCAGTAACACAGGAGCAAGTGTTGACTGTGCTAACAGCACTTACAGGCAACAACTGGCAGTGTTGGAGCCCAGGGTCCAATGCATCGACTTCAATTGCTTCCACCTCCTCTCAGGACCACAGCACTGTTGATCAACCATCTGTCTCTTCACCGTCTGCCAAATTGCCCAGTCAGTCAGAGAGTTCTGTACAGGAGCCAGCTGAGTCTCTGCTTCTGTTCTCAGAATCTGTTGGTTTGCAAACAGGGGCCCAGCCAAGCAGCATTCTGGAATGTGAAGAAGAGGGAGTATGCAGTGATGCGCAACAGCTGTGTGTCTCTGAATCTGAAGAGGCGGGTGAGACAGTGCCGATGGTCAGCACACCGCAGAACGCATCTGATGATGAGACTCAGGTGCCAGTTTCTGTTGAGCATGGTGGTGGCCAGACCACCCAACAGCAGCAGGTGTTGGAAGAGGTTAGTGGAGATGATGAGGTCCAAGACCCAACATGGCGTGAGGAACAGGAAGGTGGTGGGAGCAGCTCTGAGGAAGCGATTGCCCCAACGGTACAAACAGGAGGGAGAGTTAGGCTGCATACTCTGTTGCCTGTAGCCTCCATTTTGGCACCTGTTCGGATTTCTCTTCCAAAAGTCTAAACGGACGCTCCCAGGACTTGCACTGCGTGGTCCTTTTTTCACACACTTGCAGATGATATTTGCTATGTCAAATGCAAGCTGTGTAATCAAAAAGTAAAAAGAGGTAAAGTGTCAGTAACCTCAATACCACAAATATGTGTAAACATGTGCGGAGAAAACACGTAGTTGAGTTACAAAGACACACTGAAGATGTACAGTCTATAGAGAATCACTGCACAAGTTTAACTGCATATGTCATGGTTAAATTGGAAATTTTTATTGCACACTTGATGTGAAAAAAGAAAACAGCTATGAGACGACTGACTGACGTTTTGGGCAACGCAGTGGCCTTTATCAAATAGTCGCTGGAAGAGATAGAAAAATTTACAGTCAATGACAATGTATAATATATACAATATATACAATATATACATAGGGTGAAGAATATATATACATAGGAATTAGGCAACATGTTAAACATTTGGGTGATACTGTAGAACACGGAGAATTATCCCTCTAGGGTATGCGGGTGGATAATGTAGTTTTTTGTTGATTTTTGGGAGTGTGTAGAAAACAGGGGTGATGGGGTATTGAATATTAAGGAATGTCATAGTCTTACAGTCTATGGTGATCAATTAAAGATGTTTTGTCAGGATACGATCAATTTTTGACAGATGTAAAATGTAGGGTCACAATTGAGTTGTCTGTAGGTTAGGTTAACTGACAGTTGTCTATGAATTTCGGCAATAGATTGGGTCTTATTCATAATAACGATAGCACCCCCCTTATCTGCTGGTTTAATAATAATGTTGGGGTTATCTTTCAGAGATTTTATGGCTTGTTTATCTGTGGGTGTCAGGTTGTGGCGTATCGGGTGTAGGCCCAATCTCGGCAAACCATCCATGAGCACAGGCTCTGAATGCTGGCATTGCAAAACTCCTGTCCCTTGAAATGCTGTCATTCAGGCTGGTGGAGACTGACAGTTTACGGAACTTAATGGCATTGGCAGTCCCACAATACAATGTGCCAAGCTGATTTTATTTCAGCAGGCAAGCCATCCCTGGTCTGCAAAAGCATGTTGTTGAGGTTAAAATTAAACATGCGCTACTAAACTCCGTCAGTAGCAATGTCCACCTGACCACCGCTGCGTGGACCAGTACCCATAGCCAGGGACGATACCTTTCCCTCACTGCCCATTGGGTCAATGTTGTGGAGCCGGGTACAGATCTTGCGAGTGGCGCTGTACGTGTTCAGCCAACTACAAGGATTGCAGGAATCAAGTCTGTACACATTGACTCCTCCTTCTCCAGTTCCTCAGAAACATCGTTGCAGGAGCCGTCACGGTCTACCTCCACATGGACCCGTGAACGCTTAATAAGAATCTTTAGTTATATAGCGCCAACAGATTACGCAGCGCTTTACAGTTTAACAGTTTCAGAACACAAGTCATAACTAACAACGTTACCAATACAATAATTAAAGCAATATAATCCGCACATGCTCGTGAGAGCTTACAATTTACAAATATGTGGGGGAGATACAAAGTACAGGTGTTTATATACAATGGTGTATTTAGAATGATGGTCCAGCCATTTTGAGGGAGTGAGGGATGGATGGAGATAGTGAATGGGCTACACACACACACTTACACATAGAATGACTTTGATTAGTGAATGTGATAGGCCGCTCTGAAGAAATGTGTTTTGAGTGAGCGCCCGAAAACATGCAAATTGTGGATAGTTCTAATTTCTTGGGGTACAGCATTCCACAGTATTGGCGCAGCGCGGGAGAAGTCTTGGATTCAGGAGAGATGTTCTTTAGGTGTAGGCGGCAATAGCGGGCAACAGATTGTATATGGGAGGTGAAGGAGAGATTGGTGTCAAACATAACACCCAGACAGCGAGCCTGTTGACCGATATGAGCACAGACGTGGCCAAACGTCAACAGGCCATCCTGAAATTAATTTCCATGGGGAATCAAAGCCACACAGCGCTGGAGCTCTGGAATGCCATAAAGCAAGAGAGCAACATGTGTATTTTGCCAGCGAATCTCCAGCCAGGCTTGGTAGTGTGTGACAATGGCCGAAATCTGGTGGCAGGTCTGGGCCTAGGCAACGTCACTCACATACCATGTCTGGCACATGTGCTAAACTTGGTCGTCCAGAGTTTTTTGAGGGACTATCCGGATCTTGATGCACTGCTGCAAAAGGTCCGCCTACAGTGCGCTAACTTGCGACGTTCCACCATGGCCAGATCGCGCATTGCAGCTCTGCAACGCAGATTTTGCCTTCCTGTACATCGCATCATATGTGACGTACCCACCAGGTGGAATTCCACGTTACATATGTTGGAGCGGTTGTGTGAGCAGCAGCCAGCAGTAATGGAGTATCAGCTGCATCAGTCGCAATCAACTCGCAATTTGCGCCGTTCACTTCACCACTACTGAGTGGGCCTCTATAATAATAATAATAATCTTTATTTATATAGCGCCAACAGATTCCGCAGCGCTGTACAGTTTAACAGTTTCATAACACAAGTCATAAGTGACAACGTTAACAATACAATAATTAAAGCAATATAAGCCGCCCCTGCTCGTGAGAGCTTACAATCTACAATGAGGAGGGGGAGCTACAAAGTACAGTTGTTTATATACAATGGTGTATTTACAATGATGGTCAGCCATTTTCAGGGAGTGAGGGATGGATGGAGATAGTGAATGAGCTACACACACACACAGTTACACGTAGAATGACTTTGATTAGTGAATGTGATAGGCCGCTCTGAACAAATGTGTTTTGAGTGTGGAAGTAGGGCTGTTAATGGGGATGTTGAAGTCTCCAAGGATAAGGGTTGGTACTTCTGAGGACATGAAAGTGCGGCAGCCAGGCAGAGAAGTGGTCAAGGAACTGTGTGGGCGAGCCTGGGGTCCGATATATTACCGCTACTCTGAGGGAGAAGGGACGAAAGAGCCTGATGGTGTGGACCTAATAATTTGCAAAATCTTTATATAAAATTTACATGTTACATATTTACATCTAGTATAAAACATTTAACCATTAAGCCTACTTACAGAACAAGGAAGTGTAAAAAAACTTGTGCTTAAAAAAAAAAGTGCAAATAAAATGTGAGAAGGGCAGTGTAACAAATAATTTAGGAAAAAGATAAACTAACATCAAGTGCTGTGTGCTGTGTAAGAGCCAGACACATTAACATGAAATCAGTCTGGAATAGCGGTGATTTTCTCCCCATAACCCGAGTAACATTCTGGGGAGAGGGGTGTAGAGTCAACGATCAGCAACTAGCTACGGTAGATAAAATACCTGAAAAAAAAAAAAAAGTTATTTAACATTCATAAGATACATTGTATTAAAAAAAAAAAAAAAAAAAAAAAATATTTAACATTCATAAGATACATTGTATTTAAAAAAAAAAAAAAAAAGTTATTTAACATTCCTAAGATACATTTTTTTTAAAACATAAAAACTATAATACACAGCAGGATCTTTAGTAAAAACCAGACTTACCACTGTAACCTCTTAATCCTTGCAAGCTTCAACACAACGTTGACAAGGTACACAGCAGGGGTGGTCGGTCTCCTAGACAACGAGCAAACTCCTTCTTGTTGAGAGAGGCCACCATCTCCTTAGCTTTCTGGTACTTTTCTGTGGGAATGAGCTTGTCTCCAACCAGCCAGGAATATCCATTGAATGGCACACCATGGTTTGGTATTAGCACCCAGTACCAAAAGTGAAGCCAACCACAGTTCCCATTTCTCATGAACTTTATTTGATATACTGGCTGGCCAAACATTAGTTTCTCACAAAGGAGCTGAAGACCCTGAGTGGCAGTAGGTGCAAGTCTCTCCAGCATGACCTGTTTGTTAGATATTTGCCGTCTACACCTAAAGAACATCTCTAGAATCCGCCCTTTTCTCACCATGGAAACAACAAAAACCCTCACTGTAGCATTGATCCACTCCCGCCTGGACTACTGCAACGCTCTATTACTTGGCCCCCCATTACTCGACTATCCCCTCTCCAGTCCATCCTTAATGCAGCAGCCAGGGTCATCCATCTGGCTAATCGGTACTCGGACACGTCCGCTCTTCGCCAGTCCTTACACTGGCTGCCCATTCATTATAGGATCCAATTCAAAGTACTGGTTCTCACCCACAAAACTCTCCACAGTGCAGCACCCCCCTACATCTCCTCCCTCATTTCTATCTATCGGCCTAACCGACTGCTGCGCTCTGCAAATGACTTTCGACTAACCTCTGCACTAATCCGTACCTCCCACTCCCGACTCCAAGACTTCTCCCGCGCTGCGCCAATCCTCTGGAATGCTCTACCACAAGAAATTAGGACTATCCACAACTTGCATGGTTTCAGGCGCTCCCTCAAAACACATTTGCTCAGAATGGCCTATCACATTCACTAACCAAAGTCGTTCTATGTTTAAGTGTGTATGTGGAGCCCATTCACTATCTCCATCCATGCCTCACTCCCTCAAGATGGCTGGACCATCATTGTAAATGCACCATTATATATACACACCTGTACTTTGTATCTCCCCCACCTCATTGTAGATTGTAAGCTCTCACGAGCAGGGTCGGCTTATTTTGCTTTAATTATTGTATTGCTAACGTTGTTACTTATGACTTGTGTTTTGAAACTGTTAAAGTGTAAAGCGCTGCGGAATATGTTGGCGCTATATAAATAAAGATTATTATTATTATTATTATTATTATTATATCAGAGGGAGAAGAGGATTGGGCCTTGACAAGGTGCCCGATTGCATCTTGATTGGGAGATGCTGTGATCATTCCTGTGCTACAGTTTTATCAACCGCAAGAGGAGTCTCTACATCCAGTCATACCAATTGTGCCAGTGGAGCCAGTTCCAGAAGGACCTGTTCCGGCAGACCCTCAACCATTGGGATCCCAAGCAGCGGAACCACAAGAGGCAGCACCCCAAGGAGTGGAGTCCCCTGGTGAAGCAGTACCGCCTCGTCCAGTCGCTAGCATGCTTGCCAGGTCCCTAGAGAGGTGGAGTCGTATCTATAGTTTGCCGTTACGCAGAGCAGATAGGCTAGAGAATACTACACCTGACACCACTCTACGTAGATCAGAACGTATCACTAAAGGAAAACTACCTATTCGCTATCAGGAGTAGTCCTAGTAAACTAGTTAGCAAGACCCAGACAGGGTTTATTGTCACTGACAAAATGTATAAAGTTTGAAAAAGTTATTAATGTGATTTCTATTTATATGTCTTGAAATGTGTCTTTTCCATGCTATGGACTGCGTGGCTGTGGACTGTGCCAGCCCAAGAACTTGCTTTGTAAATAGTTTGCGCTTCGGTGCATTATCTTGGTTTTACATGAAACCATTACTATCAACCTCTGAAGAAAAACCCGTATGGTGGGCCTAGAGTGAGGTCTGCAGTCAGAAGTCCTGCAGCCCACCCAGGACCCACGTGGGAGGTTTTTGGTGCGGGTCCTCCACAAGTATCTTGTATCTATGAACATGTTTGATATTTTTATGTTTTGATGTTTTGATACTTTTGTATTCTTTCTAATGTACAAATTGTAACGTTCAAGAAGTCTTACCTCCCGGATGGGAAGAGTTAAAATGTTGTTGTTTAATGCAAATGTCTCGACCCGCACCACAATTGTGGTTTACCAGAGCAATGGGGTACTCAGAGCCGAGCCCATGGAAGTCTATGGGGTTGTCACAGGTAGCGGTGGCTCGGTCTGTGGCCCTGGCGGTCAGGCGTATGTTGGGGGGAATATTTACAGGGGATAGATATATATCCTGTTCGTGACGCCAAGTTGTCTTGACCCGCACCACAATTGTGGTTTACCAGAGCAATGGGGTACTCAGAGCCGAGCCCATGGAAGTCTATGGGGTTGTCACAGGGATGCAATCAAATAACTCAGTCTCACACATAGAAGCTTCTTTCCATACCTTTTACTTCAAGTTGTTCAGGCAGGTCCCAGGGAGGCTGTTCGGGGTGGATGAATGCACGTAGCGGTAACAGTTGAGCAGGCTACAGGCCTCCTTCTCTTTCCAAATGATGAGTGAGTCCAAGCTTGCCTGTAGCTAAGTTAACTCTATAGTTTTCAGCTTTTCCCACTAGCTGTACTGCCCGGTCAGTTTTGTGATAGAGCCTTATAAGTGGTGAACTAAGTACTTTCTTTTGCCGCGCGCCGGACTCAGAAGTCTTGTTCTCCTGACTCGGTTACGTACTGGCACTCTAAGGGTGGCTTTCTGCAACCTAAGGTCCAGTAAGACTCTGGCTTTTCTATCACTATGCCTGGAGCTATAGTGACGCTTCGGTCCCCAGTGACCGGTGACAATGTGCAGGATAATCCGATCCTTAAGGCACTTCTGAATCCTTCCCACTATGCCCTTCGCCCTGCTTCTGCTTTCAATGTAGCACTGAAGCGTGTGAAGATAGAAAGTCAGTTTTCTTCCTTGGTCTCACTGAGTAACTCTCAGTTTCTTCAAAGTTCAGACTGAGTAAAAGGTAACTCTGACTAGACTCGGGATGATAACTAGTCATCCGTTACTAGACTCCACTTCGTTGAATTGGCAGGAACTAATCTTCTGCTCACCCAGAGCTCTGACAGGAATCCTCACTGTCTAAGAAGAACTAGCCCTGACTGCTCTGTACGATGACAGGAAGCTAGACTGACTCTCTCCTGTGCTACACGTCACTCCCCTATACACCCTGTGGGTGTGTCTGAAGTGTAAGTGAGTGTCAAGCTTTAACTGTTACCTTACTGTGCATTCTCCAGATCCTGTGTGCCTTACATACCAGGGCTACACACAAAACAAAAATGTTTTCTTTTTCTCTTTTACAGCCCGGGAGTGCTGTGTTAAACCAAGGGGGGATGTGTGGCCCAGCTATGTAAGGCACACATAAAATCCAGGAAAATGCACAGGAAGGTAACCACAAAAGCTTGTTATCATTCACGTCACTCACACTTTCAGACACACCCACCAGGGGTATAGGAGGTAGTGACACGTAGCAGAGTCAGATAGTTTCCTTTCTGAGAAGAGCTCAGATCAATTCAGTTTCCTGTCTTCGGACCGTGCAGTTCAGTGTCAGTCGAGTCTGGACTTGGAGGGAGAGGAGAGAGGACTGAATCCTCGCAGAGCTAGCGTAGCTCACCTGACAAGGAAGTGGAGGCTAGTACGGGTGAAGTGAATCATCCTAGCCTAGTCAGAGCTACCCTTAATCAGTACCTCAACAGAAGCTGAAACAAGGAGGATACTGAGAGCTGCTCAGCGAGCTCTGGAGAAAGCTGACATTTCCATTGAAAGCTACAAGTGCTTATGCAAAGAGCAAAAGCAGGGCGAAGGGCGCAGTGGAGAAGACAGAGAGAAGTGCTTCAGGTATTGTTTACCTGCACTAAATCACCGGACACCGGGGTCCGACGCGTTGCTAGAGTTTCAAGCATAGTAACAAGATACCCGGAGGCTATCTGGACTACAGGTCGCAGAGAGCAGCCCAAATCGCTGATACGTAACCGGAGTCAGGGAAAACAGGAGTCTAGCCTGATCAGCAAATATAGACTTAGTTCTCTCAACATCTGCTAGTCAGAGACATAGAAGGCTCCACCACAACGTCGGCCGGGCTTGTCAGCTATTGAGAAAGCTGTAGATTGCAGAGTTAACTTCGCTTCATGCAAGTTTGGACTCAGAGATATATATGAAGTAAAGGAGGCCTCTAACCTGCTCAGCGGTTACCCAAATGTGCATTCTCCACCCCGACCAGCTCCCCGGGACCTGTTGAACCATCTACCAGTAAAGGTATGAAAAGAAGCTGCATTGTGTGTGACTGAATTCTTAACTACACCCTGCATCATCACCATAGACTTCCAGGGACCAGTCTCACCTGTGGGAGACTTACCACCCAGCTGCCCCATAACATCCCCTGTGAAGATTCTTATAGCAGCGCTGGTCCAATTGACCAGATACCACAGGTGGCGTCACGAACTACCTATCCTTACAATCCCCTGTAAATATTCCCCATCGCTTGACTGCCAGGGCCACAGACCGAGTCCTGCTGCCAGTGACATCTCCCATAGAAATCTATGGGCTCGGCTCCGAGTACCCCATAGCCCTGGTAACCACAAGTGTGGTGCGAGTCAAAAGCAGCCATAGAGTGTCCGGGTACCTGCTTGGATTTCGATCCAAATGAAGACTACTTTGATGTACATGTACATGAGGCAGTAAGACACGCTCAGCAGAGTACAAGCAGCATTACTTGAAGAAGTAACTTGAGCGTGATCAAAATTGAATAAATTAAAATCTCAGACTACAGTGAACACAACTCTTAGCTGTGAAAGGGCTTTTTGTGTCCTTCTACAGTGTTTTCAACCAATGTATTGGATACGGATGGAAGCACGTCACACTATAATTTCAATTGAATGGAGCAGCAAGAATTACACTAAAGAAAAAAAAAAAAGAGTGTGAGAGTGACATGTGCAGATGCCTACATACAGCGTTGTATGCCGAGCAAACTGCAGCGCGTCACCTGCACTCACACACACACCTTGCAGAGCTGTGAAAAAAACACTGCAAGGCAAAAGGAAGATGTACACAGCGGTTGGTAAAGTAGCCTGCCTAAGGCCTCTTTCACATTTCCGGCGGGCGCCTGGCGGCGCCCCCGGCATTTTGCCGCAGCGCCGCATCTGAAAATCTGATGCGCCGCATGCGGCCTTTTTCGCATTGACATGCATTAGCGCCGGATGGCGCCGTTGCATGCGGTTTTGTCCGGATGCGGCTCAAATGTACATTGCGGCGTCCGGAAAAAACGCTGCATGTAACGTTTTTTGTTTTTTTCGGATGGTTTCTTATCTCTCCAAGCATCAGAAACCATCCGGCAAAAAAACGCATTTTGGCCGCCGGAAGTGTGAAAGGTTTTCACATGCGGCGCTGCGGCAAAATGCCGGGGGCGGCCGGGAAATGTGAAACTAGCCTAAAGCACAGTACACAAAATCGCAATCTCTAACTGTCCTCAGAGTCAGCAGAGCAGCGTTCTGTCCCAAACTGAATTAACAGCACAGTGACGCTAAAATGGCGGCTTTATCTGGCAACAATACCTTCCTTGTGTCACGGTTAGGGTAGCGTGTGTCTATTATATGAGTGTCTCTAAAATGTAACGTTACGCAGCCTTATTCTGCCCTTGGGACGCAAAAAATAAGACAGCAGTAATCATTTACTGTATAAAACTCCACCTATGCGCAACAAAACAAGCACGTTCCCTCTTACGGTTCCTGCGCTGACATGTGAGTAGGGAGTTTGGAGATGTTCCTGAATTTATCCCAGGTATCCAAGAATATCAGGCCGATAGGAGAGCATTAAAACCACCCACGGTGGTGACTTAAATATGGTGAATCGAACCAGTGAAGAACTGTGCGATCACATGACAACACGTTTATAATAACCCTTGCTAGACACGACTAACTTTGTAGACATTTGGACACACCTGAACCCAGATGGCAGTGAATATTCATTCTATTCGGCGCCACATGACTCTTGGTCCAGAATAGATTATATATTGCTATCACAGGAGCTATTAAGGGGAGTGGAAGAGGCAGATGTGCACAACGTAGCTATATATGACCACGCGCCCGTATCAGTGACCCTGCCAGATATGGTGCAGATGGGGCCAGACCAAACTTGGCGCTTCCCGACCTATTTGTTAATGGATGAGAAGTTTCGACATCAGGTGAAGCAATGGTGTTTTTAATATGTAAGGGATAATGGAGATACTAGGGATAGGCCAGAACTTTTATGGGCAGCAGGGAAGGGAGTAATGCGCGGGAAACTAATAGGTTATCAGACAACGCTAAAAAAGAAGATAGAGACAAACTACTCGCAGGCTAGCAGGATAATACGCGATAGGTACACGGCAAACAAGACAAGTTCATCAACACAGGTTAAAAATAGATGTAAGCAGGCTACGGCTGACTTACACGTATGGGTATATCGACGAGAGAGAAGCAGTAATAACAATTATAGAGCCGATGTATATCGTTATGGTAGCAAATGAGGGAGACTATTAGCACGACTAGCGAAAGGAAATCACATTCGTCATCAACATATTACAGCGTTAACGAATAAACATGGGATCATGAACACAGACCCTCGAACCATAAACACCATTCTACAAGAATACTACTCACACTTATATAAGGTGGAACATACGGATAGTGGGAGGGTAACACCTTTGTAGATGGAATACGGTTACCATCCATCACAAACTATCAGCTTCTCCTTTTAAAAAAACAAATTGAGGTGACAGAAGTGACAGCGGCGATAAGTTACTTTAAATACGGGAAAGCTCCAGGACCTGACGGGTTTACAGCCAAATTATTAAAATTATTGAGTGAGGATATCCCGTCCACATTGGTACGCACCTTCAATCATATATTGGAGACAGGAGGGTTGCCCAGCTATTCAAACATGTCACACATGAAGTTGCTACTAAAACCAAACAAACCTTCACATCTGCCTGGATCCTATCGTACATTCTCACTCATTGAACATGATATCAAGATTTTGTCCAGGATCATGGCAGATCGTTTGAGTAGCATTGTTCCTACGCTGATAGGGCGATCACAAGTGGCCTTTGTTAGCTACTTTGTTGGCTACTATCAGTCTCACTATGCATAACACATGTGTGCAGTGGGCAGTATTACCTTTGCCTTCGGTGGAGTAGGAAAACCCCTCTCCTATCGAAGTGTTAGTTGGGGAGATGGAAGATTTGCCACCGGGACCTGAATTGTAATACTTAAATGTGACAGGTGACAAATTTGGTAAGGCGCAACTCCGCGGCCCCTACGTTGAGTCTAGCCCGTGAAAATTTACTGGTTGTCAATGGGGAACGCCAACACCCCGGGGCAGCTACAGTATTTCAACAATTAGAGCTGAACCAAGATTTGCTGTATCAGGTTTATAAAATACATGTGGAAATTTTTTAGCAATTGCTGCTACCGCAGTCATATCGGAGGTTGGTAATGGACTTAGCCCATGCGCATGTACTAGGGTGACATTTGTGCCAAAAGAAAACCCTACACAGAATTATACAACAGTTTTACTGGCTAGGGGTCTATCAAGAAGTTAAACGGTATTGTAACTCTTGTCGCATGCGCCAGGTACACAGTCCTCAGCCTCATTTTGTGAGTCCCTTGGTGCCATTAAAAATTTTAGAGGTCCAGTTTGAGAGAATACCCATGGATCTGGTGGGGCCGGTTAATAAATCAGCAAGGGGTCATCAACAGGGGCAATAAAAGGGGCACTGTGTGGGTCACCAGTTTTGAGCACACCCGAGTTCAAAAGAGAATTCATTGTCCAGACTGATGCGTCAGAGGTAGGTCTGGGTGCCGTGTTGTCTCAGGACTGGAGCTTAACGGGAGGAGCATCCCATTAGTTTCCTGAGTCGAAAACTTACTCCATCAAAAAACAGAGACAGCATTGTAGAGAGAGAGTGCCTGGAGATAAAGTGGGCACTGGAGTCGTTGCGCTACTATTTGTTGGGGATAACATTTTGTTTTGTAAATGATCATTCCCCAGTGACTGGCAGTGTTGTAGCCCAGGGAGTAGAGTTCAGGTGGTAGAAAGATGAACATAACAGGAGACTTGGAAAACGTTGGGAAACAGTTATTTAATCTGAAAACGGACAGGCAAATTCAGGTGAGATCCATGCCTTGTTCATTTTCAGAAAAATAAGCCGGTCTACATTGTCTGAGGATAGTCGCATGCGAAGGTCTGTTAGTACACCACCTGCAGCACTAAAGACGCGCTCAGATAATACACTGGCAGCAGGGCAAGCCAGCACCTCCAAGGCATACTGGCTAAGCTCTGGCCATGTATCCAGCTTAGAGACCCAAAACTTGAAAGGGGAAGAGGCATCTGGGAGTACACTGAGAGGGAAAGACATGTAGTCTGTCACCATCTTACGGAAACGTTGCTTCCTGGTGAATGGAGCCGTCTCGGATGGTGTAGTAGTGATGGGTAGTTCGTGAGTGAGTAGTTCAAAATGAACTAATCTTCAGAGTGAACTAGTTCATCTAGTTCACCATCCTGACACAGATTAGTTCATTGTGAACTAAACAGTAAGTGGGAGGAGACAGAGAGTGATCCAGGTTCATACAGCTCCAGGAAGCTCCCTGCTCTGTCTCACACTGGCTCTTTACAGCTCTTGATGCTGGAAAACAAGGTAGTAAAACACTATACCACACATCAAATACAAATATAATAGTAATAATAATATTATTAATAAAAACTGAAATTGAACACACAGTACACAGACACAGCTCATATGTGTGTATGAGAGAGTGTTTCTGTGTGTAGTTCATGCCTCTAGCCTAGAAGATCAGTCTTGCTAAAATCTTTAACACTGACCCCTGTTCTGTTCTTAAAATGGTGGATGCTGAACTGCTTCTCAGCCCCCTCATACACAATCATTATGTGGCACTGCTGGGCTCAGTCAGAGGCATCAGATTGAACTAGGCTGTCCTGAGTCATTCTCAATAGAACATTTTGTTCAGCAGTTCATCTAGTTCATTTAGTTCAGAGGTCACATGATGCATTTCCTATCAGCTCCTCACAGGATAGGGTGGAGAAAAACTGAACTAAATGAACTAATCTTTTGAACTAATCTTTTCAGTGAACTAGTTCATGGTGAACTAATCACCAAAATTAACTAGATTTCCCATCACTATGGTGTACACCTTGGTGGCGCTGTCACAAAACTTCGCCACATTTGTAACATACAGCTCTTGCCCTGTGCAGAGGCGCTGCTTGTGCTCCCTCTTGTTGCAGAGGTGTCTACAATGCCTCGACGCACAGAGCTGCTTTGTAAAGCAGTAGCAGCAGCAGCGCTCTCGGCTGGAATGGAGAACATTATGGATTTCAACAGTGTGTCTTGGTCCTCCAGCATTTTACGGTCCCGGTTCAACGGTGTGATGAGGCTTTGTAAGTTGTCCCGGTAGCGAGGGTCTAAGAGGGTGTACACCCAATAATCTGACGTGGTGAGAATGTGGCCGATGCGGCGGTTGTTTCTCAGGCAGTGCAGCATGAAATCAACCATGTGCTGCAGACTCCCAACTGGCCAACAAACGCTGTCCTCTGGAAGAGCGTCACACTAATAGATTTTAGTAAATTTAAAATAGAATAAAGCAGCACCAATTTTAGAAAAATGACAAGGATGAGCCAGTGACAGACACTCAGCAGAGTACACGCTGCGGTGGTTGAAGTAAGTGGAGCGGGATCTACACTCCTACAAAAAAATTAAACCTCATACTAGAGTGAACACTGAAACACAACTGTTCACTTGCTGTGAAAGGCCTTTTTGTGGACTTCTATTATGTTTGCAAGCAATGTATTGTATTTTGATGGAAGAGCGTCACACTAATAGATTTTTGTAAATTTAAAATAGAATAAAGCAGCAGCAATTTTTGAAAAATTACAAGGGTGAGCCAGTGACAGACACTCAGCAGAGTACACGCAGCGGTGGTTGAAGTAAGTGAAGCGGGATCTACACTCCTACAAAAAAATTAAACCTCAGACTAGAGTGAACACTGAAACACAACTGTTCACTTGCTGTGAAAGGCCTTTTTGTGGACTTCTATTATGTTTGCAAGCAATGTATTGTATTTTGATGGAAGAGCGTCACACTAATAGATTTTTGTAAATTTAAAATAGAATAAAGCAGCAGCAATTTTTGAAAAATTACAAGGATGAGCCAGTGACAGACACTCAGCAGAGTACACGCTGCGGTGGTTGAAGTAAGTGGAGCGGGATCTACACTCCTACAAAAAAATTAAAGCTCAGACTAGAGTGAACACTGAAACACAACTGTTCACTTGCTGTGAAAGGCCTTTTTGTGGACTTCTATTATGTTTGCAAGCAATGTATTGTATTTTGATGAAGAGCGTCACACTAATAGATTTTTGTAAATTTAAAATAGAAAAAGCAGCAGCAATTTTTGAAAAATTACAAGGATGAGCCAGTGACAGACGCTCAGCAGAGTACACGCAGCATTAGTTGAAGTAACTGGAGCGTGATCTGCACTCAAAAAAAAGAAAAAATCACAGACTGCAGTGAACACTGAAACACAACTGTTCACTTGCTGTGAAAGGCCTTTTTGTGGACTTCTATTATGTTTGCAAGCAATGTATTGTATTTTGATGGAAGAGCGTCACACTAATAGATTTTTGTAAATTTAAAATAGAATAAAGCAGCAGCAATTTTTGAAAAATTTCAAGGATGAGCCAGTGACAGACGCTCAGCAGAGTACACGCAGCATTAGTTGAAGTAACTGGAGCGTGATCTGCACTCCAAAAAAAAAAAAACTCACAGACTGCAGTGAACACTGAAACACAACTGTTCACTTGCTGTGAAAGGCTCCTTTGTGGACTTCTATAGTGTTTGCAACCAAGGTATTGTATACGGATGGAAGCACGTCACACTATTATTTCAATTGCATGGAGCAGCAAGAATTACACTGAAGAAAAAAAAAAGAGTCTGTCAGTGACATGTGCAGATGCCTACAGACAGCGTTGCATACAGAGCAAACTGCAGCGTCACCTGCACTCACACACACCTTGCAGAGCTGTTAAACAACACTGCAGGCAAAAGGAAGCTTTACACAGCCGGTGGTAAACTAGCCTGCCTAAAGCACAGTACACTAAATCGCAATCTCTAACTGTCCCTCAGAGTCAGCAGAGCAGCGTTCTTTCCCTGAGTTCACAGCACAGTGACGCTAAAATGGCGGCGGCGCCTTTTATAGTGCATTCTGACATCATTTCAGCATCCAATCACAGCCATGCCATTAGTTAACATGACCGCAGCAGTACAGGATGTGCCCACACTTCTTAGGATTCCTCATTGGCTGACTAAAATCACATTGCCTCTCAAAGAATTATGGGAACTTCCGATTCCGGTATACGATATATGGAAAATATCGAAACAAAGTATCGGAATTCCGATACAGCTAATATCGGCCGATACCCGATACTTGCGGTATCGGAATGATCAACACTAGTTAATACACTTCTTGAATGTGGTCTTGAGCACTTTGAGGGGTGCAGTTTTTAGAATGTTGTCACTTTGGGGTATTTTCTGTCAAGAAGGCCCCTCAAAGACTCAAATAGCACCCTCAAAATTTTGTTAGAAAATTGAGAAATTGCTGATCAATTTTTAACCCTTCTAACTTACTAACAAAAAAATGATGTCTCAAAAATGATGCTGATGTAAAAGTAGACATGTTTTAAATGTTATTTATTACCTATTTTGTGTGATCTATCTCTCTGGTTTAAGTAAATAAAAATTAAAAGTTTGAAAATTGAATGATGTTCAAATTTTTTGTCAAATTTCTGATATTTTCACAAATAAACGCAAATAATATTGAACAAATTTTAGCAATATCATGAAGTACAATGTATCATGAAAAACATTCTCAGCATCACCTTGATCTGTTGAAGCATTCCAGAGTTATTACCTCATAAAGTGACACTGGTCAGAATTGAAAAAATTAGCTATGTCAGGAAGATGAAAACAGGCTTCGCGGTGAAGGGGTTAACGCTTTTTTGATATCTGTGATCCACACCAAAAGGGTATACAGTCTTTATGTCCATGTGTGTAGAGTTTCACCTGGTCTTGTATTGTATTCAAATTATACAAATCCTTAAGCACCTCGTCATTAGATATTAAAGGCTTTCGATACAAGACACCATACTTTTCACTTTGGAATTTTATAGTGAAAAGTATGACCCTATTTAGGAAACTAGAATCCTCAAGGAACTTATCTAGATGTGTGGTGAACACCTTGAGCCCTCAGGAGCTTCATAGAAGTTTATAACCTACATCCATGAAATTTAAAAAATCACATTTGTGTGGCCCAGCTGCGCTTGGTACACATGTTTCCTGGAGAGTGCACAGGAAGGTAATTGTGAAAACCTGATATTCATTCACATCTCACACATTTCCCAACATTACCAATAGAGGGAACCTTAGGATATATAAGGTTAGTGAGTCGTAGCAGTAGGGAGTCAAGTCAAGTCAAGACAGCCAGTTCAGTCTGGTGCAAGCCAGTATGTTTCCTGTCAGGATAAGTTCCTGTCAGAGCTAGATCAAACTGGAGGGAGTGGAGAGAAGACTGATTCCTGACAGAGCTCAGGTAGTTCATCTTGAGCTGAAGTGGAGGATAGTACGAGTGGAGGAAATCACTCTAGCCTAGTCAGAGCTACATTTGAAGCCGTTATCTCAGAACAAGCTGCCTGTGTTCCCTAAGAACCTGGAAAGTGACTCTCGGAGCTACAGCGTGTATACAGTCTGACGGAACGTCCTGTGAGCTGCTCTGGACTGAGTTTAGAAAGGAAAGAAGGAAGGGGACTACAGCAGTTATAACATCGAGCCAACTGAGATCAGGTCAGTGAGCTTGGAAGAACAACTGACAACTACACCTACTGCTACCCGTGCTTATGTTAAGGGTAAGAGTAGGGAGACAGGCGAGTGGTGAAAGAAGGACAAGTGACTTAGGTGACAGATCACCTTCACTAAATTGACCGGACACCGGGTCCGAAGCATTGCTAGTACTTCATGTCTAGTGATAGAAAATCCGGAGGCCTTGCTGGACTTCAAGTCGCAGAAGGTAGCCCTAAGTGTTGATACGTAACTGGAGTCAGGGAGAACGGGACGGAGTCGGCCTGATCAGGCACAACGGCTTAGTTCTTTCCAACATCTGGTCACCAGAGATAGAAAAGACTCTACCACAATGTCAGCCGGGCGTAGCTGCTATAGTAAGAGTTAAACTTGACTTCATGCAAGTTAGGACTCACAGATATTCAAAGGTAAAGGAGGCCTTAAACCTGCTCAGCAATTCCCTGAATGTGCATTCTCCAACCTGACCAGCTTCCCGGGACATGCCTGCAACATCTACCAGTAAAGGTATGGAAAGAGACTGAACTGTGTGTGAATGCTTATTTGCCATACCCTGCACACCATTGACTTTGAGGGAACAGTCCCACCTGTGGGGGACTTAACATCAAGCTGCCTAATAACATCCCCTCAGAAGATTAACCCTGCAGCGCTGGTCTATCTGATCAGAAACCACAGGTGGCGTCACAAACTATTATTCAATCCCTGTAAATACATCCCCCATCGTATGAGCGCCCAGGGCCACGGACCGAGCTCTGCTGCCAGTGACATCCCCCATAGACTTCCATGGGCTCGGTGCCGAGTACCCCATAACCCTGGTACCATGTGCGACTCATTTTTGGCGTCACGAACAGGATACGAAGCTTACAATTTGTGAGTCCTGTGTGCCTAAATGGACTGTTTTGTGCAGAAAAGACTGTGTGCAGTACTTGTGATTTTTGGCGCCATTTTCCGCCATTTTGCCGCCATATTCGCGCCCTGAGGCGCTGGTGAAGAAGGGTGTGCCTTCGTGGGCGTACCCCCCCTTGTGGCGCGAAAGCAATGGGCGCCCCCTCTAAATGTTATTACAATACAAGAGCCTGCCCAACAGCAAGGGAAGTCCGCCTCCTTTTCATCCTCTATGCCAAAAAGAGGAAGCGCAAATCCCGCCCCCACGGAGGAGACCAGATTGTTCCAGATGGAAAACACAGTCTGGCCTGGAGAGAGATGGCGGAAGGACAGGAGACGCTGTGTGGAGGAGCGGCGGCGCTCAGGCCCCGTTCCCCAGAAGAGCTACTGCCTGTGCCTGAGCCGTCCCCAGGTCGGGACACCGACCAAATCATGCTGGAATTGGAGGAGGTGAATGCGGTGCTCAGGGACATGATCCAGCGCCGTGAAGAGATGGACGAGACGGAGAGAAGCTGGCGTGCCCGGAAACAGCGGCTGCTGTGGGACGCAATACTCTCTCCCCCAGGAACGAAGCCATTACCTGTGCTCCCTGTGCCACCACAGCCAGCGGCTGAAGAGAAACCGGTGGCCGGCCCCGAAAGAGCTGATCCCGACTCCACCGATGAATCGGTCGGAGGGACGGAGGCTGAGGAGGCCCTGCCCATTCCGGAGTGCCAGCCAGGCCTGGAGGCCGCAGCGGAATGCCGATCCCCGGTAGGGACACCGGAGGGGACCCAGCCGTCCGTGATGGAAGTCGACTGGGAGGAGATGGAATACCTGGACGATGTGACCTATGCCGCCCAGGTGGAGAACGAAATGCGACGCAGTGAGCAGGAGAAGCGACGACAGCAGGAGGAAAGAGAGGTGCAGCAGTTCCGTCAGCGGTACCATGAGGAGTTCCTCGCCGACAAGGAGAATGTCCGGAGGGATAAAGGTACGCTCCGGAGCCGCGGCGTCAGGGGTGCGTTAGCGATTTTAAACTCCGCAAAGGATGGGCTTCATCCATGAGCCAGGCCTATACCAAGGGGTATTCGTTAGTCGCAGAGATGTGGAATCTCATCTGCCCATTGGCCACCCGGGAAGGGATCTCATAAACGGGGACATCGTCAGCTATACGCGTCACTGGGGTCTAAAAGGATGGTATGCCTTAAATGTGTCCCGTGTCAGTGACCCCGTCCCCGACGCCGGTAATCTATATCATGCCACAGCGTCCCGAGTCCCAGCTCCAATAGTACCCGGCCGTGCACCTGCATCGCAACCTGCGCCCTACTCTGCATCAAATCCTGAGTTCTTCTCCACATCCCAAAAGCCTGATGCGACTTCGATTGAGCCACTACGCAAGCCTGCATCGTACACAGCATCTTATACTGAAACGCAACCGGATGGTGCGTCCTCAGTTAGATTGCAGCACAAGTCTGCGTCCTCAATGGAAGATTTGTACCTGCATGAGGCACCCGTGGGGTCCCAAGAAAATCGCTCCAGTGCAATGCGAACTGTGGCCACTCAAACACAGATCGCAGGCCATGACCTTCTGGTAATGAGCTCCAGAGGACATCGCATACTTCCAGCCCCAGGAGTGGAAGATGTCGCTACAATCTGTAAAGAAGAAGACCAGTAGGACCCAGACCGGGTTTACTGCACCTGTATAAAGTTTGAAGAAGTTGATGAAGAAGATTTGCACTTTATTAATATTGTGATAAATGTTTGCATAATTAGCATAATTTTGCATAGTATGTTTGCATAGAATACCCCAGTTGGGTAATGAGAAATACCGTATTAATGTGATTTTCTAAATTTGAGATGTGATTTCACTTGAAAAGTTCAAGGACTGCGTGGCTGAGGACTGTGCCAGCCCAAAAACTTTCATTGTAAATAGTTCGCACTTCGGTGCCCCATCTTGGTTTTACATAAAGCCTTAACTACCTCTGAAGAAAAACCCGTATGGTGTGGCCTAGAGTGAGGTCTGCAGCAATGAAGTCCTGCAGCCCACCCAGGACCCACGTGGAGGTTTTTGGTGCGGGTCCTCCACAAGAATCTTGTCTTATATATATATTTATGTGAAAAATGTTTTTGATATTTTTCTAATGTCCATGTATACATTGTAACGTTAAAGAGTCCTTACCTCCCGCAAGGGATGAGTTAAAATGTTTATGTTATATGCAAAACAAAAATGTTTTTCTCTTCTATTACAGCCCGGGAGTGCTGTGTTTAACCAGGGGGGGATGTGTGGCCCAGCTGCGCTTGGTACACATGTTTCCTGGAGAGTGCACAGGAAGGTAATTGTGAAAACCTGATATTCATTCACATCTCACACATTTCCCAACATTACCAATAGAGGGAACCTTAGGATATATAAGGTTAGTGAGACGTAGCAGTAGGGAGTCAAGTCAAGTCAAGACAGCCAGTTCAGTCTGGTGCAAGCCAGTATGTTTCCTGTCAGGATAAGTTCATGTCAGAGCTAGATCAAACTGGAGGGAGTGGAGAGAAGACTGATTCCTGACAGAGCTCAGGTAGTTCATCTTGAGCCGAAGTGGAGGCTAGTACGAGTGGAGGAAATCACTCTAGCCTAGTCAGAGCTACATTTGAAGCCGTTATCTCAGAACAAGCTGCCTGTGTTCCCTAAGAACCTGGAAAGTGACTCTCGGAGCTACAGCGTGTATACAGTCTGACGGAACGTCCTGTGAGCTGCTCTGGACAGAGTTTAGAAAGGAAAGAAGGAAGGGGACTACAGCAGTTATAACATCGAGCCAACTGAGATCAGGTCAGTGAGCTTGGAAGAACAACTGACAACTACACCTACTGCTACCCGTGCTTATGTTAAGGGTAAGAGCAGGGCGACAGGCGAGTGGTGAAAGAAGGACAAGTGACTTAGGTGACAGATCACCTTCACTAAATTGACCGGACACCGGGTCCGAAGCATTGCTAGTACTTCACGTCTAGTGATAGAAAATCCGGAGGCCTTGCTGGACTTCAAGTCGCAGAAGGTAGCCCTAAGTGTTGATACGTAACTGGAGTCAGGGAGAACGGGACGGAGTCGGCCTGATCAGCCACAACGGCTTAGTTCTTTCCAACATCTGGTCACCAGAGATAGAAAAGACTCTACCACAATGTCAGCCGGGCGTAGCTGCTTTAGTAAGAGTTAAACTTGACTTCATGCAAGTTAGGACTCACAGATATTCAAAGGTAAAGGAGGCCTTAAACCTGCTCAGCAATTCCCTGAATGTGCATTCTCCAACCTGACCAGCTTCCCGGGACATGCCTGCAACATCTACCAGTAAAGGTATGGAAAGAGACTGAACTATGTGTGAATGCTTATTTGAGGGAACAGTCCCACCTGTGGGGGACTTAACATCAAGCTGCCTAATAACATCCCCTCAGAAGATTAACCCTGCAGCGCTGGTCTATCTGATCAGAAACCACAGGTGGCGTCACAAACTATTATTCAATCCCCTGTAAATACATCCCCCATCGTATGAGCGCCCAGGGCCACGGACCGAGCTCTGCTGCCAGTGACATCCCCCATAGACTTCCATGGGCTCGGTGCCGAGTACCCCATAACCCTGGTACCATGTGCGACTCACATTTTTCCCATAAAAAATGTTCTTTTAGCCCCATAATTTGCATTTTCACAAAAAGTAACAGGAGAAGTTGCACTATACAATTTGTTGTGCAATTTCTCCTGAATACACAGATAGTCGATATATGGGTGAAAACTTCTGTTTGGGCGCACAGTAAGACTCAGAACAACACAAAGCCAGAATTTGTAGGAGTTTATGGCTGCAGGTACCACAAAGTGTATAAGGGGGGGACATGGATGATACCATTGTGTACATGTAAGGAGGTGGCAGGTACCCTCGGTTCCTCCCTCTCCCTTTTTTCATTTGTCCCCGTGCACTTTACATAAATCTGTTACATACTGTAATTTAATGTTATGTACAGTACCTGTATTATAGGTATTAGTGTGCTGATCCTGTATTATACTGCATGTTAGAGCCAAGGATAGCAAGAGTTAAGTTGGTGGGCTGGGTCAGCAGCAGAAAGGAGGGAAGAAACTGCTGCTCCCAGTCAGTAGCCTGGGTACGTTGGTCCAGGGCAGACGTATATTACAGACGGGGCATTGCCAGACTCCCAGAGGGGAGAGATCTGTTTCCCCGGACTCAAGGACTTAAGGACTACAACACGGGCCCCAGGACTTTGGAAGAGCCCCTGCTGAAGGGACTCTAAGCATCCAGATCCCAGCAAGTGGACTACTGTGAACTTTGTCTACTGCGGCTGTTGTGGTAAGGCCATGGACAGTGTCTGGGAGAAAGCTGGAAGCCGGTGTTATACTTGTCTTTTTCATTACTGTTACATTAAAAGTTATTCCCTGTTGGACTACAGCTGCGTTCTTGGACTCCAATTGTCTGGATTGCTGTGGCCGGAGGAAGAATAGGTGGGGGAAAATCTGTGTCAGACCTGTATTGCATGTACAAGGGGCCGGAGGGGTCTTCAGACTGTGTTTTGTGGGTGAGCTTGGTCAGGACTACCACCCCGTTCGCCCTTGTTACATACAAACGGGACAGAACTGTGCAGGGGATCGCTGCCTAGGTGCTTGGTCAGAGCAGCTGCAACTTTCATCTCGTGGATGATTAGCTGCGAATGAGCGGATTTTTATGATCACAGACGTTGGCGCCCACAGGTGGGTGGGATTATGGACGTGGGGAGCAAGGTATAGTAAATCCAAAATGAATATCAGTGACGCTGATGCTGAGGAGTGGGCAGGATTATGGGCGTGGGGGAGCAGTGCATAGTAAATCCAAAATGAATATCAGTGACGCTGATGCTGAGGAGTCAGCGGGATTATGGGCGTGGGGCATGGGCGTACCCACCGTGTGGCAGGGGTCGGCAGGTCCCCCCCCCTAGAAGCACACAATGAAAGAGAGCGGAGAGAGCAGCACAATGCCGGCTCCCTCTGCCACAGATTGTAGTGCCTGTCTGTGTGTGCAGTGCACGGAGCTGCTGTCTCACCAGAGGAGCTTCTTCCTTCCTTCCTTCCTTCCTGGCTGCAGCAGCTGTAGTTTCACTTTCTGCCCTGCAGGCTCTGGTTGTCTCAGCCACACTGGGTCCTAGTGCCCTCTGTGTGCAGACAATGGACACTTCCTGCTCCTGCTTCAGCCACTGCCTGCAGCTTTATGGTAAGAGGGGATGGAATTTATTAAATTCATTCTGCTCAGGCATGTCATGGTCACTGTGGGGGAATGTGAGAGGATGGGGGTACAGTGGGGGAGGGGTACACGGCACTGGAGTGAATGTAAGAGGATGGGGGTATTGTGGGGGCTAGGGCACTGGGGGGGTTAATGTGAGAGGATGGGGTATTGTGGGGGAGGGGTACAGGGCACTGGGTGAATGTAAGAGTATGGGGTATTGTGGGGGCTAGGGCACTGGGGGGTTAATGTGAGAGGATGGGGTATTGTGGGGGCTAGGGCACTGGGGGGTTAATGTGAGAGGATGGGGTATTGTGGGGGCTGAAGTGGGGGAGGGGCAACAGGGCACAGAGTGAATGTGAGAGGATGGGGTATTGTGGGGCTGAAGTGGGGGAGGGGCAACAGGGCACAGAGAGTGAATGTGAGAGGATGGGGGTATTGTGGGGGCTGAAGTGGGGAGGGGCAACAGGGCACAGAGAGTGATGTGAGAGGATGGGGTATTGTGGGGGGAGGGGATACAGGGCACTGGTTGGTGAATGTGAGAGGATGGGGATATTGTGGGGGCTGGCGCACAGGGGTTGATGTGAGAGGATGGGGTATTGTGAGGGAGGGTGGACAGGTCACTGGGGTTGAATGTAAGAGGATGGGGTATTGTGGGGCTAGGGCACTGGGGGTTTACTGTGTGAGGATGGGGGTATTGTGGGGTCAGTGGGACAGAACACTAAGGGGTGCATGTGAGACGATGGGCTGTTGGGGTGTGGGTGGGGGACAGGGGAGGTAGGGGGCTTTTTTTTTACTTGTGAGCTCGTTAATACTTTAATAATAGATTAATATTTCAGTATTATTATAACAAGGGCATAGACAGACGGCCGTATAACTCATGCGAGGATCGCACTGCAATCCTCGGACTTGCTGGTACTGCTCCTGACATGAGCGCGACTGCCATGCATAATATATGGTATATACAGCGTAGTGTCGCATACACTGCTGTATTATACAATATACAACAGTTCTAATGCTCCATACCTAATATGCAGGATAATGTACAGTGTATATGATGTAACCTGTATAAGATGGCAAATTGTCTTGCCCCCCCCAGTTTTGATCCTGGGTACGCCCATGGTGTGGGGAGCACTGCATAGTAAATCCAAAATGAATATCAGTGACGCTGATGCAGAGTAGTCGGTGGGATTATGGGCATGGGAGGGACCAGTGCATAATCATTCTGGATTTACAAATGATTGACCAGCAGGCATGCAACTGTAAATTCTGTGGTGTTTACAACAAGAAAATCGGAGAAGCTACAGAAATAAAAGTTACATATTCTAAAAGTAGGAGTCAGTGATAGGCGGTCATGAAAAAGCGCTTAGGAAGCAACCCCGGGGTGAACGGGCTGCCGGGTCTCCACCGCAGCTCCAGACGAAAACCTCCGATGGAGGACGGGAGCAATGAGAATGGAAAACGGTCTTAGGAGCACAGGAAAGAGACTCAAATGAGAGATGGAGTTAAACCACAACGCGTTTCGACGGAGGATCCGTCATCAGGTGAAGACGGATCTTCCATCGAAACGCGCTGTGGTTTAACCCCATCTCTCGTCTGAGTCTCATTTTTGCGCTCCTAAGACCGTTTTCCATTCTCTTAACATATTGTAAAAGGGCTGCCTAAGCCTTTGAGTCGCCCTCGAGGGCCGTGGGGTACTCGGTACCGAGCCTGTTGACTTCTATGGCGACCCCGTCCTGGCCCTGGGCACTCACCAAAAAGGGAAATATATTTACAGGGGATAAAGTTTATGTAGTGATTCGTGACGCCACCTGTGGTACCTTGTCAGTGTGACCAGCGCTGCGGTGCAGGTCCTCTGGAAGAGATGATATTGTGCAGCTAGTTGGTAAACCTCCCACAGGTGAGGCTGTATTCTTCCAGGGCAGGTAGATGTGATATTTGGGAATGGTGCTGATGAATGTGGCTGATAGAGATGTGCGTCGCTGGAAGAAATCTAGGAGACAGTCCAGGTGCAGTTTCAAAGTTTTTACTCACTGTTCAGTAACCGGTGATACAGATGCCCACTTAGTACTGTGTCCTCCAGGTGAGGGATCCAGCAACCCCCAGGTATATCAGTCGCACTTGCCCAGGACTCCCGTTCTGTGTGTTCCATTCCTGGCCTTCTCTCTCTGTGCTATTCCACTCCTCTCTTCCTAGCACCTCACCATGCAGTCTTTCAGTCCAGAAGCTGCGGACCCTGTCGGGTAAAAGATTAATTCTGTGCGTCCTTGGCCCTATGTAGCTTCCTTCCTGGAGATGGTGCTGGTGGTTGCTAGCAATGACCCATAAAGTGATCACCGCCGTCGGCTTGCTAGCGGGGCCTGAAGGTTTCCCACTAGTCTAGGGGCCGATTCCCCGATGGCCTGGTCCTTCCGATCCCGGAATGAGCCACGGATGGAATATTCACTGTCCGTGCCCAAGGACCCTTTCGCTAACTTCTCCAGAAGCTCCTCAATCTCTTTCTCACGTTAGGGGCCGAGCTCCTATCAGCTCGAGCTCCCCTTACAATCTCCTCACAATCTCCTCACACCAAGTGCTGCTGCTTGCTTAACTTCTCTCTCCTCCTCAGCTACTGCTAACTCCACCCACCCATACACCCCTTGCTAACCAGCCCGGGATAAGACCATCCTCCCATAGGGTATGTCCATATGCCCAGCTGATATGGTGTGTGTTGGATGCAGGTGTTGGAGTCCTGGAGGTGCTCCCTCCTTACCTGGGAGTGGGGTGTCACACCACTGGATGAGGTCCCACATTCCCCCCGTTAAACACAGCACGTCCCCTTGCGCATCACCACAGTGGGGGTGGCTTAACCCCCACGTGGTTACGATCGCTCTGATTGGCTGTTAAAAGTGAAACAGCCAATCAGAGCGATTTGTAATATTTCACCAATGAAACTGGTGAAATATTACAATTCAGCCATGGCCGATGCTGCAATAGCATCTGCCATGGCTGGAGACCGCTATCTGACCCCCCCACATCGAGTCACGGCGGTGATCGGCCGCCGCCACTGAAAATAGCAGTGATCGGTCACCGCCGCCACTATCTGCTCCCCTGCTCCTGCGATCCGCTGACCCACCTTTCGATCCCCCCCCTCACCATCCGACCCCCCCTACTCACCTCTCCCGGTCCACCGACGTCCCTGGATCCGTCCCGGCGGCTGCCCGGATTCTTCATTGGTGCCGCCATCTTGGAAGGATGGCAGGGCGCAGTGTAGCAGTGCACCTTCCAGTGTAAAATAAAAATATTTGAACCTGTGATAAACGTCACAGGACAAAATAATAAAAAAATAAATGTATCCCTTTCCCTGGTCATATTTGTGGATCCATCTAAATTTTTTTTTTTTTTCCTAGGGCGATTTTGCTGCGATCCGCAGCTGATTTTGCTGCGGATCCGCGGCTGATTTTGCTGCGGATCCGCGGCGGATTTTGCTGGGGATCCGCGGCTGATTTTGCTGCGATCCGCGGCTGATTTTGCTGCGATCCGCGGCTGATTTTGCTGCCGACACGCGGCGGATATTGCTGCGGATCCGCGGCGGATATTGCTGCGGATCCTGCTGCTGATCCGCGGCGGATATTGCTGCTGATCCTCGGCGGATTTTGCTGCTGATCCGCGGCGGATTTTGCTGCGGATCCGCGGCGGATTTTGCTGGGATCCGCGGCGGATTTTGCTGCGGATCCGCGGCGGATTTTGCTGGGATCCGCGGCGGATTTTGCTGGATGATCCGCGCACGGATTTTGCTGCTGATCCACGGCGGATTTTGCTGCAGATCCGCAGCGGAGATTTTGCTGCGGATCCGCAGTGGATTTGGTGCTGCGGATCCACAGCAGATCCAGAAACCATGTACAGTACAATGCAAATAAATGGTTAAAAAAAACGCTGTGCACATGCGGATTTGCTGCGGTTTTAAATCTGCAGCATGTCAATTCTTTGTGCGGATTCCACAGCGGTTTTACACCTATTCCATTATAGGTGTAAAAAACCGCAGGGAAATCGATAAACGCAGTCATTTTACCTGCGGATTTAAGAAAAATCGGCAAGTGAATCCGCAACGTGTGCACGGGGCCTCAGGGTTAGGCTGGGTTCATATTGCATTATGGCAGTCCGTTAGATGGACTGCGTTTCACCGCGGTATAACGCGGTGTAACGCAGTCCGTTAACGCTGCCATTCACCCCATTTGTGTGCGCATCGCAACGCATGCCGTAAAGCGGCATGCGTTCGCGACGTGCCGTCATTTAGTGACGGAGCCTCGGACACGGGTTGCAGTGTCTGGGCTTCGTCCCCGCTAGCACAGATGAATCATCTGCTGATTCATCTGCGCTAGCGGGTATAGCACAACGCGATCGCGTTATGCTATACCGTTACCAGCCGGTCAACGCTACATGTTGAACGGGCTGGTAAAACGCAATATGAACCCAGCCTTAGGGTTAGAACTAGGGTTAGGGTTAGCATTAGGGTTAAGGTTAGAATTAGGGTTAGGGTTGGAATTAGGGTTAGGGTTGTGAATAGGGTTAGGGTGTGGTTAGGCTTGTGGTTAGGTTTATGGTTAGAGTTGGGATTAGGGTTAGGGGTGTGTTGGGGTTAGGGTTATGGTTAGGGTTTGTATTAGGGTTAGGTGTGTGTAGGGGTTAGGGTTGGGGTTAGGGGTGTGTTGGGGTTAGGGTTGGAGTTAGAATTGAGGGGTTTCCACTATTGTCACGCTGTTACTGCATACAGGAGGTCTGGGGTCTATGCTGACCCTAAGCTGGGGTCCTGACTAATCCCTCTACCTGGAGGTACTGTTAATGGTACAGAGGTCCAGGCCACCAGCGTAATCCCTACCTCCTGAGGATCCCTGAACCTCAGTGATCCAGTCCTGAGAAGGACCCTGATCACACACCGGGGACTGGTAGGTATATGCCTAAACACAGTAATAAACGAACGAGACAGTACAAGGGGTAAACTAAAATCCACCTTGCATACAAAAATCACACCACAGGAAACAGAGGGGACACCAACGGGTACGGAGATAAATGATAAAGCGAGGAGGGGAAAAGACCACACAGGTACTCTTAACTTCAGCCTTCACCATACAACGATCCGCTCTGCTGGTCTGCATGAATGCTTTCACCGACACTTCCCCAGCAGACAGGCAGGTATTTGAAGGAAACCAATTATCACAACATTAATTGCAGCTGAGCGAGGCTGGTCTAGTCCAGCACAGAGAGAGGAAGAATTAACTCCCTCTCTGCCGAAAAACACCCAGCACCAGAAACTTAGCTGTGAGAAGTCAGGGTGTGCAATCGCGACGATCTTCGCAGCGACACACCGTGACAGTACCCCCCCTTCTACGAGGGGCCTCCGGACCCTCAGGGCCGGGTTTATCTGGGTGAGTAGTATGGAAGGCCCGAACCAATCGGTCTGCGTTAATATCCGACGCAGAAACCCACGTCCTCTCCTCAGGACCATACCCCCTCCAATGAACAAGGTACTGAAGGGACCGGCGATTAAGACGTGAATCGATGACTCTCGACACCTGGAACTCCAAGTTACCATTGACCACCACAGGAGGAGGAGGTAAAGGTGAAGGTATCACCGGCGCGAGAGGAGATCCTCAGTTGCTTTACTCCCTGGGTGTCCTGCCAAAGCAGAATTATGGTGTGCCTCGATCACCTTTTGTCGCAACTGATTTGGAACAAACAGTCTCCCTGGAGGTCCTACAGGGGCGTCCCCCTGAGCCTCCAATACCTCCTCCTCAAGCTCAGAGCATACTGCCGACACCACCACCCCCTCCTGAAGGACCGGAACCGGGTCCTCCGTATTCCCAGCCCCTGGGAAACAGCGAGATAAGGCATCCGCCTTAACATTTTTTGACCCAGGACGATATGTGACGACAAAATTAAACCTGTTAAAAAACAACGACCACCTAGCTTGTCTGGGATTCAGACGTTTAGCGGACTCTAAATATAGCAGGTTTTTGTGATCGGTAATGACGGTGACCAGGTGGACTGCCCCCTCCAAAAAATGACGCCACTCCTCAAAAGCCAACTTAATGGCCAAGAGTTCCCTATTGCCGACATCATAATTCCTCTCAGCGGACGACAATTTTTTAGAGAAGAAGGCGCACGGATGCCATTTACCAGGGGACGAACCTTGTGACAATACTGCTCCCACCCCTACCTCGGAAGCGTCCATCTCAACAATGAACGGCTGTGACGCATCAGGTTGAATAAGTATGGGTGCTGAAGCAAAACATTTTTTCAAAGAGGAAAACGCTTGACAAGCCTTGTCAGACCACTTTGAAAAATCCGTCCCTTTTTTAGTCATGTCTGTGAGAGGTTTAACTATGGACGAAAAATTACGAATGAACTTCCGGTAGTAGTTAGCAAACCCCAGGAAACGTTGTAATGCCTTAAGATCCTCTGGCAGATCCCACTCAAGAACTGCCCGCACTTTCCCAGGGTCCATACGAAAACCGGATGCTGACACCAGGAACCCTAAAAACTGAAGTTCCTGTATGGCGAACACACACTTCTCCCATTTGGCGTACAGTTTATTATCCCGCAAGATCTGTAACACCTGCCTAACATGCTCCTGATGAGACACAAGATCCGGCGAGTAAATTAAGATATCATCCAGATATATGACCACAAACTGTCCCATTAGGTGGCAAAAGATGTCATTTACAAAGTGTTGAAACACCGCCGGGGCAATACTCAGACCAAATGGCATGACAAGGTTCTCATAATGCCCCTCCGGAGTGTTAAACGCCGTCTTCCACTCATCCCCCTCCTTCATCCTAATCAGATTGTACGCCCCCCTGAGATCCAACTTAGAGAACCATTTGGCACCCACGATCTGATTGAAGAGATCGGGAATAAGTGGGAGCGGATACAGATCTCGGACCGTAATCCGATTAAGCTCACGGAAATCCAGGCAAGGGCATAGGCCTCCATCTTTTTTTTTCACAAAGAAGAACCCCGTGGCCACCGGGGAAGATGAAGGTCTAATATGCCCCTTAGCCAGACTCTCTGAAATATAATCCTTCATGGCCTGTCTCTCAGGACCAGAAAGGTTATACAACCTAGATTTCGGTAACTTGGCCTCAGGGAGCAGGTTAACAGAACAGTCATACTCGCGATGAGGAGGTAGTTCTTGACACCCTTTCTCCGAGAATACATCCTCAAAGTCCACCAGAAATGGAGGTAAGGCCCTAGGAGCGACCGCCCCAATGACCGTATTAATGCAGTTTTTATTACAGAATTCACTCCATTGGCTTATCTCTCTGGATTGCCAATCAATAACCGGGTTATGCTTAGTTAACCAAGGAAGGCCCAGCACTATAGGAGTGGGAAGACCCTCCAACACATAACAAGACAACAGTTCTTTATGTAACGCCCCCACTTGAAGATCTATGTTATGCACTGCTTGCAAAAAACTTCCCTGACCGAGAGGTCTGGCGTCGATCGAGAATATGGGGACGGGTTTAGTCAACACACTCAATCGCATACCTTGAACCCGGGCAAAGCGAGCATCCACCAGGTTAGCCCCGGAACCACTATCCAGAAGAACAGATATCCTCTCAGTTCTCGCACCCACCACCACCTCCGCCGGTACGAGAAACTGAGACGAACTTAGGGACGAAATACTTACTCCCAGATTGCCGTCCACCACACAATCTGGGATCAATAGTTTTCCGGCGACTTCTCACTCTGCAAAGGACGGGATGGACACCCCCTAATAAAATGTCCCTTTTTTCCACAGAAGAAACAACCTCCTGTTTTGTGGCGCCCCACCGATCCCCTCCCCCGGAATGATGTCCCTCCTAATTGCATAGGCTCCTCTGGACTGACCAGGGGAAGCTCCATATAAGGGACCCTCGAGGAAGGTGAAGTCATCACAGGGGGCGAAGTTACCCCGCACCTCTCCCGAAGCCGTCTGTCAATACGAATAGCAAGGGCCATAGCGGCTTCCAGTGACGTGGGAGGGTCATACTGTGCCAGCACATCCTTTAATTTGTCAGATAAACCTTGACAAAACTGGCTCTAAGAGCCGGGTCATTCCACTGGGTGTCCGTGGCCCACCTACGGAACTCCGAACAGAATTCCTCTGCCGGACGATCTCCCTGCTGGATCCTACGTAATTTAGATTCAGCAAGGGAGACCCGATCCGGGTCATTTTACACAAGACCCAGAGCCGTAAAAAAACCACCCAACTGACTGGAGAGCGGGGGCCCCCCGGGGGGAGACCCGAACGCCCAGGTTTGGGGGTCTCCTTGTAGGAGCGGGGGGATGACCCCCCCCACCCTTTTTTTTTCCACTCCCAGACCCCCGGGGGGGTCAATCCCGGAAGTAAAAATTTACATACCTCCCGGGAAAAAACAAAAAACTTGTCCCCCCCCCAGGGGAATCTGTCAGGGAGAGTTTCTTTAGGTTCATTTTGGCCTTTTCTCCGGGGGTAAAAAACCTTTTTTTGGGCTTAACGTCCGAAAGCTCCAGGGCCCGGGACTCTGCAACTGGGGGCTAAAAATGATATGGATACCTGGGGGACTGGAAAAAAATCTTTAGTGGGTGGGGTGAAAATGTCACGCTGTTACTGCATAAAGGAGGTTGGGGGCTATGCTGACCCTAAGCTGGGGTCCTGACTAATCCCTCAAACCTGGAGGTTCGGGGTTTAAAGGTACAGAGGTCCAGGCCCCCAAGCGTAATCCCTTTACCTCCTGAGGACCGGGGGAAACCCCAGTGATCCAGTTGGAAAAGGCCCCGATCCAAAACCGGGGACTGGTAGGTATATGCCTAAAAACGTAATAAACGAACGAGACAGTACGGGGGGGTAAACTAAAATCCACCTTGATCCCAAAAATCACACCACGGGAAAACGAGGGGACACCAAGGGTACGGAGATAAATGATAAAGCGAGGGGGGGGAAAAAACCACACAGGTACTCTTAACTTCAGCCTTTCACCATACAACAAAACGCTTGCTGGTCTGCATGAATGCTTTCACCGACATTCCCGCAGACAGGCAGGTATTTAAAGGGAAAACCCCAAATTTTCAAAAACTTTAATTGCAGCTGAGCGAGGGGGCTAGTCCAGCACAGAGAGGGGAAAAAAAATTTTAAACCCCCTCTCTGCGAAAAAAACCCACCCCAGAAACTCGCTGTGAGAAGTCAGGGTGGGGAAAAGGGGCCGATCTTCGCCGCGACACCCCGTGACAACTATTTAGGCACATCAGGGGGCCCCCCCTTTTGGGGCCCCTTTTTCCCAAATTTTTTTAAAAAGTAAAACCCCTTTTTCCCCCCCCAAACCCCTTTTTTAAAAAAAAGGGGTTTTTGGGGTTTTTTTTTGGGGTTTTTTTTTCCCCCCCCCCCCAAAAAAAATTTAAAAAAAAAATTTTTTTTTTTAAAAAAAAAATTTAAATTTTTTTTTTGGGGTTTTTTTTTTTTTTTTTGGGGGAAAAAAATTTTTTTTTTTTTTTGGGGGGGGGGTTTTTTAAAAAAAAAAGGGAAAAAAAAATTTTTTTTGGGGGGGAAAAAAACCCCCCCGGGGGGGGGGGGGGGCCCCCCCCCAAAAAAAATTTTTTAAAAAGGGGGGGCCCCCCCTTTTTTAAAAACCCCCGGGGGGGGGCCCCCCCCTTTTTCCCCCGGGTTTTTTTGGGGGGGGGGGGGGGAAAAAACCCCAAAAAAAAAAAAAAAACCCCCCCCCCGGGGAAATTTTTTCCCCCCCCCCCCCCCCCTTTTAAACCCCCCCCCCCCCAAAACCCCCCCCCCAAAAAAATTTTTCCCCCCGGGGCCCAAAAAAAAAACCCCCCCAAAAAAAAAAACCCCCAAAAAAAAAATTTTTTTTCCCCCAAAACCCCCCCCAAAGGGGGGGCCCCCCCCCCCCAACCCCCCCCCCCCCCCCCCCCAACCCCCCCCCCCCCCCAAACCCCAAAAAAAACCCCCCCCCCCCCAAAAACCCCCCCAAACCCCCAAAAAAAAGGGGCCCCCCCCCCCCCAAAAAAAAATTTTTTTTTTTTTTAAAAAAAAAAGGGGGGGGGGTTTTTTTTTTTTTTCCCCCCCCTTTTTTTTTTTCCCCCCCCCAAAAAAAAAAGGGGGGGGGCCCCCCCCCCCCAAAAAAACCCCCCCCCAAAAAAAAAAAAAACCCCCCCCCCCCCCCCCCCCCCCCTTTTTCCCCCCCCCCCCCTTTTTCCCCCCCCCCCCAAATTTTTTGGGGGGGGGGGGGGGGGTTTTTCCCCTTTTTTTTGGGGGTTTAAAAAAAAACCCCCCCCCCCCCGGGGGGGGGGGGGGCCCCCCCCCCGGGGGGGGGGGGGGGGGGGGGGGCCCCGGGGGGGGGGGGAAAAATTTTTTGGGGGGGTTTTTTTTTTTTTCCCCCCCCCCCGGGTTTTTTTTTTTTTGGGGGGGGGGGGGGGGGGGGGGAAAAAAAAAAAAAATTTTTTTTTTTTTTTTTTTTTTTTTTTTTTTAAAATTTTTTTAAAACCCCAACCCCCCCTTTTTTGGGGGGCCCCCCCCCCCCCCCCCCCCAAAAAAAAAAAAACCCCCCCCCTTTTTTCCCCCGGGGGCCCCTTTTTTTGGGGAAAAACCAAGGGGCCCGGGTTTTTTAAAAAGGGGCCCCCGGGGGGGGAAAAATTCCCCCCGGGGGGGCCCCCCCCCCCCCCCCCCCCCCCCCCCCCCCTTTTCCCCCCCCCCCAAACCCCCCCCCCCAAAACCCCCCCCCCCCCCCAAAAAAAACCCCCCCTTTTTTCCCCCCCTTTCCCCAAAAACCCCCCCCCCCCCCAAAAAAAACCCCCCCTTTTTTTCCCCAAAATTTTTGGCCCCCCCCCCCCGGGGAAAACCCCCGGCCCCCAAAAAACCCCAAAAAAGGGGGGGCCCCGGGGGATTTTTTTGGGGCGGGTTTAAAAAATAGGGGGACCCCTACGCCGTTTTTTTTTCGAGGGGATCCCCTTTTTTTGTTAACCAGCCAAGCTAAGCAGACTGCTGTGGCCTGGTTTTCAGGCGCAAGGTCCACGGATATTGGATCCTTACCAGCCTGAAAAAACGAGGCCTCAGGGTTTGTTCCCATCTGGCTGGTTAACAAAAATAGGGGGGACCCCACCCCAATTTTTTCGAGGGGACCCCTTTTTTGTTAATCAGCCAAATTTTGCAGATGCTGTGGCCTGGTATTATCAGGGGCAAGGCCCAAATGGATCTTGGTCCTTAACGCCTGAAAATCCGGGGCTCAGGGGTTGCTTCATCTGGTGGTTAAAAATAGGGGGGGACCCCACGCCAATTTTTTTCGGGGGATCCCCTATTTTTTAATTCAGCAAGTTTGCAGACTGTGGGCCTGGTATTATAGGCTGGCAAGGTCCATGGATTTGGTTCCTTAACAGCCTGAAATCCAGGCCTCACGGTCGCTTCATCTGGCTGGTTAAAAAAAATTGGGAGGACCCACGCCAATTTTTTTTAAAGGGGAAAACCCCTTTTTTTTTGTTAATCAGTTCCTCGACGTCCTGATGGTGTCCTGGTGACCTGAAGGAAAGTGGGAAAGCAATCAATTAAGCTTTCCCTTCCTCTCCTGTCAGCCAGGGAGGGAGCTATTCATTGGGGGTTTCCCGTGAGGTGCAGAATTAGTGCGGTCCCTGCAGAAACTTTCCCTTTTGAAGGATTACCCGTGGGACCTGACGTGTTGGGTAGGTAAGAATAATTTTGCTTTATTTTTTATTTTTTTTCAGGAAAGGGTTTTTTGCAGGTAAAATAAAATATGGCCCAAAAACGTGGGATTTTTTGGGTTTAAACTTTTTTTTTTTTTTTTAAAGGGTGTGTGTTTGATTTTTCTTTCCATTTCAATAGGTTATAATTGATGTTGTCTAATTTGACCCCGCTTTCAATTATTAACCTGGTTAAAGTACCTTTTTAATTGCAAGGTCATTTTTTAACCCCTTATTAACCCATTTGCCACCGCTAAAAGGGCAATGGGAATGACGGGCAAATGCCTGAAAGGGCAAAAACAATTAGAGATTTGCCCTTTTGGGGTGTCTGGGGGCCCGATTTTAGTTTGCCGGGGGGGCCAAAATTAAAAGGTCCTCTCGGGCTATATTATCTGCCCCCACTCATGGCTTTTTTCTGTTGGTTTCGAAAAATTGGGCGGAGCCCCAAAACCCAAAAAAATTTTTTTAGCAATTTTACACCTTTATATATATATATATAATTTTCATTGGTTTGGGACACATATTATAAAATTTTATAGTTCATACACTTCTAAATGTATAATAGCCGCTATTTAATTGCCGGCTTTTGTGAAATGCAGAACCCGACTGAATGACCTTGATTTTCATAGAGTTAAACCATGTCTTTTCATGTGTTTGATTTTTGTTTGCCAAACAATTAATTTGGGGTAAGTGGGGCAAATTTCACCCCCTGTAGGGGTTAAATTAAAGGTGTTAAATTCGTTTTGCAAAAAAGTTTCCCTTTTTTTTTTTTCAACCCAAATTTACAAAATTTTTAATTAACCCTCCAGGTGTGAAATTTTTTCACACTTTCCTTTATGTAATTGTTTGTGCAAATCGTATAACTACATGAAAAGACATGGTTTAACTCTAGGGAACCAAGTGTCATTTCATGTGGGGTGCTTTGGGCTTTTTCACAAAAGCCGGACTTTACCCGGCAATTTTAATCAGAGGCCCTATTTTACTATTTTAGAGTGTATAAACAAAAAATATATTTTTTTATTTATATGTTCACTTTACATGTATTTTATTATATGTATTCTATGTTTTGTTAAAAATTTTGGTTTACAAGGAAAAGGAAAAAAAGGTTTTTTTTTTTTGTTACGATTTTTTTGTTCCCTAGCTTACATGGGGGCTTCCGGTTTCGGTATCGCCGATATTTTAATGGTTCGGCGAAAACCATTTCCGATTCCGAAAAAAAAACTTTTGGTTTCGGAAAGTTATCGCTCAACTTTAGTGCCCATAAAAGGAGTTTTCTCCAAATATGGGAAAAATCAGCCCTACTCAAGACAAATTGGAAAAACAACTTTTGGGGTCTTAAATTTTTTTTTGTTACCCTTGGGAAAAATAAAAAAATTGGGGACTAAAAAAATCCTGTTGTGGAAAAAATTATGATTTTTTTTATTTTCATGCCCGGGCGTTATAAAATTCTGTGTAAAGGCCCCCCTTGGGGGTTCAAATGCTCACCACCATTTGATAAGTTCTTTGGGGGGTTTGTTTCCAAAAATGGGGTCATTGTGGGGGGGTTTTTTTACTGGTTTTTGGCATTCCGGGGGGGCTGCAAAAAAGTAACGACCCCCAGACCATTCCTTTAAGGGGGCATTTCAAAGCGTCACTACATCCCTCCGACCCTGCGTGGGGCCCAAACAGGTGGTTCCCCCCCCCCCAAAAAGGGGTTTCTGCTTTCTCAGGACAAACTGGACAACAACTTTTGGGGTCCAATTTCTCCGAAAACCATGTGAAAAAAAAAAATAGTGGGGCTAAAAAAAAATCATTTTTGGAAAAATAAAATGATTTTTTATTTTCACGGTTTGCGTTATAACTTCTGTGAAGCAGGGGGGTTTTCAAGGCTCCCTATGACCTGAAAAGTTCCTTAGGGCGTTGTTTCCCAAAAATGGGGTCATTGGGGGGGGGGAGCTCCAATGTTTAGGCACAAAGGAACTCTCCAAATGCGACATGGCAAAATGCTAAAATTTCCAGCATATTTTCCATTCAAAAAGTCAAATTGGGGGATCCTTCCCTTCTGAGCCCTGCCGTGCGCCCAGTGGTTTAGACACATTTGAGGTTTATGTGTACTAAGGAGACATTGCCCAACAATTTTAGGATCCAATTTACTGTTCCCCCTGTTAAAAATGGAAAAAAAAAACTGAGGCTAAAAGAACATTTTTTGTGAAAAAAAAGTGACTTTTTTTTTTTACGGATCAATTTGTGAAGCACCTGGGGGTTCAAAAGTGCGCTCACTATGCATCTAGTATAGTTCCTTAGGGGGTTAGTTTCCAAATTTGGGGTCACTTGTGGGAGAGCTCCCATTTTAGGCACACAGGGACTCTCCAAATGCGACATGGCAACCGCTAAATATTCCAGCATATTTTCTATTCAAAAAGTCAAATGGCGTCCTTCCCTTCTGAGCCCTTGCCGTGCGCCCAAACAGTGGTTTATGACCACATATGAGGTATCTGTGTACGCAGGAGAAATTGCCCAAAAAATTTTTGGATCCAATTTATACTGTTGCCCTTTTGTGAAATGAAAAAAAATGAGGCTAAAATGAAAATTTTGTGAAAAAAAAAGTACTTTCTTTTTTTACGGATCAATTTGTGAAGCACCTGGGGGTTCAAAGTGTCACTATGCATCTAGATAAGTTCCTTAGGGGGTCTAGTTCCAAATGGGGTCAACTTGTGGGGGAGGACTCCAATGTTTAGGCACACAGGGACTCTCAAAATGCGACATGGCAAACGCTAAATATTTCAGCATTTTTCCATTCAAAAAGCAAATGGCGTCCTTCCTTCTGAGCCCTGCGTGCGCCCAAACGTGGTTTTACCCATTTGGGTATCTGTGTTACTCGGAGAATTCCCAAAATTTTAGGATCCATTTTCCTGTTGCCCATGTTAAAAAAATAAAAATTTATGCTTAAGAGAAAATTTTTGTTGGAAAAATTAAAATGTCCATTTTTTTCTTCACGTTGCTTTAGTTCCTGTGAAGGCACCTGAAGGGTTGTTATAACTTCTTGAATGAGTTTTGTAGTAGCTTGAGGGGTGCAGTTTTTTTATAGGTGTCATTTTGGGTATTTTCTGCCATATAGGACCCCTCAAGTGAAATTTAAATGTGAGGATGGTCCCTAAAAAAAATGGTTTTTGTAAATTTTGCTGTAAAAAATGAGAAATCGATGGTCAACTTTTAACCCTTATAAACTTTTCTAACAAAAAAAAAATGTGTTTCTCAAAATTTTTTGTGATGTAAAGTAGACATGTGGGAGATGTTATTTTATTAACTATTTTGTGTCACATAACTCTCTGGTTTTAACAGAATAAAATTAAAAAAATTTGAAAATTTACAAAATTTTCAAAATTTTCGCCAAAATTTCCATTTTTTTTCAAAAAAATAAACGCAAAAAAATTATCGACCTAAATTTACCACTATCATGAAGCCAATATGTCACGAAAATTATTCTCAGAATCGCTAGGATCTGTTGAAGCTTTCCTGAGTTATTACCTCATAAAAGGGACACTGGTCAGAATTGCAAAAAAATGGCAAGGTCTTTAAGGTCAAAATAGGCTGGGTCATGAAAGGGTTAAAATAAACATACAAATTTTTGGTTAATGCATTACAACAGTTAGAAAAATAATTTAAAAACTCAAAATTCCCTTTTTGGGGAGGCACTTTTTTGTTTAAATGTTGCATAAATAACATTAACTGGCATTTATTTAATTTACTATCAATACTAGATAAAGTGCAATAAAAACGTTGCATTCAAGTTCACTTAAAACTTCTTCTTGTAAGGCAAAACCCCAGCGGGGTTGGTTTCAAGTGTCCCTATGCTTGTGGAGGACCCACTCCAAACCCCCATCGTTGGTCTTTGGTGGGCTGCAAGGACATAACTGGTCTTTTCAGCAGGACCTCATCTTCGGCCAACACCTAACGGGTTTTTCATTCTGAGGGTAGTTATACAGACAGTGCACTGTAAAAGCTTTGTGTAAAACCAAGATAGAGCACCTTAATAGGTGCTGAACTATATAAAACTTAATTCGGGCCGCATAGTCCATGACCTCACAGTTCTGGAACATATATAACACCAACCAATGGTTTTTATTAATTACCCGTCCGGGTTCACTTGTTAGACTTTTAAGAAAAAACACTTGAAGAACTATATACAGTCATGCTTACTTGTTCTTTTTTACTGCTTCTGCTGCTTCCGGGGGCAGTACCTGAGAGCTACACCCTGGATGGCTGTGCAAGCACGGGACCATTCCTGTCCACGGGCACATTGCCTAGCACCGGGTCATCGACTCCACCACTGGTGTCTGTGTGGCTGGTGTGCACTGGGCTGGTGGGGGGTGTCAGGGGTTCCACCAGGGTGTCATCGGCTGCGCAGTGATATTGTCGCCGGTTACCTGCATTTCTTCGGCGCCGGACTCCTTCCATTGCGACACGCTGTTAGTTGCGTCTGCAGCTCCTCCAGTCCGCGGGCCTGTACCAAGCCAAGGACGCTCGGGGCCTACCGGGTACTCTGGCTGGCGGCGGTGGGCAGCGGTCCCACCAGCGACTCCTCAGCGGGACCTGGTTTCTCCACCTCGCTGGTTGTTCCGGAACGGGTTCTTCCTCCACTACGGGGTGGCGGCGTGATGGGACGCCTCAGCGTGCGCTGCGGCTCCAGCGGCTGGTCTCGGCCTAGCGTGAGCATTTCCAGCTCCGCTCCATTTGCTCGGCCTCCTCCCCCGCTGCTGGGTCAGCTCCGCGGGGGGCTCGGCTCCCTCAGCTCTGGTCCCGAGATGGCCAGGGTTTCTTCCTCCATTCAGGGGAAGGAACTCTCCTTAGCTCCTCTGCTCTCCAGATTGCCACCGGTCGCCTTGCTGGTCAGAAACTCTTCAGTTTCTTCATGGGTAATTTTCCTGCTGTTCTTAAGGGGGCGGGTTTTCTCTTCCTCTCATTCCCACCATTGAGGATCAGGAGGCGGATTTCTTTCACTGATGGGCATGCCCTGATGTTGCAGTAACATTTAGAGTGGGCAGTCATAACTTTCGCGCCACAGGGTGAGCTCACGCCCACAAAGATACGCCTTTCTTCCTCTCCAGCAACTCGTGGCGCAAATATGGCGATGATCTTTCACAAGTTGCAATAAAGTCTCTTGCACAACGAACAGTTCAGTATAGGCACACGGTACCCGGCGACACCGGGCTTCGCTATTCCTGTTCGTGACGCCAAAAATGAGTCGCCCTCCAGGGCCGTGGGGTACTCGGTACGAGCCTGTTGACTTCTATGGGGGATGTCACGGCGGCGATGATCCTGTCCGTGGCCCTGGGCACTCACCAAAAAGGGAAATATTTTTTACAGGGGATAAAGTTTATGTAGTGATTCGTGACGCCACCTGTGGCACCTGGTCAGTGTGACCAGCGCTGCGGTGCAGGTCCTCTGGAAGAGATGATATTGTGCAGCTAGTTGGTAAACCTCCCCCAGGTGAGGCTTAATTCTTCTAGGGCAGGTAGATGTGATATTTGGGAATTATGCTGATGAATGTGGCAGAGAGAGATGTGCGTCGCTGGAAGAAATCTAGGAGACAGTCCAGGTGCAGTTTCAAAGTTTTTACTCACTGTTCTGTTACCGGTGATACAGATGCCCACTTAGTACTGTGTCCTCCAGGTGAGGGATCCAGCAACCCCCAGGTATATCAGTCGCACTTGCCCAGGACTCCCCTTCTGTGTGTTCCTTTCCTGGCCTTCTCTCTCTGTGCTATTCCACTCCTCTCTTCCTAGCACCTCACATGCAGTCTTTCAGTCCAGAAGCTGCGGACCCTGTCGGGTAACAGATAAATTCTGTGCGTCATTGGCCCTATGTAGCTTCTTCCTGGAGATGGTGCTGGTGGTGGTAGCAATTGTTAGAACTCTCCTGTTAGGTTTTTTCTATCTTGCTGGTCACATGACCTTTTTTGCCTACTTAATCCTGCCCACCTTCTGGCTTTGCTGGACTTCATTGTAATTTCTACTCTTAAGCTAGCCGGGTGGACCCGGTGAAAGTTCAAGCTGTGCAGGAATGGCCTAGGCCTATTGGTTTGAAATCATTACAGAGGTTTTTGGGTTTCGCCAATTATTATAGAAAATTCATTAAAAATTTTTCTATTATTGTCAAACCACTGACCGATCTCACCAGGAAAGGTGCTAATGCTGTTCAGTGGACTACTGAGGCCATTGAAGCTTTTGTGTTTCTAAAGGAGAGGTTCAGCTCTGCTCCCATCCTTATGCAGCCTGATGTGGACTAAACCATTTTTGGTTGAGGTTGATGCTTCTTCTGTGGGGGTCGGCGCGGTGTTGTCTCAGGAAACACGGATGGAGTACATCCCTGTGCCTTTTTTTCAAAAAAATTTTCTGAGGACTGAACTGAATTACGATATTGGTAATCGGGAATTGTTGGCATTAAACTCGCATTTGAACACTGGCGGCATCTCTTGGAAGGTGCTGAATTTCCCGTTCAGGTTTTCACTGATCATAAAAATCTGATCTATCTTGATGCTGCCAAACTCTTGAATGCCCGTCAGGCTAGGTGGGCACTGTTTTTCTCGCTGTTTAATTTTTCCATTACTTACATCCCAGGTACTAAGAATGTTAAAGCCGATGCTTTGTCTCGCAGCTTTTCTCCCATGGTTGGTGCTGAGGAGGAGGAGAACATTTTACAAGAAGGGGTTGTGATTGCTGCTTTGGACTCTGTGTTGGAAGATGAGATTCTTAAAGCACAGGAGAATGCCCCATCTAACACTCCTCATGGGAGGTTGTTTGTGCCTGGGACCTTTCGGAGAGATTTGTTTGTTGAGTGTCATGAGTCTCGGTTGGCAGGTTATCCTGGAATCTCTGAGACCAAGAGAGTTGTGGGTCGCAGTTTTTGGTGGCCTGGATGGCAGAAGGAAGTCATTAAGTGGGTGCGTCAATGCACTGTGTGTGCTAGATCTAAGTCTTTCATACTCCTGCTGCGGGGTTGCTTTGCCCTCTGGAGGTCCTAGTGCACCTTGGACACATTTGGCTATGGACTTTATTACTGACCTTCCCTCCTCTGAGGGTTTCACTGTCATCTGGGTGGTCGTGGACCGTTTTAGCCAGATGTTTCTCTTGGTTCCTTTCATCAAACTGCATTGCGCTAAGACTCTCGCTAAGGCTTTGTCAAGGAAATTGTCAGACTACATGGCGTTCCTACTGACATTGTTTCTGATAGGGGACCTCAGTTCGTGGCTCGTTTTTGGCGCGCCTTTTGTGACAGGTTGGGAGTTAATTTGTCGTTTTCATCCGGATATCATCCTGAGTCTAATGGCCAGACAGAAAGGAAAAACCTGGATGTTGAGCAGTTCTTGCATTGTTTTGTGGCAGACAATCAAGAGGGGTGGTCTGAGTTTCTGCCACTTGCTGAATTTGCTTTAACAACCATACATCCTCTTCTGCTGGTTGTTCGCCTTTTTTTTGTTGTACCGGGAGACATCCGTCGTTTGGGTCATTCTCCAAATTGGTATCATCTGTGCCTGAAGAGGAGAATTTTTCCGGTGATTTGGAGAGAGTTTGGACGGATGTGCGTGGTAATCTTCAGGAGGCAAACAGAAAATCTAAAAGGTACTTCGATAGGAAACGGCAAGAGGTTTTGTTTGCTATTGGTGACATGGATTGGTTGTCCTCTAAGAATCTGCGGTTGAGGATTCCTTGTAAAAAATTGGGTCCCAAGTTTGTAGGGCCCTTTAAGGTGCTTCAGGTTGTTAACCAATCTGCTGTTAGGTTGGAGGTTCCTACCTCCTGGAAGATTAATCCGGTGTTTCATGTTTCTCTGTTGAAAAGAGCTGATGTGTCGGATGGAGACGCCTCTGCCTCTGTTTCCCGGTGGTGGAGGACGGGGAATATGAAATTTCCCGCATCCTAAATTCTAGACGGTATAGAGGGAGTTTGCAGTATCTCGTTGCTTGGAAGGGTTTCGGACCCAAGGATAACTCATGGGTGAGGGCTGATGATGTTTCTGCGTCCAGACTTGTCAGAGCGTTTCACAAAAGGTTTCCGGGTAAGCCTGGGCCTAGGGGATCCGGAGGATCCTCTTAGAAGGGGGGGTACTGTTAGAACTCTCCTGTTAGGTTTTTTCTATCTTGCTGGTCACATGACCTTTTTTGCCTACTTAATCCTATCCCACCCTTCTGGCTTTGCTGGACTTCATTGCAATTTCTACTCTTAAGCTAGCGGGTGCTTTGTTACCTTACTCAGATAGTTTTGCATGGTCTTCAGACCTCTATGTTCTATGTTGTTTGTTTTTCTCTTTACTGCTACAACTTCTGTTAGGAGGTGTCCATCTTTTCCCCAGTCCTAGTACTTGTAGGGATTCCTTCCTCGCATCTATAGGTCTTCGTTCAGACTAGCTGAGGACTTTAGCGGGTCTGATCGCAGGATCAGGTTCCCGTTTCATCGTAGGGATTGAGCTTAGTTCTATTGTAGGGACAGATTTCCCTTTCTTTCTTAGTGCTTGTAGCAGAACATAACAGCAATGACCCATAAAGTGATCACCGCCGTCGGCTTGCTAGCGGGGCTGAAGGTTTCCCACTAGTCTAGGGGCCGATTCCCCGATGGCCTGGTCCTTCCGATCCAGAATAAGCCACGGATGGAATATTCACTGTCCGTGCCCAAGGACCCTTTCGCTAACTTCTCCAGAAGCTCCTCAATCTCTTTCTCACGTTAGGGGCCGAGCTACTATCAGCTCGAGCTCCCCTCACAATCTCCTCACACCAAGTGCTGCTGCTTGCTTATCTTCTCTCCTCCTCCTCAGCTACTGCTAACTCCACCCATACACCCCTTGCTAACTAGCCTGGGATGAGACCATCCTCCCATAGGATACGTCCATATGCCCAGCTGATATGGTGTGTGTTGGATGCAGGTGTTGGAGTCATAGGGGTGCTCCTCCTTACCTGGGAGTGGGGTGTCACACCTCTGGATGAGGTGCAACACCTCTGTGGCGACTGAACCTCAGGGGCGCCACAACTTATTTCAGGATGCCATTAATATTTTAACAAAAAAATCACCTGACAGAATCCCTTTAGCAATCATAGAGGTCATACAAAATACTAGATGTAGTAGTTTTTGATGTGGGGTATACTCATTTCTGCATCAACTAATCTGAGTAAAATTGAAGATTATATAATGAAAGCTATATTATTAACCTTACTTTTTCATATTATGGGCTACAGAAATGTTCTATGAAACTTATTATTGTTCAAATTTTGGAAATTGTTCTTGTGTTCAGTAAAATATTGATGAAAATCTAATTTTTAATTATGCTGAACATAATATAATTAGGAGTTGAGAAGCTCTGGGAAATTTCTTGTATCAATATGTTCAGCAGCCTCCTGTGCCTTTTGCTTTTTCTCTGTAAACTGTTACAAATTCCATTTTTCAGCAGAATCATTCAGCAGTCAGGTATTGTGGGAAAAGGAACTGTTTTACTAGGGACACACAGATACTAATGTTTGTATCTTCCTAATATGGAGGAATACCGAAAGAAACTGACCCAAAAAAGAACATACATCTTCGTATAAGCCTGCAGCTGTTGTATAATCCATCAGTTTGTATATGAGAATCCACACCTTTCGATCTGTTGCAAAATCATCCACAGTAGAGTTTGATTGCGGATTTCTTTATTTCAATTGAATTCAGTATGATAATCCTTAAACGTTTTTGCACTGCTCACAAAAGAAATTTATATGCTGAAGATTTAAAACCTCTGTGTTGCGAGAATAAGACTGGTAATATATTCATTATGTATTTTAACGATGTGCATTTGTAAGGCGGAAGACCGGGCTGTGGGTACCAGTGCCGGCCGTGTCCGGAACTGTCAAGGCTGCGTCTCCTGTTTCGCGGGGGAAGAAATAGGGGAAGGGGACCTGACAGGCCCCATGACTCAGGAAGAGGGGGCATGTTTAGTGAAAGAACCCAGCCGGAAGCTTAGGTAGAAAGCGCGCAAAGCTGCAGAGAGGCCCCTGCCGTCAGCGGCGGGCGAGCAGCAAGGCAAGCAGAGCGCTCCGCACCCGAACTGCCGGCGCTGCTACAGACTGCAGCAGACAGAGACAGTTTTGACACAGACAGGCGGTGTGCAGCTGGCTGAGAGCCGTGCTCTGTCTCCATAGCACCGGTACTGCGCAGGCCTGCGTCCGTTAACTCCCACTGCTACCAGCGGGGACTTGAGAGAGAGAGGTGCAAGGTGCCCAGTGACTACCAGCGAGTAAGGTGCCATACGTTCCGTGTCCGTGAGTACAGTGCACGTGCCACATAACAGAAACCGGGTATGGGACATGCACCCTGATTTGCCAGTTGATACTTGCCCGTCTACTTTGGACCGGGACAGCTCTACGGCCTTAATTGACTCGGCCGCATCAACTTATGTACTAGTGGCTCAGCGGAAGTTACCGGAGACCAACCGCTGCCGCCAGAAGACGGATCCTTGTTTCCTACAAGACCTTCTTGGATAAGCATCACGCCAGCCATTGTTGGCGCTATTGACTTCCCAGCCGAAGTCACAGACTGAGGAACTTCTGCTGTTACCTGATTCATTGTTCCTTAACTCTGCATATCCTTTGCAAATTGAACCATTTATTCCCTCATTTAACTGGTTACCTCCCTGCTTGGAGTCTCCCATTGTTAATTAAAATTGTTAACCCTTGCTCTGCCTCCTGTCCGTCACTGCATCCCGCAACCTGTTACATATTCACAGGTAAAATCTGCTAATTTACCGTTAAAGTTCTCAATAATTTTCTTCACAGTAAAAACATTTATTTCTCTTTTTAGCTTATGCAACTTCCTTGGAGAAGTTCAAGGCCCCGTTATACGTTGTTTCAGTAATGTATTTGTGCTTCACGGTTACCAAAACAGATATGACCTTGTGATGTACAATGGCAATAACTGCAAAAAACATAGTGACTGGTGGCTTTCATTTCAACTGATAAATAAAGTCACTGTTGTTATAAAATCACAGGAACTATCTTACAGTAAAATCATCCCAAACAATATGACATTAAAAATCACTTCCGAACTCTTTCCACCTTTAAATCCTTTGAGAAAGAAACTGAAATATTTTATGGTAAAAACAAAATTTTTACGGTGGAAAAAGAAAAAAAAAGAACTAGAATAATGTAAATACTCCACATTTTACAGTATGAGTATAATTTAATGAGATTGATTTAGAATCTCTTGCACATGCAGATATACAGTGGCATGTAAAAGTTTAAGCACCCTGGTCAAAATTACTGTTATTCTGAACAGATAAGAAAGATGATTATGAAATTATCTATCTTAAAGTTAAAGATGACGTATTTCCTTTGTATTTTAGGCACAAAAAAATTATATATAAAATATAATAATATATTAGATATTTACATATATATTGAGAGAGAGAGATTGTCATTTTTTACATTTTAAAATTGCAAAAAGGAAAATGGGTTAATGCAAAAGTTTGGGCACCCTTGGAAATTTGTGCTCAGATAACTTTAACCAATGTTTTGGACCTTAATTAGCCTGTTAGGGTTATGACTTGTTCACTATCATCGTTAGGAAAGGCCAGGTGATGCAAATTTCCCATCTTTATAAAAACCCAACCACCTCTAAACTTGTGCCAAAAAACTGCAGCCATGGGTTCTTCTAAGCAGCTGCCTAGCACTCTGAAAATGAAATTGGTGGAGGTCCAAAACCAGGCTATAAGAAGATAGCAAAGCGTTTTCAAGTTGCCTTTTCCAGTTAAAAGGAACAGTGGAGGTCTAGATAAGGTTTGGATGGAACACCAAGGAAAATTTCAGTGAGAAGCAATTCAAAACCCTCCATTTGACTGTAAAATACCTTCAGAAAGATTTAGCAGATTTCCGAGTTGTCGTACATTGTTCTACTGTTCAGAGACATCTGCACAAATTTGGCCTTCATGAAGAGTGATTAGAAGAAAACCTCTCCTGCATGCTCGCCATAAAATTCAATGTCATAAGTATGCAAAAGAACATCTAAACAAGCCTGATGCATTTTAGAAACAAGTCCTATGGACCAATGAGGATGAAATAGAATTTTTTGGCCACAATGATCAAAAGTATGTGGGGAGAAAAAGGGGCACAGAATTTCAGGAAAAGAACATCTCAACAACCATTAAGCATGGGGATGGATCAATCATTGTGTTGCAGCCAATGGCATGGGGAACATTTCACAGTTAGAGGGAAGAATGGATTCAATGAAATTTCAACAAATTCTTGATGCAAACATAATACCATCTGTAAAAAAGCTGAAATTGAAAAGAGCATGGCTTATACAAATAGATAATGATCCTAAACAGACATCAAAATCCGCTATAGACTACCTCAAAAAGGTGCAAGCTGAAGGTTTTATAATGGCCCTCGCAATCCCCTTATTTGAACATCATTGAAAATCTGTGATTAGACCTCAAAATAGCAGTGCATGCAAGATGACCCAGGAATCTCACAGAACCGGAAGAATTCTCTAAGGAAGAATGGATGAAAATCCCTCAAACAAGAATTAAAAGATTCTTGTCTGGCTACAAAAAATATTTACAAGCTGTGATACTTTAAAAAGGGGGTGCTACTAGGTACTAACCATGCAGGGTGCCCAAACTTTTGCATCGGCCCAGTTTCCTTTTTGCAATTTTTTAAAATGTAGAAAATGGACCACATTGTTTTTGCCTAAACTACAAAGGAAATGTGTCAGCTTTAACTTTAAACCTTTTAGCGATCATTTCATCTTCAACTTGGTTAACTGTTCACAATAACAGTAATTTTGACCAGAGGTGCCCAAACGTTTACATGCCACTGTATATGCACTTTTGTTTTATCCCACTTGTATTTTGAGCCCTGCTTTATTTTTGCCGGTATGCAGCTTGTCAATTCTTTGAGTATTTTTTGCAGAGCTTTTCACCCTTTCCAATGAATGGGCAAAAAATGTAAGACAATGTTGCCAAAAAGGCACATAAAAATGCAGCAATAATACATGTACAGAATGCATTCTGTTTTTTGGTGCAGAAAAAAAGTACAATATGAATGTACAGTCAGGGCCAGAAATATTTGGACAGTGACACAATTTTCGCGAGTTGGGCTCTGCATGCCACCACATTGGATTTGAAATGAAACCTCTACAACAGAATTCAAGTGCAGATTGTAACGTTTAATTTGAAGGGTTGAACAAAAATATGTGTTAGAAAATGTAGGAATTGTACACATTTCTTTACAAACACTCCACATTTTAGGAGGTCAAAAGTAATTGGACAAATAAACATAACCCAAACAAAATATTTTTATTTTCAATATTTTGTGGCGAATCCTTTGGAGGCAATCACTGCCTTAAGTCTGGAACCCATGGACATCACCAAACGCTGGGTTTCCTCCTTCTTAATGCTTTGCCAGACCTTTACAGCCGCAGCCTTCAGGTCTTGCTTGTTTGTGGGTCTTTCCCTCTTAAGTCTGGATTTGAGCAAGTGAAATGCATGCTCAATTGGGTTAAGATCTGGTGATTGACTTGGCCATTGAAGAATGTTCCACTTTTTTGCACTCATGAACTCCTGTGTAGCTTTGGCTGTATGCTTGGGGTCATTATCCATCTGTACTATGAAGCGCCGTCCAATCAAGTTTGCAGCATTTGGCTGAATCTGGGCTGAAAGTATATCCCGGTACACTTCAGAATTCATCCGGCTACTCTTGTCTGCTGTTATGTCATCAATAAACACAAGTGACCCAGTGCCATTGAAAGCCATGCATGGCCATGCCATCACGTTGCCTCCACCATGTTTTACAGAGGATGTGGTGTGCCTTGGATCATGTGCCGTTCCCTTTCTTCTCCAAACTTTTGGCTTCCCATCATTCTGGTACAGGTTGATCTTTGTCTCATCTGTCCATAGAATACTTTTCCAGAACTGAGCTGGCTTCTGGAGGTGTTTTTCAGCAAATTTAACTCTGGCCTGTCTATTTTTGGAATTGATGAATGGTTTGCATCTAGATGTGAACCCTTTGTATTTACTTTCATGGAGTCTTCTCTTTACTGTTGACTTAGAGACAGATACACCTACTTCACTGAGAGTGTTCTGGACTTCAGTTGATGTTGTGAACAGGTTCTTCTTCACCAAAGAAAGTATGCGGCGATCATCCACCACTGTTGTCTTCCGTGGGCTCCCAGGTCTTTTTGGATTGATGAGTTCACCAGTGCTTTCTTTCTTTCTCAGGATGTACCAAATTGTAGATTTTGCCACTTCTAATGTTGTAGCAATTTCTTGGATGGTTTTTTTTCTGTTCTTGCAGCTTAAGGATGGCTTGTTTCACCTGCATGGAGAGCTCCTGTGACCGCATGTTTCCTTCACAGCAAAACCTTCCAAATGCAAACACCACACCTCAAATCAACTCCGGCCCTTTCATCTGCTTAATTGAGAATGACATAACAAAGGGATTGCCCACACCTGTCCATGAAATAGCCTTGGAGTCATTTGTCCAATTACTTTTGGTCCCTTTAAAAACAGGGTGGCACATGTTAAGGAGCTGAAACTCCTAAACCCTTCATCCAATTTTAATGTGGATACCCTCAAATGAAAGTTGAAAGTCTGAACTTCAACTGCATCTGATTTGTTTTGTTTCAAATTCATTGTGGTAATGTCTAGAACCAAAATTAGATAAATGTTGTCTCTGTCCAAATATTTATGGACCTACCTGTATGTGAAATAACCTAAAATTTCAGAAATGATTCTTATTCACAGCGAATAAGCCTCCTTACCTCGACACGCCAGAGCTGGTATGTCACTCTCCACAAGGAGTAACCTTACCCCCAGACCCCAGTCCAGAGCGTCTCATCTAGCCAAATCAGATCTCTCCTACTTTGCACTGACAAGGACCATCAGTCCGAAACACCGTGTCTGCAAATGGAGATACTGATTTGGCTTTTATCCTAAGTAATATTACAAGACTCGTTAAAGGGTTGATTGTGACTTGTAGGATCGCTACTTTCAATAGGTGGCGCTATAGAGTACAAGTCCTCTTTGTTTGAAGAGGCAATTTGCATATTAAAATTTCCCAGAGGAGAATTGCACGGCGAATAAGCATCCTTACCTCAACACGCCAGAGCTGGTATGTCACTCTCCACAAGGAGAAACCTTACCCCCTAGACCCCAGTCCAGAGCCTCTCATCTAGCCAAATCAGATCTCTCCTACTTTGCACTGACGAGGACCAACAGTCCGAAACACCGTGTCTGCAAATGGAGATACTGATTTGGCTTTTATCCTAAGTCATATTACAAGACTCGTTAAAGGGTTGATTGTGACTTGTAGGATTGTAGGATCGCTACTTCCAATAGGTGGCGCTATAGAGTACAAGTCCTCTTTGTTTGAAGAGGCAATTTGCATATCTTCTAGGTGTGATATTTTACATGACAAAAACCTGGCATTTTAACAGTAGTGTAGACTTTTTACATCCACTGTATATCTGTTACTGGGGAAGTAACTCCTATAGAGTGGTGTGTTCTTTTCCAGCATAAGAATTCCTTCAAATCTGCTCCTATATACTTGTTCTTCGTGTCAATTTAAATACCATTTAAAACCTCACAGAAACACCCATTTGGAATATATTTGCACAAGATTGTTCCTTTTGAGTTTTTTTGCTAAAATCCTGTATAATACTGGCAGTTTGTGCAAAATGTATTAGATTATTGCTCCCTATTAAATTTGTGCATGTACAGTATAGACCACAAGTTTGGACACACCTTCTCATTCAAAGATTCTTCTGTATTTTCATGACTATGAAAATTGTAGAATCATACTGAAGGCATCAAAACTATGAATTAACACAAGTGGAATTATACATTACACTTTACAAAAAAGTGTGAAACATCTGAAAATATGTCTTATATTCTAGGTTCTTCAAAGTAGCCACCTTTTGCTTTGATTACTGCTTTGCACGCTGAGGGGAGTGGTGCGCTCAGCAGCAGCTTAGGCTGGCTTCACACATCCGGCGGGCGCCTTGCGGCGTCCCCGGCATTTTGCCGAAGCGCCGCATCAGAAAACCTGATGCGCCGCATGCGGCTTTTTTCGCATTGACATGCATTAGCGCCGTACATTGTACATTGTACATTGCGGCGGCCGGACAAAACGCTGCATGTAACGTTTTTTGTTTTTGCCGGATGGTTTCTGATGTCTCCAAGCATCAGAAACCATCCGGCAAAAAAACGCATGCGGCCGCCGGCGGTGCATCAGGTTTTCTGATGCGGCGCTGCGGCAAAATGCCGGGGGCGCCGTGAGGCGCCCGCCGGACGTGTGAAAGAGGCCTTAGAGAGAGGCAGCCCGGGTGTTCTGCAGCAGGACAGAGTAGAGCCATACAGAACAGAGCCATGCACACCGAGCAGAGCCGAGCCAGCCATGCAGCAGCCAGAGAGAGAGAAATACTCCACACTGGGAGCACCGGCAGAGTGCAAACCAGTGCCCAATGTCGCCCACTGTCTGCAGCGGGGTCCAAAGAGCAAGAGATGTGCAGTGTAAGCCCGGGGACTACAAGAGAGAAAGGCGCAGAACACTCCGTGTCCGTGAGTACAACACACATTCCCCATAAGAGTGACCGGGGACAGGACAGACACTTGCACGCTGACTGCGCCTATAAATATTTGCCGAGCCACGTTGGGCTCATACAAGACCGTGACCCGTATTACCGTCAACCACTTTGGGCTCGCTTGAAAGAGACTGTGAGGAGAGTTGTGCAGGAGTCACGTCGGGCTTAGATAGTACCGTGGCCCGTTCCCTTGTAGGTCACTGCAGTATATGGACTAGGGACATTGGGAGGTACTGGAGACCGACCACTGCCGCCAGAAGACGGACCATCGTGCTACAGTGTTTTCCTGGAAAGGACACCGCACCAGCCATTGTCAGCGCTTTTGAGTTTACAGCAGGAGCTGCAATTTAAGGACTTCCTGATACACGTGCTAACGAACTGCCGTTATCTTAAATGTTGTTCTTCACTTCACCATATCCTTTGCCTTTTTAAATCTGTTTAATCCACTGTTTAACCATTTACCTCCCTGGTGGAGTATTCCCTGTTAATAAACCTGTTTAACCCTTGCTCTGCCTCATCATCCGTCTATGCATCCCGTGTTCATGCTAGAACCTTATGAGCCACCCGCCAGGGCCTTGGGGAACTCGGCACCGAGCCCGTTGATTCCTATGGGGGATGTCACGGTAGCTGCAGCTCGGTCCGTGGCCCTGGGCGCTCACTGAAAAAGGGGGATATTTACTGGGGAGTTGAATATTGGTATGGGGTTTCGTGACGCCACCTGTGGTACCTGGTCAGGGTGACCAGCGCTGCTATGCAGATCCACTGAAGGGTTAATATTGTGCAGCAAGATGTTAGGCCTCCCACAGGTGAGGCTGAGTCCTTCAGGGCAGATGGATGTGTAGGGATGCAGGACAGACGGGGACCCGGCAGTTAGGGGTAATAAGGTAGACACACACACAAGTCACTTTGGTACCTTTACTGAAGATGTTGCAGGCACTCCCCGGAGCACTTTAGGGTGAAGGGTGCACATCCAGATTCCTCCACTGAGTAGGTGTGTGGCCTCCTGTTCCTTGCCCTTTTAGTAATGAAGTCCTGGCCGGCATGTAGCTGGGCCTAACTTAGTCTCCGTCCTGCACCTGGCTGACCTTGTGGTTGGACCCTTTCTTGAAGTACACAGTCTCTATTTGCCGTGCACGGCTGGACTCCGTCCTCCTGGCCCGGTTACGTGTCAGCTCTGTGGTACTCCTGGGACTTGTAGTCCTCCAGGAACTCCGGTGTTCTCCTAATGGGTCATGGAGATCCCTATAGGCTCGGACCCCGGCGTCCGGTAAATACTTGCTGAGGTGAGCTATGAAGGCTCCTCTGCCTCATTCACTTTCCACTCGCCTTCGGCCTACCCGGGCCCTCACACAATCACACACTGGCAGTTGGTGGGCTGCCTCTTCGCCGCTCTCTAAGCGTCGGCACGCTTTCTCACTGAGCTGCACACACTCGTTTCAGCTCTGACTAGACTGGAGTGGTTTCAGTTCCACTTTACTAGCCTCCACTCTATTGAACTGAACTGCAGGCTGCAGACTTCAGTCTGACTGAACTCAGAACTCAACTCTCAACTCAACTGTTCTTCCTGTTTTCACCCTCCTTTATATGTCTAAACAGCTCCCTCTGGTGGTCTTAGGGATGGGTGAAGGTGTGTGAGTGTATATAATGAACTCTAGTGGTGTATTCCTTCAGTACACCCTTCTGGGAGATATGAATCCAGTCGCAGCTGGGCTCCACACTTAAATACTCTCTCCAGGTAATTCTTCATTTTAAACAAACAGGAAGTCCAGAGAGAATATGCGAGTAAAGAACTCCTGCTGGTGATACACTGCATTACAGCTTGTGCAGTGTTAGATGCAGAAAGTCAAGCATTTGATCCTATCTCAGGTGGAAAAAATAAGATGCAGGAACATGAGGAAAGAATACTTGCAGATATAACTAACTGCTCTTGTAAGTATGTAGAAGAACCCTGCTGTTATCAAGGTGCCAAGATTATCCTTTAGTGGGAATTTGTCAATTGTAAGAACTGTCCCTGGTGATGGTAAATGCAGCAATTTTTTTTCCTGCAAAGTTTATGAACACTGAAAATTATTTGTTTTCCACTCTGCCATCTGTCGATCTAGAGTATTTCCCTTATTTCTAAATTGAGCAATTAACCATAATTCGTCTCCTCTGAATATCAGCAGTCGTCAGGAGAGATTCAATCTGTCAAACGTTATGGAAAAAATGGAAATAAAGTTTTGTCACTAACAATTACAAAGTGACCACAGCGAACCCTTTTAATATCACCAACTGTGCTATTGATCAAAAATTCAATTTGAAAAGCATGGATATAAAATGCATAAAGGCCCACGGGTTTTCAATCCAGTAAAAATATGCGCGTTGTTTAAAAAATAACCAGCATAAACCATAGTATCAGTCTCATACATTTTTGAGCAAAGAATAAAACCAACTTTATTACAAAAATATAGAGATGAGATGATGTGACATGGTCTGGTGCAATCGGTGAGGACTATCACAGGCGCTATAAAAGATAAGGGCTGGCCAAGCAGTGACAATTTCAGGAGTTTACAGACTAGAGATAGGAAGTCAGATGCAACAGCTCATTGCACTTAGGTCCCCTTCATACGTCCTGTTTTTATGTCCGTATGGGGTCCATTCTTTAAGGACCACAAATACGGAGATACGCACATCCATTGTATTCAATAGTGGTGCTCGCATGTCAGGTTTTCCACACAGACCGTGTGCCCATGTGAAAATACACAGACATGTCCTTTTTTTTCACTTATGAAACTCGTGCCACACACTTGCACGATGATGACGTCCATGTGTCATCAATGCGATACGTACCAGAATGAAATGTTCTGTGTTGTGAACACTCTGGATCTGACTTCTGAGTTTGGGCTCCCTCTGGTGGCTGCTGATAGTAATAAAGCTGGTTTGGCTAACATAAGTCTATCACCTGGGGGCGATGAGTGGCAATCAGGTGTGACTGACTGGTGAGATATAAGTGAGCAACCTTCCCATGATCCTTTCCGGTGATTTGCTTCTTCCTGGTCCCTTTTGGAAGTCAGCTTGCTTCCTGCTCTGTCCTGCAACTTTCAGATAAGTTATTTGCTGTTTATTTCTGTGGCATTTGTTTTTGTCTATATCAGTTTTCTGCCCTTCTGGAGTTTGTACAGCCGGGTTCCCCTGCGGGAGCCTGCGCTGGACTCTGTCTCTCTTTTGCCCCTGTTTATGTATTTTCAGTTCCCTGTTATTTCAGTATCTGCTGATTTGCTACCAGTTTACACCAGAGTTCTGATCTATCGGGTGAGGGATCGTGTGGTCTCATTATTTTTGTATATCAGACGTGTTGGAGTTTTTCTTAGAGTTTTTGCTGGATTGCAGACAGTATTCTTTCCTGTCCTGTTTTATCTAGACAGTTTGGGCCCCAGCATTTGCTTGCTCTAAATTCTGCCTGTGTTTGTATTTCATCTTGTCTCACCGCTAATATATGTTTGGGGGCTACCTATTCCTTTGGGGGCTCTACTCCGGGGCAGTTAGCTTTCCCCTTTCTCTCTTTAGGCTTAGTTAACTCTCCGGCTGTGTCAAGGCGTCTAGGGCACCGTAGGTACATCCCACGGCTGCTTCTAGTTGTGCTGTCAGATTAGGGGTCTGCAATCCGCTAGTTGCAAACTTCTCTGGGTGGCTGGTTGCCTTGGCTATTTTTGCTACTGTCCTCCTCGGATACCAAATCATAACAGTTCTGGCATCTGGGAAAAGCAGTACAGTTATCGCTGTTCCCAGGTGCCGGGTGCTGAACTAAACTCATCATTGTCTCCTAGTCTCCCTGCAATCAGCGATACCAGGCAACGCTGATAAAACTTGTAGTCAACATCAGCTGTGTAGCTCGTATTAAATAAATAAATAAAAATAACAGAGAGGTGACCTTCATTTTCTTAAGCACCAGAGGGAAAGCCGACAGCTTGAGGCTGATGTCAATATTCTGGGAAGAGGCCAATAGTATTAAGGGGGGGTCCCTTCTTGAAATGATGTGGGGTTCCACCCTATATTTACTAACCAGCAAAGGCTAAACAGACAGCTGGGATGGGGCCATTGACATTGGCCCCCTCCTAGATTAAGGATATCAGCCCTCAGCCACCCCAGAAATGACTCATCCATTAAATGCGCTAATTCTGGAGCTTAACCTCTACTCTTAACCTCTACTCTTCCCCCTTGCCCTGGTGTGGTGGCAAGTTGGTTAATAGTTGTGGGGTTGATGTCAGAGGTTTCATGTCTGCTGACATCAAACCCAGGGGTTAATAATGGAGAGGAGTCTATAAGACACTACCATTGCTAAACCCATAGTCAAATTTAATAAAGACACAGACCGAGTAAAGTCGTTTAATTGAAATAAACACTGCCCAACAGTCTTTAACCCATTTATTCACCAAAAAATAAAAAATAAAAGTTATACTCACCTTTCCGACGATAATCCATTAATGCCCATGTTCCACGAAAATCCGGATGGTGGGAAGCGTGAAGAGTGGAGGCTAAGCGCCAAAATTGTCACATCTAGTCAATGTGCCATTTCTGAGGTGGCTGAGGGCTGATGTTCTTAATCTGGAACGAGATAAATATCCATGGCCCAGTCCCAGCATATCAATATCAGGCCGCAGCTGTCAGTTTAGCCTTTGCTGGTTAATAAGTATTGGGGGTGTCCACAACATTTTTCTGGGGGGTCCCCTGTAATAATCAGTGAAGACTAAGCAAACAGCAGCAAGCTGTTATTAATATGCTAGGGAACCTTTATGGCTATTGGCCCCTTCCCAGAATATTAACACCATCTCCCAGCTGTTGGTTTTCCCTCAACCGATTATGAAAATTAAGGGGGACCTCATGCCATTTTATTTACTTAAACAAATAAAAATACAGAAAAATAAGCACGCAAAGCTCTGATTATAAATCACACTGAAATATTTCTATCTATCTATCATCTACCTATGATCCTCATCATTATCTATATCTTTGAATATCTTTAACCCCTTAGTGACAGAGCCATTTTGCAGCTTAATGACCGGGCCAATTTTTACAATTCTGACCACTGTCACTTTATGAGGTTATAACTCTGGAACGCTTTAACGAATCCAGCTGATTCTGAGATTGTTTTTTCGTGACATATTGTACTTCACGTTAGTGGTAAAATTTCTTTGATATGATTTGTGTTTATTTATGAAAAAAACGGAAATATGGCGAAAATTTTGAAAATTTAACAATTTTCAAACTTTAAATTTTTATGCCCTTAAATCAGAGAGATATGTCACACAAATTTCTTAATAAATAACATTTCCCACATGTCTACTTTACATCAGCACAATTTTGGGACCAAAATTTTTTTTTGTTACGAAGTTATAAGGGTTAAAAGTTGACCAGCGATTTCTCATTTTTACAACACCATTTTTATTTTAGGGACCACCTCACATTTGAAGTCACTTTGAGGGGTCTATATGATAGAAAATAGCCAAAAGTGACACCATTCTAAAAACTGCACCCCTCAAGGTGCTCAAAACCACATTCAAGAAGTTTATTAACCCTTTACGTGCTTCACAGGAACTGAAGCAATGTGGAAGGAAAAAATTAACATTTAACTTTTTTTGCAAAAACTTTACTTCGGAACCTATTTTTTTTATTTTCACAACTGTTAAAAGAAAAAATGAACCACAAAATTTGTTGTGCAATTTCTCCTGATTAAGCCGATACCCCATATGTGGGGGTAAACCACTTTTTGGGCGCACGGCAGAGGTTGCAAGGGAAGGAGCGACATTTGACTTTTTCAACGCAGAATTGGCTGGACGCCATGTCGCGTTTGTAGAGGCCCTGATGTGTCTAAACAGTGGAAACCCATCACAAGTGACCCCATTTTGGAAACTAGACCCCCTAAGGAACTTATCTAGATGTGTGGTGAGCACTTTGAACCTCCAAGTGCTTCACAGAAGTTTATAACATAGAACAGTGAAAATAAAAAATCATATTTTTTCCACAAAAACAATCTTTTCACCCCAATTTTTTTTCCCAAGGGTAACAAGACCCCAAAAGTTTTTGTGCAATTTGTCCTGAGCATTCTGATACCCCATATGTGGGGGTAAACCATTGTTTGGGTGCAAGGCAGAGCTTGGAAGGAAAGGAGCGCCGTTTGACTTTTTCAGCGCAGAATTGTCTGGACGTCATGTCGTGTTTGTAGAGGTCCTGATGTGTCTAAACAGTGGAAACCCCCCACAAGTGACCCCATTTTGGAAATTAGACCCCCTAAGGAACTTATCTAGATGTGTGGTGAGCACTTTGAACCTCCAAGTGCTTCACAGAAGTTTATAACATAGAACCGTGAAAATAAAAAATCATATTTTTTCCACAAAAACGATCTGTTCACCCCAATTTTTATTTTCCCAAGGGTAACAAGACCCCAAAAGTTTTTGTGCAATTTGTCCTGAGCATGCCGATACCCCATATGTGGGGGTAAACCACTCTTTGGCGCATGGCAGGGCTTGGAAGTGAAGGAGCGCCGTTTGACTGTTTCAAACCAAAATTGGCTGGAATTGAAATTGGACGCCATGTCGCGTTTGGAGAGCCCCTGATACGCCTAAACAGTCGAAATCCCCCACAAATCACACCATTTTGGAAACTAGACCCTTAAGGAACTTATCTAGATGTGTGGTGAGCACTTTGAACCCCAAGTGCTTCACAGAAATTAATAAACGTAGAGCTGTGAAAATAAAAAATCATTTTTTTCCTCAAAAATGATTCTTTAGCCCGCTATTTTTTTTATTTTCCCAAGGGTAACAGGAGAAATTGGACCCAAAAAGTTGTTGTGCAATTTTTCCTGAGTACGCTGATACCCCATATGTGGGGTGAAACCACTGTTTGGGCGCATGGGAGTGCTTGGAAAGGAAGGAGCGCCATTTTGTAATGCAGACTTTGATGGAATGTTCTGCGGGTGTCATGTTGTGTTTGCAGAGCCCTTGATGTACCTAAACAGTAGAAACCCCCTGCAAGTGACACCATTTTGGAAACTAGACCCCCCAAGGAGCTTATCTAGATGTGTGGTGAGCACTTTGAACCCCCAAGTGCTTCACAGAAATTTATAAACGCAGAGCCGTGAAAATGAAAAATCATTTTTTTTTCTCAAAAATGTTTTTTTTTAGCCAGCTATTTTTTATTTTCCCAAGGGTAACAGGAGAAATTAGAATCCCAAAATCGGTGTGCAATTTGTCCTGAGTACGCTGATACCCCATATGTTGGGGTAAACCACTGTTTGGGCGCACGGCAGGGCTCGGAAGGGAGGGAGCGACATTTGACTTTTTGAAAGCCACGTCGTGTTTGGAGACCCCCTGATGTGTCTAAACAGTGGAAACCCCCACAAGTGACCCCATTTTGGAAACTAGACCCCTTAAGGAACTTATCTAGATGTGTGGTGAGCACTTTGAACCCCCAAGTGTTTCACAGAAATTTATAAACGCAAAGCCGTGAAAATGAAAAAATCATTTTTTTTCTCAAAAATGTTTTTTTTAGCCAGCTATTTTTTATTTTCCCAAGGGTAACAGGAGAAATTAGAACCCCAAAATTGGTGTGCAATTTGTCCTGAGTACGCTGATACCCCATATGTTGGGGTAAACCACTGTTTGGGCGCACGGCAGGGCTCGGAAGGGAGGGAGCGCCATTTGACTTTTTGAACGCCACATCGTGTTTGGAGACCCCCTGATGTGCCTAAATAGTGGAAATCCCTCAATTCTAGCTCCAACCCTAACCCCAACACACCCTAACCCTAATCCCAACCCTAAACCTAACCTAAATCCCAACCCTAATTGTAACCCTTAACCTTAATTGTAACCCTAACTCTAATTGTAACCCTAACCCTAATTTTAACCCTAACCCTAATTGTAACCTTAACCCTAATTATAACCCTAACCCTAAGGCTAGGTTCATTTTGCGTTTTACCAGCCCGTTCAACACATAGCGTTGACGGGCTGGTAACGGTATAGCATAACACGATCGCGTTATGCTATACCCGCTAGCGCAGAGGAATCAGCAGATGATTCATCTGCGCTAGCGGTGACGGAGCCCAGACGCTGCAGCCCGCGTCCGAGGCTCCGTCACTGAATGATGGCACGTCGCAAACGCATCCCGCTTTACGGCATGCGTCGCGATGCGCCCTCAAATGGGGGTGAATGGCAGCGTTAACGGACTGCGTTATACCGCGGTGTAACGCAGTCTGTCTAATGGACTGCCATAACGCAGTATGAACCCAGCTTAACCCTAACGCTAATTATAACCCTAACCCTAATGCTAACCCTAATGCTAACCCTAACCCTAATTATAACCCTAACCCTAATTATAACCCTAACAGAAAAATGAAAATAAATATAATTTCTATTTTTTATTATATGTCCCTAACTAAGGGGGTGATAAATGGGGGGGTTATGTACTGTTTTTTTTATTTTGATCACTGTGATAGTTTATCAAAGTGATCAAAATGCACTTTCTGGAGAATGAATGAAATCATTTTTGAATCTGCCGCCAAGCAGATCGGCGGGCGCACTGCGCATGCGCCCGCCATTTTTTTTTTGCAGGAAGAAGACGCCGGGATCCTGGGGCCTGCGGGAGGACGGAGGACACCGGTAAGTATACGGGGGGGCGATCGGGGGACCCTCATTTTCTCCCCTCTGATGTGCGATCACATCAGAGGGGAGAGAAATCATTTTTTTTTTTTTTTTTTTTGCGATCGCATCTATGCTTGCATAGATGCGATCGCAACACCGGGATCGGTGAATACCGACCCGGATCATGTTCTCTGGGGTCTCGGCTACCCCCGGTAGCCGAGACCCCAGAGAATATTTGCCCATCCCCCCCAGGACACAGCGGCACATAGCGGCGGGCGCACTGAGCATGCGCCCGCCATTTTCTTCATCGCGCCGGCCCCGGGGGACACCGGAGGGCCCTGGGGCCACATACAGGACATCGGGGGCCACATGGGGGTCCCGGGGACCCTTTTTCTCTGTCCTCTGATGTCCGATGACATCAGAGGACAGAGAAATTAAATGGCACAACTTTTTTTTTTTTTTTGTTGCGGTCGCCGTTATAGGGTTAATAACGGCGATCGCAACATCGGTGTCGGTAAAAACCGACCCGATTCATGTTCTCTGGGGTCTCGGCTACCCCCGGTAGCCGAGACCCCGGAGAAAATGCGCCTCTGGGGGGCGCTATTCACTTTTTCCACAGCGCCGTTAATTAACGGCGCTGTGGTTTAAGTACCCTTAATGACCGCCGTTAAAAGGCGTATCGGCGGTCGTTAATGGGTTAATACATAAAACTTTAATTTCTATGCTGCATTTCATTCCATACATGTCACACTGACAGCACTGGGACAACACACGGATATCACATACGTACACAAGGATGGCACATGAACCATGGATGTCACCGGTGCTGGCTTTTCCAGTACCAGAATCACCAGGACATGTGAAGAGAAAGAAATAGGCCTAAATCTGTTTGTGACATAAAACTGCAATTCTGAAGCACATTGAAAATTGGATTAGTGGTTTTAGTCTGTGAATAATATTCCAAGGATTCACGTGATAGGGAGGAGCTGATCTTACAGTATTATGCACAAACTGCAAACAAGGAGAGCATTTTAATACTCCTCTGTTGTGAACGATTGGAGACGACTTCAGGGCTGAATCTCCCTCTGGTGGTTGCTGAGGGTATTGAACCTATGTTGAACATCAAGAGTCCTACACCTGCAGTTGACGAGTGGTTGTCAGGAGGTGCTGACTGGCCTGATATAAGTGAGCTGACCTCCCATGATCCTTGCCGGTGATCAATTGTTCTTCCTGGTCTAGGTTGGAATTCAGCTTGCTTTCTGCTGTCTCCTGTTTGCATTCAGATAAGTCTCTTTCAGTTTTTTTTTACTGTGGTTTGAATTCCTTGCTTTTTGCTGCATTGCTTTTTGTCTTCAGCCAGTTCCCCTTTGGGGGGCTTTGGCTGGTCTCCGTTCATTTTTTGTATTTGTTCATTTGCTCAGTTCTTGTGATATTTTACTGCTGGGTTGCTACGTGTCCACACCAGAGATCTGATATAGGTGGTCGAGACCGTGTGGTCTCAGTATTTTTGGATTCAGAAGTGTTGGAGTTTTTCCTAGGGTTTTTCTGGGTTGCAGACAGTATTCTCTCCTGTGCTGTGCTATTTAGACAGTTTTGGGCCCCAGCGTTTGCTCAATCTATTTTCTGTCTGTGTTCGTATTTTCATCTTGTCTAACCGCCATTATATGTCTGGGGGCTTCCTATTCTTTTGGGGTCTACTCCGGGGCAGTTAGCTTTCCGCTTTCCATCTTCAGGGATAGCTATTTCTCCGGCTGTGACGAGGCGTCTAGGGCTCCGTAGGGATGTCCCATGGCTGCTTCTAGTTGTGCAGTTAGTTTAGGGGTCTGCAACCTATTAGTTTCCAACTTCTCTGGTGTTAGGCTGCCTATGCGTTTTTTGCTCCTGCCTCCTCGGCTACCTGAACATAACACTCCTCTCTCTTAATTTTGCAACTTAAGAAAAATCATGAAACCAAGGCTTTTGTGTCACAGAAAGTGTGTTTTCTGGATCGTGGGATGGGACATCCCGCCCCCAAAAATATTTTTTTAAGATAAAAGAAACATTTCCTCATGCATTTTTTCCCTATCCTGATAGGTTGAGGTCATCGTGACATTAATAAGGCTGTGTTTGTATTAAATAGCTCAAAAGGGGCTTAATACAGAGCTTAAGGTGTTGTGCATATATTTTCTGGCCGATTAGAGGCTTTCTCTCCTATCCAGGGGTCTGTCTTTCTCACCTTCCGCAGGCCTTGACACATTCACGGTTGTCAAGGACCTGCATATTTTTGCACGGTCTTTGCTATTTAAGCGTTTTTTCATAATGATGATCTGAATAAACTTTTTCCCACAGAAGAAGAACAAACAGCCCTGAAAAGTCTAGAGGATCTATCTGAGGAACATAACACTACACCTGGAGGTAAGATACCTCCATCTATCCGCCCGCGTTCCAGGAGGTTCCCCCCCCTTTCTAACTGTAGCACGAGTGACCTTTTTGTCAAAGTAGTCTCTGACGAATTAGGGCATATTCCATCTTCTATACGGAATGACAATTTAACTAGGGATGAACGTGACCGTCTCAGACATCTTCAGGATCTACCCGATGTTGTGATTAAGTCGGCAGACAAGGGGGTAACATAGTGCTATGGCCTAAAGCTATGTATGAGAAGGAGGCGTTTCGCCAATTACACAATAAGATCTGTTATAAAAAACTGACATACAACCCCTTGTCTGCCTTCTTGTCACAGCTGAAGGGGATCCTGTCTAGAGCTACATTGGAAGGCGTGATTACTAAAGAACTTGTGGTAGCACTGACGGTCATTGAACCGACCATCCCTACGTTTTATTTGCTTCCTAAAGTACATAAGCATGCTACGATTCCACCTGGTCGCCCTATAGTGTCAGGGAAGGGGACCTACCTGGAATGTGTAAATTAGTGGATAGATTTTATGTTACAACCTCTGGTAGAGGAATTGCCCTCCTATCTGAAAGATAAAAATCAACTTCTTCGCAGGGTTGATGGACTATCTTTAGATGTTGACTCTATGTTAGTAACTGCTGACGTAGAGTCACTGTATACCAGTATTCGACACACCGATGGCCTACGTGCTATTGAATTCTTTCTTGGCTCATCACAGTTCTCTTCTGAAATGAGGCAATTTATTTTGGAATTATTGGAGTTTACATTAACCCATAATTTTTTTGTGTTTAAGGAGTCCTTTTTCCTGCAGACCCAGGGAACAGCCATTGGGGCGGCCTTTGCGCCCTCCTATGCTAATCTGTTCCTGGGTCTGTGGGAAAGGGACCTCTTCCTCTCGGATCAGCAGGCGTCTATGGACCACGTCCTTTTATGGACGCAGTACATAGACGATATCCTGCTGATCTGGGCGGGTGATTCAGCTTCATTGGATTCTTTCTTTGGATGCTTAAATAGCAATGACCGCAATATTAATCTGACCTTTAATTTTGATTACAATAAAATCGAATTCCTAGATGTAACATTGAAGAGAGATTCAGATCAGACAATCCAGACTACCATCTATAGGAAACCCACTGCCACCAATGTTTTGTTACATGCCTCCTCCGCCCATCCACAACACATGATCCGCTCCATCCCTGTTGGGCAGTTTCTGCAGTTACGTAGAATCTGCTCGACGGATATTGAGTTTGAAACTCAGGCTGAAACCATGAAGGAGCGGTTCTATGAGAGAGGCTATAGTCGGAGGGTGGTCAAAAAAGCCTATAATAGGGCCAAACATAGTCCGCAGAATTCTTTGCTTTACAAGGCGCAGGGCGATACCACAAGGCAGAACATGTGCGTTTTGTGACATCCTTCCATTCTCAGTCAGAACAAGTTAGACGGGCATTGACTAAAGCCTGGCCCATTCTCAAAACAGACCCAATATTGTCCAAGTTGATCCCCAATAGGCCTCTTATTACCTATAGACGAGCTAAAAATTTACACGGCTTCTTGACTAGGAGCCACTATACGGGCAATTCACGGACTACTTTCCTTAGTGCACATAGTGTCTGTACGGGTTCTTTTCCTGGGACGATGTGTTGCCTGTACTAACATGGATCACGCTGATTCCTTTACCAATTCTTCTGGTACTAAATCTTTCAAGATAAAGAGTAATATCTCATGTACCACTAAATCGGTCATCTATTATGCCACTTGTCCGTGCTCCCTGATCTACGTGGGACTTACCACACGACAACTCAAAATACGGATCAGGGAGCACGTTCTAGGCATTGAGGCAGCGGTTAATGAAGTAGATGCTTCCATGCTAAAGACAATACCTAAGCATTTCAAGCTATATCATAATTGTGAGAGTAAGGGGTTCAGATTAGAGGGATCGACTGTCTCGATCTAGGGATACGGGGAGGTAAAGTGTCTCAACGCCTAGCACAAATGGAGACAAGATGGATCTGGACCCTCAACACGGTCCAGCCATCAGGACTTAACGAGAATTTGAACTTCGTTCCCTTTTTATGATCGCCGCCCTGCTGTTGTTAATGGGTCTATGTGGGTGCTCCCACTATCCTGAGTGCGTTTCTTTTAACCATTGTAAGGTTTCACTCACTCGGCTGCTTCAGAGGTAAATCAGGAGACTCGATCTTATGCAAAAAGTCCTTAGGTTTATTACATCATAAACCATATGGCAACATATAATACAGCTCTTCAATGCTTCAGCTCCTGCCTGGAGCCTCACTCTTCATTCACAGAGACCTCTCTGTAATGTCCTGCCTTGGACACATGGAAGTCTGTTCACACTCACAGACTCCCACACACTCTCTATCAGGTGCCAAGCACACTCAGTTACATAGCCGTAACCCCGCCCATAGGTGAGGTCAGGATCACATGGTTAGGTCACCTGATCATGACCTCATCACAGGTCCTTTTGATACACATAACATAGGTGAGGTCAGGATCACATGGTTAGGTCACCTGACCATGACCTCATCACAGGTCCTTCACCACAACACAAACCATGCTTCCATGCATACCTCGAGGAGCATACACAGTGCCCCCTAGCTGCATCAGGTGTCACTACACCACATACCTCCCCCTCTGTTCAAACTTGTGGGGTTGAACACTTATTACCCGACCAGAGATCCTTCTCGGTCATCTCTGCCAGTCAAACCGTCTGGCTAAGTCGGGCCCTCTGTCAGACCACCCGCCTCCCCAGCGGTCAGTACATCGTCGCAATTCACTTGCACCCATACGTCCTGTCTGGTCTGCGTCCTTTTCATTTTTTTCACTATAGGTTCTCCTGCTTAAGTCACTCTTCACTGAGCTAACTGAGGCATCACTACTTCTATCTCTTCTCCTCTCAATACCACGGGTTGAAGGTGGAGGTGTCACGTGGTCTTATGATATGTGTACGATGTCAGTAAACTATTCTTAAAAGAACAACACTCTATACAACATATAGATTAGCAACATCAGCATGTAAATATAGAATAGATTTACCTGACACGATATCCGTTGAACTCAGGGTTAATCTTGAGGACTTGATACACTGTCACAGGAAAGAGGAGGACCGGGGGTCTAACCTGACCCTAAACTGGGGTCCTAACTAATCCCTCACCTTGGAGGTACTGATAATGGTTCAGAGGTCCAAGTCTCCAGCCAAACCCCTGTCTCCTATCAGTCCCTGAACCCTGTAATCAGTCCTAAGAAGGATTCTGATTACCACCAAAGGGATATGGGCTGATCTCTGCTAAATACACAGATTAGACATATAAGACAGACTGGAGAAAACACAGACTTGCATACACACTCAAACACAGAAGGAACATAAAAGATCTGGGATATTAAACTCTAAGCAAGGTGAGCTTAAAACAACTAAGGAGCTCTTTAACTTAAGTCTATACAGATACAATCCTATCTGTGGTCTGCATGAAGAATTTCACTGGCAACTCCCAACACAGACAACCAGAGATTTAAAGGAAACCAATCAACAAATAATTAATTGCAGCCGGGAGAAACTGCACCCAGTCCCAGAACTGAGCACAGACAGAATTAACTCCCTAACTGCCAAACACAAAGAAACAGCAACTCAGCTGTGAGAAGTCAGAATGTGCAACCGCGACGAACTTCGTGGCGATGCACACATGACAGGAGGCCATCTTCTTTCTATTTTCTGCAGGTTCCTGTTGACCTGGTCCCTCTCAAGTCGTAGTTGCTCTACTTCTCTCAGGTAGGACACACGATACTCCAGGAGCATCCGGATATTCCCAAGGCTCTCCCTGGATCCGACAACGAGGAACGGAACCATCCCGTCTTCACCCACGACCTGGACTTCGTCATCAGCCGGAATCCTGACTCTCGTCACACCGGACTTATTCACCATCTCCTGCATCATTTTCCAAGTCTTCCAATGATTTTCTTCACCAGACCTCTGGGCACTTGAATGATGTCCTCCATTAATCCAAGCTGACTTTGAGCCTTTCTTGCTTGCTCCAAACGTCGAGTGGCTTCGTGATTTCTCAACAGGATCAATTGCTTTGTGCGGAGACAATGTAGGTGCATGTCTCTCAGGACAGCCCCTCGCTTCAGTGTGACTTCCTTAGTCGACAGTGTGACTAACTGTTTCATCTCTGGCACCCAGTTCACACTACATGCTTCTACCGCTTTTCTAAAGGCCTCATGTACATCCTCACTGGCACAAGCTTCTTGCATGTCTTCGGGTACCTCTATCATACACTTGAAAAGCGATGTCTCCTTTTCCTGAACATGCTGTTGGACCTCCTCCTCCTGAGCATCAGCGCAGTTCTCCAAGACCTCAGCATTTCTTGTGTGGTCATCTGTGTGGCACTTTGCTTGCTGTACTTCGTCTCCCGTGGATTTCTGGAGCTGGGCATTAGTCTCTTTCTCCATCTTGAGCTTACGAAGAACTTTATCTCGCTCCTCTGCCAAGCCGCGACACTCATCCTCCCTCCGGAGAAGTTCCTGCTGATGCTTCTCCTGGGCCTCTCTGAGCACCTCCATATCTTTCCATAGGGCCTTGTTCATACTATGACACGCTGACAGATGATCTCTGAGCTTAGAGACTTCCTTCTCCAGCTCCTCCATTCTGTGCTCAATTATTCGTCTCAGGACCCTTTCTTGCTCAACTGCCTCTTTTACTGTTTCTTTCAACAGCTCTACCTCCGGTACCCTGGAGCCTTCATCATACTGAGCCATTTCACCCTTTCCGGGCATTGCAGATGTGGATCCACTACAGGTCTGTTCTACCTCCAGCCCTACCTCTGTGCTGGGATTTGTCAGAGATAACTGGCCTCTTTATCAAGGACAGTAACCTGACCGGTACCTGACCCTGACTCTTCCTCATCATTTCTCTTCTTAGAGGCTGTAGCCTGTCCCGCCTTTCCGCAGCCCCTGCGGCGAGAGGAAGATCTACCATTTTTACTTGGCTCCACCTTACTGCACTCACTTTCCCTTGCGGTCGAGTCACAGTCTGCACAGGAGTCACTCCCACTCCCCCTGTCATCCTGGAACAGCACGTCCCCACCTAAACAGGTGTCAGACCCCTGCGCTAGAGCTAAACCGTTTCCCACGGTCACACGTCTCGTCACCTCCAAGTCCCCGAGTTGGTCTGACCCACACTTTCTTCTGGTCACCTGGGGCTCGGGACTATCGCTATTAGGGTTTACCTCCTTTTCACACTTCACACGGCAAGGAACCACTACAGCCGCCTGCTGTGATGGGGCTCCCTCCTCTAAACAACAACACACTTTATCAAGTTCCCATGCATTTTCAAAAAATACAAAGTCCCGTGCCCTCTCATAGGGGTACAATACGTTCGGTGGTATACCGCCATCTTGATCCTCGACACTTGTGGACATCTCAAGCGTCACCCTGTCTACCAAATAGTCCACAATGAGCCCGTGGATGCAGCACATCTGGACCTTTTTCTCGGTCAAAGATACAGTCCTACAGTATATCAACCTGCAGTTTAGCTGGTTTGATAATCAATATTAGAGCTTCAACTGCAAACGGAGTAGATTATTAACAGAAGCATAATCTACAACAAAAAGTAGTGCTCAGTTGAATTTATAATTAACTAAGTGTGGGTCATTTATCACCCTATTTAATATTCGTAATACCTGTTCAATACACTATAATCCTTTATAAGACTGTATAGGCAAAGGTCTGTGGAGTATCGGCCACTCTCATGCTCTTCCAAGTTATCTGGTTCTTGGGTCCATGGACTTAATCTGACTCCTCACAATTTTCAATTGGTAAGTCAGGAACTGACTAGCCACTCCAACATTGATTTCCCTCTGAACAGGTTGTTCTTGCGTGTGCTTGGGTCGTGTCTTGTTGAGATAATTTACGACCCATCTAAGATTTGATGGAGAAGGGTTCTGCCAAATCTCAAGTAGCCTGCTATCCATCTCCATTGGATCGACCTAAATGGCATGCCTTTTGGCAGAAACCCAAGCATGATCTGCACACATGTTTGACTTAGGGTGGTATTCTTGGTCGTTGCAGTCATTCAGTTCAAGTCACTGTGTGTTGCACATAGATTTTTTGTCTCATAGACATAGAACTTGGAACATCTGTCTCAAGTCTCCAGTTTATGACAATGTACACCTTGACATACGCTTGAAGTAAAGTACCTTACGGCTCGTCTGAACGGAACATTGCGGTGATCTTATATGTATTGACTGAACCATGTCCCACTGCCATGGTCTTCCAGTCATTCTGTGTCCTTGGGTTAGCTTGACTCTTCGACAAGCCTGGCTCGCAGGGAGGAACTTTCAAGTGTCAGCGTGAGTAACAATTCCATACCTTCCACTTACGGATGAGCCCAAAGTGAGCAGTAGGGCAACTCTGGAAAGGGTTTGTACCCCTTGCCAGCCTTTTTACCTCCACGATCTTCTATGCCTGAATGCTCCTTCTATCATGTTGACCAAGTAGAGTCTGTTACAAGGTTTGGGGGTCTTAAATAGTCAGAAAAGGCTGCAAAATGATCATTACCACAGAGTATATTCTGGTGCCTGACTCTTTAATCTTGGGACAAAGATCTGGTTGGTTGATATAATACACTCTGATAACTTTACGTTAAAAAAAAAAAAAATTAAACAAAATTTTGCACATGCTTTCCACTTCAGCTAATTACAGTACAAATGTCACAATGCAATTAATTCTGCATGTGTCAACCACTATCTGCAGGTGAATACTACTTTAGCACTGTAAACTAGGATTCTTTCAGGTCACTGACTCTTTGAGTCCACTGCAGATCCTTCATTTACTTCGTACCTTGCTTTATCAACGGATCACACATGCGGAATACGTATAACACCCACACCGCTGTTCCTCAGATATGTCCACTGTGGAAACCGGTGCCACCCCCTTTTGGGACTCCGCCCCCTTTCGGGCCACTTTACTGATTTGGGCTACCACCCCCTTTTGAGACTCCACCCCCTTTCGGGCCACAATCCCAATTTGGGTTACCGCCCCCTTTTGGGACTCCGCCCCCTTTTGGGACTCCTCCCCTTTTAGGGACACCCCAACCCATCACTGGGGAACACACCACGGCTCTTACAGGCCCCAGTCCACACAGTACCCTTAGACAGTGTCTTTTACTTAGGGCGTGTACTGGCCCTTTAAGAGTTTGTGTGCCTCGGTTCACACTGTCCTTTTTACCACACCAGCTCCTGCTGGTACTGCCACCGCTTCCGTTGCAGCCACCAACAACCAGCACCTCCAGATGCTACTCCTAAGCTGCTGTGGCTGTTACTGCAGCTCTGGCTGCTGCAGAACTTCTTGCTGCAACAGTCACTGTAGCTCCTGCTACCACAAGTCTCTGCACGCTGCGCTGTCTTGCCGCTTGTCACCTTCATGACTCCACGAGCCACAGCAAACACCTCACACGTGTCCCAGAAAAAAAAAACAGTTTCTCACTGACCCGTCAGCACAACACAGACTCCTGTCTGTCACCACTCTCAGCCAGAGAGATTTTCCAGACACCTCTTCTCGCAGAGATATCCCACAAAGGAAAAAACAGTCTCACTGACCCGTCAGTACACCACAGACTCCTGTCTGTTACCTGTTGGCCACGCAGGTTTCCGGACACCTCCTCTGAGGTATCCTCTCAGCATGCTTTTTGCTTACTTCTCAATGACCCCGGTCACATAACACAGACTCCTGTCTGTCACCACTGCTTAACAGTTTCTTCAGATACCTCTTATCTTCAGAGGCACCACATATAAACATCAATGCACAGTTTATTCGTGACCACTGGTCACACTCACGGTTTTCACAGACCGTCCGTTCCTCCTCTGGTTCCTGATTCCCAGTCCTGGAACATGTGCTCCTTGGGTCGCTGCCAGCATTCGATCCACCAATTGTAAGGTTTCACTCACTCGGCTGCTTCAGAGGTAAATCAGGAGACTCGATCTTATGCAAAAAGTCCTTAGGTTTATTACATCATAAACCATATGGCAACATATAATACAGCTCTTCAATGCTTCAGCTCCTGCCTGGAGCCTCACTCTTCATTCACAGAGACCTCTCTGTAATGTCCTGCCTTGGACACATGGAAGTCTGTTCACACTCACAGACTCCCACACACAACAGGTGCCAAGCACACTCAGTTACATAGCCGTAACCCCGCCCATAGGTGAGGTCAGGATCACATGGTTAGGTCACCTGATCATGACCTCATCACAGGTCCTTTTGATACACATAACATAGGTGAGGTCAGGATCACATGGTTAGGTCACCTGACCATGACCTCATCACAGGTCCTTCACCACAACACAAACCATGCTTCCATGCATACCTCGAGAGCATACACAGTGCCCCCTAGCTGCATCAGGTGTCACTACACCACACGGGTTTTAATTTCTTTTCTTTATGTTCATTAGGTTTTAGTCGTATTTCTTGAATATAATCGGTGTTCCTTTTTGGTGGTCTTCATTATAACCGGATGAACTTCGATAGAACTCCATGACTCATCTACACCTATTGTGATCATGTTATTTTTCTTTGTTTTGTTTTTGTATTTGTTATTTTGGTTAATGTATTTTATTTATTTTCGTATTTATTGTTCTTTATGTATATCTCTTTTTTTACTGTTTATTTTTATTTATTTTTTGTCTTACAATTTATATTATTGAATTTTGAGTAAAAGGTCTGGCCACTTGGCATAATATAACTATCATTTTTTGATGGCCTTTCTTGTTTATTTTGTTTCTATTTTTATTCATTATCTATTATTATTTTTATATGTTTATGTACATGATTTACATGTTGGTTTATATCATCTTGATGTCATGAGTCATTTTTGCATGTAGTTCTTCAATATCTGGTTTTGAATATCACCCCGTTTTCTCTACACGCCTATATATTCTCACATTTTATTATTAATAATCTTGCATGTTTTGTTATGTACCTGTGTGCTTTTGCGCACTTGCGGTTTTTGTCTGCAGATATTGCGTAGCCGTGGTCCCGCATGCCTCTGTGTTGTGCCTCGCTTGCCGCGCGGCTCCTGGCATCTCTATGCGGCTGGTAGTCATGACATCTGAGATGTCTGCCCGCCTCCTGCATGACGCTGGCGCCGCTCGGCATAGGGAGTTGTCACTGCAACAGCAGGCGTCACTTCCGGTCCACGGAGCGCAATATTCGGTTCACCGCTTTTTAAACTTCCCGGTCACGGTAATTATCACGCCCCTGACGAAGGATTCCATTCCGAAACGCGCGTCGGGGCAGACGCGCTGGTCCCAGCCTCCGGGTATATACCAGGCAGTGAGGTAATTCACTGGATATTGATGCGGCAATTTGCCCCTATGCTACAACAATCCCTGCTTTGGTCTTGTTTCCGGTTAACAGCAGTCTATCGCATTGATTATATGGTTCTTCTTTGGCGATAGCTACACCCCTCTTGTATATTCACTCATAGCATGCCACCCTTTGTGGATATAAGTGTACTTAGCCAATGTTAAAAGGTGTGTGGAGATTTGTATATACACATATTGTATACTGCTGTTTATATGTAATTGTCTCTTATACTTACAATCATGAAGACTGGGATTAGTGTGTCTACCTTTTTCCCTCAGGTAGTGCGGCCACCAGCACTGACCTTAGCTGTCCTTGTTTTATGTCTATACTCATCGTTGTTATACTAAGCATTTTTTCCAATAAAGATTTGTACATTGTTCATATATTTGGACCCTATATCGTTTCTTCTGTGGTGGGAACATCACTTCGTTTTCTTCGATTAGAGGCTTTGCAGTGTTGAGATCAGTGGGAAATTTGTTTGCCAAGAATCATATTTTTTTAGGGGGGAACGTTTGACAAAGCTGGTCAATTTGAAGATCAAAAGATCTGCTCATCTCTAGAAAATTCCTTGCATAAAAATTCAGAAAAAGCTCATGCATTTCAAGACCTGATTGAAATTCTTAATAGGATACAAAAGAATAAAACAGAATTCTTAGCCAGGATTAAAAATGTAAATTTCCTAGAAAATACTTGTCATAAATGAAATTAAATGCTCCCACGTTTTGAAGCCAGTAAGCCAATTTAACCCCTTCACCCCCAAGGGTGGTTTGCACGTTAATGACCGGGCCAATTTTTACAATTCTGACCACTGTCTCTTTATGAGGTTATAACTCTGGAATGCTTCAAGATCTTCGCGATTCTGAGATTGTTTTCTCGTGACATATTGTACTTCACGTTAGAAGTATAATTTCTTCAATATAACTTGCGTTTATTTTTGAAAAAAACGCAAATATGGCGAAAATTTTTAAAATTTTGCAATTTTCAAACTTTGAATTTTATTCCCTTAAAACAGAGAAATATGTCACACAAAATAGTTAAGAAATAACATTTCCCACATGTCTACTTTACATCAGCACAATTTTGGAACCAACATTTTTTTTTGTTAGGAAGTTATAAGGGTTAAAAGTTGACCAGCGATTTCTCATTTTTACAGCAAAATTTACAAAGCCATTTTTTTAGGGACCACCTCACATTTGAAGTCACTTTGAGGGTCTATATGGCAGAAAATACCCAAAAGTGACACCATTCTAAAAACTGCACCCCTCAAGGTACTCAAAACCACATTCAAGAAGTTTATTAACCCTTCAGGTGCTTCACAGTAACTAAAGCAACGTGGAAGGAAAAAATGAATATTTTACTTTTTAGCCACAAAAATTATCTTTTACAAACTTTTTTTTTATTTTCACAAGGGTAAAAGGAGAAAATGGACAGATAAGGTTGTTATGCAATTTCTCCTGAGTACGCCAATATGTGGGGAAAACCACTGTTTGGGCACACGGCAGAGCTCGTAAGGGAAGGAGCGACGTTTGACTTTTTCAAACTAAAATTGGCTGGAATTTAGATTGGATGCCATGTCGCGTTTGGAGAGCCCCTGATGCGCCTAAACAGTGGAAACCCCCCACAAGTGACACCATTTTGGAAACTAGACCCCCTAAGGTACTTATCTAGATCTGTTGTGAGCACTTTGAACCCTCAAGTGTTTCACAAAAGTTTATAAAGCCTGGTGTGAAAAAAAAAAATCAATTTTCACAAAAATGATTTTTTAGTCCCAAATTTTTGAATTTTCCCAAGGAAATTGGACCCAAAAGTTGTTGTCCAATTTGTCCTGAGTACGCTGATACCCCATATGTGGGGGGAAAACTGTTTGGGCGCACAGCAGGGCTTGGAAAGGAAGTAGTAACGTTTTGGAATGCAGACGTTAATGGGGGTCAGTTCCGTTTGCAGTGCCCCAGATGAGCCTAAACAGTGGAAACCCCCCACAAGTGACCCATTTTGGAAACTAGACCCCCTAAGGAACTTATCTAGATCTTTGGTGAGCACTTTGAACCCCAAGTGCTTCACACAAGTTTATAATGCCCGGCATGAAAATAAAAAATACTATTTTTTTCCCACAAAAATTATCTTTTAGTCACTAATTTTTTATTTTCCCAAGGGAAAACAGGAGAAATTGGACCACAAAGTTGTTGTCCAATTTGCCTGAGTACGCTGATACCCGATATGTGGGGGGGAACCACTGTTTGGGCGCACGGCAGAGCTCGGAATGGAAGGAGCACCATTTGACTTTTTCCAACCAAAATTGGCTGGAATTGAGTTTGGATGCCATGTTGCATTTGGAGAGCCCCTGATGTGCCTAAACAGTGGAAACCCCCCACAAATGACCCCATTTGGGAAACTAGACCCCCTAAGGAACTTATCTAGATTTTTGATGAGCAATTTGAACCCCCAAGTGCTTCACACAAGTTTATAACGTAGAGCCGTAAAATTTAAAAATCATATTTTTTCCACAAAAATTATCTTTTCACCCCAATTTTTATTTTTCCAAGGTAACAAGACTCCAAAAGTTATTGTGCAATTTGTCCTGAGTGCGCTGATACCCCATATGTGGGAGTAAACCACTGTTTGGGTGCATGGCAGAGTTTGGAAGGGAAGGAGCGCTGTCTGACTTTTTCAACGCAGAATTGGCTGGACGCCATGTCGTGTTTGGAGAGCTCCTGATCTGCCTAAACAGTGGAAACCCCCATATGACACCATTTTGGAAACTAGACCCCTCAAGGAACTTATCTAGATGTGTGGTGAGAACTTTGAACCCCCAGTGTTTCACTAAAGTTTATAACGTACAGCCGTAAAATAAAAATCTTTTTTTTTTTTTTACAAAAATGATTTTTTTTCGCCCCCAATATTTTATTTTCACAAGGGTAACAGAAGAAATTGGAACCCAAAAGTTGTTGTCCAATTTGTCCTGAGTACACTGATACCCAATATGTGGGCGAAAACTACTGTATGGGCACACGTGCGGGCTCGGAAGGGAAGTAGTGACGTTTTGGATTGCAGACTTTGATGGAATGGTCTGGGGCGTCATGTCGCATTTGGAGAGCCCCTGATGCGCCTAAACCGTGGAAACCCCCCACAAGTGACCCCATTTTGGAAAATAGACCCACAAGGAACTTATCTAGATGTGTGGTGAGCACTTTGAACCCCGAAGTGCTTCACAGAAGTTTATAACGCACAGCCGTAAAAATAAAAAATCTTTTTTTTTTTACAAAATGATTTTTTCGCCCCAATATTTTATTTTCACAAGGGTAACAGGAGAAATTGGACCCCAAAAGTTGTTGTCCAATTTGTCCTGAGTATGCTGATACCCAATATGTGGGAGAAAACTACTGTATGGGGCACGTCAGGGCTCGGAAGGGAAGTAGTGACGTTTTGGATTGCAGACTTTGATGGAATGGTCTGGTGCGTCATGTCGCATTTGGAGAGCCCCTGATGCGCCTAAACAGTGGAAACCCCCACAAGTGACCCCATTTTGGTAAATAGACCCCACAAGGAACTTATCTAGATGTGTGGTGAGCACTTTGAACCGAAGTGCTTCACAGAAGTTTATAACGCACAGCCGTAAAAATAAAAATCTTTTTTTTTTTTTTTGCAAAAATGATTTTTTTCGCCCCAATATTTTATTTTTACAAGGGTAACAGAGAAATTGACCCAAAAGTTGTTGCCCAATTTGTCCTGAGTACGCTGATACCCAATATGTGGAGAAAACTACTGTATGGGTACACGTTGGGGCTCGGAAGGGAAGTAGTGACGTTTTGGATTGCAGACTTTGATGGAATGGTCTGGGGGCGTCATGTCGCATTTGGAGAGCCCCTGATGCGCCTAAACAGTGGAAATCCCCAACAAGTGACCCCATTTTGGAAAATAGACCCCACAAGGAACTTATCTAGGTGTGTGGTGAGCGCTATGAAGCCCCAAGTGCTTCACAGAAGTTTATAATGTACAGCCGTAAAAACAAAAAAATAATTTTTTTTGTACAAAAATGATATTTTCGCCCCCAGTTTTTTATTTTCCCAAGGGTAACAGAAGAAATAGGACAAATTGCACAATAACTCTTGGGGTCCAGAGTACGCTGATACCCCATATGTGGGGATAAACTACTGTTTGGACGCATGGCAGAGCTCAGAAGTGAAGGAGCACCATTTGACTTTTTCAACGCAGAATTGGCTGGAATTGAGATCAGACGCCATGTCACATTTGGAGAGCCCCTGATGTGCCTAAACAGCGGAAACCCCCCAATTCTAACTCCAACCCTAACCCCAACACACCCCTAACCCTAGTCCCAACCCTAACCACAAACCTAACCCTAACACACCCCTAATCCCACCCTAACCCTAATCCTAACTTTAGCGCCAACCCTAACCCTAACTTTAGCCGCAACCCTAAACCCAACCCTAATGGGAAAATGGAAATAAATACATTTTTTTAATTTTATTATTTTTCCCTAACTAAGGGGGTGATAAAGGGGGGTTTGATTTACTATTTATAGCGGGTTTTTATGATTGGCAGCTGTCACGCTAAAAGACGCTTTTTATTGCAAAATATTTTTTTGCATCGCCACATTTTGAGAGCTATAATTTTTGCATATTTTGGCCCACAGAGTCATGTGAGGTCTTATTTTTGCGGTACGAGTTGATGTTTTTATTTGTACCATTTTTGAGCAGTGACATTTTTTGATCGCTTTTTATTTCGATTTTTGGGAGGTTAGAATGAACAAAAATCAGCAATTCATGAATTTCTTTTGGGGGAGGCGTTTTTATTGTTCCGCGTGTGGTAAAATTGATAAAGCAGTTTTATTCTTCGGGTCAGTACGATTATGGCGATACCTCATTTATATCATTTTTTTATGTTTTGGCGCTTTTATAGAATAAAAACAATTTTATATAAAAAATTATTATTTTTGCATCGCTTTATTCTGCGAGCTATAACTTTTTTATTTTTTCGCTGATGATGCTGTATGGCAGCTCGTTTTTTGCGGGACAAGATGACGTTTTCAGCGGTACCATGTTTATTTATATCGGTCTTTTTGATCGCGCGTTATTCCACTTTTTGTTCGGCGGTATGATGATAAACCATTGATTTTTTGCTTCGTTTTTTTTTTTTTTTTTAAGGGGTTCACTAAAGGGGTTAACTAGTAGGACAGTTTTATAGGGGGGGTCGTTACGGATGCGGCGATACCAAATATGTGTACTTTTATTGTTTTGGTTTTTTTATTTACAGGAAGAAATGAATTTATTGGGGAATATTTTTTTTTTTTTTTATTTATTTTGGATTTTTTTTTATAACATGTTTTTTTTTTATTTTTTAACTTTTTTACTTTGTCCCAGGGTGGGACATCACTGTATTTTATCAAATCGCTGGTGTGACAGTGTGCACAGCACACTGTCACACCAGCGATCGCTCAGGCAGTGCAGCAGGCTTCTCAGTGCCTGCTCTCAGCAGGCACTGAGGAAGCCGCCTCCCTCCAGGACCCCGGCGCCATCTTGGATCCGGGTCCTGGGAGGGAGGAAGCCCTCAGAACAGCGCAATCACATCGCGCTGGTCTGAGGGTCTCAGGGGGGCGCGCAGGGAGCCCCCACTCTGCGCGATCCTCCCCTGTGCCCCCAGTACACCGCGATCATGTTTGATCGCGGTGTGCTAGGGGTTAATGTTCCGGGAGCGGTCCGTGACCGCTCCTGACACACAGTCACGGATGTCAGCTGTGATAATCAGCTGACACCCGGCGGCGATTAGCTGCGCTCCCCTCAGGAGCGCAGCTGATCGCCTATGACGTACTATCCCGTCCATGGGCAGAATGGCACGGGTTTTATGGACGGGATAGTACGTCTAATGTCAGAGAGGGGTTAAGGAACTGTTCTGAATGTGTTGGAGACGACTTCGGAGCTGAGGCTCCCTCAGGTGGTTGCTGAGGGTATTGAACCAATTAAGGAATGGGTGTCAGGTGGGGCTGACTGGCCTTATATAAGTGAGCCGAACTCCCATGATCCTCGCCGGTAATCAATTGTTGCTTCCAGGTCTTTGTTGGAATTTCAGCTTGCTTTCCTGCTATCATTCAGATAAGTGACTTTCTGGTTTTTTTTTCTGTGGTTGGATTTTCCTTGCTTTTTGCAGTCTTGCCTTGGACTTCAGCCAGGTATTTTTGGGGGCTTGCGCTGCCCTGTGTTCTCATTTTGTATTTGCACTTGTTCTCTGTTCCATTGATATTTTTTTATTGCTGGGTAGCTGTGTGTCACACCAGAGATCTGATATAGGTGGTCAAGATCGTGTGGTCTCAGTTTTTTTGTAATCAGAAGTGCTGGTATTTTTATTAGGGTTTTTCTGGGTTGCAGACAGAATTTCTCTCCTGTACTTTACTTTCTAGACAGATTTGGGCCCCAACATTTGCTCATTCTATTTTCTGTCTGTGTTAGTGTTTTCCTCTTGTCTAACCTCCATTACATGTTTGGGGGCTTCCTGTTTCTTTGGGGGCTTTACTCCGGGGCAGTTAGCTTTCCTCTTTCTATCTTCAGGTGTAGCTAACTCTCCGGCTGTGCCGAGGCATCTTGGATGACCGTAGGTACGCTCCACGGCTACTTCTAGTTGTGCGGTTAGTTTAGGGATCTGCAACCCATTAGGTTCCAGCCTCTCTGGTGTCTTACTGCTTTGGCGGTATTTTGCTCCTGTCCTCCTCAGCTACCAAATCATAACAAGGAACACTACAGACACACTTCAAGTGCAGATTATTACACATGTGTACATCTATGCATTTGAGTTCTTCACAATCAATCTTTATAATGAAAAGGGCCCTTCAGAGAATTGTAACTCTTCTGAAAACTTTCCTAGAACAGATCCTTCAAGGAAAAAACAAGAAAATTCTCCGAAAAAGAGTACATGAGTAACGATTTTTGTAGCTGATTATTTTTAGACTTGGTGGCTGTGACACTTTATAACATTTCAATACCTGAGCTCTCCCTGCCACGAGTCATCATAACCTTGATTTATATGTTATACTAATGTATGAGGATTGAATAATCTTTAAGATGCAGGAATTTATGAAGTAGTCCATTAGTACAACTTTATAGTGTTGATGAGCTTATTGTGTGCCTCCTACTTCATCTTCTTCATGGGTAATGTAACAGCCGCTTGCTGCGGCTCCTGAGTTCATCTGATCTGTTCATAAAGCTTCTCATGCAGCAGGAAGATCGAGTGTAGGATATTGTCAGTAGGCAGGTCAAGTCTTGAGTGCAGGGGTATAAAAGACCATGATACTATGAGATCACCACTATTGTCTTCTGCTAGGCAAGGGTGGAAGTCACCGACTGTGTGAAGTCTGAGGACTGTGGAGTCAGAGCAGTGATTGTTCTTCACCTGCAGAGATAAATGACCCGAAATGCATCTATAGATTATGATTTGTGAGTCAGCTCTGTAACTCCAGAGGAGGCATCAAAACCGGATGACCTCACATTTCGGTAAATTCAAGATAGACAATCATATCATGCACATCAAAGAAAGGAAAACAGCGCTCCATCCAGGCGTAATTAGTGAAAAATAAAAGCTTTATTCCGCCATAGAAAATATGATTAATTCATTACCCTGGAGTCAAATGCTGAGGGTCAGGAGGATTGTGTCAGATGAGGAAAGGGTTGATGTGAGACTTAATGAGATGTGTCAGAAATTCGTCTCTTGTGGTTATCCCAAAGAGAGGTTTTTAGATACAAAGACAAAGCTATGGAACTGACACGAGACAAAACTCTGTGTAGGACCAATGACAGATGTACAAATAAACGTATTTCATTCGTATCTATGTTTAATCCTCAAGTATGCGGATTGGCGGAATTTTGAAGAAATATTGGCCTTTATTGCAACAGGGTTTGCCATCTGTTCCGGAATTTGAATCTCAGCCGTTGTTGTCATTCAGAAGGGGATGCAATCTTAGGGATAAGCTAGTTAGATCCGACTTTGGTACTTTTAAAATGTCTTTTCAGTGCACACTAAACACTCCAAGAAACGGAAATTTTCCGTGCCTTGGTTGTGCTTGTTGTAATAATATGTTGAAGGGTGAGGCTTTTAATCACCCTCATACTGGTAAAAGGTTTTTCTTGAGGGAAAGATATACGTGTGCCTCCAGACATCTTATATATATGATTGTATGTCCATGCGTTATGGTATATGTGGGCGAGACGACCATGGAGGTCAGGGCCCGCATTAGTAAACACAAAAGTACAACAAGGACAGGACTGACAGAGTTACCAGTACCTAATCATTTTTAGAACACAAACATTCTGTAAATCAATTACGGGTTAGAGTCATTGATAGTGTTCCTGTACAAAGGAGAGGTGGAGATAGATTACAGATGCTTAAGAAAAAGGATCTCAGGTAGATTTATACTCTGGGAACGTTACAACCCAGGGGCCTTAATCTTGAGTTTAATTTACATTCATGTACATCATAATCTTCTTCCCCTTTTCCTCTTCTTTTGCATCATCATCAGTTTTTAATATTCAGATTTTTAATTGTCCTTTTTCACTTTTTCTTTCTTTGTCTATATATAGGATTTAGTGATGCTGGTCGGTGGAGTTAGGGAGCGGGAAGATCATATATATTATATGTGATGTGGGTAATCACTACAAACAATAGGTGATTGCTATAGTTTAATTTATATAATATCCTCTCTCCCTTTATCTCCCGACCTTATTTTGTTTGTTGTTTATTTTATTTATTTTTGATATTATTAGATATGGGTTCACATATGATGGAAATTGATGTGACCAATTAATAAATGCATGTAGATCTGTGTGTATATTTATCCTGTTGTGCACTATATGGTGGTTTTTCTGTGTTAGCTATATTCATGTTTCCTATATGCACTATATGGCGGTAATAATGCTTGGTTGCATTATAGACATACGATGCTGTGCTAGCTGGGAGGACCATTTGGTCAGCTGACGCCGGTCATGTGATGTCATGGTGGGGGTTGGATGCATAAGGCCGGTTGTGATGTACGTCACACTACGCCTGCGCATCCTGGCTTCCTCCTTAGACATCTGTCTGTCGGCAGTTGAAGACCAATAGGCGGCCCTTGCTGACACAGATCGCTGTCAGGGTGAGTCATGTGACCATATAGCAGTGTCTTGTTTGGACAGGTTACCATGGATAGTAGTCCTCACTATAATCTGGATGATTTGATTGGAGGGCTTTTAGAACGCTGCTTCTCCCTGGGATATAACACAAACTGCGATTGGATACATTGATATTTGCCGCTGTTTTTCCAGATCCTGGGATTGGATTTCGGTTGAATGAGGAGGAACTTCATGCCACCACATTGGATAATGATTGGACATTGATCCGCATGGATACCACTATGCCACTGACGTTGTGGCTGATATTGTAAACATACATTGTGATTTCATATATATATATTGTAGTGATAGTAAGACTTCACTATTCCTTTGTATGTGGTTAAAGGACCTGTGATGAGGTCACAAGAGCACATGACAGGTCATGTGCTCTGTGTTAGCTGAATGGCTGATGTATATAATTGAGCCTGCTGCTGACCACAGGTGTGAGTGGCTGGAGGTGTGGAAACCTCCAGTGTGGGAGTTCTGAGGAGACCACCAGTCTGGTTGCTGAAAGAGTGCTCAGTTAGAGTACCAGGACTTTATATCTGTTTTTGTTACTTTGTGCCAGAGAAGGCTGTTTTCTTTTCTGTTTTAAGGCAAGTTTATGAAGTTGTAATAAACTTGCTTAAAGAACCTGGAAGAGTCGCCCTCCTGCTTACCTCCGGTCGCACACCAGCGAGACCACATCCCTACAATTGGTGGCGTAAATGCGGGCAGCGTTCCCAGCAGAGAAGTGAGACTGGTTACTGCATGTCGTGGGTCAAGGCTATAGCAAGCCAGCCAGCATTGCCGGAGAAAATGGAAGACTTGCTGAAACACTTGGTCCAGGCACAGGTACAGCAGCAACAGGCACAGGAACAGCAGCAAGAAGCCAACAGGATGTTCTTGCAGCAGATGCAGCAGGAGCATCGACAGCAGATGCAGCTTTTGACAACCGCATTCCAGGGCAGGACGAGCGCCCCAACCCCAGGTCTGGCTGATGATAACCACGTCAGAAAGGCGGTAAGACGCACATTACAAAAAATGACCCCCGGGGATGATGTGGAAGCCTTCCTGACTGTGTTTGAGAGGGTTGCTGAGAGGGAAAGACATCCCCCAGGGCAGTGGGCAGAGATATTGGCCCCATACCTGACAGGTGAACCCCAGAAGGCGTATTTGACTGTGCAGGACGCTCAGTAATATCCTAAGCTAAAGGTAGAGATCCTCGCACGTATGGGGGTAACAATGACTATCAGGGCACAGAGGGTGCACCGCTGGGCTTATCACCGGGACAAACCACCTCGCTCCCAAATGTTTGACTTACTGCACCTGGTCCAGAAATGGCTACAGCCAGAGTCCGCTACGCCGGCACAGATGGTAGAAAGAGTGTCATGGATCGGTTTGCGCACTCCCTGCCAAAACCCCTACAGACTTGGGTTGCCCAGGGTGATCCCCGGAATGCTGATGAACTGGTCGGACTGGTCGAGAGGTACCAGGGAATGGAAGGTGCCTTGGGGAAGCAGCCTATTCCATAATGGCGGCCCCAACAGGGGGCAGAGTCCCAAAAAGGGGTGGGGAGCCCAAGGTCAAAATGGCGGGGGGAGGTGGTGCCCAAGGTCACTACGAGTGATATTATTTGTTGGAGGTGCCGCGAGCCAGGACATATAGCTGCCCGATGTCCGCAGACCACTGAGCAGATGGACTGCAGCATAGGACACCGTATTTCATGGTATGCATATCCAGCCTGCAGTGGAAACCCGTTCCCCAATCAGGGTTCTCAAGTATGTCCCGTGAAGGTGAACGGTGAAGCAGTAACGGCGCTGCTAGACTCTGGGAGCTTAGTGACCTTGATTAGGGCCACTTTTCCTCTCAACATACTACCAGGGAAAAAAGTTGGTGTTCAATGCATACATGGTGATGTAAAGGACTACCCTATGGCCAGAGTAGACATTGAAACGACGCATGGCACTGAGTCCCATGAAGTCGGCGTCGTTCGGGACTTGGTGCGTCCTATAATTATAGGCCGGGATTTCTGTCTGTTTTGGGATCTGTGGAGAAAGGGTTCTGAAGTCCCTAGCGAGGATGGGGAACCAATAAACCCTAACAAACTACTGCCACACTCAGAAGGGGCGGAGTCTAAAGCTGAGTCGATGAGGAGAGGAGAGGTGGCGGCGGATGAGCCGAGGAACTGTTGCCGGGTTCGGGGTTTGAACAGTGTATGTCGCGAATGGTGTACTGACTTTACATCTGACCGGGGGGCATTGAACTGTTCTCTAATAGTGAATGGAGAGTGTGTGAGTGGACTTCTAGACTCAGGAAGCCAGGTGACTCTGCTGAGCGACACACTCCCTGTCTATCTGATTCCCGGAAAAAAGATGGAAGTCCCTTGCATTCATGGGGTCACTAGAGAGTATCAGGTAACCAGGGTAATTGTTGAGACGGACACTATTATTTCTACCCAGGATGTCCCTGTAGTCCCAGACTTACCATATCCTATAATAATAGGCCAGGATTGTAAACGGTTTTGGAGGTGTGGGACGAAGCACTGGCTGATTGCTCAGAAGGGAACCAGAATGACCCTAAGAGAGGCCCACCCCTGCAGGAGGCTGTAGTGGTTGCTGATAGTGTGGTGGGTAAAACAGAGGTAGCCACCCCTAAAGTCAAAGATACCCAGTGCCTGGTAGCCGTAAGAAAGGGTGGCTCAGACCAAAGTGAGGACTTTGGGGTGACCAAATATAGGTCCGCAGAAAACTGGGTCGCCCCAGGAATAGGGGCCGACACCTGGTTAAGTGGGGACTTGCCATTCCAAAATGACAGAGGGAGTGGGATTGACTCCTATGCAGACTGTAACTTAACCGCAAGTGAAAGCGAGTGCAGCAAGGTGGAGTCAGGTACAAGTGGCAGACCTTCTCCTCACCGCAGGGGCTGCAGGAAGGCCAGACAGCCTATGCTCTCTAAGAAGAGAAAAAAGGGGAGAAGGATGGTGCCACATGTACTGGATAAAAGAGAGCAGGGCCATGAGATAGAGCTGCTTAAAGAGACAGTCATGCGAGAAAAGATACCGGGACAAGAGATTGAGCAACGAATGAAGGATCTGGAGAAAGAACTCTCTAAAGTCCAAGGTCAACTATCAGCGTGCCTGACGGCGAACCAAGTCCTAGTGAAAGATACGGATATGCTCAGAGAGGCCCAGGAGAAGCATCAGCAGGAACTTCTACGGAGAGAAGAAGAGTACTGATGCTGGGCAGAGGAGCAAGAGAAAATTCTCCAAAAACTCCAGATAGAGAAGGAAGCTAACGCACAGCTCAGGAAATCCACGACGGACCAGGAAATCGAACGGTTGCGCTCTCCCGATCCGTGCGTACGGGAAGAGAGTGAACTGAAGAGGTTGACCAAAGAAGGGGCCTCACGGCGAAAGAAAGCCAGCAAGGGAACCGCCACCCAGATGGCCACACCCGGAAAGTCACAGTGAAGCGAGAGGCGGACATAAGAGCTATGCCACTACAATACCTCCACGAGAAACAGAGATGTCGGGAGCCAACAAGAAAACCTCCAAGTCGGAGGGCATTGGTGGAAAGCCTTGGGAAGATCCGGATGCTCTTGGAGGTGAACCAGGGAAGAATAGAGCAGCTAAAACTTGAGAAGAAGCAGACCAACAGACAGCTGCAAGAGTGGAGAAAAAAAAGGCAGTCACCTTCAACCCACAGTATAGAGAGGCGCAGAGGTTCGCTGCAGAATGAAGGTCATCGAAGTGAAACTAAGACAGAACATAGATGGCCTGAAATAAGAGCTAGAGGCAGTGACACCTCAATTAGATCAGGACTCAGTGACCTAAGGCAAACTGTGACAGACCGGCTGATTGTGGAGACACTGAAAGGAGTTTCTAGTCGGTGAATGAAATGTGCCAAGCCCACGGCTTTAGGCAGAGGGGGGAGGTATGTAGTGATAGTAAGACTTCACTATTCCTTTGTATGTGGTTAAAGGACCTGTGATGAGGTCACAAGAGCACATGACAGGTCATGTGCTCTGTGTTAGCTGAATGGCTGGTGTATATAATTGAGCCTGCTGCTGACCACAGGTGTGAGTGGCTGGAGGTGTGGAACCCTCCAGTGTGGGAGTTCTGAGGAGACCACCAGTCTGGTTGCTGAAAGAGTGCTCAGTTAGAGTACCAGGACTTTATATCTGTTTTTGTTACTTTGTGCCAGAGAAGGCTGTTTTCTTTTCTGTTTTAAGGCAAGTTTATGAAGTTGTAATAAACTTGCTTAAAGAACCTGGAAGAGTCGCCCTCCTGCTTACCTCCGGTCGCATACCAGCGAGACCACATCCCTACAATTGGTGGCGTAAATACGGGCAGCGTTCCCAGCAGAGAAGTGAGACTGGTTACTGCATGTCGTGGGTCAAGGCTATAGCAAGCCAGCCAGCATTGCCGGAGAAAATGGAAGACTTGCTGAAACACTTGGTCCAGGCACAGGTACAGCAGCAACAGGCACAGGAACAGCAGCAAGAAGCCAACAGGATGTTCTTGCAGCAGATGCAGCAGGAGCATCGACAGCAGATGCAGCTTTTGACAACCGCCATCCAGGGCAGGACGAATGTCACGTTGTGACATGCATGTTTGTGCTTTAACCCTTTGCTCCTTTTCCCCCCTAATATAGCTGGGATACTGATATCCATTACCTGTATGGATGATGTTCAGTTCCCAGCTCCGCTGCGTAACCGGGCATGCGTGGGTGTCTCCGCATGTGCGGTCCCTGGCTACTGCTGTGAAAGCTACCCATAGGTTGCAAGGTCCTCTGCACTGGTGCATGACTTGCTACGTGTGTTTGGGCTGCAGCCATTTCCAGGTGCCCTTGCTGTGCTTATGTCTGGCTCTCATAGGGTGCGCAGGCCACACCTGCCCTGCTTTTATCAGGGTTAGTGTGTGTACCTGAAATTCTGTCCCCAGCCAATTGCTTAGGGGCAGCTCATATATAAAGGCTCCCTGCCCTATGGGCGGGGCCTTTGCTACTCACATAGCTTCTGAACTTAGCCGTGTGTGTGTGTGTGTGTGTGTTGTTGTGTGTGTGTGTGTGTGTGTTCAGCTTCTGCTCTGAGTCTGATCAGCTCTGGAGAGCTGATTCCCTTGTCCTGTTTGGTGTTGCTGAACTCGTTCCTGTGCCTTTCCTAGAGGCGGTAATTCTAGGCTCGTATCCCTGTTGCTGAACTCGTTCCTGTGCCTTTCCTAGAGGCGGTAATTCTAGGCTCGTATCTCTGATCCTGTACCTGTCCTGTACCTGACAGTCTGAACTGTGTCTGCTGTGTAATGTTCCTGAATCCTTCTGTGTCCTGAACCCAGTACCTAGTGACTGTGAGACTTTGCTACTGACTTCCTTTGATACTACCTGGGTTCATCTTGGAAGGAGGAGTCCGGTGTGGGTGTGCTGAGTTTCTGTTACTCTGTGCTCAGCTTGCTTTTGGTGCAATCCCCGCCCGGCTCCAGTTGAGCCTGGTGGGACTTGCACCAGACCGCTTGGGCTCCTTTTTAGGAGCCTGCCGATCGTTGCCAGATGTCCGGAACCTGCCGATCGTTGCCAGATGTCCGGAGTCCGATGCCAGTGTTCTCCGTGTTCCTGATGACCAGTCCGTGTTCCGGTGTCCGTGTTCCTGATGTCCAGTCCGTGTTCGTGTGTTCGTGTTACTGAGATCCAGTCCGTGTTCCTGAAGTTCAGTTCGTGTTCCTGAGTTCGTGATTCTGATAACCTCGTCTCATGTTTGAGTTATGTACTGTGTGTCATCACGTATTTACTTTAGTAAACTTTACTTCACTATACCTGAAGTTGTGCGGTGTGATCAAGTCCTACGTGTTTCTATTCTGTCCACATGCTCAGCTGCCACAGAGCCCCGGTCTCTGCCCTTCCCTAGTATGGGTAGGACCGGGTCCCCCTCTGTGGTATAGAGGGTCCAGATTTCGTACCCGAGGGATGCCCGCCCCACACCATGGTGGGCGGTTGCGATCCCCAAACGTGACAACGAGCGCCCCAACCCCAGGTCTGGCTGATGACAACCACGTCAGAAAGGCGGTAAGACGCACATTACAAAAAATGACCCCCGGGGATGATGTGGAAGCCTTCCTGACTGTGTTTGAGAGGGTTGCTGAGAGGGAAAGACTTCCCCCAGGGCAGTGGGCAGAGATATTGGCCCCATACCTGACAGGTGAACCCCAGAAGGCGTATTACGATTTGACTGTGCAGGACGCTCAGTAATATCCTAAGCTAAAGGTAGAGATCCTCGCACGTATGGGGGTAACAATGACTATCAGGGCACAGAGGGTGCACCGCTGGGCTTATCACCAGGACAAACCACCTCGCTCCCAAATGTTTGACTTACTGCACCTGGTCCAAAATGGCTACAGCCAGAGTCCGCTACGCCGGCACAGATGGTAGAAAGAGTCGTCATGGATCGGTTTGCGCACTCCCTGCCAAAACCCCTACAGACTTGGGTTGCCCAGGGTGATCCCCGGAATGCTGATGAACTGGTCGGACTGGTCGAGAGGTACCAGGGAATGGAAGGTGCCTTGGGGAAGCAGCCTATTCCATACTGGCGGCCCAACAGGGGGCAGAGTCCCAAAAAGGGGTGGGGAGTCCAAGGTCAAAATGGGGGGGGGAGGTGGTGCCCAAGGTCACTACGAGTGATATTATTTGTTGGAGGTGCCGCGAGCCAGGACATATAGCTGCCCGGTGTCCGCAGACCACTGAGCAGATGGACTGCAGCGTAGGACACCGTATTTCATGATATGCATATCCAGCCTGCAGTGGAAACCCGTTCCCCAATCAGGGTCCTCAAGTATGTCCCGTGAAGGTGATCGGTGAAGCAGTAACGGCGCTGCTAGACTCTGGGAGCTTAGTGACCTTGATTAGGGCCACTTTTCCTCTCAACATACTACCAGGGAAAAAAGTTGGTGTTCAATGCATACATGGTGATGTAAAGGACTACCCTATGGCCAGAGTAGACATTGAAACGACGCATGGCACTGAGTCCCATGAAGTCGGCGTCGTTCGGGACTTGGTGCGTCCTATAATTATAGGCCGGGATTTCTGTCTGTTTTGGGATCTGTGGAGAAAGGGTTCTGAGGTCCCTAGCGAGGATGGGGAACCAATAAACCCTAACAAACTACTGCCACACTCAGAAGGGGCGGAGTCTAAAGCTGAGTCGATGAGGAGAGGAGAGGTGGCGGCGGATGAGCCGAGGAACTGTTGCCGGGTTCGGGGTTTGAACAGTGTATGTCGCGAATGGTGTACTGACTTTACATCTGACCGGGGGGCATTGAACTGTTCTCTAATAGTGAATGGAGAGTGTGTGAGTGGACTTCTAGACTCAGGAAGCCAGGTGACTCTGCTGAGCGACACACTCCCTGTCTATCTGATTCCCGGAAAAAAGATGGAAGTCCCTTGCATTCACGGGGTCACTAGGGAGTATCAGGTAACCAGGGTAATTGTTGAGACGGACACTATTATTTCTACCCAGGATGTCCCTGTAGTCCCAGACTTACCATATCCTATAATAATAGGCCAGGATTGTAAACGGTTTTGGGAGGTGTGGGACGAAGCACTGGCTGATTGCTCAGAAGGGAACCAGAATGACCCTAAGAGAGGCCCACCCCTGCAGGAGGCTGTAGTGGTTGCTGATAGTGTGGTGGGTAAAACAGAGGTAGCCACCCCTAAAGTCAAAGATACCCAGTGCCTGGTAGCCGTAAGAAAGGGTGGCTCAGACCAAAGTGAGGACTTTGGGGTGACCAAATATAGGTCCGCAGAAAACTGGGTCGCCCCAGGAATAGGGGCCGACACCTGGTTAAGTGGGGACTTGCCATTCCAAAATGACAGAGGGAGTGGGATTGACTCCTATGCAGACTGTAACTTAACCGCAAGTGAAAGCGAGTGCAGCAAGGTGGAGTCAGGTACAAGTGGCAGACCTTCTCCTCACCGCAGGGGCTGCAGGAAGGCCAGACAGCCTATGCTCTCTAAGAAGAGAAAAAAGGGAGAAGGATGGTGCCACATGTACTGGATAAAAGAGAGCAGGGCCATGAGATAGAGCTGCTTAAAGAGACAGTCATGCGAGAAAAGATACGGGGACAAGAGATTGAGCAACGAATGAAGGACCTGGAGAAAGAACTCTCTAAAGTCCAAAGTCAACTATCAGCGTGCCTGACGTTGAACCAAGTCCTAGTGAAAGATACGGAGATGCTCAGAGAGGCCCAGGAGAAGCATCAGCAGGAACTTCTACGGAGAGAAGAAGAGTACTGATGCTGGGCAGAGGAGCAAGAGAAAATTCTCCAAAAACTCCAGATAGAGAAGGAAGCTAACGCACAGCTCAGGAAATCCACGACGGACCAGGAAATCGAACGGTTGCGCTCTCCCGTCCGTGCGTACGGGAAGAGAGTGAACTGAAGAGGTTGACCAAAGAAGGGGCCTCGACGGCGAAAGAAAGCCAGCAAGGGAACCGCCACCCAGATGGCCACACCCGGAAAGTCACAGTGAAGCGGGAGGCGGACATAAGAGCTATGCCACTACAATACCTCCACGAGAAACAGAGATGTCGGGAGCCAACAAGAAAACCTCCAAGTCGGAGGGCGTTGGTGGAAAGCCTTGGGAAGATCCGGATGCTCTTGGAGGTGAACCAGGGAAGAATAGAGCAGCTAAAACTTGAGAAGAAGCAGACCAACAGACAGCTGCAAGAGTGGAGAAAAAAAAGGCAGTCACCTTCAACCCACAGTATAGAGAGGCGCAGAGGTTCGCTGCAGAATGAAGGTCATCGAAGTGAAACTAAGACAGAACATAGATGGCCTGAAATAAGAGCTAGAGGCAGTGACACCTCAATTAGATCAGGACTCAGTGACCTAAGGCAAACTGTGACAGACCGGCTGATTGTGGAGACGACTGAAAGGAGTTTCTAGTCGGTGAATGAAATGTGCCAAGCCCACGGCTTTAGGCAGAGGGGGGAGGTATGTAGTGATAGTAAGACTTCACTATTCCTTTGTATGTGGTTAAAGGACCTGTGATGAGGTCACAAGAGCACATGACAGGTCATGTGCTCTGTGTTAGCTGAATGGCTGGTGTATATAATTGAGTCTGCTGCCGACCACAGGTGTGAGTGGCTGGAGGTGTGGAAACCTCCAGTGTGGGAATTCTGAGGAGACCACCAGTCTGGTTGCTGAAAGAGTGCTCAGTTAGAGTACCAGGACTTTATATCTGTTTTTGTTACTTTGTGCCAGAGAAGGCTGTTTTCTTTCTATTTTAAGGCAAGTTTATGAAGTTGTAATAAACTTGCTTAAAGAACCTGGAAGAGTCGCCCTCCTGCTTACCTCCGGTCGCACACCAGCGAGACCACATCCCTACAATATGTTATTTTAATATTGTGGATTTTGGGATAAGATGTGTTTATTTGATATGGATTTTTATTTTGTATGTGTTATATATTATATTGTGGTATGGGTTGTGGCTATGATGTGATTGGATCTGATTTCAGCTCCACACTATTTATAGCCTACCAGTTGCACTGTGTGGATATACTGATAAAGATCCTTTACTGGATCGAAACATTGTATTTTCTATGGCGGAATAAAGCTTCTATTTTTTCACTAACTATGCCTGGAATGGAGTGCTGTTTTCCTTTCTTTGATGTGGACTATTTTTCCAAGAGGGTTCCTTGGAACGAATATGGGCGCCCCTTATCTGAGAGTGCTGTCTGCTAATTTTCTAATCATATCATGCAATCAAGAGAGTGCCACTTATGCTTTTTTTATATATAGTAACTAGCTATGAACCCGTTCTAACGCCCGAGTGGCAAGCATTTTTTATAGGGATATGGTCTCACATCCTGGTATGTGCTGCCCCCCTCCTATCCTGGTATGCATGGCACCCCTCATACCTATCCTGGTATGCATGGTACCCCTCATCCCTATCCTGGTATGTATGGTCCCCTCACCCCCACCCAAATCTGGTATGCATGGCACCCCACTCCTCATCCTGGTATGCATGGTCCCCTCATCCCCCAATCCTGGTATGCATGGTACCCCCTCATCCTATCCTGGTATGCATGGTAAGTGCTCATCCATATCCTATAGGAAAGATGTGTATCTTCGTACCGTGTTAGCCAGTAGATAGAAAAATATTTAGACTTGAGAGTCCTCAGTGGTTGATACCTTTTAATGGCTAACTGAAAAGATGGTAACAAATTGCAAGCTTTCGAGACTACGCAGGTCTTTGCCTGATGAAGAGACCTGCGTAGTCTCGAAAGCTTGCAATTTGTTACCATCTTTTCAGTTAGCCATTAAAAGGTATCAACCACTGAGGACTCTCAAGTCTAAATATTTTTCATCCATATCCTGGTATTCATGGTTCCCTCACCCCCCAATCATTGTATGCATGGTCCCCTCACCCCCCAATCCTGGTATGCATGGTCCCCTCACCCCCCAATCCTTGTATGCATGGTCCCCTCCCCCGCCCTATCCTGGAATGCATGGTCCCTCACCCCCCAATTCTGGTATGAATGGTCCCCCTCACTCCCCAATTCTGGTATTAATGGTCCCCTCACCCCCAATTCTGGTTTGCATGGTCCCTCCTCATCCCTATTGTAAGATGTATGGTACCCTTCACCCGCCAATCCTGGTTTGCATGGTCCCCTCATCCCCAATCCTAGTATGCATGGTCCCCTCAATCCTGATATGCATAGTCCCCTCACCCCCCAATCCTCATATGCATGGTCCCCTCATCCTCATATCCAGGTATGCATGGTTCTCTCACCCCCCTATCCTGGTATGCATGGCCCCCTCACCCCCCAGTCTTGGAATGCATGGTCCCTTCCCCCCAATCCTGGAAACATGGTCCTCTCCACCCCCCAATCCTGGTATGCATGGTCCCCTCAACCCCAATACTGGTATAGATGGCACCCCTTACCTCCCCATTCTGGTATGCATGGTCCCCTCACCCACCTATCCTGGTAGCATGTTACCCCCATCCCCCATTCCTGGTATGCATGGCCCCCTCACCCCCCCAAAACACTGGTATGCATGGTCATCTCACCCCCCATCCTGGTATGCATGGTCCCCTCACCCACCTATCCTGGTATGCATGTTACCCCTCATCTCCCATTCCTGGTATGCATGGCCCCCTCACCCCCCAATATGGTATGCATGGTCCTCTCACCCCCTTCCTGTATGCATGGTACCCCTCACCCACCTATCCTGGTATGCATGTTACACCTCATTCCCATTCCTGTATGCATGGCCCCCTCACCCCCCAATACTAATATGCATGGTCCTCTCACCCCCCATCCTGGTATGCATGGTCCCCTCACCCCCCTATCCTGGTATGCAAGGTCTCCTCACCCCCAATCCTGGTATGCACGTCCCCTCACTCTCCTATCCTGGTATGCATGGTCTCTCTCACCCCCCCCTATCCTGGTATGCATGGTCCCCTCACCCCCAATCTTGGAATGCATGGTCCCCTCACCCCCCAATCCTGGTATGCATGGTCCCCTCACCCTCCAATCCTGGAATGCATGGTCACCTCACCCCCAATCCTGGCATGCATGGTCCCCTCACCCCCTATCCTGGTATGCATGGTCCCCTCACCCCCAATCCTGGTATGCACGGTCCCCTCACTCTCCTATCCTGGTATGCATGGTTCTCTCACCCCCCTATCCTGGTATGCATGGTCCCCTCACCTCCAATCTTGGAATGCATGGTCCCCTCACCCCCCAATCCTGGTATGCATGGTCCCCTCACCCTCCAATCCTGGAATGCATGGTCACCTCACCCCCCAATCCTGGCATGCATGGTCCCCTCAACCCTCAATCCTGTATGTATGGTCCCCTCACCCCCCCAATTCTGGTATGCATGGTCCCCTCATCCCTATCGTAGGATGTATGGTACCCCCTCACCCCCCCAATTCTGGTATGCATGGTCCCCTCATCCTATCGTAGGATGTATGGTACCCCCTCACCCCCAATCCTGATATGCATGGTCCCATCATCCCCATCCTGGTATACATGGCACCCCTTACCTCCCAATTCTGGTATGCATGGTCCCCTCATCTATCCTGGTATGCATGGTACCCCTCATCCCCCAATCCTGGTATGCATGGTCCCCTCACCCCAATCCTGGTATGCATGGTCCCCTCACCCCCAAATCCTGGTATGCATGGTCCCCTCACCACCCAATCCTGGCATGCATGGTCCCCTCACCCCCCAATTCTGATATGCATGGTCCCCTCATTCCTATCGTAGGATGTATGGTACCCCTCACACCCCAATCCTGGTATGCATGGTCCCCTCACTCACCAATCCAGGAATGAATGGTCCCCTCACCCCCCAATCCTGATATGCATGGTCCCCTCACCCCCAAATCCTGGTATGCATGGTCCCTTCACCCCCCAATCCTGGTATGCATGGTCCCCTCACTCACCAATCCAGGAAGGCATGGACCCCCAACCCCCCAATCCTGATATGCATGGTCCCCTCACCCCCAAATCCTGGTATGCATGGTCCCCTCACCCCCCAATCCTGGTATGCATGGCCCCTCACTCACCAATCCAGGAATGCATGGTCCACTCAACCCTCAATCCTGGTATGCAGGTCCCCTCTCCTCCCAATTCTGATATGCATGGTCCCCTCATCCCTATCGTAGGATGTATGGTACCCCCTACCCTCCCAATCCTGGTATGCATGGTCCCCTCACTCACCAATCCAGGAATGCATGGTCCCCTCACCCCCCAATCTGATATGCATGTCCCCTCACCCCCAATCCTGGTATGCTGGTCCCCTCACCCCCCCATCCTGGTTGCATGGTCCCCTCACTCACCAATCCAGGAATGCATGTCCCCTCACCCCCCAATCCTCGCTGCATGGTCCCCTAACCCCAACCTGGTATGCATGGTCCCCTCACCCCCATTCTGATATGCATTCCCTCATTCCTATGTAGGATTTGGTACCCCCCACCCCCCAATCCTGGTATGCATTGTCCCCTCACCACTAATCCAGGATGCTGGTTCCTCACCCCCCAATCCTGATATGCATGGTCCTCTCACCCCCAAACCGTGTGCATGGTCCCTCACCCCATCTGATGTGCATGGTCCCCCATTCACCAATCCGGAATGCATGGTCCCCTCACCCCCCAATCCTGATATGCTGTCTCTGACCCCCCATCCTGATGGCATGGTCCCCTCACCCCTCAATCCTAATGTGCATGGTCCCGTCCCCCCAAATCCTGTGTGCATGGTCCCCTCACCCCCCAATCCTGATATGCATGGTCCCTCACCCCCCAATCCTGATTGCATGGTCCCTCACCCCCAATTTGATGTGCATGGTCCCCTCACCCCCCAATCCTGGCATGCATGGTCCCCTCAAACCGGTATGCATTGTCCCCTCACCCAATTCTGATAGCATGACCCTCATCCCTATCTGTTGTATGGTACCCCCTCACCCCCAATCTGGTATGATGGTCCCCTCACTCACCAACCAGAATTCATGGTCCCCTCACCCCCAATCCTGATTGCTGGTCCCCCACTCCCAATCCGATGCATGGTCCGCTCACCCCCCAATCCTGATATGCAGGTCCCCTCACCCCCAATCCTGTTGCATGGTCCCCTCACCCTCCAAACTGATTTCCATGGCCCTCACCCCCCAATCCGGTATGCCTGGTCCCCTCACCCCCCAATCTGGAATGCTGGTCCCCTCACCCCCCAATCCTGATATGCATGGTCCCTCACACCCGAATCCTGAAATGCATGGCCTCTCTCCCCCCAATCTGATGTGCAGGTCCCCTCACCCTCCAATCCTGATGTGCAGGCCCTCACCCCCAATCCTGGTTGCATGGTCCCCTCACCCCCCAATCCTGGTATGCATGGCCCCTCACTCACCAATCCAGGAATGCTGGTCCCCTCACCCCCCAATCCGATGTGCATGTCCCCTCACCCCAATCCTGATTTGCGGTCCCCTCACCCCCCAATCCTGATGCATGTCCCCACTCCCAATCCTGATAGCATGGTCCATTCAACCCCTAATCCTGATATGCATGTCCCTCATCCCCCAATCCTGTATGCATGGTCCCCCCCCTCCAAACCTGAATCCATGGTCCCTCCCCCCCAATCCTGGTTGCCTGGTCCCCTCACCCCCCAATCTTGGAAGCATGGTCCCTCACCCCCCAATCCTGTATGCATGGTCCCCTCCCCCCCGAAACCGAAATGCATAGTCCTCCTCCCCCCCAATCCTGAGTGCATGGTCCCCTCACCCCCCAATCCTGATGTGCATGGTCCCGTCCCCTCAATCTGATATGCATGGTCCCTCACCCCCCAAATCCTGGTATGCATGGTCCCCTCACCCTCCAATCCTGGAATGCATGGTCCCTCACCCCCAACCTGGCATGCATGGTCCCCTCACCCCCCTTCCTGGATGCATGGTCCCCTCACCCCCAATCCGGTATCGGTCCCCTCACTCTTAATCCTGGTTGCCATGGTTCTCTCCCACCCCTATCCTGGTAGCATGGTCCCCTCACCTCCAATCTTGGAATGCAATGGTCCCCTCACCCCCCAAATCCTGGTATGCATGGTCCCTCACCCTCCAATCCTGGAATGCACCACCTCACCCCCCAATCCTGGCATGCATGGTCCCCTCACCCTCAATCCTGTATGTATGGTCCCCTCACCCCCCAATTCGTATGCATGGTCCCCTCATCCCTATGTGGATGTATGTACCCCTCAACCCCCCCAATCTGGATGCATGGTCCCCTCATCCCCATTGTAGGATGTATGGTACCCCCCTCACCCCCCAATCCTGATTGCATGGTCCCCATCACCCCAATCCTGGTATACATGGCACCCCTTACCTCCCATTCTGGTATGCATGGTCCCCTCATCTACACTGGTATGCATGGTCCCCTCATCCCCCAATCCTGGTATGCATGGCCCTCACCCCCAATCCTGGTATGCATGGTCCCCTCACCCCCCAATCCTGATATGCAGGGTTTCCCTCACCCCCAATCCGATTGCAATGGCCCCTCACCCTCCAAACCTGATTCCTGGTACCCTCACCCCAATCCTGGTATTCCTGGTCCCCTCACCCCCCAATCTTGGATACATGGTCCCCTCACCCCCCAATCCTGATAGCATGGTCCCCTCACACCCAATCCTGAAATGCATGGTCCTCCTCCCCCCAAACCTGTGTGCATGGTCCCCTCACCCCCCAATCCTGATTGCATGGTCCCCCTCCCCCCCAATCCTGTTGCATGGCCCCCCCCCCCAACCTGTAGGGGGGGGCCCCCCTCACCCCCCAACTTTTCATGGTCCCTCACCCCCAATTGAATCCCCTGGCCCCTCCCCCCAATCTGAAATGCGGTCCCTCACCCCCAATCCGAGGAAAGGTCCCCCCCCCCCCAATCTGATTGCATGGCCCCCTCCCCCCCAATCCTAAATTTCCGGGTCCCCTACCCAATCCGGATGTGCAGGGTCCCCCACCCCCAACCGATGCAGGTCCCTAAACCCCCAACCTTTTGGTATGCAGGGTCCCTAACCCCCCAAATTTTTGGATGCATGGCCCCTCACCCCATCCGGGTTGAGGTCCCCACCCCCAACCTGGGTAGCTGAGGAGTGCGGGAAAAAAAAGGGAAAATTTTCCCCAGAGATTTGGAAAATCTTAGATTGCGTACCCGCTAACCACCAAAAAAAAAAAGGGGGCGCCGTGGGGGGGGTTCCTTTTTGGTCCTAGGGGCCTTAAAAGCCGAGAAACTAACTGTCCCAAAAGATAGAAAGAGGAAAGCAATCCCCCCAGAGCAGATCCCCAAAGAACTTAGAAACCCCAAACTTTGTAATGGCGGTTAGACAAGAAAAAATACTGCACAGACAAAAAATTTGTTGAGAAAAACTTTGGGGGGCCCAAAATACTAAATAAAAAGGAGGGAAGGGGGCATTACTGCCCCCCCCAAAAAACCCCGAAAAGAAACCAACTCAAAAATTTTTCAAAAACCTGAGACCAGGGACTTACCCCCAAAAATTAGTTCTCTGGTTTAACAAAATAAAAAACACAGCCACTGAAAAAACTGGAAAAAGCAAATGTCAAAAACAGTGGTGAACAAAACTGGAGGGCAAAAGCCCCGGAGGGGACCCAGAAGGCCCCCACAGAAGTGCGGACAAAATGAAAAAAATCAAGCAAAAAAAAAAAAGGAAAAAGTCTTATCTGTTAGCGGGAGATTCAGACACGAACAGCGGGCTAAAAGGAAAAGGAAAAAAAAGGGGTTTGGGAAAACCAAACAATTGATCACCGGCAACCCTGGGGGGAAAAGGCGACCCCCTTTTAAAAAAACCCCCGTCATTAACACCTGATTCCAATCCCCCCAAAAATCTTCATACAGTCCGGAACCTTGTAACCCCCAGGGGGCCTTGCTCAGAACTCTTTAAAAAGCCCATTCACAACATTTCCCCCCCTTGGGAGGGGTCACCGAACCCTCGCTTGACAACCAGGTGGGTTTCAGGATGGGGTTCTTTTGAAAAGACGGATGAGTCTCCTCTTGGGGGGGTCTGAAGCAAACCCCAAAAAAGTCTTCCTGAATACCCCCCCCCTTAACCAAATACTGAATTTTCCCCTCTGAAAAAAGGGGGGAAATTTAATATTTTCTCAACCACAAACCCCTATGGGCCCTCAACCGGGAAAAGGGTAGGAGGAAAACAAAATGGGGAACCCTGGTTTCCCAAACCCCCTTTAAAAAGGGCTTGGGGGAACACTTAGGGGGTTTTTAAAAGTCCCTGGAAGAAAACGAAAAGAAACAGGATTAAAAAATCTCCATGATCTTTTAAGGCCCCAAAGAACCCCGGGGTTAAATTTAGGAGATGCCACCTCTTTGGAAAATTTTTTTTTTTAGGACAACCGACCAAGCCCCCCCCTTTAAAACCCCGGGGCCATCCCCTTTTGCCGGTTAGAACCGCGGGGCCCCCTTTTCCGAGAGAGGGACAACTCTCCATACCCGGCCCAAATCTTTGTTTACGCTCCAAAAAGGGAGTAAAAACCCGGCAGGCAGAAGCCTCCGTTTGTCCGAAGAAACGAAAAAAAAACCCCAAAAAATTGAAAAAAAAAATGGAGACACAAGGTGGCAGGCTAGCCTTTAAATTAAAGCAAAACTCACCCCAAAGGAAAAAAAGAGCCCAGATCCTTTTCAGCAGACACAAAGCTTTTTAGAAAAGCCCCCAATGTCGGTTTGTTCCTCATTTCCCCCAAATTGGTTGAGGAGGGAAACCGAGGAAAAAGACAACGAACCCCAAATTTTTTAGAAAAAAAGGGGTCCCCCAAAAATTTGGGAAAAAAAAAGGGGGGACCCGTCAACAAAATGTTTCGGGAAATCCCGGAAACAACCACATTGAAAAAAAAAAGGAAAATTCAGGGGGGGAAGGCAATTTGGGGAAAAGGCAAAAGTGTATCTTTCTTGGAAACCTACCCCACAAATCACCCAGATGACGGTCTTTTCTCGAAAAACAGGGAGGTGGGAAAAAAAAAATCCATAGAAAATATGGGTATGTTTTTTTAGCACAGGCAATGGCAAACAAAACCCCTAGAGCAGGCAAGGCTTGGGGGCGAGAGCAAGTCCCGCAGGACGGGACAAAACCCTGAAAAAAAATACGAGACAAAAGGGAGGCCCCAAAAGGCCCCCTAACCAAGTCTTGGTACCAAAATTCCCGGGGGTGGGGCGGCCAACGCGGAAAAAATGAATTCAGCTCAACTCTTTTTCCCCTGGGCCCCGGGCAAATAATTTCCCCCCAAAAGGGGGGCCCCCGGGGGGCCATCCTTGCACCCCTCCCCCGCCAGTTTTTAAAAATTGGGGGGAGATGGGGAAAAAACTACCCTTCTTTCAAAATAAAAGAAGGTCGATACCTAGGAGAGTCCCCAAGGGAAAAATCCCCGAGAGGGCATCGCCTTAAAATTTTAGTGCCAGGGAAAAAAAAAACAAAATTAAAACGTGTGAAAAAAAGGCCCCTGGCCTGTCTAGGGGGAAGTCGCTTGGCGATTAGATAAACAGATTTTTTGGTCCTAAGGACCCCCACCCGATTTTGGCTCCCTCAGCCCCAAGTTTCCCTCTCAAAAGCCCCCTTTTTTGGCCCCAAAAAAACCCGATTACCAACGTCATAATTTCGTTTGGAGGGGAAAAAAATTTTTGAGGGGAAAAAACAAAGGGTTTTCTTTTAGAGGTCTCGGGGGGGTTTTTGGGGCAAAACGGCACCCGCCCCAATCTCGAGGGATCAAAACCCCCCCCGAAATGGGAAGGGGAAAATCAGGGGGGCCCTAGGGAAAAGGAGAGAGGAAAAACCCCGTTTTAAATTCCTAAAAAAAGAGACTGCCTCGGAGGCCAATTCACCAATCAGAACCCTTTTTTGGGGAAAAACGTTAATGGTTTAACAAAAACCCCAAAAATTACCAATAAATTTCGAAAAAAATTTGGGGAACACCCAAAAATTTTTTTGAAGGCCTTTTAAAGAAGTAGGTTGGACCAATCACGATGGCCTAAAACCCTTAAAACCCGGGGGGAAAATTTTAATAACGATGGGGAAAAAATGAACCCCCAAAAAAGAGACCCCCTGTACCCCCAAAAAAAACTTTGATCCCTTACTTAAAGAGAAATTTTCCTCAAAAACTGGAATAAGTTCAACATGTTTACTGAGAGTTTCCCGTCATTACAAAAAAACAAGTTCACCAAATAAAAAACGAAATTTATTTCCCCAAAATCCCTGAAAATGTTTTTAAAGAAGGACTGGGGGAAAAAAGGGAAAGGGCATAGTGAGCCCAAAGGGATCAAAGGGGACCCCAAAAAAACCCCTAGGGGGGTTAAATGCCGTCTCCCTTATCCCCGTGCTTTTTTAAAAAGAAAAAGGGGGTTTTTGCCCCCCCCGGGCAAGCTTGGTAAACAAGAAAAACTTTCACCCCGGAAAAAAGGTCAGAAATTTAAAAGGGGGGCGGAAAATTTTTATTTCACAGGGAATTTTTTTTCAAAAAAAAAATCAATACACGGCCCCTTTAAAGAAAACCCCCCCCTTTTTGGGCCCCCAAAAAAAAAACCGTCACTAAAAGGGGGGAAAGGGGTGGTCTATATGGGCCTTTCCAATGATCCCTTTTAAAATAAACCCCCGCGTATGTTTAGGTAAAAACAAGTTTAAAAAAGGGGACCTTTAGGGAATTTATACCAGGCACTAAAATTTTTTAGGGCCCTCTTTTTCCCATGGGGAAAGGGAGGAGCAGATTTACTTTCGCTAAACCCCATCAGAAAAAAAAAAAAAAAAAATCGGAAATCCGAGCCTGAGGGGGGGCCCGGGAAAAAAAAGGATGTTTTGGGGGTTTAAAATTGGCCCAAAAAACCCCCAAAAAGGGTTTCCCGACACAGTTTCCATTTTTCCCAAAAGATTTGAGACTGTAACCCCAAGGGAAAAAACCCCGCCGAAATGTCATGCAGGGGGTTTACAGAACCAAAAAAATTTTCCGTTTTCCCCCTGATCAGGTTCAACCCCCTTTTTTACCCGACTAGAGAATGGGTTTTTCTCAGCCCAAAAGGGGGAAAAAACGTCCCCCGAGGGGGGAAAAAACTTCTGTA
>JARQOD010000003.1:99250428-99303459 GCA_033576555.1 Oophaga sylvatica
CATGGTCCCCTCCCCCCCCAATCCTGGAATGCATGGTCCCTCACCCCCAATCCTGAATGCATGGTTCCCTGACCCCCCAATCCTGATATGCAGGTCACCTCACCCCCAAATCCTGGTATGTATGCCCCTCATTCGCGAATCCTGGTATGCATGGTCCCCTCACTCACCAATCACGATCATGGTCCCCTCACCCCCCAATCCTGTATGCATGGTTCCCTCACCCCCAATCAATATGCATGGTTCCCTCCCCCCAATCCATGCATGTGCATGGTCCCCCCTCCATCCAATCCTGATATGCATGGTCCCCTCACCCCCAACCTTGTATGCGGTCCCATCACCCCCCAATCTGGTATGCATGGTCCTCCATCCTCCAATCCTGATATCATGGTCCTCCCCCCCATCTTCTGATGTGCATGGTCCCCTACCTCCCATCCTGGCATATGGTCCCCTCAACCCTCAATCCTGGTATGCATGGTCCCCACTCCCCCCAATCTGGTATGCATGGTCCCCTCATCCCCTATCCGGATGCATGGACCCTCCCCCCAATCCTGGTATGCATGGTCCCTCTCCCTATCGCAGGATTATTAACCCCCAAATCCGATGTATGCATGTCCCTCATTCCCCAATACTGGTATGCATGCACCCCTACTCCCAATTCTGGTCCCATCCCCCCAATCCTATGTGGTTCCCTCACCCCCCCTCCTGATATGCATGGTCCCTCACCCCCCAATCAGATATGCATGGTCCCTCACCTCCATCCAATCCTGATCATGTCCCTCACCCATCTATCATGTCCCATCCCCCCCCTCATCCAATGCTCTTCATCCCCATCCTACTAGGAATGTCCCCTCCCCCCCAATCCTGATGTGCATGGTCCCTCCCCCAATCCTGATTGCATGGTCCCACCCCCCAATCCTGATATGCATGGTCCCCTCACCCCCAATCCTGATGTCATGGTCCCCTCACCCCAATCCTGTATGCATGGTCCCTCACCCATCTCCAATCCTTCATCATGGCCCCTCATCCATCCTGATGTCATGCCCCTACCCCAATCCTGTATGCATGGTCCCCTCATCCCATCTGTATCAGGCCCCTTACCTCCCATTACCTGCTGCCTCATTCCCTACGAATTATGGTACCCCCACCCCCCAATCCTGTATGCATGGTACCCTCACTCCCCACCTGATAGCATGTTCCCCACCCCCAATCTGATATGCATTCCCCTCACCCCCCTATCCTGTTATGCATGGTCGCTCTTCCCCCAATCCATTGCATGTCCCCTCACCCCCCATCCGAATCATGGTCCCTCACCCCCCACCAATCCTGGTAATCATGGTCCCCCCCCCAATCCTGATGCATGGTCCACCTCCCCCCAATCCTGATGTCATGGTCCCCTCACCCCCAATCCTGATGCATGGTCCCCTCACTCCCAATCCTGATATGATGGTCCCCTCACCCCCCAATCCTGATATGGTCCCCTCACCCCCCAATCAGTATATGCATGTCCCTCACCCCCCATTCCTGATATGCATGTCCTATCCCCTCACCTCCATTGAATGCATGGTCCCCCTCCACCCCCCAATCTGGTATGCATGGTCCTAATCAGCCCCCTCCCGTATCATGGTCCCCTACCCCCACCTGAATCGCATGGTCCCATACCCCAATCCACAATCCCTATGCATCCCCTCACCTCGCCAATCCTGCATGCATGTCCCCCAACCCTCAATCCTGTATGCATGGTCCCCTCATCCCCCAATCTGATGCATGGTCCTCTCATCCCCACCAATTGATTGCATGGTCCCCTCCCCCAATCCTGATGTGCATGGATCCCCCACCCCCAATGACTGGTGTCATACCCCCTCACCCAATCCTGGATCAAGTCCCTTCATGCCCCCACCCAACTATGCATGTCCCTCACCCCCCAATCCTGATATGCATGGTCCCCTCACCCCCAATCATGATTGTCATGGTCCCCCTCACCCCCAATCCTGATATGCATGTCCCCCAACCGATGATGTGTTCCCCTCACACCCCAATCCTGATATCCTCTGTCCCTCACCCCCCAATCCTGATGTGCATGGTCCCCTCACCCCCCAATCCTGATTCATGTCCTACTCCCAATCGAATGCAGTCCCTCACCCCCAATCCTGTATGCATGTCCCTCACCCCAATCCTGATGCAGGTCCCCTCACCCCCAATCCTGATGCATGTCCCTCACCCAATCTGATGCATGTCCCCTCACCCCATCCTGTATGCATGGTCCCCACCCCCATCCTGAGTGCATGTCCCTCACCCCCAATCTGATGTGCAGGTCCCTACCCCCAACTGTTGCATGTCCTCACCCATCTGATGTATGGCCTCATCTTCTGCCTCACCCCAATCCGTATCATGGCCCTCACCCAACCTGATTCATGTCCCTCACCCAACCTGTTGCTGTCCTCACCCATCTTGCATGTCCTCCCCATCCGATTCATGTCCCTCACCCACCTGATCATGTCCCCCCCCAATCCTGAGTCATGGCCCCTACCCCCAACTGATGGCAGGTCCCCTCACCCCCAATCCTGTATGCGTCCCTCACCCCAATCTGTATCATGGTCCCCTCACCCCAACCGAATGCATGTCCCACCCCAATCCTAGTGCATGGTCCTACCCCCCAATCTGAGCATGGTCCTCACCCAATCTGATACATGGTCCCCCCCCAATCCTATTGCATGTCCCCACCCCCAATCCTGATTGCAGTCCCTCACCCCCAATCCTGATGCATGTCCCTCACCCCATCCTGATATCATGGTCCCTCACCCACCTGTGCAGTCCCTCACCCCAATCGGATGCATGGTCCCCTCACCCATCCTTATGCTGTCCCCTCACCCCCCAATCTGATGCATGGTCCTCACCCCATCCTGAGCAGGTCCTCCCCATCTGTTGCATGTCCCCTCACCATCCGATGATGTCCCTACCCCAATCCTGATCATGGTCCCCCCAATCCGATCAGGTCCCCTCACCCCCCAAACCTGATGTGCATGGTCCCGTCCCCCCATCCTGATGTGCATGGTCCCCTCACCCTCAATCCTGATGTGCATGGTCACGTCACCCCCAATCCTGATATGCATGGCCCCCTCACCCTCAATCCTGATGTGCATGGTCCCCTCACCCCCCAAACCTGATGTGCATGGTCCCGTCACCCCCAATCCTGAGTGCATGGTCCCCTCACCCCAATCCTGATTGCATGGTCCCCTCACCCCTCAATCCTGATGTGCATGATCCCCTCACCCCCCAATACTGATGTGCATGGACCCCTCACCCCTCAATCTGGATGTGCATGGTCCCCTCACTCCCCAATCCTGATATGCATGGTCCCCTCACCCCCCAATCCTGATATGCATGGTCCCCTCACCCTCCAATCCTGATATGCATGGTCCCCTCACCCCCAATCCTAGTAGGCATGGTCCCCTCACCCCCCAATCTTGGAAGGCATGGTCCCCTCACCACCCAATCCTGATAAGCATGGTCCCCTCCGCCCCCAATCCTGATATGCATGGTCCCTCACCCCCCAATCCTGATGTGCAAGGTCCCCTCACCCCCAATCCTGATGTGCATTGTCCCCTCACCCCCCAATCCTGATATACATGGTCCCCTCAACTCCAATCCTGATGTGCATGGTCCCCTCACCCCACAATCCTGGCATGCATGGTCCCCTCAACCCTCAATCCTGTATGCATGGTCCCCTCACCCCCCAATTTTGGTATGCATGGTCGCCTCATCCCCTATCCTGGTATGCATGGTACCCCTCATCCCCCAATACTGGTGTGCATGGTCCCCTCATCCCTATCGCAGGATGTATTGAATCCCCTAACTCCCCAATCCTGGTATGCATGGTCCTCTCATCCCCAATCCTGTATACATGGCACCCCTTACTCCCAATTCTGGTATACATGGTCCCCCCATCCCCTATCCTGGTATGCATGGTACCCCTCATCCCCCAATCCTGGTATGCATGGTCCCCTCAGCCCCCAATCCTGGAATGCATGGTTCCCTCACCCCCCCAAATCCTGGTATGCATGGTCCCCTCACCCCCAAATCCTGGTATGCATGGTCCCCTCACCCCCAATTCCTAGTATGCATGGTCCCCTCACTCACCAATCCAGGAATGCATGGTCCCATCACCCCCCAATCCTGGTATGCATGGTTCCCTCACCCCCCAATCCTGATATGCATGGTCCCTCACCCCCCAATCCTGATATGCATGGTCCCCTCACCCTTCATCCAATCCTGATATGCATGGTCCCCTCACCCCCAAATCCTGGTATGCATGGTCCCATCACCCCCCAATCCTGGTATGCATGGTCCCCTCACCCCCCAATCCTGTTATGCATGGTCCCCTCACCCCCCAATCCTAGTAGGCATGGTCCCCTCACCCCCCAATCTTGGAAGTCATGGTCCCCTCACCCCCCAATCCTGAAGTGCATGGTCCCTTCAGCCCCCAATCCTGATATGCATGGTCCCCTCACCCCCCAATCCTGATGTGCATGGTCCCCTCACCCCCCAATCCTGATGTGCATGGTCCCCTCACCTCCCAATCCTTATATGCATGGTTCCCTCACTTCCAATCCTGATGTGCATGGTCCCCTCACCCCCCAATCCTGGCATGCATGGTCCCCTCAACCCTCAATCCTGGTATGCATGGCCCCCTCACCCCCCAATTCTGGTATGCATGGTCCCCACATCCCTATCGCATGATTTATGGTACCCCCTAACCCCCCAATCCTGGTATGCATGGTCCCCTCATCCCCAATCCTGGTATACATGGCACCCCTTACCTCCCAATTCTGGTATGCATGGTCCTCACATCCCCTATCCTGGTATGCATGGTACCGCTCTTCCCCCAATCCTGGTGTGCATGGTCCCATCACCCCCCCAATCCTGGAATGCATGGTTCCCTCACCCCACCAATCCTGGAATGCATGGTTCCCTGACCCCCCAATCCTGATATGCATGGTCACCTCACCCCCAATCCTGGTATGCATGGTCCCCTCACTCGCGAATCCTGGTATGCATGGTCCCCTCACTCACCAATCCAGGAATGCATGGTCCCCTCACCCCCCAATCCTGGTATGCATGGTTCCCTCACCCCCCAATCCTGATATGCATGGTCCCCTCACCCCCCCAATCCTTATATGCATGGTCCCCTCACCCTCCATCCAATCCTGATATGCATGGTCCCCTCACCTCCCAATCTTGGTATGCATGGTCCCATCACCCCCCAATCCTGGTATGCATGGTCCTCTCAACCCCCAATCCTGATATGCATGGTCTCCTCACCCCCCCATCCTGATGTGCATGGTCCCCTCACCCCCCAAACCTGATGTGCATGGTCCCGTCACCCCCAATCCTGATGTGCATGGTCCCCTCACCCTCAATCCTGATGTGCATGGTCCCGTCACCCCCAATCCATACCGTGCTGTACTGTGTCATATTGCTGAAGACACACTGTAAATGTGTCTTCAGCAAAATGGCGCCAGATAGCGCTATGCGAATGCGCGATTCCGACGGGCACTCCTGGTCTCCTGCCCCCGCGAGAAGAGAAGCTCCGCGGCAACGCTACTCCTGGTCCGGTATGTAAGTATGGCGCCGGAGATCGGATATGCATCCAGTGTCTACGCATACCGCGATCTCCGGCGCCATACACACTCCTCACCGCTGGATGCCGTCTTCTGTCTGGAGCCAGACTGCGCAGGCATGTCGCGCTTGCGTAGTCTATAAAGGCTTCGGACAGAGGGATGCTCCTAGCGTTATAGATATGGAGCATACTGGTATAACCCGGGCAGCATCTCTATATAATTATATATATACAGCAGGTATAAGTTATACATTTTTTATTAAATCAAGGTCATGATGTAGACCATGCTGGTTTAACATGAGCATCTTCCAAACAAAGTGGATATACAAAGTCTGCACACCCCTGTTGAAATGCCAGGTTTCTATAATGTAAAAAAAATCATACCAAGAAGAATCATTTCAGAACTTTGTCCACCTTTAACCCCTTTACCCCCCGGAGGTGGTTTGCACTTTTAATTACCAGGCCAATTTTTACAATTCTGACCACTGCCTCTTTATGAAGTAATAACTCCTGGAATGCTTCAACGAATCCCAGTGATTCTGAGACTGTTTTTTTGTGACATATTATACTGCGTGTACTGGGTGCCATATGTAATTTGGTACGTTTTTACCATTTTTGAATAAATTCAGTCTTTTAATCAGCTGGACTCACATCATTGTTTTTTCATATACTTTATGATAGTGGTAACATTTCTTCGATATGACTTGCGTTTATTTGTGAAAAAAATGGAAATCTGGCAAAAATTTTGAAAATTTTCCAATTTTCAAACTTTGAATTTTCATGCCCTTAAATCACAGAGATATGTCACACAAAATAGTTAAGGCTGGCGTCACACTGGCGAGTTTGATGCGAGTAAGTCACACGACTTTCTCGCATCAACACCCGGCATGGCCGCCCGCTCTCGGAGCCGAGTGTGCGGCGGCATAGAAATACATGCTGCCGCAAACTCGGCTCCGAGAGCGGGCGGGCGGCCGTGCCGTTTGTTGATGCGAGAAAGTCGTGCGACTTACTCGCATCAAACTCGCCAGTGTGATGCCGGCCTTATAAATAACATTTCCCGCCTGTCTAATTTACATGAGCACAATTTTGGAATCAAATTTTTTTTTGTTAGGAAGTTGTAAGGATTAAAAGTTGACCAGCGATTTTTAATTTTTCCAACAAAATTTACAAAACCATTTTTTTAGGGACCACATCACATTTGAAGTCACTTTGAGACATCTATATGATAGAAAATAACCAAAAGTGACACCGTTCTAAAACCTGCACCCCTCAAGGTACTCAATACCACATTCAAGAAGTTTATTAGCCCTTTAGGTGCTTCACAGGAATTTTTGGAATGTGGGAAAAAAATTAACCTTGTTTTCACAAAAAATTTACTTCAGATCCAAATTTTTTAATTTTGACAAGGGTAACAGGAAAAAAATGGACCCCAGTATTTGTTGCACAATTTCTTCTGAGTACGCCGATACCCCATATGAGGGAGAAAACTACTGTTTGGGTGCACGGCAGGGCTCGGAAGGGAAGGCGCGTCATTTGACTCTTTGAATGTAAAATTTTCTGAAATCATTAGCGGATGTCATGTCCCATTTGAAGAGCTGCTGATGTGCCTAAACAGTGGAAGCCCCCCACAAGTGACCCCATTTTGGAAACTAGACCCCTCAAGGAAGGAATGTATTTTGATGTGTGGTGAGCACCTTGAACCCCCAAGTGCCTCACAGAATTTTATAATGTTGAGTTGTGAAAATAAAAAAATCATTTTCCCCACAAAAATGTTTTTTTTTGCCCCAAATTTAGCATTTTTAAAAGGGTAACAGGAGAAATTGCACCATCCAATTTGTGTAATTTCTCCTGAGTAAGCAGATTCCCCATATGTAGGGGAATGCTACGTTTGAGACACAATGCAAAGCTCAGAAAGGGAAGAGGCGCCATATTGGAGTTCAGATTTTGCTGGAATGGTTTGAAGGTGCCATGTGACATTGGCAGAGCCCCTGAGATGCCAGAACAACAGAAACACCCTATATGCGAACTCATTTTACAAACTACACTTACCAATGAATTCATCTAGGGGTGCAGTGATAATATTGACACCACATGTGCCTCACAGAATTTTATACCATTGAGCGGTGAAGAAAGATTAAATTACATTTTCACCACTAAAATGTTGTTTTAGCCCCAAGTTTTTAATTTTTCTAAGGGTTAATAGGAAACAAACTGAGGTCCACTTATTCCTGTATTCCTCAGTGCGCCAATACCCTACATGTAATTGGGAAATATTTTTCAGGCACAGTGAAAAGCTCAGAAGGCAAGGAGCACCAGATTTTACTGTTATAGTTTGAAGTTGCCATGACCCACTGGGAGAGCCCATAAGGGACCCCATTTTACAAACTACACCTCTCAATGAATTCATCTAGGGATGCAGTGGTCATATTGACACAATGGGTGTGTCACAGAATTTCATACCATTGGGTAGAGAAAGAATAACTACATTTTTACCACTCAAATTTTGTTTTAGCTCCAGATTTTACATTTTCACACAAGAAGTGGGTAAAAATGGCACCAAAATTTGTCCCACTGTTTCTACTGAAAGTGGCAATACCCCATATGTGACTGTACGGTACTACTTAGCCATGCGGAAAGACCCTGGAGGAACAGAGCGTTATTTTCCTCCTGGAGCGCAGATTTTCCTAGAACAGTTTGTGGACTCCATATACAGAGCCACTAATTGTTAGAAGAATAGAATCCCCCCTCAAGTGACCCCATTTTGGAAATTATTCCCCTTTGGGAATTTATCTACAGGTGTAGTGCCGATTGTGACTCCATGGGTATTTTCCAGAAACAAGCAGCAATGAATGTTAACGAGTGAATATTGCAAACTGCCATTGTAGTAACCAGTACGCTGTAGTGACCAGTAAGTTGCATTCACCAGTACGTTATGCCCAGTCCGTGACTCTGGAGACATGAACCCGTAAGTTAGGTGGACTCGCATCGCTTCAGAAATGCCAAACATGTGGACGCTATATGTAGTATGTAGTTTAGGTACACTGGGGGCTAAGAAGGGAGAGGGCATTTGGAATTGGGAGCGGAAAATTTGCTGAATTTCTTTTGGAGGACGAGGAGTCATTTTGCTTTTCCAGAGCCATTGTACTACTAGCAATGTGGAAGCCCCATTTATTTCCATTAACAGATGACAGACCTGAGTGGGGACTTGCTTTTTTGTGGATTGAGTTGATGCTTTTATTTGGAAATTTTACACAACACTTGGGATCACATTTAGTTCTACACTTACTTTGGGGTTTCCATCTAAATCTCTGAAAGACGTGATTCAGGTGAAACCCCTTAAGGATCCATTCACTATGAGGCAGCAGAGTTACTCTGGACTCCGTCTGGCCTCTAGGTTCAGCGGTGTCCTTCTTTTCAGAAGTGCACAAAACTGTGGCCAACGGCACCTTTATGCAATACGAAAAAGACGGACACTGCTGGATCACAGGACAGAAGAATTGGATTTATTTACTTTTTCTTCATGCGGTTGATTCTTCGGGTCAGTGTGATTACAGCGATACCAGATTTATATCGGGTTTTTACGTTTGGCTGCTGTCGCACACTAAAAGATGCTTTTTATTTCAAAAACTAGTTTTTTTCATCACCATATTTTGAGAGCCATAATTTTTCCATATTTTGGCCCACAGAGTCATGAGAAAGCTTGTTTTTTGCATTGAGCTGAGTTGACGTTTTTATTGGTAACATTTTCGAGCACATAATATTTTTTGATGGCCTTCTATTCCGATTTTTGTGAGGTAGAATGAATAAAAAACAGCAATTAAGGAATTTTTTTGGGGGAGGGTTCATGTCATTCTGTGTGTGGTAACATTGATAAGGCATTTTTATTTTTCAGGTCAGTACTATTACAGTGATAACTCATTTACCGTACATCTTTTTTTATGTTTTGGTAGTTTTACACAATAAAAACTATTTTATAGAAAAAAATATTTTTGCATCACTTTATTCTGAGAGCTATAACTTTTTTAATTTTCCACTGATGGAGCTGTATGGCAGCTTATTCTTTGCTGGACAAGATGTCATTTTCCGTGGTACCATGTTTATTTATATCCGTCGTTTTTATCGCATTTTATTCCACTTATCTTTTGAGTTTTTTATTTTTTTTAATTATTTTTCAAATTATTATATAAAAAACATTTTTTTACTTTTTTTTCACCTTTCTTACTTTGTCCCACCATGGGACGATCATTTTTTGCAGGCTGATCGCTTGGATAGCATGGGGATGTAGCAGATACCTATGCTATGCAAATTGTCAGCTCTGCACTGACAGATAAAGTTGCTGATCATGCTCTGAACATGATTTAGCAACTTTACTAGCTCTGGTGACCCGATGTCATCATGACAACATCGAGATCTCTCTGCCTACTCCCAGAATGCTGCAATCGAGTTCGATCGCAGCAATTAGAGGGTTAACACATTTTCTATCATGAACACACATGACACATGCTGCCCATTGACACCCGATAAATATGAAAATATAAATAAATAGCACAAGAATAATGAATTTTTTATTTAAAAGATTTTTTATAAAAAATATTTAATGAATTTAATGGTATCATCAGTTTGAATTGTTTTATCGGGGTAATCATTGTGACATTTATAAAAACCTTTTTTCTATATTATATTTAATAAATATTTCCACTAAATATACTTTTTACTTTTTTAATTCATTGTGACATATACATAAAAACTTTTTTGATACATTATATTGAATAAATATTTTTAATTCTTTCTAACAAATGCATTTTTTTTAATTCAGTTTTCTCGACATCAAGAACTCTAGATGGTGGTAATTTCATTTCTCCTTTTCCTCCATCTTGTGTCTGGAGTTGTGACGCACTCAGTGATTGATGTTAGAAGGTGCCACCACCTATTCATTTAATCCTTTATTGCGGGTTCTCGACCTGGTCCTTTATTTTTTCTTTTTTCTTCTTTTTTATATATCTGTAAAATAGTAAATATTGATATTGTTTAATCATGGGAATACTAATGTGAATTTTATCATTTAATCTATTATTTGTACATTCAATTTATCTACATGTCATGTGTCTACCATGTGTTAGTACTATGAACTCTGACACAGTTTGTCATGTGATTTTTCTTGGCGCCAGATTTGAAAATTTGTTCTATTTGTATAGCCATTTTTACCTGTCTTTGTATACATGTGGTTGTGTCCTAAGAAGGAAGTCATTTGAACTTCGAAACGCATTGAATAAAAACACTTTTCTTTATCTGGATATCTTTTGGATCTATGTCATATTTGGCAGCGCGGATTACATCCACAAACCCTTTATTTCATCATATCTGACCCGTGGATCTGCTGCAGCCAATATCTTCAATAAGATCTATATGTCATACCAATAGATCTATCTGAATTGATAATTTTTTATCCATCGGATAAGACCCTATTGCGCTGATTTCTTCTACCGTTTTGTTCCCAGAACGTGTCATTAGTGCTGCTGGAGGTGTCCTGAAGGAGAAGCGCATCAGCTATCCACTTTAAAGTGTAGGCAGCTTAACATTCATCAAAATGAACAAGTCAAGGATCTCCAATGACTTTTGCACCCCAGGTGCAGACTGGGCAGACTATGCTATGGTGTCGTTTTTAGCGTCATACATCGATCTCGCCTTACTGCCATTTGTGACACCTTTGTCGTGACTTCTGTGCCTACTGTTGCTACTATTGCTGATGATTCAAACAATTTTTTGAAATCTGAAGACTCCAACTTGGGTCTCCATCTGGTGGGCTGCCTGTAGAGGAAGGTGGGTCAGAGTCCTATTATACTGTTTTTACTCTGTGGAAATTGATGCCACTTTAGTGGTGTGTGACAATAATTGTTTGAAATGTGTATAATCCAAGTTGGGTGTCCTTCAAGTGTGTTGCCTGTAGAAGCAGGGCTCCTATACAGGCAGACCTGCACTTACTTTCACTCAACCACCTATGTTACTATCCTTACATTTTTCTACCAATACTACTCTACAAAACTGATGTTTGTGCCATCTGAGTGTGGCTGGGAAGAAAAAAAAAAGCTGTTGCATGAGGTATCAGGGCTCCCAGCAAATAATGCTTAAATGGCTCCCTTAACCACCAGTTGTTAATTGAAACTTCAATTCAATACTGTAACTGCTGCACAGATCCTGATACCTCTTGCATGGCTTATGGCTGATTGCCACTGTGCCATTAGCAAATTTCTACAGTGAGTCAATTGATGCCACTTTTCATGGTGTCTGCCCCTAATTTTAGCTGTTTGGGAAGCTTTTTGTCCCCCTTAACATTTTGTGTATATGTTTGGTTTTGCCTCCAATTAAATTTAATAGGGTTTGCATATGTTCATCAAACTGTTCGGCGAACATCGGGATGTTAGGCGAACCAAGCCGAACTTTGAAATTTTTGTTAATCTCTACCCTTAATTTCAACTTAATTTCAAAGCTGTAAATGCTGTCCCCAGACCCTGCCTCATGCATGGCCCATGCCAGACTGCTAACAATAGTGGTCTACAAAGCTGATATTTGTGCCACCTGAGTGTGGCTGATCTGAAAAGCAATTTGAGCTGCTGCATGAGGTGTCAGGGCTCAAAGCACAGAAGGCCTATACCGGTCCCTCACCCACCTCTTAATTTCAATTTAATTTCAAAGCTGTAAGTGCTGGCCCAGACCCTGTCTCATAAATGGCCCATGCCTGACCGCTGCACCATTATAATATTTCTACTGTGGGTCACATTTCCTGTTGTCTGCCCCTAATTTTGGGAAGTGTTTGGATTTCAAGTTGGGTCTTCTTTATGTGTGTTGCTTGAATTTGTCAGGCATCTCTGAGCACCAAGCCTACACCAGTCACTCATACACCTGTTACTGATCAATGTTTAGGCTATGTGCACACGTTGCGGAATTGCCATGGAAATTTCCGCGCAATTCCGCACCTCCCTGCCGCGGGAAATACGCATATTATAGGTATGCGTATTCCCGCTAAAAACTAGCATTTTGCAAGCGTAATTAGCTTGCAGAATGCTAGCGTTTTACAAGCGATCTGACAGGTTGGTCACACGAGTCAAACAAGTGTTTGACTCGTGTGACCAACTTTTTACTATTGATGCCGCCTATGTCGCATCAATAGTAAAAAGATCTAATGTAAAAATAATAAAAAATAGTGATATTCTCACCTTCCGGCGGCCCCCGCAGCTTTCCCCCCTCTCAGCGATGCTCCCGGCCAATCCCGTTCCCAGGAGTCCTTTGCGACAATCACCCCGATGACGTAGCATCACGTGAGACCGCTACGTCATCTGGGTGATCTCGCAAAGGACTCCTGGGAACGGGAGCGTCGCTGAGAGGCGGGAAAGCTGCGGGGGCCGCCGGAAGGTGAGAATATCATTATTTTTTTATTTTAATTATTGTTTTTACATGGATATGGTACCCAGGGCCTGGAGGAGAGTCTCCTCTCCTCCAGACCCTGGGTACCATCCGCACATGAACCGCTTACTTTGCGCATGGTGGGCACAGCCACATGCAGAAAGTAATTGGTTCAATGCATTCGGTTTTCTCCGCTTATACAATACAACTTATTAAGGCCTATGAGATTCCGCAATGCTGTGCACATGCTACGGGTTTTTCCGCGGCGGAATCGCATCGCGGGAGAATCCGCAGCATGCTCATTCTTTTTTGCGGAACCGCGGCGATTCCGCCGCCATAGGAATGCATTGAACCGCTTACTTTCTGCATGTGGCTGTGCCCACCATGCGGAAAGTAAGCGGTTCATGTGCGGATGGTACCCAGGGTCTGGAGGAGAGGAGACTCTCCTCCAGGCCCTGAGTACCATATCCATGTAAAAACAATAATTAAAATAAAAAATAATGATATTCTCACCTTCCGGAGTCCCCTGCAGCTTTCCCGCCTCTCAGCGACGCTCCCGCCAATCGCGTTCCCAGGAGTGCATTGCGAGATCACCCAGATGGCGTAGCGGTCTCGCGAGATGCTACGTCATCGGGATGATTGCCGCAAAGTACTCCTGGGAACGGGATTGGCCGGGAGCGTCGCTGAGAGGCGGAAAGCTGCGGGGGCCGCCGGAAGGTGAGAATATCATTATTTATTATTTTTTTTAATTATTTTTACATTAGATCTTTTTACTATTGATGCGACATAGGCGGCATCAATAGTAAAAAGTTGGTCACACGTGTCAAACACTTGTTTGACTCGTGTGACCAACCTGTCAGATCGCTTGTAAAACGCTAGCATTCTGCAAGCTAATTCCGCTTGCAAAACGCTAGTGTTTAGCGGGAATACACATACCTATAATATGCGGATTTCCCGCGGCAGGGAGGTGCGGAATTGCCTCGGAAATTTCCATGGCAATTCCGCAACGTGTGCACATAGCCTTAGGCAGGAAAGAGAAGTTCTTCTGTGCTTGTGCTGATAGCAATTGTGCTGTACAGTTAGTGTGCAGTGACAGGGGAGGATTTTCTTGTGTGCAGCAGCGCTAGTTATTAGGCTGCCTGATAGCTGTGGAAATGTAGCTGAACCGCATGTATACAGGGGGCGTGCGTTCTGTGGAACGCATGACATCCCCTCAGCGCAATGCTTGTCTACTGCTACTGGCTTCTTTAGAGCCAGAAAGAATAATTCATTGTCTAAAGACAATGAATTATTCTTTCTGGCTCTAAAGAAAATGGTTGTATAGATCAACCAATAAAAATGAGCCATGAGGGGAATGTTGTTCCTTTACATTGGTTGCTAAGTGACCTGGTGATAAACACTCCTCCATATGTATAGCGGCGCCAGAGGGCACCTGAGCAGTAGCCAAGCATTGCGCTGAGGGGATGTCATGCGTTCCACAGAACTCGCGCCCCCTGTATACATGCGGTTCAGCTACAGGACCTTCGGTGGTCATATGACCGGAAGGTCCTTCAACTACCTGCAAGGCGCTGTATATAAAATGGGCGACATGCAGACAGACCATCCACATGTGACGGCAGGAGATGGACTGAAACGGCCACTGAGACTGTGGAGCTATACTCACCCCAAGTGACTCCCCTGATGAGACCAACGAAACGCGTCGGGAGGAGCGGACACAATGCTCACCGCTTCAATGAGGATGAAGGAGGTTTTTGATTCACCCTCTGACTTTTTGGTGAGACCGTTCTGATTCTTTAATCACTTAACAACCGCCGATACGCCTTTTAACGGCGGTCATTAAGGGTACTTAAACCACAGCGCCGTTAATTAACGGAGCTGTGAAAAAAGCCTTTAGCACCCCCCAGAGTCGGATTTTCTCCGGGGTCTCGGCTACCGGTGGTAGCCGAGACCCCAGAGAACATGATTCGGGTCGGTTTTTACCGACACCGCTTTTGCGATTGCCGTTATTAACCCTATAACGGCGATCGCAAAAAAAAGCGATTTTCCCTTTAATTTCTCTCTCCTCTGATGTGATCGCACATCAGAGGGGAGAGAAATGGGATCCCCGGGACCCCCGATCAGCCCCCCGTGCCTCCCGGTGTCCCCCCAGGCCTCCTGTGCCTCCCAGACCTTTCGGTGTCTGTTGCCGGTAAAGAAAATGGCGGGGGCATGCGCAGTGCGCCCGCCAAGCCGGATTTTCTCTCCAGGGTCTCTGCTACCAGGGGTAGCCGAGACCCCAGAGAACATAGTTAGGGTCCCCACCAGTCCCCCGCTTTTGCGATCGCCGGTATTAAGCCTATAACGGCGATCGCAAAAAAAAGCGATTTTCCCTTTAATTTCTCTCTCCTCTGATGTGATCGCACATCAGAGGGGAGAGAAATGGGATCCCCGGGACCCCCGATCAGCCCCCCGTGCCTCCCGGTGTCCCCCCAGGCCTCCTGTGCCTCCCAGACCTTTCGGCGTCTGTTGCCGGTAAAGAAAATGGCGGGGGCATGCGCAGTGCGCCCGCCAAGCCGGATTTTCTCCAGGGTCTCGACTACCAGGGGTAGCCGAGACCCCAGAGAACATAGTTAGGGTCCCCCCCCAGTCCCCCGCTTTTGCGATCGCCGTGCGCCCAAAAAAGTGGTTTACCCCCACATATGGGGTATCGGCGTATTCAGGAGAAATTGCACAACAAATTTTTTGGTTCATTTTTTCTTTTAACACTTGTGAAATTAAAAAAATTGGTTCTGAAGTAAAGTTTTTGCAAAAAAAGTTAAATGTTAATTTTTTCCTTCCACATTGCTTCAGTTCCTGTGAAGCACGTAAAGGGTTAATAAACTTCTTGAATGTGGTTTTGAGCACCTTGAGGGTGCAGTTTTTAGAATGGTGTAATTTTTGGGTATTTTCTATCATATAGACCACTCAAAGTGACTTCAAATGTGATGTGGTCCCTAAAAAAAAAAATGGTGGTGTAAAAATGAGAAATCGCTTGTCAACTTTTAACCCTTATAACTTCGTAACAAAAAAAATTTTGTTCCCAAAATTGTGCTGATGTAAAGTAGACATGTGGGAAATGCTATGTATTAAGAAATTTGTGTGACATATCTCTCTGATTTAAGGGCATAAAAATTTAAATTTTGAAAATTGCTAAATTTTCAAAATTTTCACCATATTTCCGCTTATTTCATAAATAAACGCAAGTCATATAAAAAAAATTTTACCACTAAAGTGAAGTACAATATGTCACAAAAAAACAATCTCAGAATCAGCTGGATTCGTTAAAGCGTTCCAGAGTTATAGCCTTATAAAGGGACAGTGGTCAGAATTGTAAAAATTGGCCCGGTCATTAAGCTGCAAAATGGCTCTGTCACTAAGGGGTTAAAGTGCGCCATTGTTTATGTCACATAATCCACTACTAGCAAGACAGATGAGATGTCCATAATATTTGTAAAGGGACACACTGTGTATTACTGTCTTTGAGATGCATGTCCACTAATTAGCAAGACAGATGAGATGTCCGTAATATTTGTAAAGGGACACATTAACTAATTAACTGTCTTTGAGATGCATAATCCTGCTTTGGTCATGCAAACTATCCTCAACACTTAAGGAAGTTCTTGAGAGGAATGGTTAAAGCTGGTTAATGAAGTTTGCTTGAATTTTACTACTGAATTTTTTTGTTTTTTTTCGTGGTGCACACTTATGCGCTGATTAGCAAACACATGCAAATGTATTTTCTGATTATTTTGATTTGCTGTGCTATAAGTCTAAACTAACTAATTGGATATTTTTGAGTCACTGATAGACATGTGGAGCCCAGCTGTGACTGGATTCATATCTCCCAGAAGAGTGCACTGAAGGTAACCACCACTAGAGGTCCATTATATACATTCACACACCTTCACCTATCCCCAAAGACCACCAGAGGGAGCTGTTTAGACATATAAAGGAGGGTGAAGACAAAGAAGCGCAGTTTAGTTGGTGCAGTTACCTCAGAGAGTGAGGTTGAGAGTGTTGTGAGCGCAGAGAGCGCAGTGTGTGTAGGCTGGCTCACGGAGCAGAGCTCAAAAGAGAGAGAGAGGCTGCAGAGCCATTCAGTTCAAGAGAGTGGAGGCTAGTAAAAGTGGAACGGAGACCACTTCAGCCTAGTCAGAATTGAGTCAAGTGAGTGCAGCTCAGTGAGAAAGCGTGCCGACGCTTAGAGAGCGGTGAAGAAGAAGAAGAGGCAGCCCACCAACTGCCAGTGTGTGATCGTGTGAGGGCCCGAGTAGGACGAAAGGCGAGTGGAAAGCAAGTGAGGGACAGAGGAGCCTAAACAGCTCATCCCAATTATTACAACCGGACACCGGGGTCCGAGCCTATGGGGATCTCCACAACCCATTAGAGAACACCGGAGTTCCTGGAGAACTACAAGTTACAGGAGTACCACAGAGCTGATGCATAACCGGGCCAGGAGGATGGAGTCTGGCAAGCAGGGCCCTGCAAGCAGAGACTGTGTACTTCCAGGGAAGGCCCAATCACAAGGTCAGCCAGGTGCAGGACGGAGACCAAGTTAGGCCCAGCTACAAGCAGGCCAAGACTTTATCACATAAAGGCAAGGAGAGAGGAGGCCACACACCTACTCAGTGGAGGTATCTGGATGTGCACCCTTCACCCTACAGTGCTCTGGGGAGTGCCTGCAACATCTTCAGTAAAGGTACCAAAGTGACTTGTGTGTTGTCTACCTTATTACCCCTCACTGCCGGATCCCCGTCTGTCCTGCATCCCTACCCATTTCTCTGCCCTGGAGGACTCAGCCTTACCTGTGGAAGGCTTAACATCTAGCTGCACAATATTAACCCTTCAGTGGATCTGCATAGCAGCGCTGGTCACCCTGACCAGGTACCACGGGTGGCGTCACGAATCCCCATACCAATATTCAATTCACCTGTAAATATCCCACATTAAAGGGTGAGCACCAGAGCCACGGACTGAGCTGTGTTGCCGTGACATCCCCCATAGTAGTCTATAGGCTCAGATCCGAGTTCCCATTGCTCTGGAGGGCGACTCAGACACCTTTATAGTCCTATTTATGGTGCCACAACCTGATAGCTGGCAAGATATGTAAGCCGCCAGATATATGTGACAATATTATATGCAAAAAAAATTTTTGTGTGACTCAAAAAGTGTGTTACTATTGATTAGGCCTTGGGTAAGTTGCAATATCCGCCATTACTGGATGCAATGGCATGAGGGAGTATCATGCACCAGTGTGCCATATGGCGGTATAAATTACCCAGGCATTTGTACTAAGTCCGATGTATTGAATACCCTCTAGTTTTCATTTAAGGCTATGTGGACCTGAACTTTGCCTTTATTGTTGTAATTTAAGTTCTTTTGTAGTGCACACCTAGCGCTGATTAGCAAATACATGAGAGTGCAGTCTGAATTACTGCGATTCGCTGCGCTATAGGTTTATAACTATGAGGTAAACTTATATCTGCTAATAGGATTCATCTGATCCACTGATTGATACCTCCATTATTCCTTTTTATGGTGTCACAAACGTGATGGGTGGCTAATAAAAAAAGGTGTTGAATAAGGTCAGGCCGCCAGATATATGTAACAACACTACATGCAAGTTTTATTCATGCTGCTAAGAGAGCCTGAGAGACAGCCACACTGTCATACATGGAGATGTGAGGCTCATTCCTTTCCCCCCAGCCTGATTCGTCTGAATGATCTAAGTGCCATGTAAGTTTTTTCTTCTTTAACCCTGATTTATTTGTAATTGCTGTACATATTTCAATTGTCTCCCTTTTTGTTAAATCTTGCTTTAAAACTTTATAAACACTGTCAAACCTTTTTGGAGTAAAGATATAAAATTCGTGTCTCCATGCTCTGTAACGAATTTGCACGCGCCTGACGTATACTACGCTACTAAATTGGGGTGGCCTCTGCCCCACATTCTAGACTCTGAGGCTGGTGGCAGCTAGAGAGATTGTGTGAAGTGCTGAGCTTGCGGGTGCTGTTGGCAGTGACGGAGCGGGTTTTATAAGCGCATTGCCTGACTGCGGCGAGTACCGTATTTTTTGGACCATAAGACGCACTTTTTTCCCCCCAAAATTTGGGGAAAATGGGGGTGCGCCTTATGGTCCCAACATACCAAAAAATCCGGTGGCGGCGGCGGTCCCGGTGGCGGCGGCAGCCTTCCTGTGGTGTCTGGCCAGCAGCGGGGCTCTGTGCTGCGTGGGGGGCTCCGCCGGCATTTCCCTCTTAGCCGGACAGCCCCCCGCAGCTCCGCTGCTGCGGCCTCCTGATACATGGCCGCCAGGGGCCTCCGGTGGCGGTCCCGACGAAGTCTTCCGTGCGGTGGTTCCGGGGCAGCAGCCGGCTCTGTGCTGCAGGGGGGCTCCGCCGGCATTTCGGTCTTAGCCGGAAAGCCCCCCGCAGCTCCGCTCCCTCCTGCATCTCGGTGGCGTCCTCAAACATGGCCGCCAGGGGACTCCGGTAAGATGGCCGCCGAATCTCATTCAAGTCTCGGCAATGAGATCTCTTCTCCCGAGATCTTGTCCTGAGATCTCGGGAGAAGAGATCTCGTTGCCGAGACTTGAATGAGATTCGGCGGCCATCTTACCGGAGTCCCCTGGCGGCCATGTTTGAGGATGCCACCGAGATGCAGGAGGGAGCGGAGCTGCGGGGGGCTTTCCGGCTAAGACCGAAATGCCGGCGGAGCCCCCCTGCAGCACAGAGCCGGCTGCTGCCCCGGAACCACCGCACGGAAGACTTCGTCGGGACCGCCACCGGAGGCCCCTGGCGGCCATGTATCAGGAGGCCGCAGCAGCGGAGCTGCGGGGGGCTGACCGGCTAAGAGGGAAATGCCGGCGGAGCCCCCCACGCAGCACAGAGCCCCGCTGCTGGCCAGACACCACAGAGCACAGGAGGCTGCATTGGGACCACCGCTATGGGATGTGAGTACCATATATTGCACAGCGACCCCACAGAGCACAGCGACCCCACAGAGCACAGCCACCCCACAGAGCATAGCCACCCCACACAGCACAGCCACCCCACACAGCACAGCCACCCCACAGAGCACCCCTGCAACACAGAGCACTTCGGACTGTAAGACGGACCCCCATTTGACACATTATTTTTTTTTCCCTGTTTTCCTTCTGAAAATTTGGAGTGCGTCTTATGGTCCGGTGCGTCTTATAGTCCGAAAAATACGGTAGTTATAATTCCCTCAATGCAGCGTGCCTAATAGTCAGTATATGTCCAAGTGGCCAGTCCAGGGACTAATTATCCTAGGTGCAGTTCCCTGACTGGCCTGAGGGTAAGAGGGGCGCCGGAGAGCTGCAAGTCCCTAAGTGGAACTGTGTAGTGGGATAAGTATAAATCCCTGAATTCAACACATTGGTGGGATCCTAAGCCATGATCCCTCGGGCCTCCGTGTGTGTGCCGATCGTGACATATTTTTTCATGTCTCGAAAGCTTGCTTTGTAACATCATTCACTATATTTTTTTTAGCCATTAAAAGGTATCATACCCACAAGATTCCTATTTTGCTTTTCCCACTGAGAGCACTCTATATCTTTTTTCTACTGGCTAACACAGTACCAAACCAATTTTTTTAGTTTTTTTCATGTGACCCATAACAGTGCGGCACTACTACTTTTGCCCAATATCCACAATTGTATATTAATGGTTGTATAGAAAATTCCTAGTGAATATTGTTTACCAGTGTGATATATGGCGGTATTAATACTCAGGCATTTGTAATGAGTCCGATGTCCTGAATAGCCTTTGAGATTCATACAAAGTTACGTGGACTAATTTTTGTATCTACTACCAACTCCATTCTGGTCATCTGTTTTTTAAGCACCTTACACTTTACAGTCATGGCCAAAAGTTTTGAGAATGACACAAATATTATATTTTCACATGATCTGCTGCCCTCTGGTTTTTATGTGTGTTTGACAGATGTTTTTATCACAGACAGAAATATAATTGCAAACATATGAGTAACAAAAGCTTATATTGAGAGTTAGAATGAGTTAATGCAGCAAGTCAATATTTGCAGTGTTGACCCTTCTTCTTCAGGACCTCTGCAATTCTCCCTGGCATGCTCTCAATCAACTTCTGGACCAAATCCTGACTGATAGAAGTCCATTCTAGCACAATCAATGCTTTCATTTTGTCAGAATTTTTAGGTTTTTGTTTGTCCACCCGTCTCTTGATGATTGATCACAAGTTCTCAATGGGATTAAGATCTGGGGAGTTTCCAGGCCATGGACCCAAAATCTCTGTTTTGTTCCCTGAGCCATTTAGTTATCACCTTTGCTTTATGGCAAGGTGCTCCATCATGCTGGAAAAGGCATTGTTGATCGTCAAACTGCTCTTGGAGTGTTGGGAGAAGTTGCTCTTGGAAGACATTCTGGTACCATTCTTTATTCATGGCTGTGTTTTTAGGCAAGACTGTGAGAGAGCCAATTCCCTTGGCTGAGAAGCAACCCCACACATGAATGGTTTCAGGATGCTTAATAGTTGGCATGAGACAAGACTGGTGGTAGCGCTCACCTTGTCTTCTCCGAATGAGGCGTTTTCCTGATGTCCCAAACAATCGAAAAGGGGATTCATCAGAGAAAATAACTTTACCCCAGTCCTCAGCAATCCACTGCCTGTACCTTTTGCAGAACATCAGTCTGTCCATGATGTTTTTTCTGGAGAGAAGTGGCTTCTTTGCTGCCCTCCTTGAGACCAGGCCTTGCTCCAAGAGTCTCCGCCTCACAGTGCGTGCAGATGCACTCACACCTGCCTGCTGCCATTCATGAGCAAGCTCTGCACTGCTGGTAGCCCGATCCCGCAGCTGAAACACTTTTATGAGACGGTCATGGTGCTTGCTGGTCGTTCTTGGACGCCCTGGAGCCTTTTTGGCAACAATGGAACCTCTCTCCTTGAAGTTCTTGATGATGCGATAGATTGTTGACTGAGGTGCAATCTTTCTAGCTGCGATACTCTTCCCTGTTAGGCCATTTTTGTGCATTGCAATGATGACTGCACGTGTTTCTTTAGAGATAACCATGGTTAACAGAAGAGAAACAATGATGCCAAGCACCAGCCTCCTTTTAAAGTGTCCAGTGGTGTCATTCTTACTTAATCATGACAGATTGATCTCCAGCCATGTCCTCATCAACACCCACACCTGTGTTAATGGAGCAATCACTGAAAAGAGGTTAGCTGGTCCTTTTAAGGCAGGGCTGCAATGATGTTGAAATGTGTTTTGGGGGATAAAGTTCATTTTCTAGCCAAATATTGACTTTGCAAGTAATTGCTGTTAAGCTGATCACTCTTTATAACATTCTGGAGTATATGCAAATTGCCATTAGAAAAAGTGAAGCAGTAGACTTTGTAAAAATTAATATTTGTGTCATTCTCAAAACTTTTGTCCATGACTGTAGATTTGAATTGTTTGATAAATTTAATTTTAAGGTTAATAAAAGTTATGTCTTATCCTATGCCTGATAGCGGTATTGCTGTGTGTACACTGCTGTGCAGACTGCTTTTTACACAGCACTAATACTTTTATTCTTTTTTTCTGCACAGTTCCTGAGTGTTCATTTTTTCCCACACCGTATAGAGCTGTACGCTCCTGACACACTACCGTGTATCGGCTGGTATCACGGACAATACATGCTGACTATCTGTGTGTGACTCCGGAAATATATACAGAGATTTAAATTTTCCCCTACATCGTATACAGCTGTACTCTCCTCATACAGTACAGTATATCTGCTGGTATTACTGTCAAATCCATACTGAGAGATCATCTGTGTGTGACTCCAGAAATAAATACAGAGACTTAAATTTTCCCCTACACCGTATACAGCTGTACGCTCCTCATACAGTACCGTATATCAGCTGGTATTATGGTCAAATCCATACTGAGTGAGTGTCCGTGTCTGACTCCGGAAATATATACGGAGATTGAAATTTTCCCCTACACCGTATACAGCTGCCCGCTTCTGATACAGTATTGTATATCTGCTGTTTGTATTACGGTCAAATCCTGTCACGCTGTCTCAGGATAGAGGTGGACCGGGGTCTATGCTGACCCTAAACTGGGGTCCTGACTAGTCCCTCTACCTGGAGGTACTGTTAATGGTACAGAGGTCCAGGCCGCCAGCGTAACCCTGTCTCCTGCAGATCCCTGACCACTGTAATCTAGTCCTGAGAAGGACCCTGATTACCACCACAGGGAATGGGCAGGTCTCAGCTTACAAACAGTATAAGACAAACGAGACAGACAAGGGGTAAAGTAAATACTGCCTTTCAACAAAACTTCAACTTTAGAGGGAACACAAAAGGTTAAGGAGATAAACAATAAGCGAGGAGAGGATAAACCACAACAGGCACTCTTAGCTTAAGTCTTCTCAGAAACGATCCGCTCTGCTGGTCTGAATGAATGCTTTCACCGACACTCTCCCAGCAGACAGGCAGGTATTTAAAGGAAACCAATTAACAACACATTAATTGCAGCTGAGCGAGGCTGGTGAGTCCAGCACAAGAGAGAAAGAATTAACTCCCTCAGTGCCGAAAAACACCCAGCACCAGAAACTCAGCTGTGCGAAGTCAGGGTGTGCAATCGCGACGATCTTCGCAGCGACACACCCGTGACAGTACCCCCCCTTCTACGAGGGGCCTCCGGACCCTCAGGGTCGGGTTTATCTGGGTGAGTAGTGTGGAAGGCCCGAACCAATTGGTCTGTGTTAATATCCGACGCAGAAACCCACGTCCTCTCCTCAGGACCATACCCCCTCCAATGAACAAGGTACTGAAGGGACCGGCGATTCATACGTGAATCGATGACTGTCGACACCTGGAACTCCAAGTTACCATTGACCACCACAGGAGGAGGAGGTAGAGGTGACGGTATAACTGGCGCCACGTACCTCTTAAGCAACGATTTGTGGAACACATTGTGGATTTTAAACGTAGGAGGGAGGTCAAGACGGAATGCCACCGGATTAATTATCGAACTGATCCTGTATGGCCCGATGAACCTGGGACCGAGTTTCCAGGAGGGAACCTTAAGTTTTATATTCTTGGTAGACAACCATACCAGATCGTTCACATTAGGTCCGGACCAGACACTCTCCTCCTATCAGCCATACGTTTGTATCGGTTCCCCATAGTACTCAGATTATTCAGCACTCCTCTCCACACCGAAGCAAGTGACGACGAAAATCGTTCCTCCTCAGGAACCCCAGAAGAGCCCCCCCCATTGAAAGTACAAAACTGGGGGTGAAAACCATATGCCCCAAAAAACGGGGACTTACCAGTGGACTCGCTCCGCCTATTGTTAAGAGCGAACTCTGCCAGAGGCAAGAAAGAAGACCAGTCCTCCTGGTTCTCTGAGACAAAACACCGGAGATATGTCTCTAAGCTCTGATTCAGACGCTCTGTCTGACCATTGGTCTGCGGATGAAAAGCCGAAGAAAATGACAATTGCATCCCCCGCCGTGAACAAAATGCCTTCCAGAATTTGGACACAAACTGAGACCCCGATCCGACACCACATCGGAAGGCAACCCGTGAAGTCTCACAATCTCCCCAATGAACACCTGCGCCAGAGTTTTAGCATTAGGAAGAGCAGGAAGAGCAATAAAATGTGCCATCTTACTGAACCTGTCAACTACAACTAGTATGACAGTTTTACCTGAAGACGGAGGGAGGTCCGTAATGAAGTCCATAGACAGATGGGTCCATGGACGCTCTGGGATTTTCAAAGGTAAGAGGGCCCCAGACGGACGGGTATGTGGGGTCTTAGAGCGTGCACAAACCCCACAGGGTGCGACAAAAGTTACCACCTCCTTATTTAAGTTAGGCCATCAAAACCGGCGTGAAAGGAGATCCACAGATGCTTTACTCCCTGGGTGTCCTGCCAAAGCAGAATTATGGTGTGCCTCGATAACCTTTTGTCTTAACTGATCTGGAACAAACAGTTTCCCTGGAGGTCCTACAGGGGCGTCCCCCTGAGCCTCCAATACCTCCTCCTCAAGCTCAGAGCATACAGCCGACACCACTACTCCCTCCTGAAGGATAGGAACCGGGTCATCCGTCTTCCCGGCCCCAGGGAAACTGCGAGATAAGGCATCAGCCTTTACATTTTTTGACCCAGGACGATATGTGACGACAAAATTAAACCTGGTAAAAAACAACGACCATCTAGCTTGTCTGGGATTCAGACGTTTTGCAGACTCTAAATACAGCAGGTTCTTGTGATCAGTAATGACGGTGACCGGGTGGACTGCCCCCTCCAAAAAGTGATGCCACTCTTCAAAAGCCAACTTAATGGCCAAGAGTTCCCTATTGCCAACATCATAATTCCTCTCAGCGGACGACAATTTTTTAGAGAAGAAAGCGCACGGATGCCATTTACCAGGGGACGGACCTTGAGATAATACCGCACCCACCCCTACGTCAGACGCGTCTACCTCCACAATGAACGGTTGTGATGCATCCGGTTGAATGAGTATGGGTGCCGAAGCAAAACATTTTTTCAAGGAGGAAAATGCTTGACAAGCTTTGTCAGACCACCTTGAAAAATCCGTCCCTTTTTTTGTCATGTCAGTGAGAGGTTTGACAACGGATGAGAAATTACGAATGAATTTCCGGTAGTAGTTAGCAAACCCCAGGAAACGCTGCAGTGCCTTAAGATCCTCTGGCCGATCCCACTCAAGCACTGCCTTCACTTTCCCAGGGTCCATATGGAAACCGGAAGCTGACACCAGGAATCCTAAAAACTGAAGTTCCTGTACGGCGAATACACACTTCTCCCATTTGGCGTACAGTTTATTGTCTCGCAAGATCTGCAACACCTGTCTCACATGCTCCTGATGAGACACAAGATCCGGCGAGTAAATTAAGATGTCATCTAGATAAATGACAACAAACTGTCCCACTAGGTGGCGAAAGATGTCATTAACAAAATGTTGAAACACCGCCGGGGCAGTAGTCAGACCGAATGGCATGACAAGGTTCTCATAATGTCCCTCCGGAGTGTTAAACGCCGTCTTCCACTCATCCCCCTCCTTCATCCTAATCAGATTATACGCCCCCCTGAGATCCAACTTAGAGAACCATTTGGCGCCCACAATCTGATTGAAGAGATCGGGAATAAGTGGGAGCGGATACGGATCTCGGACTGTAATCCGATTAAGCTCACGGAAATCCAGGCAAGGGCGTAGGCCTCCATCTTTTTTCTTCACAAAGAAGAACCCCGCGGCCACCGGGGAAGATGAAGGTCTAATATGCCCCTTGGCCAGACTTTCCGAAATATAATCCTTCATAGCTTGCCTCTCAGGACCAGAAAGGTTATATAACCTAGATTTAGGTAGCTTAGCATCAGGAAGCAATTTTATAGAACAGTCATACGTGCGATGAGGAGGTAATTCTTGACACCCCTCCTCTGAAAACACATCCTCAAAGTCCTCCAGAAAAGGAGGTAAGGTTCTAGGCACGACCGCACCGATGACTGTGTTCATGCAGTTACTATTGCAAAATTCACCCCACTGGCTTATCTTTCTGGATTGCCAATTAATAACTGGGTTATGCTTAGTTAACCAAGGAAGACCCAACACAATAGGAGTGGGAAGACCCTCCAACACATAACAAGACAATAGTTCTTTATGTATTGCCCCCACTCGAAGGTCTATGTTATGCACGACTTGCAAAAAGCTACCTTGACCGAGAGGCCTGGCGTCAATAGAGAATATAGGGATAGGTTTGGCCAATACACTCAGTTGCATACCTTGCACCTGGGCAAACCGAGCGTCCACCAGATTAGCCCCGGCCCCACTATCCAGAAGAACAGAAATCCTCTCAGTTCTCGTACCTACCACCACCTCCGCTGGTACGAGAAACTGAGACGGACCTGGGGACGAAATACATACTCCCAGATTGTCGTCCACCACACAACCAGGGATTAAAAGTTTTCCGGCGACTTCTTGCTCAGTAAAGTACGGAATGGACACCCCTCAATAAAATGTCCCTCTCTCCCGCAGAAGAAACACTTTCTTGTCTTGCGGCGCACCGCCGATCCCCTCCCTCGGAATGATGTCCCTCCTAACTGCATAGGTTCCTCGGAACAAACCAGGGGAACCTCAATATAAGGGACTTTAGTAGAAGGTGGAGTCATCACAGGGGGCGGAGTCACCCCGCACCTCTCCCGAAGCCGTCTATCAATGCGAATAGCAAGGGCCATAGCGGCCTCCAGTGACGGGGAGAATCATACTGAGCCAACACATCTTTTAATTTGTCAGATAACCCGTGACAAAACTGGCTCCTAAGAGCTGGGTCATTCCACTGAGTATCTGTGGCCCATCTACGGAACTCTGAAGAAAATTCCTCCGCCGGACGATCTCCCTGCTGTATCTTACGTAACTTCGTTTCAGCAAGGGAGACCCGATCCGGGTCATCATATACCAGACCCAGGGCTGTAAAAAATCGATCTACTGACTGGAGAGCCGGAGAGCCCGGAGGAAGAGAGAACGCCCAGGATTGAGGGTCCCCTTGTAAGAGCGAGATGACAATTCCCACCCTCTGATCTTCACTCCCCGACGACCGAGGCCGCAGCCGAAAATATAATTTACATGCCTCCCGGAAGGTAAAAAATTTGTCCCGCCCACCAGTGAACCTGTCAGGGAGAGCTACTTTAGGTTCAGATCTGGTTTGCTCCAGGGGGTACAAAACCTTGGACTTAACGTCTGTCAGCTCCATGGACAAACTCTGCAACTGCTGAGCTAGCTGGGCTACTGGATCCATGGTGGCTGGAGAGAAACTTTAGTGTGGTCGGTGAAAATGTCACGCTGTCTCAGGATAGAGGTGGACCGGGGTCTATGCTGACCCTAAACTGGGGTCCTGACTAGTCCCTCTACCTGGAGGTACTGTTAATGGTACAGAGGTCCAGGCCGCCAGCGTAACCCTGTCTCCTGCAGATCCCTGACCACTGTAATCTAGTCCTGAGAAGGACCCTGATTACCACCACAGGGAATGGGCAGGTCTCAGCTTACAAACAGTATAAGACAAACGAGACAGACAAGGGGTAAAGTAAATACTGCCTTTCAACAAAACTTCAACTATAGAGGGAACACAAAAGGTTAAGGAGATAAACAATAAGCGAGGAGAGGATAAACCACAACAGGCACTCTTAGCTTAAAGGTACTGCCACACTAAACAATCCCGCTAGCGATCACGATAACGACGCATACTAATGCGATCACTAGCGGGATTGTTTCTATATCGCTAAGTGCGGCCACATTTAGCAATATAGTTAACGACGCTATCGCCGTTAGCGATCTTCTTAACAACTTTAGCGGTACAAAAGTACCGCTAAATCGCTAAGAAAAGGTGCCACACTAGCGATATATACTTACCCAGCGGGAGCGCCGACGAGAAAATAGGGTCCGGAACGATTCCAGCGACGAGCGAGATCACAGCAGGAAGCTCGTCGCTGGCAGATGCCGCACTGAACAACATCGCTAACGGGATCGCTAAATAGTGACGTTTTTTTTAGCGATCCCGTTAGCGATATTGTTCAGTGTGGCATACCCTTAAGTCTTCTCAGAAACGATCCGCTCTGCTGGTCTGAATGAATGCTTTCACCGACACTCTCCCAGCAGACAGGCAGGTATTTAAAGGAAACCAATTAACAACACATTAATTGCAGCTGAGCGAGGCTGGTGAGTCCAGCACAGAGAGAGAAAGAATTAACTCCCTCAGTGCCGAAAAACACCCAGCACCAGAAACTCAGCTGTGCGAAGTCAGGGTGTGCAATCGCGACGATCTTCGCAGCGACACACCCGTGACAAATCCATACTGAGAGAGTGTCTGTGTGACTCCGAAAATATATAGGGAGATTTAAATTTTTTCCTACATCGTATACAGCTGTACGCTCCTCATACAGTACCATATATCTGCTGGTATTTTTGGTACATTTTTCCCAAACATGAGGAAGTATGGTGGAAGAGGACGCGGACGTGGGCAGGGGGGGCCAGCTGGTACTGATGGTGGTGGTGGTGCATCTGCTGGTAGTGCCAAAAGCACAATAGCACCTAAGGCAGGAGGTGTTGAGCCTGCGTCATCATCTGGCTCCAGAAGGCCTGGAAGTCTCCCTTTTCTGGGAGTAGGTAAACCGCTTTTAAAGCCGGAGTGTTATGAATGTGCTAGAGATGGTTTCTGAGCAGAGGCTCCCTCTGGTGGTTACAGACAGTACTGAACCTTTCAGCGAGGAGTGGCAATCAGGGATCACGGACTAGTCTGATATAAGGGAAATTCCCTCCCATGATGGTTGCCGGTGATCAATTGTTCTTGTCTCAATTGTGGTTCCTTGTTCATTTGGAAGTTTGCTGGAGTCTTGCCTGCATCTCCTGCTTTCAGATAAGATATTTTTTGCTTTTCTTTTTGTACTTGCTTTTTGCATTGTTTTCTGCACTTTTGTGGAGGTCAGCCAGGTCCCCTCCTGGGGCCTGAGCTCCTCACAGTTTATCTGTAGCCACTGTTATTTGCTCATTTGCTTTTTCCTGTTTTTTCAGCGGCTGCAGCTTGGTTTTGTTCACACTGAGATCTGATTTAGCGGGTGGCGAGATCGTGTGATCTCAGTATTTTTGTAATCAGAATTGTTGGATTTTTGTAGGGTTTTCTTGGTTGCAGAAAGTAATCTCTCCTTTCCTATCCTATTTAGTCAGCTTGTGGCCCCAGCGTTTGCTCAATCTATTTTCTGCCTATGTTTGTGTTTTCATCTTGTCTAACCGCCATTATATGTTTGGGGGCTTCCTATTTTCTTTGGAGATCTGCTCCGGGGCAGATAGCTTTCATCTTTCTGCCTTTAGGTGTAGTTATCTCTCAGGCTGTGACGAGGCGTCTAGAATCAACGTAGGAACGCTCCACGGCTACCTCTAGTTGTGTCGTTAGTTTAGGAATCTGCAACCCATCAGTTACCAACATCTCAGGTGTTCTGCTGCCCTGCTGTTGTTCCTGTCCTCCTCAGCTACTGAAACACAACAGTATCACCGGCCATAACTGAAAATTATGTGGTACTCACAGAAGGGAAAAATAGTGTGGAAAGAAAAAAGTTGTCAGAGTTGTCAGAGATTTTTTTTTTTCTGTCTGTTGCATTTTTTCCCTCTTTTTCTCTGGGTGCTGAGGAGGATTTTTTTCCCTCTCTCAATGGAGCTTGCACAGTTGTCTGGCCGTGTGGATCAGCTTGCCACTGAGGTTCAGAGTATTGCTGCATATCTTGCTAGGTTGCCTGTTGTGGAACCTAGGATTCCCATGCCAGATTTGTTTTTAAGGGATCGAGCTAACTTTCAGAATTTCAAAAATAATTGTAAATTGTTTTTTGCCTTAAAATCTAAGTCCTCAGGGAACGCAGCGCAGCAGGTTCAAATTGTCATCTCTCTCCTGCGCGGCGATCCTCAGGATTGGGCTTTTTCCCTGACACCTGGGGATCCTGTTTTGAATGATATTGATGTATTTTTTCTGGCTCTGGGGTTATTGTACGATGAACCTAATGTCACTGATCAAGCAGAAAAAACCTTGTTGGCATTAAATCAGGGTCTTGAAGACGCTGAGTTGTACTGTCAGAAATTCCGAAAGTGGGCAGTCCTGACCAAATGGAATGAAGATGCTTTGGCAGCCCTTTTTCGGAAGGGGCTGTCAGAGAAGGTAAAGGATGTTATGGTGGGATTCCCTGCTCCCTCTGGTCTCAATGATTCTATGTCATTGGCTATTCAAATTGACAGACGTTTGCGTGATCGCAGAGGTATGTGTGAGATAGTGTTGCCTTGTGAGCCAGTTTCTGAGCCCATGCTGTGTGATGGAGTGACTTCTGGGGCACAGCGTCATGAGTTTTGAAAGCGCAATGGGTTATGTTTCTACTGTGGTGACGCCTCTCATGCTATTTCAGTCTGCCCTAAGCGGGGAAGGCGTTTTGCACGCTCAGTTGTCTTGGGAAGTGTTCAGACTAAATTTCTGATGACTGTTACCCTGATTTGCTCCCTGTCCACATTTTCTGCTCAGGCTTTTGTTGATTCAGGAGCAGCTATTAACCTGATGGATTTTGACTTTGCCAAACGTTGTGGGTTTCCCATGATACCCCTGCGGAAGTCTATTCCCCTACTGGGCATTGATTCTACCCCTATGGCGGAGAATAAACCCCAGTTTTCTACTCAGGTGATAATGAGGGTTGAACCAGATCATCAGGAGAGTTGCAAATTTCTGGTGCTGCAAAATCTGCATGACATTATTGTACTAGGTTTCCCTTGGTTACAGTCTCATAATCCTGTTTTGGATTGGAAATCTGTGTCTGTGACCAGTTGGGGCTGCCAATGTGTTAATGCTGACACTCCTGTTTTTTCTGCCTCTCCCAGTCTCAGGATGTTCCTGACTTTTTGACTGATTTTTCGGATGTGTTTAGTGAAAGTAAATCTGCATCCTTGCCCCCTCACAGGAGCTATGATTGCGCTATTGAATTAGTGCCTGGTGGTAAATTTCCTAAAGGTCGCCTTTTTAACTTGTCTGTACCTGAACAAGATGCTATGCAATCTTATATCAAGGAGTCATTGGAGAAGGGTCATATCAGACCATCCTCTTCACCCTTGGGTGACGTTTTTTCTTTGTGGCCAAAAAGGATGGTTCATTGAGGCCGTGTATTGATTATCGTCTCTTGAATAAGATCACTGTGAAGTATAAATATCTGTTACCCTTGATTTCTGACCTGTTTTCCAGAGTGAAAGGTGCTAGTTGGTTTACCAAGCTTGTTCTCAGGGGGGCGTATAACCTTTTTCGCATTAAGCATGGGGATGAATGGAAGACGGTGTTTAATACCCCAGAGGGGCATTTTGAGTACCTAGTGATGCCCTTTGGGCTCACTAATGCTCCTTCCGTCTTCCAATCCTTCATGAATGATATTTTCAGGGATTTTGTGGATAAATTTCTGATTGTTTATTTGGATGATATCTTGATTTTTTCCAATGACTGTGTTCCAGATTTTGAGAGAGAATGCACTGTATGTGAAGGGATCAAAGTGTCTTTTTGGCATACAGAAGGTCTCATTTCTGGGATTCATTTTGTCTCCGTCTGTTATTGAAATGGACCCGGTCAAGGTTCAGGCCATCTGTGATTGGGTCCAACCTACTTCATTAAAGACTCTTCAGAGATTTTTGGGTTTTGCCAATTTTTATCGTAAATTTATTGGTAATTTCTCCGGTATTGTTAAACCATTGACTGATTTGACCAAAAAGGGTTCTGATGTGGTGAATTGGCCTCCTGAGGCAGTTTCTGCGTTTCAGGAACTTAAGCAGAGATTCACTTCTGCTCCTGTTCTACGGCAGCCTGATGTTTCTCTACCGTTTCAGGTGGAGGTTGATGCCTCTGAAATTAGGGCAGGTGCCGTTTTGTCCCAAAGAGATCCAGAGACCTCTAGGAGTAACCCTTGTGCCTTTTTATCCCGAAAATTTTCTCCAACTGAACGTAATTATGACGTAGGTAATCAGGAGTTATTGGCCATGAAGTGGGCCTTTGAAGAGTGGAGACATTGGCTGGAAGGAGCCAAACATCAGGTGGTGGTCCTCACGGACCATAAGAACCTGGTTTATCTCGAATTAGCCAAGCGACTTAATCCCAGGCAGGCCAGGTGGGCCTTGTTTTTCACACATTTTAATTTTGTGGTTTCTTTTCTTCCTGGCACTAAGAATGTTAAGGCGGATGCCCTCTCGAGGAGTTTCTTTGCGGACTCTCCTGAGTTGTCTGATCCTGCTGTTATTTTGAAAGAGGGTGTAGTTCTTTCCGCCATCTCGCCCAATTTGAGACTGGCTCTGGAAGGGAGTCAGGAGGATAAACCTGAGCGCTGCCCTATTGGGAAATTGTTTGTCCCAGACCAGTGGAAGAAGAGTGTGATGTCTGAGATTCATTGTTCCGCGTTGGCTGGTCATCCCGGGATTTTTGGTACCAGAGACTTGGTGAGTCTGTCCTTTAGGTGGCCTACTTTGTCTCGTGACGTCAGGGAATTTGTGCACTCCTGTGGGACTTGCTCTCGCACCAAGCCTTGCTCTCGCTCTAGTGGTTTGTTAATGCCATTACCTGTGCCCAAGAGGCCATGGACCCATATCTCTATGGATTTTATTTCCGACCTCCCTGTTTCTCAGAGAATGACCGTTATCTGGGTAATGTGCGATAGGTTTTCCAAGATGATACATCTTGTGCCATTACCTAAGTTACCTTCCTCCTCCGAATTGGTGCCTTTGTTCCTTCAGCACGTGGTTCGGTTACATTGCATTCCGGAGAACATTGTGTCTGACAGAGGAGTCCAGTTTGTTTCCAGATTTTGGAGGACATTTTGTTCTAAACTTGGTGTTCAATTATCTTTCTCCTCTGCTTTTCATCCTCAGACCAATGGACAAACCGAAAGAACAAACCAGACCTTGGAGACTTATTTGAGATGTTTTGTGTCTGCTGATCAAGATGACTGGGTCTCTTTTTTGCCTTTGGCTGAGTTTGCTCTTAATAATAGGGCTAGCTCTGCCACCTTGATGTCTTCATTTTTCTGCAATTTTGGGTTTTATCCTCGATTTTCTTTGGGACAGGCGGAGGCTTCTGTCTGTCTGGGTGTTGATTCTGTTGTGGAGCGAATGCAGCAGATTTGGGACCAGGTAGTGGAGAGGTTGTCTCTCTCTCAGGAGAAGGCCCAACGGTTTGCCAACCGGCATAGGACTGATGGTCCTCGGTTTAAAGTGGGGGATTTGGTTTGGTTGTCCTCAAGAAATATCCTATGAGGGTTGCATCTCCAAAGTTTAAGCCCAGGTTCATTGGACCTTATAAGATCATGGAGATTCTTAATCCTGTTTCCTTCCGTTTGCTTCTTCCAGGGACATTTAAGATCCATAACGTGTTCCACAAGTCCTTATTGAAGAGGTTTGTCGAGCCACTGGTTCCTATGGCTGCGCCTCCTGACCCTGTTTTGGTTGAGGGCAATCTGGAGTATGTGGTTGAGAAAATATTGGATTCTCGTTTTTCTAGACAGAAACTCCAGTATTTGGTTAAGTGGAGAGGTTATGGTCAGGAGGACAATTCTGGGGTGTTTGCTTCGGACATCCATGCTAGGAGACTGATCCGTGCCTATCACCGAGCTCATCCTGATTGGCCTGGTTGCACAAGTGAGGGTTCGGTGACCCCTCCTCAAGGGGGGGTACTGTTATGAATGTGCTAGAGATGGTTTCTGGGCAGAGGCTCCCTCTGGTGGTTACAGACAGTACTGAACCTTTCAGCAAGGAATGGCAATCTGGGATCACTGACTGGTCTGATATAAGGGAGGTTCCCTCCCATGATGGTTGCCGGTGATCAATTGTTCTTGTCTCAATTGTGGTTCCTGGTTCATTTGGAAGTTTGCTGAGTCTTGCCTGCATCTTCTGCTTTCAGATAAGATATTTTCTTCTTTTATTTTTGTGCTTGCTTTTTGCTTAGTTCTCTGCACTTTTGTGGAGGTCAGCCGGGTCCCCTCCTGGGGCCTGAGCTCCTCTCAGTTTATCTGCAGCCACTGTTATTTGTTCATTTGCTTTTTCCTGTTTTTTCAGTGGCTGCGGATTAGTTTTGTTACACCAGAGATCTGATTTAGGTGGTGGCGCTCGTGTGATCTCAGGTGTTTTTGCAATCATAAGAGTTGGTATTTTTTAGGGGTTTTTTTGGATTGCAGTAAGAATTCTTTCCTGTACTTTTCTGTCTAGACAGATTGGGCCCCAGCGTTTGCTCATTCTATTTTCTGTCTGTGTCTGTGCTTCTTCTTGTCTACATGTTTGGGGGCTTCCTATTTTTTTGGGGATCTGCTCCGGGGCAGATAGCTTTCCTCTTTCTGCCTTTAGGTGTAGTTATCTCTCAGGCTGTGACGAGGCGCCTAGGATCAACGTAGGAACGCTCCACGGCTACTTCTAGTTGCGTGGTTAGTTCAGGTTACTGCAATCCAATAGGTTCCAGCCTCTCTGGTGTATTGCCGTTTTTTGCTTTTTCTCCTCAGCTGCCTAAACATAACAGGAGACGTGTGGAGACAAGCTGGGGGGCAAGAGCCATAGCAGGGCTCAACCCCAGGTCTGAGCGCCAGAAACCGGACCCCTGGAGCCCGAGGCTGAGAGGGTGAAGTAAAGTCCCAGCAGCAGAATCCAGAGGACGGCAGGTTCTCTGTCCCAATTAAGACTCTTCATCAAAGCAGCAGCATATGTGAGCCGGAGACTCCAGAAGTGAGTGATTCCTGAAACAGGTTACAGCTGCATGTTATGAAAGTGAAGTTCAACTTAAATAAGAGACAGAGAGCAATAGGAACTTGTGAGTCAATGCCTCACAGAACAGCGCTAGAAAGGAGACCTCACATCCCACCTGTAATAAGGGGATCCTAAACAGCTTTCATGCTGACCTACTCCAGTACGACCTGTATTCAATGCCCTGGATGCTTTGCCTGCAAAACTGTAAGTAAATCTTTGGAAACTACAACTCACTGACTGTTTCTCAGTTTCTTCCTGCGTCACCCATTGCACTCAGCCACATCTCCCAGCACCATTACCACCTTTCACTACATCTACCTGCCCTGGGATATCATAGTCTCACCTGTGGGAGACTGTACCAACTCTGCTGCAACTCACCATCTATCCCAGAGGATCTGCACCGCAGCGCTGGTCACCATTTACCAGATACCACAGGTGGCGTGACGAATACCTACACTACAAGCTCTAACATCCCCTGTAAATAATCCCCCTTTCATTGGATGCCCAGGGCCACGGACCGGGTCACCGCCGCTGTGACACATCCCTTCAATACACCGGCCAAGTACCGGGTATCCCACTGCCCTAGCGGGCGATCCAAAGACACCATTTGGTAATGCAACACCTGACCCAACAAACCTGACCTGTGAATAAAAGAATGCTTCAAACTGTACCACACATCCATGGACTACTAAATTAATTTCTGACTTACACAACTCATGTATGCCAACCTGATGCACTCTACACAATTTACGTAATGCGGCCACATTATAAAATTCACATACCAGGAAAACACTAGATCAATTCCAATATAGGGTCACTTGTGGGGGGTTTCTACTGTTTAGGCACACCAAGTGGCTATCCAAATGCGACATGACGCCCCCAGACCATTTCTTCAAAGTCTGCATTCTAAAGTGTCACGTCTTCCCCTCCAAGCCCTGCCATGTGCCCAAACAGTAGTTTTCCCCCACATATGGGATATATGTGTACTCAGGCGATATTGCACAACAAGTTTTGGGGTTCATTTTCTCCTACTATTCTTGAGAAAATAAAAAATTGGGGCTAAAAAACCTTTTTGTGGAAATGTTTTATTTTTTTTCTTTAGCTCAACGTTGTAAGTTTCTGTGACGAACTTGTGAGTTCAAAGTGCAAACCACACATTTTTATAAGTTCCTTGAGGGGTCTAGTTTCCAAAATGGGGTCACTTGTGGGGGTTTTCACTGTTTAGGCATATCAGGGGTTCTCCAAATGCGACATGGCATCCGATCTCAATTCCAGCCAATTTTGCATTCAAAAATCAAACAGTGTTCATTCCCTTCCGAGCCCTGCTGTATGCCCAAACATTAGATTTCCCACAACATATGGGGTATCAGTGTACTCAGGAGAAATTGCACAACAAATTTTGGAGTCCATTTTCTCTTGTTACCCTCATATGAAAAATGGGTCGAAAGTAAAATTTTTCTGAAAAAAAGTTAACTATACATTTTTTCCTTCCACATTGCTTCAATTCCCGTGAAGCACCTGAAAGAGTAATAAACTTCTTTAATGTGGTTTTGAGTACCTTGATGGGTGCAGTTTTTAGAATGGTGTCACTTTGAGTATTTCCTGTCATATAGGCCCCTCAAAGTCATTTCAAATGTGATGTGGCCCCCAAAAAATGGTTTTGTAAATTTTGTTGGAAAAATGAGAAATCGCTGGTCAACTTTTAATCTTTCTAACAAAAAAAATTATGTTTCAAAAACTGTGCTGGAGTAAAGTTGGCATGTGTGAAATGGTATTTATTAACTATTTTGCGCAATGTATCTCTCTGATTTAAGGGCATAAAAATTAGAAGTTTGAAAATTGCAACATTTTTCGCCAAATTTCCAATTTTTTCACAAATAAATGCAAGTCATATTAAACAAATTTTACCACTATAATGAAAAAACAGTCTCAGAATCAGTTGGCTCCATTCGTTCCAAAGTTATTACTTCATAAATTGACAGTGGTCAGAATTGTAAAATTTGGCTTGGTCATGAAGGTGAAAAAACGCTCAAGGGTGAAGGGGTTAAGCATTTGATCATATATAATAGGTATTGAGGTTTTTTTTACATTGGACAATTCTTATAGGTCAGTAATTCTGCAATGACACTTAATTATGGACAAGCACACAGCAGTTATTATCGACAGCCTGTCGTCCTTCTGCATTACGCATGCATGAACCAGAGTGTGCTCTGCCAGACCACGCCAAGCAGCCAGATACATCATGTACTACTGGAATAATATTTGACAGGCAGGGATGAAAGTCTGCGGATCCAGCTGGGCTTGGGTGACTCATTCAGCTAGAACCATGGATATGAGACTCTGCAATATTTAGGGAAAACTAGATGAGCAACAAAGGGAAAACCTGGCAGCTGCTCCTACCCTGGAACTACCAGTCTTGTTGTGTACGGAGACAATATAACATTGCAGCCAATTTTATTTTACAGACGCAGAGGAAGTCACAAAAGAAACAAAACAGCAACTGCAATAAAATTCAGATAGATAACACTGGCATACAGTGATTTTGGTGCCAACGATGTCTGAACAGTTTTATATTAAGCTTATGGTGCTGATTAAGAATATGACTTTGGTTTTGCCAGATTGGCTCTAGTTTCTAAGATATTTAATAGTTTATTAAATACAGTAGAATTCTGGCTTTAAAAAGTCGCTTTTATAGCATTGTAAGTCTACAAATTGAAACACAAAATAATTATATGAGATATTTCATAAGTCACATTGGGGGGATGCATTATTTTCGTGGATGAATTATCTCAAAAACTAGAACAAATTCAGTAAAATGAGATTTTTTTTAATTCAGCACCCTCAAAATACCCTAAATCCATTCAAAAAATCCTTGGCACCTGAAAAAAAAAAATATTACATGGATGACTATGGGCTGTGTATTATACTATATGTATGTCTATGGGCTGTGCATTATATTACATGTGTGACTATGCGATGTGTATTATACTATATGTATGTCTAGGGGCTGTGCATTATACTACATGGATGACTATAAGCTGTGCATTATACTATATGTATGTCTATGGGCTGTGCATTATACTATATGTATGTCTATGGGCTGTGCATTGCGATTTTTTTATCAGTAAGATGTAATATAAGATATATTTATTTTTCAGTAAGATGAACTTACAAAAATGAACTTTCTTAGGGCATAAATTGGCCAATCCATGTGTGCCCATCGACCACGGCAAGGTGACCTCCCTCTGATGGGTCCCTGTTCTACTGTACATACCTCTCTTGAGGAGTCTGTCTCTCCCGGGCCATGAGCCTACAATTCAAATGGGTAAGGAGAACTGATGAAAATCACATGCTGGTCAATGGGAGGAGTGCAGAGTCAGGCTGGAGGCAGCCACACCTATAATAGTAAAATATAAAGAAAAAAAACTGTTTTCTTTTTATAGATAGATAGGTAGGAAAATAATAATCACTACTCTTTACACTGACACTGCAGTTGCTTAGTTACAATAAACTTTTTTTCAATGAGCTGTAAATAATGCGGCACTAAGAGGAGAGCAGAAATTGTACAATGGCGTACAGAGGAAAGAATAAATCTAATATCAGGCTGCCATATATCATATGAAGTCTTAGGGGGACAAAATAATCTTTAGAATAAATACAAACCATAGATTAAAAAACAACTTGAAAAATAAATAAAAAAGTTAAAAAAAACTGAAATAAAAAAATAAACAAAAAAATTGCTAAAAAATAAAAGAAAACATAAAACTAATCCGAAGTCTTCTTGCTTCGCACTTGCTCCTGGTAGGTGGTGATAGACAGAAATGACTTGATGGCTGAACAATCGTCATACAAATGACCATCTGCTGAAGCAACAATGGTTTCGCCGATGCTGCTGTGCACATTTTAGTCAATACTGGCACCTGCAGTATTCAAACTAACCATTCATGTTCTATAACTGAGGGTGATGGACAAATTCACTTTTTGGGAATATTCTGAAAAGAAAAGTTTATTTCTGATGAAAAAAAGGTTCTAGATCATGACTGTCTCCAGCTGTAACAATCCTTTATTGTTAAATTGAAGATCAATATTGTTGTGAATGGGTTTGAGATGAGTTCTGAGCAGAGGCTCCCTCTGGTGGTTACAAGCGGTACTAGTGAGGATTGGGAATCAGGTGTTACTGATTGGTCTTATTTAAGGGAATTATTTTCCCATCAGGGTTGCCGGTGATCAATTGTTCTGGTCTGAATCCTTCTTTCCAGTTTCCCTTGTAGCCTGCTTTGTCGTGTCTGCATCTCCTGCTATCAGATAAGACAATTTCTTATTTTGTGTTTTTGCTATATTTTTGCATTTTGTCCTGCACTTCTGTGGGGGCCTTCTGGGTCCCCTCCGGGGGCTTTTGCCCTCTCAGTTTGGTCCAGCCACTGTGTTTTGTACTTTTGCTTTTTGCAGTTTTTTCAGTGTCTGCTGTTTTTGTTACACCAGAGAACTAATTTAGGTGGTAGAGGTCGTGTGATCTCAGGTGATTTTGAAATTAGTAGAGTTGGTGTTTTTCAGGGTTTTCTGGGATTGCAGTAAGTACCCTTCCTGTCCTTTTCTATTTAGATAGTTTGGGCCCCAGCGTTTGCTCATACTATTTTCTTTCTGTGTCAGTATTTCCTCTTGTCTAACCGCCATTACATGTTTGGGGGCTTTCTATTATCTTTGGGGTTCTGCTCCGGGGCAGATAGCTTTCCTATTTCTATCTTTAGGTGTAGTTAGTTTCTCAGGCTGTGACGAGGCGTCTAGGACCATCGTAGGAACGCTCCACGGCTGCCTCTAGTTGCGGTGGTTAGTCAGGGTACTGCAATCTCATAGATTCCAACTGCTCTGGTGTATTTCCTTTTTTACCTGCACTCCTCAGCTACCGTAACATAACAGTATCACCGGCCATAAAAATTGTATGGTACTCACAGAAGGGAAAAAATATTTTGAAGGAAGAAAAGTTGTCAGAGATATTTTTCTGTTTGTTGCATTTTTTTTTTTTTTTTTTTTTTTTTTTCCCTCTGTATCTCTGGGTGCTGGGGAGGATCTTTTCTCCCAATGGAGTTTGCACAGTTGTCTGGCCGTGTGGATCAGCTTGCCACTGAGGTTCGGAGTATTGCTGCATATCTTGCTAGGTTGCCTGTTGTGGAACCTAGGATTCCCATGCCAGATTTGTTTTCAGGGGATCGAGCTAAGTTTCAGAATTTCAAAAATAATTGTAAATTGTTTCTTGCCTTAAAATCTAAGTCCTCAGGAAACGCAGCGCAGCAGGTTCAAATTGTCATCTCTCTCCTGCGCGGCGATCCTCAGGATTGGGCTTTTTCCCTCACACCTGGGGATCCTGTTTTGAGTGATGTTGATGCATTTTTTCAGGCTTTGGGGTTATTGTACGATGAGCCTAATGTCACTGATCAAGCTGAAAAAACCTTGTTGGCATTAAATCAGGGGCTTGATGACGCTGAGTTATACTGTCAGAGATTCCGTAGGTGGGCAGTCCTGACCAAATGGAATGACGACGCTTTGGCGGCCCTTTTCCGGAAGGGTCTGTCGGATAATGTAAAGGATGTTATGGTGGGATTCCCTGTCCCCTCTGGTCTCAATGATTCTATGTCATTAGCGATTCAAATTGACAGACGTTTGCGTGAGCGGAGAAGTATGCGTGGAGTGGTGTTGCCTTGTGAGCCAGCTGCTGAGCCCATGCAGTGTGATGGAGTGGTGTCTGGGGCACAGCGTCATGAGTTTCGAAAGCGCAATGGGTTATGTTTCTACTGTGGTGATGCCTCTCATGCTATTTCAGTCTGCCCTAAGCGGGGAAAGACGTTTTGCACGCTCAGTTGTCTTGGGTAGTGTTCAGACTAAGTTTTTATTAACTGTCACTCTGATATGCTCTCTGTCCTCATTTTCTGCTCAGGCTTTCGTTGATTCTGGAGCAGCTATTAACCTGATGGATTATGATTTTGCTAAACGTTGTGGATTTCCCTTGATACCCCTACAGAAGTCTATTCCCCTACTGGGGATCGATTCTACCCCTTTGGCTGAGAATAAACCCCAGTTTTCTACTCAGGTGATAATGAGGGTTGAACCTGATCACCAGGAGTGCTGCAAATTTTTGGTTCTATATAATCTGCATACATTATCGTGCTGGGTTTCCCTTGGTTACAGTCTCATAATCCTGTTTTGGATTGGAAATCTGTGTCTGTAACCAGTTGGGGCTGCCAATGTGTTAATACCAACACTCCTGTTTTTTCTGCCTCCCCCCAGGCTGAGGATGTTCCTGACTTTTTGTTTGATTTTTCTGATGTGTTTAGCGAAAGTAAATCTGCATCCTTACCTCCCCATAGGAGCTATGACTGCGCTATTGAATTAGTGCCAGGTAGTAAATTCCCTAAGGGTCGCCTTTTTAACTTGTCTGTACCTGAACATGACGCTATGCGGTCTTATATCAAGGAATCATTGGAGAAGGGTCATATCAGACCATCCTCTTCACCCTTAGGTGCCGGTTTTTTCTTTGTGGCCAAAAAAGATGGTTCATTAAGGCCGTGTATTGATTATCGTCTCTTGAACAATATTACTGTGAAATATCAATACCCGTTACCCTTGATTTCTGACCTGTTTTCCAGGGTGAAAAATGCTACTTGGTTTACCAAGCTTGACCTCAGGGGGGCGTATAACCTTATTCGCATTAAGCACGGGGATGAATGGAAGACGGCATTTAACACCCCTGAAGGCATTTTGAGTACCTTGTGATGCCCTTTGGGCTCACTAATGCTCCTTCCGTCTTCCAGTCCTTCATGAATGACATTTTCAGGGATTTTGTGGACAAGTTTCTGATTGTTTATTTGGATGATATCTTGATTTTTTCTAATGACTGGGACTCTCATGTGAAACATGTTCGAACTGTATTCCAGATTTTGAGAGAGAATGCTCTGTATGTGAAGGGATCAAAGTGTCTTTTTGGCGTACAGAAGATCTCATTTCTGGGATTCATTTTGTCCCCATCTGTTATTGAAATGGACCCGGTCAAGGTTCAGGCCATCTGTGATTGGGTCCAACCTACTTCATTAAAGGCTCTTCAGAGATTTTTGGGTTTTGCCAATTTTTATCGTAAATTTATTGGTAATTTCTCTGTTATTGTTAAACCATTAACTGATTTGACCAGAAAGGGTTCTGATGTGGTGAATTGGCCTCCTGAGGCAGTCTCTGCGTTTCAGGAACTTAAGCAGAGATTCACTTCTGCTCCTGTTCTACGGCAGCCTGATGTTTCTCTGCCATTTCAGGTGGAGGTTGATGCCTCTGAAATTGGGGCAGGTGCCGTTTTGTCCCAAAAAGATCCAGAGACCTCTAAAAGTAACCCTTGTGCCTTTTTCTCTCGAAAATTTTCTCCTACTGAACGTAATTATGACGTGGGTAATCGGGAGTTATTGGCCATGAAGTGGGCTTTTGAAGAGTGGAGACATTGGCTGGAGGGAGCCAAACATCAGGTGGTGGTCCTTACGGACCATAAGAATCTGGTCTATCTGGAATCTGCCAAGCGACTCAATCCTAGACAGGCCAGGTGGGCCTTGTTTTTCACACGTTTTAATTTTGTGGTTTCCTTTCTTCCTGGCACTAAGAATGTTAAGGCGGATGCCCTCTCGAGGAGTTTCCTTGCGGACTCTCCTGAGCTATCTGATCCCTCTGTTATTTTGAAGGAGGGTGTAGTTCTTTCCGCCATCTCGCCTAATTTGAGACTTGCTCTGGAGGGGTGTCAGGAGGATAGGCCCGAGCGCTGCCCTGTTGGAAAATTGTTTGTCCCGGACCAATGGAAAAAGAGTGTGATGTCTGAGATTCATTGTTCCGCATTGGCTGGGCATCCCGGAATTTTTGGTACCAGAGACTTGGTTAGTCGGTCCTTTTGGTGGCCTACCTTGTCTCGCGATGTCAGGGAATTTGTGCAGTCCTGCGGGACTTGCTCTCGCTCCAAGCCTTGCTCTCGCTCTAGTGGTTTGTTGATGCCATTGCCTGTGCCCAAGAGACCATGGACCCATATCTCTATGGATTTCATTTCCGATCTTCCTGTTTCTCAGAGAATGACCACCATCTGGGTAATTTGTGATAGGTTTTCCAAAATGATACATCTTGTGCCATTACCTAAGTTGCCTTCCTCCTCTGAATTGGTGCCGTTGTTCCTTCAGCACGTGGTTCGTTTACACGGCATTCCTGAGAACATTGTGTCTGACAGAGGAGTCCAGTTTGTTTCCAGATTTTGGAGGACTTTTTGTTCTAAACTGGGTGTTCAATTGTCTTTCTCCTCGGCATTTCATCCTCAGACCAATGGTCAAACTGAGAGAACAAACCAGACATTGGAGACTTATCTAAGATGCTTTGTGTCTGCTGATCAGGATGACTGGGTCTCTTTTTGCCTTTGGCTGAGTTTGCTCTTAATAATAGGGCTAGCTCTGCCACTTTGATGTCTCCGTTTTTCTGTAATTCTGGGTTTCACCCTCGATTTTCTTCAGGACAGACGGAGGCTTCTGTCTGTCCAGGTGTTGACTCTGTTGTTGAGCGTATGCAGCAGATTTGGGACCAGGTAGTGGAGAGGTTGTCCCTCTCTCAGGAGAAGGCCCAGCGGTTTGCTAACCGGCATAGGACTGATGGTCCTCGGTTTTAAAGTGGGGGACTTGGTCTGGTTGTCCTCAAAGAATATTCCTATGAGAGTAGCATCTCCTAAATTTAAGCCTAGGTTCATTGGACCTTATAAGATCATGGAGATTATTAATCCTGTTTCTTTTCGTTTGCTTCTTCCAGGGACATTTAAGATCCATAACGTGTTCCACAAGTCCTTGTTGAAGAGGTTTGTTGAGCCAGTGGTTCCTGCTGCTGTGCCTCCTGACCCTGTTTTGGTTGAGGGCAATCTGGAGTATGTGGTTGAGAAAATATTGGATTCTCGTTTTTCTAGACGAAGACTCCAGTATTTGGTTAAATGGAGAGGTTATGGTCAGGAAGATAATTCTTGGGTGTTTGCTTCGGACATCCATGCTAGGAGACTTATCCGTGCGTATCATAGAACTCATCCTGACCGACCTGGTTGCTCAAATGAGGGTTCGGTGACCCCTCCTCAAGGGGGGGTACTGTTGTGAATGGGTTTGAGATGAGTTCTGAGCAGAGGCTCCCTCTGGTGGTTACAAGCGGTACTAGTGAGGATTGGGAATCAGGTGTTACTGATTGGTCTTATTTAAGGGAATCATTTTCCCATCAGGGTTGCCGGTGATCAATTGTTCTGGTCTGAATCCTTCTTTCCAGTTTCCCTTGTAGCCTGCTTTGTCGTGTCTGCATCTCCTGCTATCAGATAAGACAATTTCTTATTTTGTGTTTTTGCTATATTTTTGCATTTTGTCCTGCACTTCTGTGGGGCCTTCTGGGTCCCCTCCGGGGGCTTTTGCCCTCTCAGTTTGGTCCAGCCACTGTGTTTTGTACTTTTGCTTTTTGCAGTTTTTTCAGTGTCTGCTGTTTTTGTTACACCAGAGAACTAATTTAGGTGGTAGAGGTCGTGTGATCTCAGGTGATTTTGAAATTAGTAGAGTTGGTGTTTTTCAGGGTTTTCTGGGATTGCAGTAAGTACCCTTCCTGTCCTTTTCTATTTAGATAGTTTGGGCCCCAGCGTTTGCTCATACTATTTTCTTTCTGTGTCAGTATTTCCTCTTGTCTAACCGCCATTACATGTTTGGGGGCTTTCTATTATCTTTGGGGTTCTGCTCCGGGGCAGATAGCTTTCCTATTTCTATCTTTAGGTGTAGTTAGTTTCTCAGGCTGTGACGAGGCGTCTAGGACCATCGTAGGAACGCTCCACGGCTGCCTCTAGTTGCGGTGGTTAGTCAGGGTACTGCAATCTCATAGATTCCAACTGCTCTGGTGTATTTCCTTTTTTACCTGCACTCCTCAGCTACCGTAACATAACACAATATGGTTGAAATGAACCAAATTAACGTTATTAATTTCCGAATAATCAACTTCGTCTCCTATAAGTTCTACGCTGCATTTTGTAAATGTACGCTCTTTATATAAATGTATCATCTGTAAATATTTTGCAACATGCAGCGCCGCCGCAGGAAATAATGAATGGAATATTAAATATATATCTCTAACATAATAATCTTAAAATAAATACAAAAACTAACTAAAAATATTAAAAACAATTGTAAGGGTGTAAAAAAAGATAGAAGTAATACAAATGTAAATAATAACTAAAGTTATTGAAAGAAATTAATGATAATCATATTTACAGCAATTACTGCTTCTAACAGTATTGTAAAATAGGACTCACGTGTATCCCTCCATTACATCTCCTGGAGTGAAAAGGATTGCTACCCCGACCTACGACATAAATCATCACCACATAATAGGCTGTTGTTGTTTTTTTCCTAAAATGACCATTCATTTCATTATTTACTAAGTGTCTCCATAGAAACGACTTCTCCATGGAAGGCGAATAATGAAACAATATTTAATGAATCCATATAGATATCCAGCCTTGTAAGAAAACACCCCTACTTTCTTCTCCATCCTGAGTGTTGGGTGTATGTTATGTTTTCAGAAAAGAAACTCATATTATTACCAATGTACATGAAAAATATTTAAAGAATCTTTCCCATCAAGTTTTAATCTTCTTAATATACTGCAGTCACCATATTACGTAGCGCTGTGTACTTACAATTGCTCAATTTGCCTTTCTACCCTGTTAATTCTTCTCTTTTCTCTGCTCTATGTAGAAACAGAAAGTCTCTTGTCCCTGCATTTATCATTCCCCTGTTCTGCCTCTGACCCAGCTGCTCTTCTCCCTGCCAGGGACTTTTGCAGTGACTTATGACTCATGCAGCGAAAAGAGACTCCCTGTTTGTACCTAGAGCTTCCAAGGATTTTAGCTAGTCAGTTTTTAATTGTAGGGGGGAAACTGGGATGATGAAGACGTTTGTGGCAACAGGGGGGTTGTTATGGTGTATTTTGTAGTTTTATAGATTAATGTTTGTATGTGTGTGATAAAAGTAATGTTATGTTTTATTCCTACGGCCGTTTTTGTGTGTTCGGTTCTCCTACAAGCTATGCGTAAGGCCTTCCCTAGGAATGTGGGAGGAAGAGAAACATACAGTAGATAGGGATACAGTTTGCACTACACTGGGGAGTTTCCAGGTTAGGGGAGTGAGTCAGTCAGTGAGACAGGCCGAGTCCAGGACTCAGTCAAGTACAAGTTCAGAGAGAGAGAGAGTGGAGTGGAGAGCAAAGCTGGTCAAGACAGTGTTAGCAGGAGCAAGAAGCAGATGCTACAGAGCTGAACAGGTGCTGTCAGGTTGAGTTTCAACACAGCATGAAGACACATTCTGAGGTTCGTCTGGATGCCGGGACAGTCTTGGGCTTGAGGTCCGGAAGGGGTATTGAGAGCCATATCCCTGTTCCATCTGTGAGGAAGATGTCAGCCAGGTTGCAGACAAAGGAAAGGATAGTGATCCTCAGGGAAGAAGTTACGCCAGAAGGAGAGTCCCTAGGGCCAGCTAGGACTGTTGGGTTAGGGACAAGTCGAGCAGAAAGGAGATGAAGACTGACAGGCCAGGAAACATCACTAAAATGGGACTATGTCTTATTCTATATGCTGCAGCCATGTGTAACCGAATTGAACAGCAAAGTTAAACCTGTTAACCCGGACTCAAAGGTCTCCTGTCTTGTCTGAAGCTACAGCCGGACCCGATTTCATGGATGGGGTGGTAGAATGCACTCCTGAAGGAACTGTGAGTAAAGAACCTACTGTACCACATCACACCCAAAGGTCTCTTGTCTTTTCTAAATCTACAGCCAGACCTGATTTCATGGATAGGGAGGTAGAACGTACTCCTGAAGGAACAGTGAGTAAAGAACCAACTCCACCGCATCACACCCAAAGGTCTCCTGTCTTGTCTGAAGCTACAGCTGGACCCGATTTCATGGATGGGGAGTTAGAAACTGCTCCTGAAGGAACAGTGAGTAAAGAACCAACTACACCGCACCACACACTCATTACTGACTCCTGTTTAGAAGAGGGGGTTTCAGGGCAATCAGAACTGCGTTCCGGCCTACAGCAAGCCGGTCCTGTACACCCCTTCAAGTGACCCTGCTCGCAGCCTCCCCTCTACACAATCACATTATATCTTAATGGAAATAGATGAATTAGTTGGGTAGAAGGGCAAAATGAGCAATTGTAAGTACACAGTGCTATATAATATGATTAATGAAATATATTAAACAAAATAACAATTTTGGATGGAAGGAGTGCTTCTTTAAAGGCAGCCTTTACAAGATTTTTTGTGAAATAATCTGAGTACCTCCTCCATTTGGTTCACTGGTTCTGATTCTGGAACAGTTATTCTTTTTCTTCTGTGTCCATCGGTTCAAAAGTTATGCCCTTTTGATGAGGAATAAGCAAATTTTCCCTTTTAAAGAAGCACTTCTCTTCCCATCAAAATTTTTATCCTCTTAATATATTGCAGTCATCATATAACATAGCATAGCACTGTGCACTTAGGCTGGTTTCCCACTTGCGTCTGGAAGAAAGTTGTCAGTCAGAAACTCTATATACTTTGCAGAGGTCATTTTCACACATTCAGGAACCTTAAAGGGCCCTACCAGCTGTTTCCCCATGATTCCGGACATGGTGGCCATCCACCAACCATCCACTACTCCATCCATCTGGACCATCCAGGGTTGCTCAACACTCATCAGTAAACAAGACTGTTTGAAAATTAGTCTTCGTGTATGTCTGGGCCCACTGCAACCGTTTCTGCTTGTGAGCATTGTTTAGGTGTGGCCGAATAGTAGGTTTATGCACCACAGCAAAGCCTTAGGCCGGCGTCACACTAGCGAGTTTGATGAGAGTTAGTCGCACGACTTACTCGCATCAACACCCGGCACGGCCGCCCGCTCTCGGACCAGAGTGCGCGGCTGCATGTATTTCTATGCTGCCGCGCACTCTGGTCCGAGAGCGGGCGGCCGTGCGGGGTGTTGATGCGAGTAAGTCGTGCGACTAACTCGCATCAAACTCGCTAGTGTGACACCGGCCTTAGAAAAATCCTACACCTTGAGATTCGAGGGACTCCAGAGGCACCAGCAGCTTCAAATATCTGTTTGCTGGTTTGTAATGGCTTTGTAGCAGCTGCTCTCTTAATCCGAAGAACTTGCCAGGCAGAAACCTTCCTCATTCTGTCTTTATCAGCACGAACACATCTGTGCTCAGAATCAGCCACAAATCTCTTAACAGTACGATGATCACTCTTAAGTTTTCGGGAAATATCTAATGTTTTCATCCCTTGACCAAGGAATTGCACTATTTGATGCTTTTCAGCAGCAGATAGATCCTTTTTCTTTCCCATGTTACTTGAAAACTCTGGCCTGCTTAATAGTGTGGAACATCCAGTTTTCCTTTTATTGGGCTCACATGCCAAATTAATTATCACAGGTTTCTGAGATTGATTTCAGTTATCCAAAGAACCCTGAGACACAATACCATCAATGGGTTTCATTTACAAAAAGAAACCAAAAACGCTATGACACTTAAAACCGATTTGCATAATAATTTGGAACATAGTGTGTATATATATATATATATATATATACATATATATATGTATATATATATATATATACACACACACACACATGTCATTGTGACATACAGTATATATATATATATTTATAGTTCATACACTTCTACATAGTATAATAGCCGCTAATTTAATTGCCGGCTTCTGTAAAATTACAGAACTCGGCATGAAATGACACATGGTTTACATACAGTTAACCATGTCATTTCATGTAGTTTGATATATGGTTTTCACTAACAATTACATGAGTGTATGTGTTCAAAAGTGCAAAATTTCATACATGTAGGGGTTAATTAAATGTGTAAATTCGTTGAAAAAAAATGCGTGTAGAAGTGCATGAACTATAAATATACAGTCAGGGCCAGAAATATTTGGACAGTGACACAATTTTCGCGAGTTGGGCTCTGCATGCCACCACATTGGATTTGAAATGAAACCTCTACAAGAGAATTCAAGTGCAGATTGTAACGTTTAATTTGAAGGGTTGAACAAAAATATGTGTTAGAAAATGTAGGAATTGTACACATTTCTTTACAAACACTCCACATTTTAGGAGGTCAAAAGTAATTGGACAAATAAACATAACCCAAACAAAATATTTTTATTTTCAATATTTTGTGGCGAATCCTTTGGAGGCAATCACTGCCTTAAGTCTGGAACCCATGGACATCACCAAACGCTGGGTTTCCTCCTTCTTAATGCTTTGCCAGGCCTTTACAGCCGCAGCCTTCAGGTCTTGCTTGTTTGTGGGTCTTTCCCTCTTAAGTCTGGATTTGAGCAAGTGAAATGCATGCTCAATTGGGTTAAGATCTGGTGATTGACTTGGCCATTGAAGAATGTTCCATTTTTTGCACTCATGAACTCCTGTGTAGCTTTGGCTGTATGCTTGGGGTCATTATCCATCTGTACTATGAAGCGCCGTCCAATCAAGTTTGCAGCATTTGGCTGAATCTGGGCTGAAAGTATATCCGGTACACTTCAGAATTCATCCGGCTACTCTTGTCTGCTGTTATGTCATCAATAAACACAAGTGACCCAGTGCCATTGAAAGCCATGCATGGCCATGCCATCACGTTGCCTCCACCATGTTTTACAGAGGATGTGGTGTGCCTTGGATCATGTGCCGTTCCCTTTCTTCTCCAAACTTTTGGCTTCCCATCATTCTGGTACAGGTTGATCTTTGTCTCATCTGTCCATAGAATACTTTTCCAGAACTGAGCTGGCTTCTGGAGGTGTTTTTCAGCAAATTTAACTCTGGCCTGTCTATTTTTGGAATTGATGAATGGTTTGCATCTAGATGTGAACCCTTTGTATTTACTTTCATGGAGTCTTCTCTTTACTGTTGACTTAGAGACAGATACACCTACTTCACTGAGAGTGTTCTGGACTTCAGTTGATGTTGTGAAGGGGTTTCTCTTCACCATGGAGAGTATTCTGCGATCATCCACCACTGTTGTCTTCTGTGGGCTCCCAGGTCTTTTTGGATTGATGAGTTCACCAGTGCTTTCTTTCTTTCTCAGGATGTACCAAATTGTAGATTTTGCCACTTCTAATGTTGTAGCAATTTCTTGGATGAGTTTTTTTCTGTTCTTGCAGCTTAAGGATGGCTTGTTTCACCTGCATGGAGAGCTCCTGTGACCGCATGTTTCCTTCACAGCAAAACCTTCCAAATGCAAACACCACACCTCAAATCAACTCCGGCCCTTTCATCTGCTTAATTGAGAATGACATAACAAAGGGATTGCCCACACCTGTCCATGAAATAGCCTTGGAGTCATTTGTCCAATTACTTTTGGTCCCTTTAAAAACAGGGTGGCACATGTTAAGGAGCTGAAACTCCTAAACCATTCATCCAATTTTAATGTGGATACCCTCAAATGAAAGCTGAAAGTCTGAACTTCAACTGCATCTGATTTGTTTTGTTTACAATTCATTGTGGTAATGTCTAGAACCAAAATTAGATAAATGTTGTCTCTGTCCAAATATATATGGACCTAACTGTATGTATATATATATATATATATATTATATATATGTCTCAATGACATATATATATATATATATATATATATATGTTTCTATGTGTATATATATTCTTTCTTTTGTGATTTATAAACTATAATTTGGATCCATTATATGTCGGTTTTGCTAGCCACCGACAAAATCTCGCCAGACGGATATCAAACGGATGTGAAACGTACGCTCAGATGCGACAAAATCGCATCCTCGCATTCCAATCGGATGACAGATGGAGCAATGTTCAGAAAACATTTGTGCGATTATCGGCCGTCAAAAACGGTCCGATTTTTTAGACGGTGTGTGTGACTCCAGCCTAAGGCTAGGTTCATATTGCGTTTTACCAGCCCGTTCAACACATAGCGTTGACGGGATGGTAACAGTATAGCATAATGCAATCGCGTTATGCTATACCCGCTAGCGCAGAGGAATCAGCAGATGACTCATCTGCGCTAGCGGTGACGGAGCCCAGACGCTGCAGCCCGCGTCCGAGGCTCCGTCACTGAATGATGGCACGTCGCTAACGCATGCCGCTGTACGGCATGTGTCGCGATTTGCCCTCAAATGGGGGTGAATGGCAGCGTTAACGGACTGCCATAACGCAGTATGAACCCAACCTGCTTAAATTCATCAGCTCATCTGACAGTATCACAAGTGACAGGCCTAAATACACAGCTCAGGAGATAGTATCACACATGACAGACGATACATGCTGGCTTAGCTACATGTGTCACATGAAGCTTCGTTTGCTTATTTCTGGGAACACTCAATCATGTAGAATTATGGAAATACTGGGTATTTATACTGGATTTAGGTAATAGCTGAGGAGTCACCCCTGTGATGAGAAATGTCACTGGAATAGATGCCGCGATTATCACCATGTTATCTACAACTGCCTCTCAGTGTTCCCCGCACTCTGCATTCCGGAAAGAGAGGATGTCATTGTCACCTTCCATTAGGTCGTGTGTTCACTTTCTCCAGAATGTTTAGCTGTCACATAGTGTGAGGTCCGGCTCCGCTCCATTGCGGGCCAACTGACTGAGCGCAAAACTGGGAAAATCCGTAATTACACTCTGAGAGAACATTATAGCTGAACACAATGAAAATTATTATTATATATAAACAGGACCCCCCCCTGCGAAACCAGCAACCATGGATGAAGGGTGAAACAGGCCAAGACACAGATGCATAATCAAGTAGATCCTATGGGGGAGGGTAGGGCTGCTGTAAGTGTGTACTACATCCTAGATCAATCACAGTAAAGACAGATAAAAATGGCATGCATAATCAAGCTGGTTTGGCAGTGTCGAGGTCAGATCTGAAATGTCCGGATGTCTTGTCCGGACCTGGTCGGCCTTTATCTGCGCTCGCCCTTCTGGCGCCATGGGAGTGCAGAAAATTTTTTTTCCAGTTTGTCCAGGAGCGCTTCTGGCTGATTCATTAATTGCTCCAAATATTTCAAGGAATATCTAATCTATAATATAACGCTGGGAGCGTCACTCGCCGAAGCCTTTATAGACTGCGCAAGTGTGATGCACCTGCGCAGTCTGGCTCCAGACAGAAGACGGCATCCAGCGGTGAGGACTGTGTATGGCACCAGAGATCGCGGTACGCATAGACACTGAATGCATACCGCGATCTCCGGTTCCATACCTACATACTTACCTGACCAGGAGGAGCGTTGCAGCGGCGCTTCTCTTGCCGGAGACCGGGGCAGGGGACTGCGTCGGAATCGCGCATGCGCATAGTGCTCTCCGGCGCCATTGTACTGAAGACACATTTGCAGTGTGTCTTCAGCAATATGGCGCCGGACAGCGCGGTATGGGCATGTGCATACTCTGGCGCCACACTCTTCCCCCAGCCTCCAGCAGAACGGGACAGCGCTGGAGCACAGGGATGAAAGGTGAGTATAAATGTTTTTTTTTTTTTTTTTTTGCATGTGTGCAGTTTAATAAGGGTAAGGGGGACCAAATATATCATAAGGGGGTGGGAGGTAGCATGCATACGAGGATAGGAGTGAGGGGACCATGCATATCAGGATAGGGTGGTGAGGGGTAGCATG
>JARQOD010000003.1:99303559-99368559 GCA_033576555.1 Oophaga sylvatica
TAATCCTCTGCTGGAGTACGGTTTTAGCAGGTGTTCTGACAGCTGGAAGGCTTCATCCCATACACAAACAAAAGGCATCGGTGGGCCAGAAGTTTGAGGCAGTAGTCTAGGGGTGGGAACTGGAAGGTGTTTCTATACAGCTTGATGGCCCATTGCTGACAGTTTGAACACTTGAGAGTCATTGGAGCGGCCATAGGCACCAATATCTACGGCAATAAATTTGTACTTCGCGTCAGTGATGGCCATTAGGACAATTGAAAAATATTTTTTGCAATTAAAATATTCGGATCCAGATCCTGCTGGCTTGACAATCCGGATATGTTTCCCGTACACAGCGCCCAGGCAATTAGGAAACTGAAATTTGTTCAAACTTTTCCGCAATTTCAATCCAACTCTCTGTTGTGGGCTCTGGTAGAAATTCCGCAACTAGACAGTCCCACAATGCATGGCATGTGTGCTTCACAATTCCAGAGATGGTGGAAATCCTAAGTCTGTACTGGAAATGCAGTGAGGAAAGAGATTCTCCAGTTGCAAGGAATCTGTGAATAAAAAAAAAAAAATGAGTTTCAAATCACAGCATTACATACCACACATCAGCTTTAACAATTGGAGATACTATAAAAACAATTATTTTTATAGTATCTCCAATTGTTAAAGCTGAGTCAGATGGCCGTATACAAACTACCAGCTACAACATTCCAAGATAAGTGTGCTCTGAAGCAAGCAGATCCAATAAATATGGCTTACCGAAGAGTCCCCATCAGATGCTCCGCCGGTAAAATGGAGAAGCGGCAATACGTGTCCGATCTTCTTATGAGGTCTCCAATACACATCACCAAGAAATCAAAGTTCTCCATTTTCATGCGAACATATGCAAAAAATTTCTGAGCGTCTCATCGTAGGTCCACATATAGTGTAGAATACACCCCACTCATCATTCTCTGTGCTGTGATGGGGTGGATCCAGAAACGGCGTCAGCGCTGACGCATGATGCACTGCTGTATCTTTCTCTCCTTCTCCAGAACAATCGCTTTCAGACGATTCGCCTCCACTGAGAAATCCACCAAATTCTTCATAATGTTTCCTATCACAACGTCCATCTTCACCAGCCACTTGCTCTTCTCTCCAACCTGCACTTGCTCCTATACAACCTGTCAAATATGGGCTGTAGGAACAGTGTATACATAGGTTTTCAGTAGCAAATCACGTTTGGAAGCCCAAAAGGGGCGTTTTAAAAAACCGGATCCGTCTCATCCGGTTTTACATAAAAAAAAACCCGGATTCAGCGCTCCGGCGCGACGCCGGATAGCGCCTGACGGCAAAAACCTGATGTGTAAAAGAGGCCTATGTCATTGCTCTCTGTTATCAGCAGCCCTGTAACACCTGACTAATCCCATTCCTGCCAGTGAGAGGTGCTGTCAATAAAGACATTAATTAAACTGATGGCGGCTATGTGCATTCACTGCTGATATACTCAAGAGCAGACACTTGATCCCCGGATCACTGCTCACTCCTGGCAGTGCTCTACTAAGACCACATGATCCTTTATGTGAAGTCTTTACATGTATAGCTGAAACAACCTGGGCCCTTTCCTGTAATAATGTGCCCCTGTCTGGGCCCTTCTAGTAATAATATCCTTCATCCTGGGCCCATCCTTTCCCCCATCTTCCTGGTATAATGCCTCCTAACCTGGGCTCGTGCCTGGTATAACATCCCTCATGCTAGTCCCCTTCCAGTAATAATGACTCCTATCCTGGGCTCTTCCAGTAATAATATCTCTCATTATGGGCCCATCCTTTCCAACATATTCCTGTTATAATGCCTCCTAACCTGGGCCCATGCCTGGTATAATGTCCCTCATCCTGGGCACCTTCCAGTAATATTGACTCCTGTCCTGGGCCCTCCCAGCATATATTGCAGTGCGGGGAGTCGGTGGGACTCTGCACCGCTGTACATTTCAGCTAAATGTGCGATTGAGGATGCAAATCCAGGTGAAATAGGCACTGGGGTTGGCTTGCCCCCTTCTGCATGGGTCCAGTCATAATCACACCTTCTGCGACCGTGATCGTTACATCCCTGGATGGAGGTAAATCTAAATGAGCTACAGTTGTGAAAGGTCGAGGTCATAGTGAACCCTCATCAGATCATCTCTTTTGGTTTCAGCATCATCCAAAACATCTGCAGATTCCCTATTCTCAACTCTCCACTTTTTATTGGTCTAGTTAGTTTTTCCCTTGAAAGAGAAGCAGTTTGTGCTTCAGAGCTGTAATTCTCTGGACAAAGAGTCAGTTGGAAAATATAGAGAACTGTTTTTGGTCACTCAGCCTAAATGTATCTGTACCCAAACACATTTCTGCTTCCTCCATTCTCTGTGCTTGTGTAAGGGAGTGATGGCACTGCAGTCGTGACCTGAATTACTGCAACATCTATGTCCAGTCCTTCCCCTACATAAAACTGTACTCTTCTCTTTAGCGTACCTGCATCTCCAAGTTCAGCTTTCCCCAGACATTTCCCAGGCAACGACGGTCCCTCTTTCAGGCAACCCTCAGTAATGGAGACACAGTCCAGGATAACTTGAACATTTTCTTTACTTAACACTTCGAACGTTACATCCACAGTTGGCACATCATGGGTTGCACTTGTTTCCTGATTTTTCCCTGCTTTACTGTCCCTTCTGTGCAGTACACGCCTGGACCGGACCGTACTAGACTGCTTGCCAGTTCCTTCCAGGCCTGACCTCGCTATAATGACGATTCCTTCAGCCTGTTTCGTCCCAGACATGAGTTCATCAATCACTACATTTGGTGGCCCCCGGTGAAGCATCTGGCCCATCTGTACTGATCCCGTCGAAGTTTTAACTCCTTTCATCTCTTTAGTCCAGCCAACTTCTGCCCTAAAAGCACTGGCCCAGGCGGTAAGACGCACATCTTCCTTCTCTGTACAGGCCCACTGATATGATATACAGTGGCAGTTGCTAACGTGGGCTGCAGCACTTGAACGTTGCGTGGCTGCCGGCTGTCCTGGCCTATAGCCCATGTGGACACTTGGGCACACTGGCCCAGTCTGACCTAACTACCTAGGAACTTCTCACTACTATCCGGCAGCCCCTCCTACACTTAACCTTTTATAGAACATCCTATAAGCTATACCTAACAATGTCCACTAGTATGCCCCTATCTAGTGGCCCACAATAGAACTACACTTACCCAATGTATAAGAACTATATACTAAGGTGCCCTCCTTTAGTGTTCCCAGTAAAAAGCACCTAATTTTCCCTAAACTGTACACATCGCATATATTATACTAAAAGAACACAACACATATACAATTATTATACATAAACTGGTAACACAATAGAGAATGTGGTAATACCATTACTATGTGTGGCAATACATGTTCCATGTAGCAGTACCACCGAAATATTTACAACGACACACAATAATTAGTATATAATATAAACATAAAGAACACTAAAGGGGGCAGTGCAAGGCAGTAATACGCCTTCACCCCCTTACACTTGTCAATCTTCTGTGTTATAATTCGATAGCCTTTCCCTTTTCCCCAATGGATTAGTTAAGGTGAGATTGTCCACATGACAGCCCACATACACCCTAGTAAATGGCAAGGTTTTTTTGTCTATGAGTATAGTCAGGGCACGCGTCAGTTTGTGCCACCTCTGTAGTCACTGAATGAAATCCTTGCTCCATCCAATGACAGCCATTTATTCTAATAGGGTTTCTTATTTTCAGTGACTTGGTCACAGCCTGCATGTCCTGCCATATAATGCTGCTCCCTTCTGGGCTGAGGGGAAAAAATTTTCCTTATATTCCAAAGCCATATTGCTATTCTAAATTTCATGGATTCCATGTTGTCATGCTTTAGTATGCTTGAGTGCAGCCTTTTTTTGTATGTTTTACATGGGGGTAGCTTCCCTTGGTTTGCACCTAGTTCACATTAGTCTGGATGTGCCAGTCAGGTTTTTTTGTCTATGAGTATAGTCAGGGCACGCGTCAGTTTGTGCCACCTCTGTAGTCACTGAATGAAATCCTTGCTCCATCCAATGACAGCCATTTATTCTAATAGGGTTTCTTATTTTCAGTGACTTGGTCACAGCCTGCATGTCCTGCCATATAATGCTGCTCCCTTCTGGGCTGAGGGGAAAAATGTTTCCTTATATTCCAAAGCCATATTGCTATTCTAAATTTCATGGATTCCATGTTGTCATGCTTTAGTATGCTTGAGTGCAGCCTTTTTTTGTATGTTTTACATGGGGGTAGCTTCCCTTGGTTTGCACCTAGTTCACATTAGTCTGGATGTGCCAGTCAGGTTTTTTTGTCTATTGAATGTTAGCTTGCTGACCGAGCACTCCGCCCCCACCAGGTGGTGATTTTAGTTACACCAGGTCCCTACTTTACCCATAAATGCAGGCATTACTGACAGAGGTGCATATTCACCCAGACAATTCAGATATCAGCCTAATAGAGGTATGTTCACATTAGGTCAGGGACTCAACAGAATTGAGACCACCTTGACGATGGTTGTTGGGCTTTAAAATGTTTGGCCAAATGTTTATACTAAGCGTCTCAAATTTTTCCTTATATTCCAAAGCCATATTGCTATTCTAAATTTCATGGATTCCATGTTGTCATGCTTTAGTATGCTTGAGTGCAGCCTTTTTTGTATGTTTTACATGGGGGTAGCTTCCCTTGGTTTGCACCTAGTTCACATTAGTCTGGATGTGCCAGTCAGGTTTTTTTGTCTATTGAATGTTAGCTTGCTGACCAAGCACTCCGCCCCCACCAGGTGGTGATTTTAATTACACCAGGTCCCTACTTTACCCATAAATGCAGGCATTACTGACAGAGGTGCATATTCACCCAGAAATTCAGATATCAGCCTAATAGAGGTATGTTCACATTAGGTCAGGGACTCAACAGAATTGAGACCACCTTGACGATGGTTGTTGGGCTTTAAAATGTTTGGCCAAATGTTTATACTAAGCGTCTCAAATTTTTCCTTATATTCCAAGCCATATTGCTATTCTAAATTTCATGGATTCCATGTTGTCATGCTTTAGTATGCTTGAGTGCAGCCTTTTTTTGTATGTTTTACATGGGGGTAGCTTCCCTTGGTTTGCACCTAGTTCACATTAGTCTGGATGTGCCAGTCAGGTTTTTTTGTCTATTGAATGTTAGCTTGCTGACCGAGCACTCCGCCCCCACCAGGTGGTGATTTTAATTACACCAGGTCCCTACTTTACCCATAAATGCAGGAATTAATGACAGAGGTGCATATTCACCCAGAAATTCAGATATCAGCCTAATAGAGGTATGTTCACATTAGGTCAGGGACTCAACAGAATTGAGACCACCTTGACGATGGTTGTTGGGCTTTAAAATGTTTGGCCAAATGTTTATACTAAGCGTCTCAAATTTTTCCTTATATTCCAAAGCCATATTGCTATTCTAAATTTCATGGATTCCATGTTGTCATGCTTTAGTATGCTTGAGTGCAGCCTTTTTCTGACTATACTCATAGTCCTGCATCTTGTCCAACTGTGTGTAATTGGTGTATACATGGTTTATTGGGATGTACCCGTTTATGAGCCATATTGATATTATGATGTCATATTTACCCATGATCAGTATGTTATATTCTGCTTATTTATGTCCATTAGGGACAGTTACATTTACTCACATTTAGGAGGCACTATACTGTACTGTTGCATACTAGCCAGTTTTTGGTGTGTGGTTTATGGCACACTATTGTTATGTTTCGGTAGCTGAGGAGTGCAGGTAAAAAAGGCAATACACCAGAGCAGTTGGAATCTATGAGATTGCAGTACCCTGACTAACCACCACAACTAGAGGCAGCCGTGGAGCGTTCCTATGTTGGTCCTAGACGCCTCGTCACAGCCTGAGAAACTAACTACCCTAAAGATAGAAAGAGGAAAGCTATCTGCCCTGCAGCAGATCCCCAAAGAACATAGAAAGCCCCCAAACATGTAATGGCAGTTAGACAAGAAGAAATACTGACACAGACAGAAAATAGTATGAGCAAACGTTGGGGCCCAAACTACCTAAATAGAAAAGGATAGGAAGGGCACTTACTGCAATCCCAAAAAACCCTGAAAAGCACCAACTCTACTAATTTCAAAAACACCTGAGATCACACGACCTCTACCACCTAAATTAGTTCTCTGGTGTAACAAAATCAAAACAGCAGCCACTGAAAAAACTGGAAAAAGCAAATGTACAAACATCAGTGGCTGAACTAAACTGAGAGGGCAAAAGCCCCGGAGGGGACCAGAAGGCCCCCACAGAAGTACAGGACAAAATGCAAAAATCAAGCACAAAAACAAAAAGAAGAAAATGTCTTATCTGTTAGCAGGAGATGCAGACACGACACAGCAGGCTACAAAGGAAACAGGAATCAAGGATTGAGACCAGAACAATTGATCACCGGCAACCCTGATGGGAAGGCGACTCCCTTATATAAGACCAGTCAGTAACACCTGATTCCCAATCCTCACAATCTTCACTGGACAGTCCAGTACCGCTTGTAACCACCAGAGGGAGCCTCTGCTCAGAACTCATTTCAAGTACATTCACAACAGTACCCCCCCCTTGAGGAGGGGTCACCGAACCCTCACTTGAGCAACCAGGTCGGTCAGGATGAGTTCTATGATACGCACGGATAAGTCTCCTAGCATGGATGTCCGAAGCAAACACCCAAGAATTGTCTTCCTGACCATAACCTCTCCACTTAACCAAATACTGGAGTTTCCGTCTAGAAAAACGAGAATTCAATATTTTCTCAACCACAAACTCCATATTGCCCTCAACCAGAACAGGGTCAGGAGGCAAAGCAGTAGGAACCACTGGCTCAACAAACCTCTTCAACAAGGAATTGTGGAACACGTTATGGATCTTAAATGTCCCTGGAAGAAGCAAACGAAAAGAAACAGGATTAAGAATCTCCATGATCTTATAAGGTCCAATGAATCTAGGCTTAAATTTAGGAGATGCCACTCTCATAGGAATATTTTTTGAGGACAACCAGACCAAGTCCCCCACTTTAAAATGAGGACCATCAGTCCTATGCCGGTTAGCAAACCGCTGGGCCCTCTCCTGAGAGAGGGACAACCTCTCCACTACCTGGTCCCAAATCTGTTGCATACGCTCCACAACAGAGTCAACACCTGGACAGACAGAAGCCTCCGTCTGTCCTGAAGAAAATCGAGGGTGAAACCCAGAATTACAGAAAAATGGAGACATCAAAGTGGCAGAGCTAGCCCTATTATTAAGAGCAAACTCAGCCAAAGGCAAAAAGAGACCCAGTCATCCTGATCAGCAGACACAAAGCATCTTAGATAAGTCTCCAATGTCTGGTTTGTTCTCTCAGTTTGACCATTGGTCTGAGGATGAAACGCCGAGGAGAAAGACAATTGAACACCAAGTTTAGAACAAAAGGTCCTCCAAAATCTGGAAACAAACTGGACTCCTCTGTCAGACACAATGTTCTCAGGAATGCCGTGTAAACGAACCACGTGCTGAAGGAACAAAGGCACCAATTCAGAGGAGGAAGGCAACTTAGGTAATGGCACAAGATGTATCATCTTGGAAAACCTATCACAAATCACCCAGATGACGGTCATTCTCTGAGAAACAGGGAGGTCGGAAATGAAATCCATAGAGATATGGGTCCATGGTCTCTTGGGCACAGGCAATGGCATCAACAAACCACTAGAGCGAGAGCAAGGCTTGGAGCGAGAGCAAGTCCCGCAGGACTGCACAAATTCCCTGACATCACGAGACAAGGTAGGGCACCAAAAGGACCGACTAACCAAGTCTCTGGTACCAAAAATTCCGGGATGACCGGCCAACGCGGAACAATGAATCTCAGACATCACACTCTTTTTCCACTGGTCCGGGACAAACAATTTCCCAACAGGGCAGCGCTCGGGCCTATCCTCCTGACACCCCTCCAGAGCCAGTCTCAAATTGGGCGAGATGGCGGAAAGAACTACACCTTCTTTCAAAATAACAGAAGGATCAGATACCTCAGGAGAGTCCGCAAGGAAACTCCTCGAGAGGGCATCCGCCTTAACATTGTTAGTGCCAGGAAGAAAGGAAACCACAAAATTAAAACGTGTGAAAAACAAGGCCCACCTGGCCTGTCTAGGATTAAGTCGCTTGGCAGATTCCAGATAAACCAGATTCTTATGGTCCGTAAGGACCACCACCTGATGTTTGGCTCCCTCCAGCCAATGTCTCCACTCTTCAAAAGCCCACTTCATGGCCAATAACTCCCGATTACCCACGTCATAATTACGTTCAGTAGGAGAAAATTTTCGAGAGAAAAAGGCACAAGGGTTACTTTTAGAGGTCTCTGGATCTCTTTGGGACAAAACGGCACCTGCTCCAATTTCAGAGGCATCAACCTCCACCTGAAATGGCAGAGAAACATCAGGCTGCCGTAGAACAGGAGCAGAAGTGAATCTCTGCTTAAGTTCCTGAAATGCAGAGACTGCCTCAGGAGTAGTGTTGAGCGATAGTGCTCGATATCTAAAAATATCGTATCGAAATTGTATCGCCGATAGCACTAAATATCGTCGATATCCGATTTCGATAGCGGAAGTCCCATGTAAGTCTATGGGAACAAAATATCGAAATTAAAAAAAAACATTCCTGCCTTGTTGGTTAGTTGTACATGAAGGAAAACAACAAAGACTAATGTAGAATGTATTGGGGGAGGTTGAGGAGACAATAAAGGCATACATGTTTAACCCAATGCATTGGAATAGCATTAATATATTTTTTTTTGGAAATACGTTTGGATTGACTAACAAATTGACAATGTTGTTAACCTTTTTTCTATTTTGGCAAATATGTATGTTTCACAACTTCCATGCTCTTCACCTTTTTAACTTTTGCCAGTGCCACACTTTCTCCTTCATAATCTTCAGCAGCAGCATCATCTTTCTCATCAAATTATTCTTCATCTTCACCTTCTTAATCTTCTTCTTAAACTTCTTGCTATTCATGTTTTTGTTTACATTACTCATATTGTTATTATTAAACTAATTAATCTTCTTCATATTCAAATTCTTCATCTTCTTCCTCTTCATCTTCTTCATCATATTCTTATTTGTGACAGAGATTCCTGTACTTGTAATCTGTAAAAGTATGAATTGTTCATCCTTCCGTTCTTGCTGTCACAAAAGATTTAAATTACAACAGTATTTGTCCGTGTTCAGTTTAGCCTGCAGCAGCAGGCATTTTCCAGGGGCACCACGAGGAGGAACGGACTCACCCCCATACACTGCTTAGTCTTCTTCTGCTTAGAATTTAGAGCATATATTTTGCTCTTCATTTTGGTCTTATACTTCATGTTCTTCTGCTTTTTGATCTTTTGCTTATTGTTCTTCTCTTCTGTCTCTTGTTCTGTATCTTGTAGTTTGTCTTAACCTTCTTTGTCCTGTTGGTGATCTTCTTCTGGGTAATCTTTTATTTTTTCTTTGTGATGGTGTTCAGGCTGGTTGGCTTCATGCTCGTCGTCCTTGTTGTCGTCATCTTCTTCTGGGTGGTCTTTAATGTCGTCTAATTTCCGAGAAACAGCTGACGTTACTGGAACCCTGACAGGTATCAGATGGAGCAAGAGACAATGGAAGTAATGAGGACCAGCTGACTGTGCTGGACCCGGACGGGTAGCAGAAGGAAAAGAGGCAATGTCACAACCGAGTACCAGCTGACGTTACTGTGACACGGTTACTAAGCAGGAGGTACCTGTGCTCCAAAGCACTACCAAGGACCAGCAGACGTTGCTGGAACTCGGATACGGAGATGGAGGCACCTAGGCCAAAGGCACTGGGGAGAACCACTTGACGGTACTGGACCCCGGACGGGTAGCAGAAGGAAAAGAGGCAATGTCACAACCGAGTACCAGCTGACGTTACTGTGACACGGTTACTAAGCAGGAGGTACCTGTGCTCCAAAGCACTACCAAGGACCAGCAGACGTTGCTGGAACTCGGATACGGAGATGGAGGCACCTAGGCCAAAGGCACTGGGGAGAACCACTTGACGGTACTGGACCCCGGACGGGTAGCAGAAGGAAAAGAGGCAATGTCACAACCGAGTACCAGCTGACGTTACTGTGACACGGTTACTAAGCAGGAGGTACCTGTGCTCCAAAGCACTACCAAGAACCAGCAGACGTTGCTGGAACTCGGATACGGAGATGGAGGCACCTAGGCCAAAGGCACTGGGGAGAACCACTTGATGGTACTGGACCCCGGACGGGTAGCAGAAGGAAAAGAGGCAATGTCACAACCGAGTACCAGCTGACGTTACTGTGACACGGTTACTAAGCAAGAGGTACCTGTGCTCCAAAGCACTACCAAGGACCAGCAGACGTTGCTGGAACTCGGATACGGAGATGGAGGCACCTAGGCCAAAGGCACTGGGGAGAACCACTTGACGGTACTGGACCCCGGACGGGTAGCAGAAGGAAAAGAGATGAAAATGTAAGTTGACAGGACGCAAGCCGTCCGCAGTTACCGAATCACACAGTCCTACAGTGGGTGCTTATCCTATTGTCACAATGGAAACCGCCTTTATTTACATATCCCACAGCACACATAGGAATCACCTAAACTGCAGGCACCATAGAGTCGGCTAACCCGAATGCAACACGACAGCACAACTTATTGGAGGATAATTGACGTTCACACTGCCAGGAAACAGCTGTCGTGCTGTAACCAGGCTGGCCAGGAGTCAGTACCCCTGCCAATTACTTACGAGCAACAAATGGCGGTGTTGTAGCCCAGGGAGTAGAGTTCAGGTGGTAGAAAGATGAACATAACAGGAGACATGGAAAACGTTGCCAAACAGTTTATTTAATCTGAAAACGGACAGGCAAATTCAGGTGAGATCCATGCCTTGTTCATTTTCAGAAAAGTAAGCCGGTCTACATTCTCTGAGGATAGTCGCATGCGACGGTCTGTTACTACACCACCTGCAGCACTAAAGACACGCTCAGATAATACACTGGCAGCAGGGCAAGCCAGCACCTCCAATGCATACTGGCTAAGCTCTGGCCATGTATCCAACTTAGAGACCCAAAATTTGAAAGGGGAAGAGGCATCTGGGAGTACACTTAGAGGGAAAGCCAAGTAGTCTGTCACCATCTTACGGAAACGTTTCTTCCTGGTGACTGGAGCCGTCTCGGATGGTGTAGACCTTGCTGGCGCTGTCACAAAACTTTGCCACATTTGTAACATACAGTTCTTGCCCTGTGCAGAGGCGCTGCTTCTGATCCCTCTTGTTGTAGAGGTGTCTACACTGCCTCGACGCACAGAGCTGCTTTGTAAAGCAGTAGCAGCAGCAGCAGCACCTCTCTCGGCTGGAATGTACAACAGTATGGATTGCACCAGTGTGTCTTGGTACTCCTGCATTTTATGTTCCCGGTTCACCGGTGTGATGAGGGTTTGTAAGTTGTCCCGGTAGCGAGGGTCTAGGAGGGTGTACACCCAATAATCTGACGTGCTGAGAATGTGGGCGATGCGGCGGTCGTTTCTCAGGCACTGAAGCATGAAATCAACCATGTGCTGCAGACTCCCAACTGGCCAACAAAGGCTGTCCTCTGGAAGAGGCGTCATCTCTGTCTCCTCTGCATCACCCCACCCTCGCTCTACATACTGACTACAGCGTTGTGTACCTCCCTCTGTAGGGATTTCTTCCTCCTCCATTGACTTCTCCTCTCCTCATCCTCCTCACAAAGTGAGCCCTGCCCAGCCCTTTGTGAGGAACCACGTTGCGCTGACTGTCCTGAAGGTAATTGAATTTGTGACTCCTCATCCTCCACCTCTTTCAAAACCTCTTCCTTTAGTGCTTTCAGTGATTTCTGAAGCAGGCAGATAAGGGGGACAGTCATGCTGACTAGTGCATCATCTGCACTCGCCATCCGCGTTGAGACATCAAACGCACGCAAAACGTCGCAGATGTCCTTCATAGAGGCCCACTCAGTAGTGGTGAAGTGTGAACGGCGCAAATTGCGAGTTGATTGCGCCTGTTGCAGCTGATACTCCATTACTGCTGGCTGCTGCTCACACAACCGCTCCAACATATGTAACGTGGAATTCCACCTGGTGGGTACGTCACATATGATGCGATGTTCAGGAAGGCGAAATCTGACTTGCAGAGCTGCAATGCGCGATCTGGCCATGCTGGAACGTCGCAAGTGAGCGCACTCTAGGCGGACCTTGTGCAGCAGTGCATCAAGATCCGGATAGTCCCTCAAAACACTCTGCACGACCAAGTTGAGCACATGTGCCAGACATGGTATGTGAGTGAGGTTGCCAAGGCCCAGAGCTGCCACCAGATTTCGGCCATTGTCACACACTACCAAGCCTGGCTGGAGATTAGCTGACAAAAACCACACATCGCTCTCCTGCTTGATGGCATCCCAGAGCTCCTGCGCTGTGTGGCTTCGATTCCCCATGGGAATTAATTTCAGTACGGCCTGTTGACGTTTGGCCACGGCTGTGCTCATATCGGTCGCAACAGGTAAGCGTTCACGGGTCCATGTCGAGGTATACCGTGACGGCTCGTGCAGCGATGATTCTGAGGAACTGGAGTAGGAGGAGGAATCAATGTGCACAGACTGGATTCTTGCAATCCTTGGAGTTGGCAGAACACGTACAGCGCCACTGGCAAGATCTGTACCCGGCTCCACAACATTGACCCAATGGGCAGTGAGGGAAAGGTATCGTCCCTGGCCATGGGTACTGGTCCACGCATCGGTGGTCAGGTGGACCCTGCTACTGACGGCGTTTAGTAGCGCATGTTTAATGTTTCCCTCGACATGTTTTTGCAGAGCAGGGACAGCTTGCCTGCTGAAATAAAATCGGCTTGGCACATTATATTGTGGGACTGCCAATGCCATAAAGTTCCTGAAACTGTCAGTCTCCACCAGCCTGAATGACAGCATTTCAAGGGACAGGAGTTTTGCAAGGCCAGCATTCAGAGCCTGTGCTCGTGGATGGTTTGCCGAGTATGGCCGTCTTTTATCCCATACCTGTGTTACCGATGGCTGTTTTTTGTACTGGGAGTGTGACGATGACTGTGAACTTGCTGCAGTGGGTGGAATAACAGTTTCTCTATGGACAACAGTGACCGAGGTTCTTCCATGGAGATCCTGTGAGGAAGCCGAAACAGGTGTGTGAGAGCTGGAGGTAGAGGCTCGAACATGACCTAAAGATGTAGGTGCTGCTGTAGGTTGGCCTACATCTCCAGTGTGTCTTTGGAACTCAGCTACGTGCTTTGTCCGTACATGTGTCCACATATTTGTGGTATTCAGGTTCCTGATATTTTTACCTCTTTTAACTTTTTGCTTACACAGCTTGCATTGAACATAGCAAATATCATGTACAAGTCTGTCAAAAAAGGACCACGCAGTGCAAGTCATGGGAGCGCCAATTTTGACAGTTCTAAGAGAACTGCTCCCAACAGGTGCCAAACTGGAGGCTACAGGCAAGCGAGTCTGCAGCCTACCTCTCCCTCCTCTTTGTACCGTTGGGACAATCTCTTCCTCAGAGCTGCTCCCACCACCTTCCTGTTGCTCACGCCATGTTGGGTCTCGGACTTCATCATCTCCACTACCCTCTTCCAACACCTGCTGCTGTTGGATGGTCTGGGCAGCACCATGCTCCACAAAACCTGGCACCTGAGTCTCATCATCATCATAAGATGCGTTCTGCGGTGTGCTGTCCATCGGCACTGGCTCACCCGCCTCTTCAGATTGAGAGAGACACAGCTGTTGCGCATCACTGCATACTCCCTCTTCTTCAAATTGCAGAATGCTGCTTGCCTGTGCCCGTGTTTGCGAGCCAACAGATTCTGAGAACAGAAGCAGAGACTCTCTGACTGCCTTGGCAATTTGACAGGCGGTGAACAGACAGATGGTTGCTCAACAGTGTTGTGTTCCTGAGAGGAGGTGGAAGGAATTGAAGTCGATGCATTGGCTGCCATCCAACCAACAACGGCTTCAATTTGTTCTTCCCGCAGCAGGGGGGCACGCCGAGCTCCTACCAAAGTGCGCATAAAGGAACGCTCACGGGGATAAATGGTGGATGCTGTGTCACTGAGGGCGGCAGCAGACACAGAATCCCCACAGAAAAAAGGTGAAGTCCAGGAGAAGAAGGTTTAAACCTGCAGTCCCATCCATTATCATGGGTAATGTACGATCGCTGGGAAATAAGACGGATGAACTTCTAGCTCTGTGTAAAACCCACTTGGAGTACAAGGAATGCAGTCTCATGTGCTTCACAGAAACCTGGTTACATGGGGATGTTCCTGATTCAAGTGTTTTGATTCCAGGGTTTCACATGGTCCGGGCTGATAGAGACAAAGCTAAGTCTGGTAAGAAGAAGGGTGGTGGAGTGATATTATACATTAATAACAGATGGTGCAATCAGCGTCATATTACTGTTAAAGAAATTCATTGCAGTCAAAACATTGAACTCTTAGCAGTTGGCCTCAGGCCCTACTATTTACCTAGAGAATTTTCCATTTGCATTACAGTAGTCCTGTATATCCCTCCATCCGCAAATCAAGAGGCGGCTGGGGAAGTATTGTCAGGGGTGTTAGACCGCATTCAGACAAAGCACCCAAACTCGTTAACTGTAATCTCTGGGGACTTTAACAGAGCCATGATCTCAAAGACTCTTGCAAAGTTCTATCAATATGTAAAATGTGCCACAAGAGACAGCAGTATACTGGATCTCCTCTATGCGAATGTTAAAGATGCCTATTCATCATCTGCACTGCCCCCCTGGGGAAATCAGACCACAACCTCATACTATTGTCTCCATCATACCAAACTGTTGTCAGTAAACAGCCAGCCACAATAAAATTAATTAGGAAGTGGAATCCAGAGGCAGAAGAGGCTCTACGAGACTGTTTTGACCACACAGACTGGGAGGTGATTTGCGACAGGGGAGAGCATGATGATGTAAATGATATTGTCGGGCGAGTAACGGATTATATAAATTTTTGTACTGACACTGTTGTACCAGCTAAAAAGATTCGATGTTATGCAAATAACAAGCCTTGGATTACAAAAGAATTGAAACACTTACTAAACAAGAAAAAACTGGCATTTAAAATGAAGGATACTAAGAAACTGAAATTGATACAAAGGGACTTAAAGGGGAAAATTAAGAATGCCCGTGAGGCGTTCCGAATTAAATTAGAAAATAAATTGTCACAGAACAATTCCATGGAGGTGTGGTCGGGCATGAAACAGCTAACTGGGTTTAAGGCAAAGTCGGAGCATGGGGAAGTGGATCTTCCCTGGGCTAATGAAATGAATGAGTTTTTCAACAGATTCACCAGCACAAGCACAGTGTCATCAGAAATGGGGGATGGATCTGGGAAAAGATCTGCAGCATTGACATTGGGGGATAAGCTGCCTGCTTTCACTGTCTCCCAAAGTGACGTGAGAAGACAGTTTAGCAGACTTGTTATTGGCAAAGCAGCTGGGCCTGATGGCCTCAGCCCACGTGTCCTCAGAGCATGTGCCAACCAACTGTGTACTGTCTTCCAGCACCTGTTTAACTGGAGCCTTCAATCACAGGGGGTACCAGAACTGTGGAAGACCACCTGCCTGGTGCCAGTTCCTAAGACCACTTTTCCAACTTCCCTACAAGACTATCGTCCAGTGGCCTTAACATCGCATGCTATGAAGTCCTTGGAGAGAATAATACTCGCCTACTTGTGCCCGAGGGTGAGGGCCTACAGTCATGGCCAAAAGTTTTGAGAATGACACAAATATTAATTTTTACAAAGTCTACTGCTTCACTTTTTCTAATGGCAATTTGCATATACTCCAGAATGTTATAAAGAGTGATCAGCTTAACAGCAATTACTTGCAAAGTCAATATTTGGCTAGAAAATGAACTCTATCCCCCAAAACACATTTCAACATCATTGCAGCCCTGCCTTAAAAGGACCAGCTAACCTCTTTTCAGTGATTGCTCCATTAACACAGGTGTGGGTGTTGATGAGGACATGGCTGGAGATCAATCTGTCATGATTAAGTAAGAATGACACCACTGGATACTTTAAAAGGAGGCTGGTGCTTGGCATCATTGTTTCTCTTCTGTTAACCATGGTTATCTCTAAAGAAACACATGCAGTCATCATTGCAATGCACAAAATGGCCTAACAGGGAAGAGTATCGCAGCTAGAAAGATTGCACCTCAATCAACAATCTATCGCATCATCAAGAACTTCAAGGAGAGAGGTTCCATTGTTGCCAAAAAGGCTTCAGGGCGCCCAAGAAAGACCAGCAAGCGCCAGGACCGTCTCTTAAAAGTGTTTCAGCTGTGGGATCGGGCTACCAGCAGTGCAGAGCTTGCTCAGGAATGGCCGCAGGCAGGTGTGAGTGCATCTGCACGCACTGTGAGGCGTAGACTCTTGGAGCAAGGCCTGGTCTCAAGGAGGGCAGCAAAGAAGCCACTTCTCTCCAGAAAAAACATCATGGACAGACTGATATTCTGCAAAAGGTACAGGCAGTGGACTGCTGAGGACTGGGGTAAAGTTATTTTCTCTGATGAATCCCCTTTTCGATTGTTTGGGACATCAGGAAAATGCCTCATTCGGAGAAGACAAGGTGAGCGCTACCACCAGTCTTGTCTCATGCCAACTGTTAAGCATCCTGAAACCATTCATGTGTGGGGTTGCTTCTCAGCCAGGGAATCGGCTCTCTCACAGTCTTGCCTAAAAACACAGCCATGAATAAAGAATAGTACCAGAATGTCCTCCAAGAGCAACTTCTCCAAACGTCCAAGAGCAGTTTGGCGATCAACAATGCATTTTCCAGCATGATGGAGCACCTTGCCATAAAGCAAAGGTGATAACTAAATGGCTCAGGGAACAAAACATAGAGATTTTGGGTCCATGGCCTGGAAACTCCCCAGCTCTTAATCCCATTGAGAACTTGTGGTCAATCATCAAGAGATGGGTGCACAAACAAAAACCTAAAAATTCTGACAAAATGAAAGCATTGATTGTGCAAGAATTGACTGCTATCAGTCAGGATTTGGTCCAGAAGTTGATTGAGAGCATGCCAGGGAGAATTGCAGAGGTCCTGAAGAAGAAGGGTCAACACTGCAAATATTGACTTGCTCCATTAACTCATTCGAACTGTTAATATAAGCTTTTGTTACTCATATGTTTGCAATTATTATATTTCTGTCTATAATAAAAACATCTGTCAAACACACATAAAAACCAGAGGGCAGCAGATCATGTGAAAATATAATATTTGTGTCATTCTCAAAACTTTTGGCCATGACTGTACACTGACCCCCTGCAGTTTGCGTACCAGCAGAGATTGGGGGTGGATGATGCTGTAGCGTCTCTGCTACATACAATGCATTTGTTCTTGGACAATGATGGAACTGCAGTGCGCGCTATGTTCTTTGACTTCTCTAGTGCTTTCAATACCCTACAGCCGCTCTTACTACATAATAAGTTGACTGCTATGGCGGTAGATGAGGGGATGGTGAACTGGATAAATGACTACCTGACAGACAGGCCGCAGTTTGTAAGGATGGGGGAGGTGGTATCTGGCAGTGTAGGAGCAGTGTGGGAGCCCCTCAGGGTACAGTGCTGTCACCCTTCCTCTTCTCATTGTATACAGCTGACTTTCAGTATAAATCTGATTTTTGTCACCTCAAAAATTCTCAGATGACTCCGTGATTGTAGGGGGCATTGTGGGGGGCCGGGGGGAGGAGGAATATAGAAGGGTGGTTTCTGACTTTGTGGATTGGTGTCAGACTAACTGTCAAGAACTAAATGTAAAGAAAACCAAGGAGATGGTGGTGAGTTATAGAAGGAAAAAGGAGGATTACATACCAATCACCATTGCTGGCCAGGAGGTTGAGATTGTTGAGAGCTACAAATATTTGTGGGTTCACCTTGACAGTAAACTCGATTGGAGGTGTCATACAGAAAAGGTTTACAAGAAGGGAATGAGCAGACTGTACTTTCTGCGGAAGCTCAGGTCGTTCAATGTGTGCAGTAAAATGCTGGAGATGTTCTACCAGTCCGTTGTAGCAAGCGCCATCTTTTTTGCTATCATTTGCTGGGGCAGTAGTGTGCGAGTAGCTGATGCTAATAAACTCAACAAACTTATCAAGAAGGCAAGCGCAGCTGTTGGCCTCCATCTTGACTCTTTTGAGGAGGTATTGGAGGATAGAATTCAGAAGAAGTGTAGGGCAATAATGAACAATAATACACACCCACTATACGAGCTGTTCTTGAATCAGAAGAGCACATTCAGCAGCTGTCTAATCCTACTAAGGTGCAAGAAGGAGAAATTCAGGAAATCGTTTGTACCTACTGCTATGGGGATGTATAATAATTTCCTAAGGGTGGCAGAAAAATAATGACTGATGGCTGGTGTACTAATGTCAATTAACATTATCTTATATACACCTGAACTACCCACTTTTATTTATTATGTAATGTTGGTACACCTGTGCAAGATTTGTGTCCTAATATTTTATGTACTGCTGTTTGTATTGCTGCTGTAATACTGTAATTTCCCCCCGGGATCAATAAAGTGTATCGTATCATATCGTATCGTATCGTATGTCCTCTCCCTGCTGAAACTCCACGGCCACGACCACGTGCCTTACTCACTGACTTCTTCATCTTGGTAGATTGATAAAGAAAGTCAGAAAAGTTATAAGGCCTAAGTGTGGTTATTACGCAGAGACTGAAGTGAACACTGAAACACAACTGTTCACAATCTGTGAAAGGCTACTCCTTTGTCTACTTCTATAGTGTTTGCAACCAATGTATTGTATACGGATGGAAGGGCGTCACACTAATAGATTATATTTTAAATGGAATGGAGCAGAAACAATTTGAGATAAATGAAAAGGATGAGGCACTGAGACACGCTCAGCAGAGTACAAGCAGCAGTGCTTGAACAAGTAACTGGAGCGTGATGTGCACTCAAAAAATAAAAAACACAGACTGAAGTGAACACTGAAACACAACTGTTCACAATCTGTGAAAGGCTACTCCTTTGTCTACTTCTATAGTGTTTGCAACCAATGTATTGTATACGGATGGAAGCGCGTCACACTAATGGATTAGATTTTTTTCAAATATAATGGAGCAGCACCAATTAGAGAAAAATGTGAAGGATGAGGCAGTGACACACGCTCAGCAGACTACAACCAGCAGTGGTTGAAGAACTAACTATAGTGTTTGCAACCAATGTATTGGATACGGATGGAAGCGCGTCACACTAATAGTTAAATTGCATGGAACTGCAAGAATTACACTGAAGGAAAAAAAAAATAGTCTGTGAGTGACATGTGTAGATGCCTACAGACAGTGTTGCATGCAGAGCAAACTGCAGCGTCACCTGCACTCACACACACCTTGCAGAGCTGTTAAAACAACACTGCAGGCAAAAGGAAGCTTTACACAGCGGTTGGTGCTAGCCTGCCTACAGCACAGTACACTAAATCGCAATCTCTAACTGTCCCTCAGAGTCAGCACAGCAGCGTTCTGTCCCTTACTGAATTCACAGCACAGTGACGCTAAAATGGCGGCGGCGCCTTTTATAGTGCATTCTGACATCATTTCAGCATCCAATCACAGCCATGCCATTAGTTAACATGACCGCAGCAGTACAGGATGTGCCCACACTTCTTAGGATTCCTCATTGGCTGACTAAAATCACATTGCCCCGCAAAGAATTATGGGAACTTCCGATTCCGGTTTTCGATAAGACGAAAATATCGAAACGAATTATCGAAAGGCCGATAGAGCTAATATCGGCCGATAGCCGATATTTGCATTATCGTATCGCTCAACACTACTCAGGAGGCCAATTCACCACATCAGAACCCTTTTTGGTCAAATCAGTTAATGGTAACAATAACCGAGAAATTACCAATAAATTTACGATAAAAATTGGCAAAACCCAAAAATCTTTGAAGAGCCTTTAATGAAGTAGGTTGGACCCAATCACAGATGGCCTGAACCTTGACCGGGTCCATTTCAATAACAGATGGGGACAAAATGAATCCCAAAAATGAGATCCTCTGTACGCCAAAAAGACACTTTGATCCCTTCACATACAGAGCATTCTCTCTCAAAATCTGGAATACAGTTCGAACATGTTTCACATGAGAGTCCCAGTCATTGGAAAAAATCAAGATATCATCCAAATAAACAATCAGAAATTTATCCACAAAATCCCTGAAAATGTCATTCATGAAGGACTGGAAGACAGAAGGAGCATTAGTGAGCCCAAAGGGCATCACAAGGTACTCAAAATGCCCCTCAGGGGTATTAAATGCCGTCTTCCATTCATCCCCGTGCTTAATGCGAATAAGGTTATATCCCCCCTGAGGTCAAGCTTGGTAAACCAAGTAGCGTTTTTCACCCTGGAAACAGGTCAGAAATCAAGTGTAACGGATATTGATATTTCACAGTAATATTGTTCAAAAGACGATAATCAATACACGGCCTTAATGAACCATCCTTTTTGGCCACAAAGAAAAAACAGGCACCTAAGGGTGAAGAGGATGGTCTGATATGACCCTTCTCCAATGACTCCTTGATATAAGACCGCATAGCGTCATGTTCAGGTACAGACAAGTTAAAAAGGCGACCTTTAGGGAATTTACTACCAGGCACTAATTCAATAGCGCAGTCATAGCTCCTATGGGGAAGCAAGGATGCAGAAAATCAATCAAAAAGTCTGGAACATCCTGAGCCTGGGGGGAGGCAGAAAAAACAGGAGTGTTGGTATTAACACATTGGCAGCCCCAACTGGTTACAGACACAGATTTCCAATCCAAAACAGGATTATGAGACTGTAACCAAGGGAAACCCAGTACGATAATGTCATGCAGATTATACAGAACCAAAAATTTGCAGCTCTCCTGATGATCAGGTTCAACCCTCATTATCACCTGAGTAGAGAACTGAGGTTTATTCTCAGCTAAAGGGGTAGAATCGATCCCCAGTAGGGGAATAGACTTCCGTAGGGGTATCAAGGGAAACCCACAACGTTTAGCAAAATCAAAATCCATCAGGTTAATAGCTGCTCCCGAATCAACGAAAGCCTGAGCAGAAAATGAAGACAGAGAGCATATCAGAGTAACAGTTAATAAAAACTTAGTCTGAACACTACCCAAGACAACTGAACGTGCAAAACGTCTTCCCTGCTTAGGGCAGACTGAAATAGCATGAGAGGCATCACCACAGTAGAAACATAACCCATTGCGCTTTCGAAACTCATGACGCTGTGCCCCAGAAACCACTCTATCACACTGCATGGATTCAGAAGCAGGTTCACAAGGCAACACTATTCCACGCATACTTCTCCGCTCACGCAAACATCTGTCAATTTGAATCGCTAATGACATAGAATCATTGAGACCAGAGGGGACAGGGAATTCCACCATAACATCCTTTACATTATCTGACAGACCCTTCCAAAAAGGGCTGCCAAAGCGTCGTCATTCCATTTGGTCAGGACTGCCCACCTACGGAATCTCTGACAGTATAACTCAGCGTCATCAATCCCCTGATTTAATGCCAACAGGGCTTTTTCAGCTTGATCAGTGACATTAGGCTCATCGTACAATAACCCCAAGGCCTGAAAAAATGCTTCAACATCACTCAAAACAGGATCCCCAGGTGTCAGGGAAAAAGCCCAATCCTGAGGATCGCCGCGCAGGAGAGAGATGACAATTTGAACCTGCTGCGCTGCGTTCCCTGAGGACTTAGATTTTAAGGCAAAAAACAATTTACAATTATTTTTGAAATTCAGAAACTTGGCTCGATCCCCCAAAAACAAATCTGGCATGGGAATCCTAGGTTCCACAACAGGCAACCTAGCAAGATAGGTAGCAATACTCCGAACCTCAGTGGCAAGCTGATCCACATGGCCAGACAGCTGTGCAAACTCAATTGAGAGAAAAAATCCTCCCCAGCACCCAGAGATACAGAGGGAAAAAAAAATGCAACAAACAGAAAAATATCTCTGACAACTCTGACAACCTTTTTCTTTCACAATATTTTTCCCTTCTGTGAGTACCATACAATTTTCAATTTTAGGCCGGTGATACTGTTATGTTTCGGTAGCTGAGGAGTGCAGTAAAAAAGGCAATACACCAGAGCAGTTGGAATCTATGAGATTGCAGTACCCTGACTAACCACCACAACTAGAGGCAGCCGTGGAGCGTTCCTACGTTGGTCCTAGACGCCTCGTCACAGCCTGAGAAACTAACTACCCTAAAGATAGAAAGAGGAAAGCTATCTGCCCTGGAGCAGATCCCCAAAGAACATAGAAAGCCCCCAAACATGTAATGGCAGTTAGACAAGAAGAAATACTGACACAGACAGAAAATAGTATGAGCAAACGTTGGGGCCCAAACTACCTAAATAGAAAAGGATAGGAAGGGCACTTACTGCAATCCCAAAAAACCCTGAAAAGCACCAACTCTACTAATTTCAAAAACACCTGAGATCACACGACCTCTACCACCTAAATTAGTTCTCTGGTGTAACAAAATCAAAACAGCAGCCACTGAAAAAACTGGAAAAAGCAAATGTACAAACATCAGTGGCTGAACTAAACTGAGAGGGCAAAAGCCCCCTGAGGGGACCAGAAGGCCCCCACAGAAGTGCAGGACAAAATGCAAAAATCAAGCACAAAAACAAAAAGAAGAAAATGTCTTATCTGTTAGCAGGAGATGCAGACACGACACAGCAGGCTACAAAGGAAACAGGAATCAAGGATTGAGACCAGAACAATTGATCACCGGCAACCCTGATGGGAAGGCGACTCCCTTATATAAGACCAGTCAGTAACACCTGATTCCCAATCCTCACAATCTTCACTGGACAGTCCAGTACCGCTTGTAACCACCAGAGGGAGCCTCTGCTCAGAACTCATTTCAAGTCCATTCACAACACACTATGTGCTTTTTTAAGTGTTTTTATATTTTGTGTGTTTTTGTACTAATAAAAAATATTATGTGATTTTTCAACGGTTCCCTGGTGTGCAGACCTATGATTGTTTGGTCTTTTTCCTCTCCTTGTTATATACTCATAGTCCAAACACAAAAGCTAAATATCAGATACATGAGAAAATACAAAAACTGCATCAGGCACCTATAAGTAATATATCCTAATGGACACAAGACTTGCCTGGGATGATGTGGACACACTGGATTGCTAACAAAGTTGATGTTGGAGAAGCCGGATAGTTGAGTTGTGTGTTCTTCACCTTCAGAGGGGCTTTCCAGTAACATAATTGTTTTAGTATAGGCCAGTGATGGCGAACCTTGGCACTCCAGCTGTTGGAGAACTACAGCTCCCAGCATGCCTCAACTGCCGCAGGGTTGCAAGGGCATGCAGGGAGTTGTAGTTTTACAACAGCTATAGTGCCAAGGTTAGCCATCACTGGTATAGGCCATCAATATCATGTTTGTGGGGAGTTGACTCTTGCACCCCTGTCCATTAACTACTTACTGGTGGCAGAGCTGGGTACTGCGGGTAGGTGGCTGTGGAGATGATGTGCAGGGTGCAGCTCTTGTCCCTCCTCCTTCTGAGCTGATATTGATGGATTGCCCTAATGACAGGCCAGAAATTCTTTAATTTCGGGGAAGGAGTAACCCCATAAATCTCTGGGAAGAGGTGCAGACTGTGCAACAAATTCCCAGGTCACTACATTTTCACCTCTCAGAAGTAGTAGTGTGCACTCTATTAATGATCAGCATGTTAAAGGGCTGGAGTATCAAAATCAAAGGTAGAAAACGTAGTTGAACTGGCTGTTGTCAACACAGGGATAATGCTTTCATAATTTTAGCTTGGCAGAAAGTTAAAGAATGCTGCAGAGGGTCAGATGTGGTCAAGAAACAAAGATATGGTCAATGGCAATAGCTACAGAACAAACATATTTTGCACAGAATTGGGTGAGCACTCAGGGTGCCGAAGGATTGGAAGACGACAAAGACAGTTGGAGCTACTAGTATTTAAGAGACCAGAAATATTACATGCACTTGGGAACTGCAGAGTGCCAATATATCAATGGAGACTCGGAAGGTGACACCCTCTTTGATGGGGCATTTACAGCGGGTACGGAAAGTATTCAGACACGTTTAAATTTTTTACTCTTTGTTTCTTTGCAGCCATTTGGTAAATTCAAAAAAGTTCATTTATTTTCTCATTAATGTACACTCTGCACCCCATCTTGACTAAAAAAAAAACGGAAATGTAGAAATTTTTGCAAATTTATTAAAAAAGAAAAACTGAGATATCACATGGTTATAAGTATTCAGACCCTTTGCTCAGACACTCATATTTAAGTCACATACTGTCCATTTCCTTGTGATCCTCCTTGTGATGTTTCTACTCCTTCATTGGAGTTCAGCTATTTTTAATTAAACTGATAGGACTTGATTTGTAAAGGCACACACCTGTCTATATAAGACCTCAGCATTCAGGACCAGACGGAGTCACGATTTCTTAGTAAAGCAATTGGGTAAGAAAGGCTGAAGGAGAAAGCCAGGGAAGGAAATTGTTATCACTGTAAACTGCAGAAGTAAATACGAGATGTTTCCCAAGGGAAGAGATTCAAGGAGCCAAGAAAGAGACTCGGGTAGACTAGTTGGCATGCTCCTTTTGAGCGTAATTGGTGCCAAAATCAAAGTAGTGGAAATAAGTCTGTCGGTAGTAGTGAAAAGGCCAAGGAAACTTATGAAAGACAGTCAGACTAGTGTCGGAGCTCCCTGGTCACTGCTCAACTTCTCTGAAGATTTCTGCCACAAAGAGCACCACCAAACAGTGCAGACATTGCGTTGAGGGGGATTCTGAAGATCTGGTACAGTGAAATTCCTGCAGAGAAGCCGTACAGTCTTGAGAAGGCATGTGATGTACCAACAACCCAATTTAAAAAGCTGTCTATCCGCATATATTCCGCTGTACTTAAAAATTGGGACTTGAGTGCCCAAAAGGACATTGTATTATTGAGACAATCCCTTTACTAAATATATTCAAATGAATATCTTTGTTGTCCTAGAAGATTGCACTAAGAATTCATTTTTTCTGGGATTTCAATTCTGGTCTCCGGGTGTCAGAATAAAAGATAGGAATCGGGCAATTTAAATGGAAAAATTACTCTTTAATTAGGGAAACTTTGGCCTAATGAGTACATAATAATAATAATGCTACTATCCTGCAGATATGGGTTTAATCTGCAGGTTAATAATGTTTTGGCACCCACAACTGAGAGTCCCACTGCCAGAAGTAAGTGAACTTCATTCGTCTGACAGGCTCGCTCTTTCAGTCACATGGGTGCTGCTGGTACAGATTCAGTTACCCCTCTGTGTATAAAGAGCGGCGTCTCTAACCGTGTCCCATCACTGACTGATAGCCGATCTTAAAGCTGAGCTCTAATGCTGATCCTGGTGTCAGTCAGTGCAGGGGGAACAGTCAAAGCCACCACTAACTGAAACCGTGCTGACGCTACCCTATGACTGGGAGAGCGAGCCTGCTCAGGAGGAATTAAGTTTATTTCCTCCTGGCAGCGGAGATCTCAGTGCCGGCACCAGACTGGTTCAGAATGCTATTGACATGCAGATTAACCTCATAACTGCAGGTTAATAGCGTTATTTTACAAGACAAGTTCTCTTTGACCCCTTCGTGACATGCGCCGTACTAGTACTGTTCTGCAGGAGATGCGTTCCCGCAAAGAGCAGTACTTATACAGCACACCGATCGCGCCCTCATGCTGAGAGCCGCGGCGATCAGGTGCGGATATCAGCTCTGTGTGAGAGCTGACACCCCGCAGCAACACTCACAATCAGTGGTAGCACCGATCGTGGGCATTTAAACCCTCTGATGCCGCTATCAGTAGTGACAGCGGCATAGAGAAGCATCGCGCAGGGAGGAGACTCCCTGCGCGCAGGGCTGGCTCCAGGTTTTCGTGGGCCCCGGGCGAAAGAGTTTCAGTGGGCCCCTTTAACACATATGACAATTCATGATGCTCCGATACGGCAGAGAAATATAGGTATAGTCAGGGCTGGCGGGAGATGGGAGGCCATGCAGTGACGCCAGCAGGGTTGTTACATGCAGCGAGTGGCATCAGGAGAAAGGAGACATTAAAGAGAACACGTCTGGCCACTGCATGAGTGTGCGGCTGCACACACAGTTTCAGCATTCAGATAGTGCATCCAGTGGCCAGATGTTACAGCATAGTGGATGGAATTTCAAGAAATCCCATGTCCACTATACATCTATGTGCACCCATGGAAACTGACATGCGGTGCGCCTTTCAGGACCGCTGCCCATTCCGGATCGTGTGAACGTAGCCTCATGATACGCTTAAGGCCTCTTTCACACTACAGTCTTTTGGCGTCAGTTAAAATCCGCCAAAGTGTGAAAATAGCGGATGCAAACGGATCCGTTTTTTCACGGATCCGCTATGAACTTTTCAACCCGGAATATAACCCGGAAAATGCAGGTACGCATGTCTGGCACGGAGGAGAGAGAGAAAGAGAGAGAGACCCCAGACAGTGTTGTCAGCATTTTGTATGCTTTTCTATGGAAGCGACGGATCCACTGGCGGATTCCGTCAAAGACGGATGCCAGCGGATCCGCCACCCATAGGCGGCCATTATACAAAATTGCGGATCCGCCATAGTCCGCCATTTTGGCGGAACTAAAAAACGTTGTATTGGAAAAGCGGCAGACGCCAAATTTTTGGTGGATCCGTCAAAAACGGACCTAACGGACGACCATCCGTCAAAATCCATCACTAATGCAAGTCAATGGAAAAAAAGCAGATCCGCCAAAAAAAAAATGGCAGATCCGTTTTTTTCACATTTTGACGGATTTTGACGTCACACGACTGAAGTGTGAAAGAGGCCTAAGCCTCCTCATTTCCATATGAGTTAAAAAGCTATTTCCTCAGGCACTGTACCAGTGGTTGTTCCAGGGGCTAAGTTACCCCACAACACTGTATAGCCCATTTATAATACATTTCAGGACTGACGGACTCCCTTTAATGTCTCAGCATACAAGTCCTTTGGGACAAGTTTATGGGAACAGTATGGGAAAGGACATTTTCATTTCCAGCATGACTCAGCTCAGTGCACAAATTCTGGTTTATAAAGACAAGGTTGGGTTGGTTTGGTCTAGAAGAACTTGACAGGCCTCACAGAGCCTGGACTTCGTCCTCATCCAACACCTTTTGGATGAACTAGAATGGACATTACAAGCCAAGCCTCAATATTGATGCCTACGGGTTTATAACAAGGTGGCACAGGGTGGTAGTTGTGGGCAAGTCTACTGCAGCAGATTAAGTCCACACCCCGGCCCCTTGTACATAAAATGTCAGTTCCAATCCCAGCCCTGGGTCACAGTGGGTTACCTCAGTCCTGTAGCTGTTCTCCACTCTCATTGTCATCAAACACGGAAGACGTCACAGTGGTGGAGCAGGGATAGGTAAGTATCGCAAGTGCCGGGGCCCTGAGCAAAAGGGGAGTGCCCACTAGTGGCTGCCGGTACTGGAACAGGACACCTCATAGTACGCTGGTGTCTCCGATGGCGAGTGGCCCCCCCGTCTTCTCAGGGCCCCGGCACTTGCACGGGGTGCGCCAGGTGCTGACGTCAGCCCTGAACATGGGGCTAGTCCAAGGAGAAGAAGGGGCAAAGTCCAGGGGTGACACAGTTCAGTCCAGTAGCCATACACCAAGTCCACCATAACTAACCCCCATGGGGTTTTGATCCCGTGATCCTACAAGGGAAGAACCAATGGGTGCAAACAAAAGTGGGAGGAGGGGAAAACAACTAAGCATGGCCATCAACTGGTGGCCACATCAGATGCCATAATCCTTCGGCGCCATTCTGGGCTCCTTGCCCTTTCAGGGATGCAGAACAGTCCCCGGTATTTTCTCTGGGTGCAACTGGTACCAAACAGAACTTAAAGAAGTCCACACATGGCCGCTGATTTGCATAATGGGCCGCATGCAGACCCTGCACCACTATATAAGTGTGGGACGAGGAACCACTGGGGGAGGAGTCTCCACTGTTCCTTCTGCTCCGCATCCCCTCCAGCGCTGGTCCCACAGCTCCCAGAGCTTCCGGCTCTACTGTTACATTTGCGACCACCTCACTGCATCTAGACACCGCTCTGTCCTGCACATCTGCAGGAACTGCGGCTGTGGCAATCGGCCATTCAGCACACTGAGCCTCCTGCGATGGGCTAGCCCTCCCAATCGAAGGCCATCCGCACGGCCACCGCATATGGCCATTGGGGCCCCTGTTCTTTAACAAAGGCAACGCAGTCCCCCCCTGCAGAGGACCATGGAAAGTCAGGGAACCGCCATTCACATATACCTTCGCGCTGGTTTGAGCCTCCTTGACAAAGCCGTATCCTCTGACATGGTCAAGATGCCGGACCACTACCCTGGTCATCCGGCCAGTTACAGCTCCCCTGCCGGGGCACTGTAATTCTCTGATAATGCGGCGCTCTCGACGCTTCTTTTCCCGGATCACTCTCCCGATCCACTGGGCCTCGCCTGCAACAGACATCCGGGTCTCCTCCACATATGTAGCACTGATGCTGGCCAGTACACGTGCAGGCCTGGAGGACGCTGATGCCACCGACACTGGAGACGACGGTGGAGACGAGAGTTGGAGTGCGACCGGAAAAGTTGGTGGGGCCAGAGGAGGGACAATAGCAGCAGCCGGGCAGTAGGTTGTTCAGACGGACACTTCTTACTCACCGCCGCTGCGTCCGGTGACAGGCCTCCTGCACGGCCGCGGAATCCTGTGATGGCGGCCGCCACAATTCCCCTCATCGCAGCCTCTAATGTCCTCCAGGCTCCTTCCGGTTCTGGCTTCTCTAGTCCTACCGGTTCCTTGGTCTTCACCGGCCGCTTGAAAAAATGCCGCTCTTCGAGCTCCTCCGACCACCACGCCTCGAAGAGCAGGCCCGTCTCTGCCCAGGCCACGGATCGCCTCCAGTCCTGATGGCTGATGCCGCCACGGAACGACATGCTACGCTTCTCCATGTCAGCAGGTAATGGCATTTCTTTTGCAAGCATGCTGTCTGGTCTCTTCGGGTTCCACCCAACGTGGGCGGGACCACATTTGACTGTTCCACCCATTTCCTTGGGTTCTGCTGTATGGGTTGGAACAACTTCTCCGCACCCATTAAAGGGGGCGCATTTCCCTGTCTTTTGGCACCAAATCTTCTCCATGATGCCTGCGAAAGGCGGCAACATCTCTCATTTTTGCGCCAATGGCCACCATCTTCTGGGTAGCGTCGGCGCCATCTTGCAATCCCTGTCAGCCGCCACCTTTAATTCCTTCATGGCCGGCAACAAATCACAAATCTAAGTCTCAAAGTCACTGTCAGCTGCCATCTTTAATTCCTTCACGGCAGGCAACAATTCACACATCTCAGTCATTTTTTCCATCAGTCTTTAGGTTGCAGGGCTGCTAAGTTTGGATCCTGCTGACTATGCCAAGTGTAACAAGGTGGCACAGGTGGTATGTGCGGGAGAGTCTACTGCAGCAGAGTCAGTCCACACCCCGGCCCCTTGCACATAAAATGTCAGTTCCAATCCCAGCCCTGGGTCACAGTGGGTTACCTCAGTCCTGTAGCTGTTCTCCACAATGGGACAGCATCCTTTGGATGAACCACGCTTCACACTGTATAGGGTCCAACAGTGGCAACTTGTATTTTAATAATAAGGAACTGGAAATAAACAAGAGACGGATGATTCCTATTCTATCTCTAGACACATCAACGGTTGCAGCAACAAAGATAGTAATAGTTCACTTGCCGGTATCTGGACGCTTATAGTCCCTTCGGTGGGGCACTTACAAAGTCCTTGTGCCCCCTTCACCGCCCGTGAGTCCGGGACAGCAGTCTCTGTCCCCTCCTGGGGTCCAGCCAGCTCCCAACAGGGGAGCACCTCCTGTCACAGCCAAGCCTGGCTGGCTGTCCCCAGTAAGCAGGAGCTTCCAACTCCCTAGAGCAGCGGTTCTCAACCTGTGGGTCGCGACCCCCAGGGGGTCGAACGACCAAAACACAGGGGTCGCTTAAAGGAACCGGCGGCTGCAGCACTGTAGTGACAGCTGCAGCCGCCGGCTTCAAGAAGACATCCATACTTACCTTCCGTCGCTGCCTCCCTGTCGGCCGCGGCAGCTTCCTCCTGGCAGTGCGGTGACGTAGTACCGCTCATTAAGGTAATGAATATGGACGTGACGCCACTCCCATAGGCGTGGCGTCCATATTCATGTCCTTAATGAGCGGTATTACATCACCGCTGCGCACAGGAGGAAGCTGACGTGGCCGACAGGGATTCAGGGACCTGCAGCGACGGAGCGAGGAGGGTAAGTATGATGGGGGGAGGACGGGGGAGCAGAGCCATGTATACAGGATGGGAGGGGGAGCGGAGCCATATATACAGGATGGAAGGATGGGAGCGGAGCCATGTATATAGGATGGGAGGGTGGGAGCGGAGCCATGTATACAGGATGGGAGGGGGGAGCGGAGCCATGTATACAGGATGGGAGGGGGGAGCGGAGCCATATATACAGGATGGGAGCGGAGCCATGTATACAGGATGGGAGGGTGGGAGCGGAGCCATGTATACAGGATGGGAGGGTGGGAGCGGAGCCATATATACAGGATGGGAGGGGGAGCGGAGCCATATATACAGGATGGGAGGGGGAGCAGAGCCATGTATACAGGATGGGAGGGGGAGCAGAGCCATGTATACAGGATGGGAGGGGGAGCGGAGCCATGTATACAGGATGGGAGGGGGGAGCGGAGCCATATATACAGGATGGGAGGGGAAGCGGAGCCATATATACAGGATGGGAGGATGGAGCAGGGCAATATATACAGGATGGGAGGGTGGGAGCAGGCCATTATACAGGATGGGAGGGTGGGAGCAGAGCCATGTATACAGGATGGGAGGGGGAGCGGAGCCATGTATACAGGATGGGAGGGTGGAGCGGAGCCATGTATACAGGATGGAGGGGAGCGGGCTTTAGGTGGGAGCGATGAGCAGGCATATATACAGGATGGGAGGATGGGAGCGGAGCCATGTATACAGGATGGAGGATGGGAGCGGAGCCATATATACAGGATGGGAGGATGGGAGCGGAGCCATGTATACAGGATGGGAGGAGGGAGCGGAGCCATATATACAGGATGGGAGGATGGGAGCGGAGCCATGTATACAGGATGGGAGGATGGGAGCGGAGCCAGTATAAGGATGGAGGGGAGCGGAGCCTAATACAGGATGGGAGGATGGGAGCGGAGCCATATATACAGGATGGGAGGATGGGAATGGAGCCATGTATACAGGATGGGAGGATGGGAGCGGAGCCATATATACAGGATGGGAGGATGGGAGCAGAGCCATGTATACAAGATAGTAGGGGGAGCGGAGCCATATATACAGGATGGGAGGGTGGGAGCGGAGCCATATATACAGGATGGAAGGGGAAGCGGAGCCATATATACAGGATGGGAGGGTGGAGCGGAGCCATATATACAGGATGGGAGGGGGAGCGGAGCCATATATACAGGATGGGAGGGGGAGCGGAGCCATAGTATACAGGATGGGAGGGGAGCGGGCATATACAGGGTGGAGATGGAGCGGAGCCATGTATACAGGATGGGAGGGGGAGCGGAGCCATATATACAGGATGGGAAGATGGGAGCGGAGCCATATATACAGCATATTTCCGATGGCTTTAGCCCAGTGGCGTAGCAGGGGCGTAGCGTGGGCGGACGGGGGGCGGTCCGCCCCAGGCAGCACGTGTGTGGGGCGTTCCGCCCCAGGCAGCACGTGTGTGGGGCGGCGTGGCAGCAGCAGCAATTCCTCCTCCCATGGAGTCACAGTGCAGCGGCCCGGGACCCTCCGGAGCTGAGCAGCGGGTCGGTGAGTCCACTGTGCGGGGAGAGGGGGGACCCGACCTGAGCAGGCGGCGCAATACTTACCTCTCCCCGTGCCTCCGTAGCTCCGGGCTCCAGGGGGTGCCTGCAGGGCACCCACGCTTCCTGTCACAGCAGCGCCACTGGATGACGTCATCATTCAGCGGCCGGCTGTGGCAGAGAGCGCGGGCGCCGGACAGGTGAGATGTGAGGTGTATGTGTCTGTGTGTATCAGTGTGTGTGTGTGTGTGTGTCTGCCAGCGTGTGTGTATGTGAGAGAGTGCTGCGGTGCTGTCTGTGTGTGGTGCTGTATGTGTGATGGTGATGGGGAGGCAGTGATGGTGGTGAGGAGGCAACGATGATGATGGGGAGCCAATGATGATGGGCAGGCAAAGATGATGATGATGGGGAGGCGATGATGATGGGCAGGCAATGATGATGATGATGATGATGGGGAGGTGATGAAGATGGGGAGCCAATGATGATGAGAGGCAATGATCATGATGTTTGGGGAGCCAATGATGATGGGCAGGCAATGATGATGATGATGGGGAGGCGATGATGATGGGGAGCCAATGATGATGGGCAAGCAATGATGATGATGATGGGGAGCCAATGATGATGGGAAGGCAATGATGATGATGGGGAGCCAATGATGATGGGCAGGCAATGATATTGATGGGGAGGCGATGATGATGGGGAGCCAATGATGATGGGCAGGCAATGATGATGATGATGGGGAGACAATGATGATGGGCAGACAATGATGATGATGATGGGGAGGCAATGATAATGATTATGGGGAGACAATGATAATGGGGAGGCAATGATGATAATGGGGAGGCAATGATGATGATAATGGGGAGTCTTTCCAGAGCCGTAACAGTGCAGAACGCAGCACAGTGCAGAGGAGAACTCCATATTTTGTATGGAGCATTACATGGGGACCAGTATTCTTTATGGAGCATTATATTTGGCCCATAATACTGTATGGAGGACTATGTGATGCCCATAATATTGTATGGAGGACTGTAATTATTTTTTGGTTTGGGGGTCACCGCAACATGAGGAACTGTATTGCGGGGTCACGGCATTAGAAAGGTTGAGAACCACTGCCCTAGAGGCTGCAAGTCCAGCCCACAAACTTAACCTGTTCCTTTCCCTAAGCTAACAGACATGGCAACCCATCAAAACAGGGCAAACAGCACAGACACATAGCAAACATTACAGCAAAACATTAATACACATAATGCAAGGGCAGGAGATAAGAGAGCATCACATAAGAGAGAGAAAGGAAGCAATGAGGTTCTCCGCCACCTCCTTACAGGTTTATAATGGGAGGTCATAAAAACGTCTGTTGGTGTAATGTGTAGGTGTCCCAACATTTTTGTCCATATAGTGTATGTTTGTTGCTACTGGAGTTTTTTTACACACACCTTGTCCTGTTGTGCAGCATTAACCGTGAGATTGGCTCTTAATGTACCCAACTACAACATCACACGTTTGTTTCTACACATCATGGTTTCATAGGGAATCACCGCCCATCCAATGCCAATAGTTTCCATCTGTGCATCATTTACAGTTCAGAGAATTTCAACCCAAATGTCCCTGGTTTGGGAATACAAAGATTTAGAAAAAACAGCCAGCCGGCAGTGGAAGGGTAAATATCTGGAAAGAGAATCTTCTATTTATTCTGCTGTATACCACTTGGGAAGCTCATAGGCTTCTTATAACGCCTGGCTGCACAGCACTGTGTATGTGCACAGACTGGCATTTGGATGGTGTTTGGTGGTTTCTCTTGCTCGGACGCAGATGAATCTTTCGTGTCTACTCTAGCCAAGATCCCAGATGGGAAGAAATGGACAGATGCAGGTCCCAGGTGTCCAGCAAGGGACAGCGAATTCCACTGGGGGCATCTGAATAGGATGGCTGGAGGCATGGCTTTTGGGGGAGGGTCACTTGGCTAAAGTAAAGTGTAAGGCTTGATCACAGATCTAGTGAATACAAACACAATCTATTGATTCTCTTGCTTGACTTTGGAGTTGTTGTTTTAATGGAAATATTATGTTCCTTAATGACATATAATGCCTAATATGGGTAATAAGTAACATTGGGATGTTTCATGTTTTCCAAACCCAGGATGGACTTTGACTACTTACAAAAATCACAGATAATCAATATTTCACACTGAACATCTCTGGCTGATTCCTCTCACAGGCCCAGCAGATTTAGGAAAGTAGGCAGGATCAAAATACCAAAGGGCAACACCACTCTTTTCTATGAACAGAGAGGAAAGGTTAACATGCAACAAGAATTAGGCTTTCCGATCATTGGGTGGTTAAGATGCTAACCACCAATCGAAAACTCACACAATTTTTTAATTCTATGAATAATGAAAAGGTCTAAGGCCAAGAAGCAACAGGTTCTCCTGTCCTTGTCCAGTTTAGGTATTTGGGTCCAAGGGTCATGCCATACTTCACCCCTACAAAAGATAATGGAGCCAATAGAGTTTTTTGGGGGTTTGAATGCCTGCAGTTCTTGTTTTAACCGCTAGTCCAATGATCATGGAATAATTGTTTTTTACAAGGGTTTGAAATAAGTCAAAGAGGTTTATTCTGTCTACACATGATTGGGAGTTACTACAATTTAGAGGGTTCAACCATTCTTCTCGCCTATAAAAGTTGGAAATGTGGTGCAGAAAATAGTAGAAAAAAAATTCCAGATTCCTGCTCTTTGGTAGTTGAGATTCTCGTAAAGTTCAAACTTCAGGTTATATCCAAGGACATACTTCTTTTGCAACCCTTGGTCTCATTCAGACATCAGATTTTCATATATTGCATTTTTCACGGATAGCACTTGCACCTGTGATAGTCTATGGGGCCATTCACATGTCTGTGATTTTTCGCAGACCAAGCAGTGTCATCCGAGTGTGGTCTGACTTTCATGGACAGTCACAAAGGAAAAGGAAGAGAAACTTTTTTTTATTTTTTCTATCCACGTACGAGAAAAATTGATGACACTTAGACCACACTCTGATCAAACTCTGATCATCCTGGCTGCAAGCCTTACACTTATGCCCAAATGGTTTGACTATGCCTTTGCAACAGACATACAGCATACCCTTCCGTCTCAGACCGAGGATGCCTGACAAAAACAAATATCGGAGCGTGCGTATGGTGACTTATCCCCCCTCTCCATTATGTGTTTCGTTGCTACCTCGCAGTGCTATAATAAACTATTATGAACCTGGTAAATTACAATTAACACATCTGCTATATTATACATATAAATAACACAAACAGTAAAAAATATATAAATATATATATAAATAGACCATACATTTCTATATCCAGAATCAACATTGAAATTCCCTTCTAATTGGGGAGTAAATATTTAAGGGCTGGTGACATATTTACATAGAAAATAACATTTACAATTGTCCTTATTTACTTTGAATGTTTGACAAATGTGATTTTTGAACCATACAAATAAAATGACTAATTATGTTTCCCCGGGATCTCAGGACGAGATCTTACTGCTCACAACGGTGCATGTTCCCGATGCATCGCACCCGAATCCTGACACTAATTGCTCCATCTTTTGGGTTGCCTTAAGCCGCTGCTGTCCACTTGTGATCATTTACAGAACGGATTTTAGCCTGTCAGACATCTGCAAATATAGCATCATTTTTTTTTTCGGCCCAGCGGCCTTGTTGTTGTCATCGTCCTCCCCCTTTACTTCATGAAATGTAAGATCCATTTTAATTAAATTAGTTAGTCATATACTGAGGATTAAGAGGGGCAGCCCTCAGGTTCCCTGTGACTTGTGAGACCTCTGTTCCTGTCACACAAAGAAAGTTACATAGAAACATCAACCAGTGCCCAATGGGAAGATGACCATGGACCCAGATGGTTATTTCCAGGCCAGTTCCTCTTTAGCTTGGCAACAATCTGAAGAAATTGGCGTTGTCTCAATGACAGATAGAGCAGGTCCAACGAAAAAAATATACGAAATCACAAGAATAGAAGAAATAAATACAGATTTATAATAATAGAATGAGTAACTAGATACAAGAAAATCATGATTATTCATATAATAAAATAAAAGAATATTAGAATATACAAAACAGTAATAAAATAATACAGAAAATTGAATGATTGCATTAAAGTAGCAATTCCAGCAAAAAAATGTTACACACTAATCCTTTCTAAATATGTAGGACACATAATTGCTTTAAAGGGTTAATTTCATAATAATAAATTGGTAAAATTGCAAAGTGATTGAAAAAACAAGTAACTATGCAGTGTAGTTATTGTAAAACCTTTCTGTTTTCAAGAATGAAGGATTTTTTTTATTTTATTGTTTACTGAGTTCCAGTCATCTCTGCAGTCTATGAGCAGTGTCCAACTTAGACAAACAGCACAGCGCTTACAAGTTTTCCAATAAAGATTGTAGGCGCTGCTCTGAGGCTGGCCAGATCCACCAGATCCAGGAAACTTCTGTCATGATTCCACCCTCAATATGTCAGGGATGCAGTTATTGATAACTCGGTCGTCCAATCTGGTGCAGGGGAGTGCTGAAGCTGTCAGTACTTTGATTGACAGCTCAGTCATCCAGTCTGGTGCAAGGGCATGTTGAGCTGTCAATATTTTGATTGATGCCTTGGCTGGCTAATCTGAGACTGGGAGGTTCTGTATTACCTTCAGGTGTGTCCTGTCCCAGGTGACTGCCCAGCTACTTAGCTGGGCTGACACTTCCAGAACTCTGCCAGACATACATTCAGCTTTGTGTGGTTTGTATCTCTGTGCTTTGTGTACTGCTTGTGAATCTTTTTGCTGCCTGACCTTGGACCACTTTCTGACCATCCGTTTTCCCTGCTCCCTTTACTCTGATACGCTTTCCTCCTGGTATCCTGACCTCGGACCATTACCTGATTATGCCTTTGTCTCTTCCCTCTGTTTAGGATGTACCCTCCTGGCTTTTGACCTCAAACTCCTTGACTTACCTGACTCTTGGCTTGTCCTCGAGAAGTGTCTCAGCGTCACAACTTCAGTGCCCCTGTGTTCCTCCAATGATGCAGAGGTAAAGCTGTCTCTTTGCAACATTGGATGGAGACTGCACAGTTCAGGCCAGTGGTATGATAATACAATTGTCCAGAACTGTCAGCAGCTCACCGCACCCACGCAAGCAGAAAGCCAGGAGACAGGGGTAGTGATGCGCTTCTGAAGATTAATCTTGAGACAATCACTTTAAAGTGCCTACAGATCGCCATCTTAAATTGTTTCCAGCATCTTTCCAATCCTCTTCTGTCAAATCAGACTAGTCGGCTTGCACAGGGGGCTTATGTGGGCACTGGAATTCGCTTTCAAATAGCTTTTAAAAGGAGTCTCATAGGCCTAGATTGAGAAAGCAGCACCAACCCAATTAGTAGCTGTTGTGTGAGCCAGCAAAGTTGAAGAGCGGTCACATGGTCCAGAAAAGGACAGGAGCAGCGCTGGAAACCAGAGAAGACAGCGATCAGTAACTATTTTAACACACTTACACTGCACACATATTTAGAAAACATTAAGGAAAAACAAGGTGGGAGAGCTACTTTAACATTATTATTCTCTTTTGTACCTTTATTGTTTTTGTTTTTACTAGTAGTAGAGGTGTTAGTAGTATAAGTAGTATAGGTATATACAGCGTCGGACTGGAACACCTTGGGCCCACCAGAGAAAATCATTCTTGGGGCCCACTATGTAGCTACATAGAAATAAATACAAGACCACCAATTGTGCAGTAAAACACACTAATATCAGGGTATAATATAAGGTAGTACATGTCTTAATTATGTAGCAGGAGTTGGGGTAGCCTCCCTCATAGATTATAAAGCAGCCCCCTCATAGGGGATAATGCTGCCCCCCTCATAGAGGATAATGCTGCCCCCTCATAGGGTATAATGCTATATATATATATATATATATATATATAATAGATAGATACCATATATACTCGAGTATAAGCCGACCCCCTAATTTTGCCACAAAAAACTGGGAAAACTTATCGACTCGAGTATAAGCCTAGGGTGGAAAATGAGATTATGCCCCATATGCTGCCCCATGTATTATGCCCCACAAGATGCTCCATAGATTGTGCCCCATATGCTGCCCATATATTATGCCCCCATAGATGCTCCATAGATTGTGCCCTCATAGATGCTCCATAGATTATGCCCCATGGATGCTCCATAGATTATGCCCCCATAGATGCTCCATAGATTATGCCCCCATAGATTATGCCCCCATAGAAGCTCCATAGATTGTGCCCCCATAGATGCTCCTTAGATTATGCCCCCATAGAAGCTCCATAGATTGTGCCCCCATAGATGCTCCTTAGATTATGCCCCCATAGAAGCTCCATAGATTGTGCCCCCATAGATTATGCCCCAATAGATGCTCCATAGATTATGCCCCCATAGATGCTCCTTAGATTATGCCCCCATAGAAGCTCCATAGATTGTGCCCCCATAGATGCTCCTTAGATTATGCCCCCATAGAAGCTCCATAGATTGTGCCCCCATAGATTATGCCCCTATAGATGCTCCATAGATTATGCCCCCATAAATGCTCCTTAGATTATGCCCCCATAGATTATGCCCCCATAGATGCTCCTTAGATTATGCCCCCATAGAAGCTCCATAGATTATGCCCCCATAGATGCTCCATAGATTATGCCCCCATAGATGCTCTATAGATTGTGCCCCCATAAGTGCTCCTTAGATTATGCCCCCATAGAAGCTCCATAGATTGTGCCCCCATAAATGCTCCTTAGATTATTCCCCCATAGATGCTCCATAGATTATGCCCCCATAAATGCTCCACAGATATATGTTGCCCCCATAGATTATGCCCCCATAAATGCTCCACAGATTATGCCCCATAGATTATGCCCCCATAAATGCTCCACAGATTATGCCCCCATAGATTATGCCCCCATAAATATGCATCCACAGATTATGCCCCCATAGATTATGTCCCCATAGATGCTCCATAGATTATGCCCCCATAAGTGCTCCTTAGATTATTCCCCCATAGATGCTCCATAGATTATGCCCTCATAAATGCTCCACAGATTATGCCCCCATAAATTATGCCCCCATAAATGCTCCACAGATTATGCCCCATAGATTATGCCCCCATAAATGCTCCACAGATTATGCTCCCATAGATTATGTCCACATAGATGCTCCACAGACTGTGCCCCCATAGATGCTGCAAAAAAAAAAAGACATACTCACCTCTCGTCGCTGGGGGCCAGGTGCTGGTGTCCTGAGCAGGCGGGGACACCGGCGCGCTATGGGGGACAGGTGCCGGTGTCACCGCTGTCTCAGGGCCCCGGCATCTGTGATATTTACCTGTCACCGGGTCCACTGCTGAGCGCCGCTGTATCTTCGGGTCCTCCGGCAGTGAATGCTCAGGCAGGGGGCGCGGCGCTCACTAATGACATCATCGCGCCGTCTGCCTGAACATCGCAGCAAGAGGGCCCGAGGACACAGCGTCGCTCAGTGGTTGGAGCGGGTGACAGGTAAGTAATGATATTCACTGCTTCCCACGCCCATGTGGGCGTGGGAAGCAGTGAATATTCATTTCTCTTTAGCAGTGGGGACAGGGCCTCCTGTCACCCGCTGCTGCTCCGCTGGCACGGGGCCCCCATGGCAGCTGCGTGGTGTGCCGCTATTAGCGACACTCCACCGGCTGGGGGCCCCTGGAGCAGCGGGGGCCCTAGGCAACTGGCCCCTGTATGCCAGCAGGTGCCAGGGCCCCCAGATGCCAGGGCCCACCGTAGAATCCTCCGGTTCTCCGGTGGGCCAGTCCGACCCTGGGTATATAATTGTTAAAGTAACTCTCCAGCTATTGTAAGTAGAATAATTCTAACTCAGCAGCAATATTTTAGCTGTATTATGTGACAGGATCACTGGTTAAGTACTGTAGAGGAGATATGTACCACTGAGGATGTTAGCTTCAGTGATATGAACCTGGGGAAAATGCTCCTGCACACAAACTGCTGAGAGAGGTTAATCGGCCATGTTAAAGGCTGGTGTCACAATCCATTTTTGGATTTGTGGCAGCTCTGGTTCCACTCAGTTTAAACTTTTTTCCTTTCAGGCCAGCTGGGGTTAATGTCAGTTTTTCACCGCTGGCAGTCTGGTGTAATTGCAGTGCTGTAGGGTCAGCTGATGTGGGTGATGACCACTCCCACCATCCATTAAATGGTCACCTGATGCATCAGCTGACTGTTGGTGATAGAGTTTCTCTTGAGACCAGCCGATGTGTGTGGAGCGCTCTGGTGCCAGTGTGTATCAGCTGTTTGAAGTCCTGGTGTGATATCCTACGCAGAGTGGAGTTTGGAGTCCAGCTTCGGTGTTATCTGCAGTGTGGAGCTTGGCAGCGGCACCTGGAAGCTAAGTGTCGTGTTTTTTCCTCGTCCCTTACTTGTCTGGCACTATCCCCTATGTGGAAATATCTGCAGTGGCGAGGCTAGCGCCCATCGCCGGCCAGTGCACTAGCCAGGGTAGTGTTAGGTGACAACGAGGGACGAGGAATCCTGACGGCAGTAGGGGGAGGAACCCACATAGGGCGTTAGGGGAGCAAGGGACAGACTCTGGTTGGAGCTCAGGTGGTGACCATCCCTCATTCCCTATTGGTAGGGCCTTCCTCTCCCCTATTTCATCCCATTGTGAGCGTTGTGCCATTAGCTGACCGACCATCTGTGGTGTTGAGTCACACCATGACAGCTGGGTTCTTTTGTGAACAACTGAAGAGTGGGTGGGAGGCTGTTAACCATATCTCCACCCCAGGGTGGGGTCTAGAAGGTAAATAATCAACCTTTTGAATCATTCAGTGTTCGGTGTGCCTGGAGATGAGGGTTCCAGAGCTGTGTTGTTTGGTAAAGAGAGGTGAACCCTGTTGTTTTCCTGAGCGGGCGAATCCCTGCAGCCACATATGTTTTTTTTTAAGTTTTCTCATTATGCCAGAAAGGCTGTGTTTATTTTGTTGATCTATGCACTGGGTTATGCAATAACTTTTTAATAAACCAGTAGAAGATTCCAACGAGAAACATTCCTGTGTCTACCTCTGTGAGCAGCCGAGTGAGCCAATCTACCAGAGTTGGTGCTAGAAGTGCAGGCAACTTCCCCAGGGAGCACGTGTGATGGCTGTGGACAAACTCCATGTCTTGTTGAATGCCGCAGTAAGCCAAGAAGCAAACACCTGCTCCAAGTCCAGAAGCAGTTAACAAAACAGGAAACAAACTGTTGGTGCAGCAGCTCCAACAACAGCAGTAGCAGCTACCTCAACTGGAGGTGTTCATGCAACAGATGTAACTCCTTGCAGAGGCTGTTCAAGAAAGGCCGGCAGTCCGGAAGGCGGTAACACAAGCCATGCAAAACATGACCCTGAGTGATGATGGCGAGGCATTTTTGACTTTTTTGAAAGCAAAGTAGGAGAAGTTGCCACAGGAGCAGTGGGCGGTGGTGCCGGCCCCCTATCTAACTGGTGAGCCCCAAAAGGCTTATTATGACCTGGCTTTAGAGGACACACAGGAATATACTAAGTTAAAAACAAAAATATTGGCATGCTCAGGAATGACTATGTCTGTTCGAGCTCAAAAGGTACACCAGCGGGCCAGATGGTCAAGTGTGTTGTTATGGACCCACTCCCTTTCTAGTCAGATGCAGACCTAGGATGCCCAGGGAGACCCCCGGAAATCGAAAGACCTGGTTGGCCTAGTGGAAAGGTGCCAGGTGGTTGGGAAGTTCTTATGAAAACCAGGCAATGATGCATCTCTGTACTGGGATACCAAGAAGGCGCCTGACTCTTATACGAAGGATAATAGAGCCACAAATGTGGAGAGTCGAGGAACCAAGGTGTCACTGAGGGGTTTCCAAAGGCCATTGGTAAGGATTTAATTTGTTGGAGATGTCACAGTCCAGGGCACATAGTCGCCTGTTGTCCTATGTCGGATGAATAGATGTATTGCAGCATAGGGGGGCGCTGTTTGTAATATGCCTGTTCAGCCTGCAGCATGGACTATCAGAATGGTGAGAGGTCACAGACATGTCCCATGACAATAAATGGGGTACTAGTGTCTGGACTCTTGGACTCAGGGAATTTGGTGACCATGGTAAGGGTCACAATCCCCCACCGGTTGATCCCCGGAAAACTCATGGGCGTTCGCTGTATTCAAGGGGACGCCAAGGAATACCCTGTTGCCAGAGTGTCTATAAAAATGAACTGTGTCACTGAGTCCCATACGATCGGAGTAGTTAATGACCAGTGATAATAGGGAGAGACTTTAGCTTGTTCTGTGACTTATGACGAAAGGCTGGGGTGCCAAGTTACTCAGATAGAAGCTGGTGCAGACATGAAGAATCACCATCGCAGTCGGAGCCGGATGAGTTCCACCTGTGTGTCCTTGCTTGCGGCGAGGACGAGATGGTGACCCATGAGGCCAAGATTCCAAAGTTGGGGGTTTCTGGGGGGAATTTTGGGACTGCTCAAATGGAGGACCTTATGGTAAAAAGGGCAGTGGACAATGTTAATTTGATAAATGGGGTTGCCCACGAGCCAGGGGCTGACACCAGATTTCCATATTTCGTGGTAAACGAGAATTTGCTATATCGGGTTACTAAACAGAGAGGGAAAGTATTAGAGCAGCTGATAGTACCGGGACTCTATTGGCATAGGGAACTAGAACGAGCCCATTCTCATGTCTTGGGTGGGAATCTGGAAATAGGCAAAACCCAAGAGTGGGTACTTCAAAGGTTCAAATGGCCTGGGTGTCATGGAGGGATCGTTAATTTTTCCTGCCTTGTCCCACCTGTCAGCTAACTGTTCCTGTCTCCAACCTCCACAGTCCCCAAGTGCCATTACCCATTATAGAGTTTCCATTTGACCGGATTGCCATTGACCTTGTCAGGCAACTAGTTAAGTTCACTAGAGGGCACCAATAAATACTGTTGGTCATGGACTATACAACAAAGTACCCACAACAAAGTATCCGGAGGCTGTGCCACTGAGAAACTCCTCCGCCGGGAGTATAGCCCGAGAGCTAGTCCATATTTTATTCCGGACGGGCCTGACACAGGAGATTCTGACAGACCAAGGAACACCATTCATGTCCAAAGTAATGAGAGAGTTATGTAAGCATCTCCAGATTACACAACTCAGGATTTCTGTGTGCCATCCTCAGATGGCCGGCCAGGTGTAAAGGTTCAGTAAGACCTTGAAGTCCATGCTTTAGAAGGTTGTGGAAAAGGAAATCAAAGACTCCGATTGCCTACTCCGGTACCTGTTGTTCTCTACTAAGGAAGTTCAACAAGACTCTATGGCAGGGGTGGGCAATTAATTTTGCCAGGGGGCCGCATGAGAAATTGGGATGGTTTTAGAGGGCCGGACTAATATAATTAACTCCGTTCTACCCAATACTGTATATATACATATATATATATATTATATATATATATATATATATATATACTGTATACTGTATATATACATACCTGCCCATTATCATCATCTTCTCCCCATCATCATCAATGCCTCCCCATTATCAGCAATGCCTGCCCATCATCATCTTCTCCCCATCATCAATGCCTGCCCATTATCATCAATGCCTGCCCATTATCATCATCTTCTCCCCATCATCATCAATGCCTCCCCATTATCAGCAATGCCTGCCCATCATCATCTTCTCCCCATCATCAATGCCTGCCCATTATCATCAATACCTGTCCATTATCATCATCTTCTCCCCATCATCATCAATGCCTGCCCATCATCATCATCATCTTCTCCCCATCATCAATGCCTGCCCATTATCATCAATACCTGCCCATTATCATCATCTTCTCCCCATCATCATCAATGCCTGCCCATCATCATCTTCTCCCCATCATCAATGCCTGCCCATTATCATCAATACCTGCCCATTATCATCATCTTCTCCCCATCATCATCAATGCCTGCCCATCATCATCATCATCATCTTCTCCCCATCATCAATGCCTGCCCATTATCATCAATACCTGCCCATTATCATCATCTTCTCCCCATCATCATCAATGCCTCCCCATTATCATCAATACCTGCCCATTATCATCATCTTCTCCCCATCATCATCAATGCCTCCCCATTATCAGCAATGCCTGCCCATCATCATCTTCTCCCCATCATCAATGCCTGCCCATTATCATCAATGCCTGCCCATTATCATCATCTTCTCCCCATCATCATCAATGCCTCCCCATTATCAGCAATGCCTGCCCATCATCACACACAGACAGCACATAAGCACTCTCTCACACACACACACACACCACCGCACTACATAGACACAGACACACACAGAGACACGTCTTACCTGTCCAGCGTCCCCGCTCTCTGACACAGCCGGCCGCTGAATGATGACGTCATTCAGCGGCCGGCTGTGAGAGGAAGCGCCGGTGGAGCCCGGAGCTGCAGCAGCGGAGGCACGGGAGAGGTAAGTATTGTGCCAGCTGATGCCGGGACCCTGAGACTGCCGGAGCGCCTCCGCGGGCCGGTCACTGACAGCCGGCGGGCCGGATGCGGCCCGCGGGCCGCCCCTTGCCCGGGTCTGCTCTATGGGGTTCTCAATGTTCAAGCTGTTATACCGATGGCACCCTCAGGGACTTCTGGATTTTGTGAAGGAGACCTGGGAAGCAGAGCTTACAACCCAATGGAGCATCATCGACCTTGTGGCTCAAATGGAGGACAGGATCACGTGGGAGACCTCAAAATAGCAGTGCATGCAAGACAACCCAGGAATCTCACAGAACTAGAAGAATGAAACAAGAATTGAAATACAATCGGCTGCCTACAAAAAGCGTTTACAAGCTGTGATACTTGAAAAGGGGGTGCTACTAGGCACTAACCATGGAGGGTGCCCAAATCAACCCATTTTCCTTTTCGTAATTTTTAAAATGTAAAAAATTACTATATATACAGTGTATATATAGTGGAATCAACCTGGCAGACAACCAAAAAATGACACATCAATGAAAACAGGAGTGCTGTAATAATAATAATAATTAAAATGTTTTTATTTCGAAATTAATATTTGAATTTATTTATTATTATTTTTTATTTTTCTATTTATCTCTTTATTTTGCACTTTATCTTACATTTCTTAAATTTTAATCCTGTTACTTCATGTGACTTTCTTCTTCCACACCTGTGGGTGATCAGATGAGAATCCACTTTCCTCTGAATCACTCGGCACTCTGTACATTCTTCATCTTGCTTATTTTGCTTTGCCTGTTTACTCTGAATGGGACAATTCTCTATTTTATGAAAAATTTACAGAATATCAATCCAATGGCACAACAAAAAAGACAAAGTCAAGAGGTGACTATGGTGGCGGCTGTATTCCCAGCACTGAGTTTATGGATGTACAACTCTGAATAAAAGGAAACTTGACAGTGAAAAATAGGGTGATTTTCAGCAATTAGGGATCATTTGTAAGATGCTGAAAGCTAATTTAGGTTCTAGCTGTAATGATTGTGACCCGTGTTTCATGTACCAATTGACTCACAGTAAACATAGACCGTGGGAAAATTTGCAGTTGTTGAATTCAAATTGCAAATATTTTATTGAATTCAAAAACAAATAAAAAAAAATATGTTTAAATCTAGAATCATCCACTTTCACTGTAACCCCTGTATAGAACAGATGTTCTCTGTGTAAGCATGCATAATACTTCACACTTTTATCCCTGGTATGTTATACCTATTTCAATTTTTTTGTACTGTAGTATGGCATGGGATGCTTAGACCTCCTTGTTTACTAGTTTCTTAGTACAGTCATGGCCAAAAGTTTTGAGAATGACACAAATATTTATTTTTCACATGATCTGCTGCCCTCTGGTTTTTATGTGTGTTTGACAGATGTTTTTATCACAGACAGAAATACAATAATTGCAAACATATGAGTAACAAAAGCTTATATTGACAGCTAGAATGAGTTAATGCAGCAAGTCAATATTTGCAGCGTTGACCCTTCTTCTTCAGGACCTCTGCAATTCTCCCTGGCATGCTCTCATTCAACTTCTGGACCAAATCCTGACTGATAGCAGTCCATTCTTGCACAATCAATGCTTTCATTTTGTCAGAATTTTTAGGTTTTTGTTTGTCCACCCGTCTCTTGATGATTGACCACAAGTTCTCAATGGGATTAAGATCTGGGGAGTTTCCAGGCCATGGACCCAAAATCTCTATGTTTTGTTCCCTGAGCCATTTAGTTATCACCTTTGCTTTATGGCAAGGTGCTCCATCATGCTGGAAAAGGCATTGTTGATCGCCAAACTGCTCTTGGAGGGTTGGGAGACGTTGCTCTTGGAGGACATTCTGGTACCATTCTTTATTCATGGCTGTGTTTTTAGGCAAGACTGTGAGAGAGCCGATTCCCTTGGCTGAGAAGCAACCCCACACATGAATGGTTTCAGGATGCTTAACAGTTAGCATGAGACAAGACTGGTGGTAGCGCTCACCTTGTCTTCTCCGAATGAGGCGTTTTCCTGATGTCCCAAAAAATCGAAAAGGGGATTCGTCAGAGAAAATAACTTTACCCCAGTCCTCAGCAGTCTACTGCCTGTACCTTTTGCAGAATATCAGTCTGTCCATGATGTTTTTTCTGGAGAGAAGTGGCTTCTTTGCTGCCCTCCTTGAGACCAGGCCTTGCTCCAAGAGTCTCCGCCTCACAGTGCGTGCAGATGCACTCACACCTGCCTGCTGCCATTCCTGAGCAAGCTCTGCACTGCTGGTAGCCCGATCCCGCAGCTGAAACACTTTTAAGAGACGGTCCTAGCGCTTGCTGGTCTTTCTTGGGCGCCCTGGAGCCTTTTTGGCAACAATGGAACCTCTCTCCTTGAAGTTCTTGATGATGCGATAGATTGTTGACTGAGGTGCAATCTTTCTAGCTGCGATACTCTTCCCTGTTAGGCCATTTTTGTGCATTGCAATGATGACTGCACGTGTTTCTTTAGAGATAACCATGGTTAACAGAAGAGAAACAGTGATGCCAAGCACCAGCCTCCTTTTAAAGTGTCCAGTGGTGTCATTCTTACTTAATCATGACAGATTGATCTCCAGCCATGTCTTCATCAACACCCACACCTGTGTTAATGGAGCAATCACTGAAAAGAGGTTAGCTGGTCCTTTTAAGGCAGGGCTGCAATGATGTTGAAATGTGTTTTGAGGGATAAAGTTCATTTTCTAGCCAAATATTGACTTTGCAAGTAATTGCTGTTAAGCTGATCACTCTTTATAACATTCTGGAGTATATGCAAATTGCCATTAGAAAAAGTGAAGCAGTAGACTTTGTAAAAATTAATATTTGTGTCATTCTCAAAACTTTTGGCCATGACTGTACTAGTTCAGTTTTATGGGTCTGAGTCTGGAATTACCAAATGCTGATCTTTCTATGTTTAAATGGCCCACACAAAGAATTGTATCTCATTCACAAGTTCCAGGTTTAGAGTAACATGACCTTTAGATACTCCTACCCAGGGCTAATGTGGCCCACTACAGCAACAGAGAGTCTAGATTTTCTAGAAGGTTGAATTTGATCTTAAACAAGATCACTGGACTCTATCACTTTTTGGGATAACTTGCAAAAGTACTATGATAACATATCATTGAATGATCTCTCCCTTCTAGGGTTGAGCGATACTTTCCGATATCAAGAAGTATCGGATCGGAATGGGTATCGCCGATACACCAAAAGTATCGGCGATACCTGATTCCGATAGCGGAAATCCAATGCAAGTCTATGGGACAGAAATATCGTAACTAAAAAAAACTCTTTCTTTCCTTTTAAACACTAAATATACACACATAGAATACATATATATATATACATGTCATTGTGACATATATTATATATATACATATATTTATAGTTTATACACTTCTACATAGTAAAATAGCCTCTGATTCAATTGCCGGGTAAAGCCGGCTTTTGTGAAAAGACAGAAGCACCCGACATGAAATGACACTTGGTTTACATAGAGTTAACCATGTCTTTTCATGTAGTTTGATATCTGATTTGCACAAACAATTACATGAGTGTATGTGTGCAAAATTTCACACCTGTAGGGGTTAATTAAAGGTGTAAATTCGTTGTAAAAAAAACGGACTTTTTTGCTACGAATTTACACCTTTAATTAACCCCTACAGGTGTGAAATTTTGCACACATACACTCATGTAATTGTTAGTGAAAACAATAGATCAAACAACTTGAAATGACATGGTTAACTCTATGTAAACCATGTGTCATTTCATGTCGGGTTCTGCATTTTCACAAAAGCTGGCAATTGAATTAGCGGCTATTATACTATGTAGAAGTGTATGAACTATAAATATAAATATATATATATAATGTGTCACAAATTCAATGACATGTATATATATATATGAGGTGTAAAATTGTTGAAAAAAAATGCGTGGGCTCCCGCCCTATTTTCACAACCAGACAGACAAAGCCAGCGAGTGGGGGCAGATAATAATAGCTCAGAGAGGGACCATTATTTTTGGCCCCCCCTGGCTACTAACATCTGCCCCCAGACACCCCAGAAAAGACAAATCTATAATTAGATTCGCCCTTTCTGGCACTTTGCCCGTCTATTCCCATTGTCCTGTAGCGGTGGCGAATGGGTTAATATGGGGTTAAAGCCACCTTGCTATTGAAAGGTGACCTTAAGCCAGGTTAATAATTGAGAGCTGTCAATTAGACAACTATCAATTATTAATCCTATTGCATGAAATAAAAATAAAACACACACACTTTAATTAAAAATCATTTTAATGAAATAAAGACACATGTTTTTGACCAGCTTTTATTTTACTGCAAAAACCATTTCCTGTAATAAAAATAAAATAAAAAAGCAAAATTATTCTTACCTATCCCATGCACAGTCAGGTCCCATGGTGTAATCCTTCAGAAAGGGTTAATGTTTACTGCAGGGACCGCAGCTAATGCTGCAGCCTCACAGTAAACCCCCAAATGAATGAGTTCCTCTCCTGGCTGACAGGAGAGGAAGTGGAAAGCTTAATTGATTGCTTTCCACTTTCACTTCAGGTCAGCCAGGGACACAATCAGTGACGTCAGAGGGAACTGATTAACAAAAATAGGGGTTCCCTTAAAAAAAAAATGGTGTGGGGTCCCCCTATTTTTGTTAACCAGCCTGATGAAGCAGACTGCTGAGGCATGGTATTTAAGGCTGTTAAGGAGCCAATATCCATGGACCTTGCCAGAAGCGTCGGACTGGAGTACCTTGGGCCCACCAGAGAAAAATTATTCTTGGGGCCCACCATCATACTTCCCAACCTTTGAAGAAGGGAAAGAGGGACAAAGGCTGTGGCACGCTGTGCCTGCTGCAGCAAATTTAGGCCATGCCACGTTGCACCACAGACTGTCCAGGAGTTGGTGGATGCTTTAGTCCAGGTGTGGGAGGAGATCCCTCAGGAGACCATCCGTCGCGCTCATCAGGAGCATGGCCAGAAGTTGTAGGGAGGTCATACAGCATACCTCCCAAATTTTGAAGACAGGAAAGAGGGTTAAAGGCTGCGGCGCGCATAGCGCGCCGCTGCAAATTTTAGGCCACGCCCCGACCACACCCATTTCACAACTAATCACACCCATATCCTCGCCCCAAGCGTACCCATTTAGCACTGCTGATCACACTGACTGGTAATGAGGGCACAGTGGCTGGTACTGAGAAAAAGAAAGAAAGAGCAGCGAGAGAGAAAGAACAAACAGAGAAAGAAAGAGAGGCAAGAAAGAAAAGAGAGAGAGAAAGAAAGAACAGAGAGAAAAAAGAACAGAGAGCGAGAAAGAAAGAACAGAGAGCGAGAAAGACTAGAGAGAGAAAGAAAGACTAGAGAGAGAGCCAGAGGCGTAGCTAGGGTTTTGGTTTAGTGGGGGCGAAACTTCTGAGTGGGCCCCTAATCAGAGAACCTCAGCAAATGACCGCGCTGTTGCCAAAAATAATCTATATATAAAAAGACCAATATTGATATCACCGCCATATGGTGTGTGGTAAATAATACCAGTCCTACAGAACATATAATAGATTACAGCACAGGTATAGATAATGACTTACCGCTGATGTTCTTTCTAATGGAATTGTTCACTTTTCATGTCTTTTCCATCTGGCCCAGACCGACATGACGACTTCTCCAGCCAGGACTCGACTGCAGGGATTACAACAAAGACACATTTCACTTCTCATATTTTCAGCACTGTCACGGTCACCAATTGGACTATTCTCAACCTGCACAAACTCCTCATCCTGCTGATACCCCAATACTGAGCCGCTGCTGCCATATGTGTCCCTATTACTGCACCTGATACCCCAATACTGAGCCGCTGCTGCAGTATGTGCCCCTATTACTGCACGTGATACCCCAATACTGAGCCGCTGCTGCCGTATGTGTCCCTATTACTGCACCTGCTGTTTGGTTCTGTGTGACCTCTAAATTCTAAAGCACCCCTCTAGAATATAGTAATGCCGGGTGCAAGTGCCCTAGAAAACAGTGCCCACATTTTGTCCCCTAGACTGTAATAATGCCCTGTGTGCAGTGGCGTAGCGTGGGGGGGCGGGGGGGGCGGTCCGCCCCAGGCGGCACATGTGTGGGGGCGGCACGGAGGAGATCGGAAGTACTCACATCTCTCTCACATCCAGTACAATTGAAGCTCTGACCGCCGGGTCAGAGCGACGTCTGCAGCGTGATCAGGTCATGTGATCACGCTGCTGACGTCACTCGTCGTCGGCGCCCAGAAGGGTGAACATTTGTGGTGAGTGTGCTCCATTATGGAGCTGAAGATACCACAGAAGATAAATGGGGGACATACTGTGTGAGTGTGTGTGTATTGGGGGGGGGTTTCGAGTGAGGATGGGGGTTCTTTTATGTGTGGGGGGATTTGGAGTGGGGATGGGGGGATACATTATGTGTGGGGGGGATTTGGAGTGGGGATGGGGTTCTTTTATGTGTGGGGGGATTTGGAGTGGCGATGGGGGGTTATTTTATGTGTGGGGGGATTTGGAGTGGGGATGGGGGGTTATTTTATGTGTGGGGGGATTTGGAGTGGGGATGGGGGGATACATTATGTGTGGGGGGGATTTGGAGTGGGGATGGGGGTTCTTTTATGTGTGGGGGGGTTTGGAGTGGGGATGGGGGTTATTTTATGTGTGGGGGGATTTGGAGTGGGGATGGGGGTTCTTTTATGTGTGGGGGGGATTTGGAGTGGCGATGGGGGGTTATTTTATGTGTGGGGGGATTTGGAGTGGGGATGGGGGTTCTTTTATGTGTGGGGGGGTTTGGAGTGGGGATGGGGGATACATTATGTGTGGGGGGGATTTAGAGTGGGGATGTGGGTTCTTTTATGTGTGGGGGGATTTGGAGTGGGGATGGGGGTTCTTTTATGTGTGGGGGGGTTTGGAGTGGGGATGGGGGATACATTATGTGTGGGGGGATTTGGAGTGGCGATGGGGGGTTATTTTAGAGGAGAGAGGAGACAGTGTGAGGAGGGAGGAGAATAGTGTGAGGCGACAGTATATTGCAGATATTTTTATTTAGGTGCATTATAATGACTCTTCTGTCTTTAAGGGCATCGTGTGGAGAGTTGATGCAGAAGAGCGGAGAAGATGGAAATCTGCAGAGACGGCTGTGGATGAGAAAACTCATCATGGGATCTGGACAAGATGAAGAAAAGGAGAACGACTCCAGAGACAGCGTCATCTATAAGGTACCTGGATGTAAATATTATTTGTGAAATTGACTAATTCTCATGTCTTTATTTGTTAGGAGCATTAAAGGGGTTCTCCAGGTCTGTGTCACATAGAATGACTGCAGACTCAGCACAAACCTGGACAACCCCTTTAATGCTCCTAACATAAATAAAAACATGAGAATTAGTCAATTTCTGAATTCTCACAGTGCGCACTGCACGCTGTTAGGATTCTCTCGTGCCGGTGATTTACATACAAGCGGTCACATGCTGACTAGACATGTGGCCTCACTCAATGAAAATGAACGGAGCGAGGCCGGGCACGTCTAGTCAGAATGTGGCCAGAAGTGTATAAATCACATGCTTATGCTGACATGACCGTGTACTCTCGCCACCGGTAATGAAGAATCCTAAAAGTGTGCAGTGCATTCGTTGTGAGAATTCAGAAGCTGCAATGTCAGGATTCAGCTCTGCAGGTTCCAGTAGTCATCACACGGACACTTTACTCATATGCGATTTTTATACTTATGGTCCTGTGACATCGAGCTTCTCTTCCTGCTTCTCTCAGTTTTTCACTGTACATTGAGAGCATTAGGGAGAGCAGCTCGTGGGTACATGACTAAGTAATAAATAATTATTGTTTATGAAACAGTGTGATCAGCAGTGCTAAGTGGGTGTGGTCAGGGCGTGGATATGGGTGTGACCAGTGAAATGGGTGTGGCTAGGGGTGTGGCCTAAAATTTGCCGCCCCGGGCGCCACGAACAGTTGCTACGCCACTGCCTGTGTGCCCCTTTGACAGTCACAGTAACCCGAGTTCCCCTATAACAATAAGTATCCACTTTACATTTAATAATGTCCCAAGTCTCCCCTGTACATCTCCCCTATACACAGAATAATGCCCCTCACTGGATATATACTGACCCCTTAATGTCCCCAAACTATTTAATGGGTCCAACACTGTATGATGGCCCCTAGATAGCATCCATACAGCATAATACACCAGATAGTCCTCAATATAGTATAAAGCACCCCCATAGGCAGCCTCTATATTATAATAAACCCCCATAGGCAGAGTCTATAATATAATGCACCACCATATGCAGCCGCTATATTATAATGCACAGCCATAGGCAGCCTCTGTAGTATAATGCATCCCCATAGGGAGTCTCTGTAGTATAATGCACCCCAATATGGAGCCTCTGTAGTATAATGCACCCCCCATATACAGCCTCTGTAGTATAATGCACCCCCATTAAAAAAAAAAAATAAATAAACAATACTCACCTCCCGGCTCCTGTGCTGCTCACTGTTCTCCCTCTCAGCGTCTGACAGTGGGCGCGATGACGTCACCTGCCGGCGCCCGCTGTCAGACGCTGAGATGCCGATACAGCTGGATGCCGATACAGCTGACCCTCCGATGACGGGTGGGGGGCCTACTGCTGGCAACGGGCCCCCCCACCGCCTGTTCAGGCCCCATAGCTTCCGGGCGGCAGAGCAGGGAGAGCGATTCTCCCTGCTCTGCCGCAGAATGTAACTGTATCGGCGTGCTGTGCACGCCGATACAGTTACTGTAGCGTAGCTCCGGGTGGGCCCCCTCAGAGCGCGGGGCCCGGGGCCACCGCCCCCTCTGCCCCACGACCTATCCTTTCAAATCAGGGCCCACCACGCAGGAGGTGGGGCCCACCGGAGGTTTCTCCGGTGTCCGGTGGCTCAGTCCGACCCTGCTTGCCAGCCTGATAATACCAGGCCACAGCAGTCTGCTTATCTTGGCTGGTTAACAAAAATAGGGGATCCCGTCGAAAAAAATTGGCGTGGGGTCCCCCCATTTTTGTTAACCAGCCAGATGAAGCAGACTGCTGAGGCCTGGTTTTTCAGGCTGTTAAGGAGCCAAAATCCATGGACCTTGCCAGCCTGATAATACCAGGCCACAGCAGTCTGCATATCTTGGCTGGTTAACAAAAATAGGGGATCCCCTCGAAAAAAAAACGGCGTAGGGTCCCCCCTATTTTTGTTAACCAGCCAGATGAAGCAGACTGCTGAGGCCTGGTTTTTCAGGCTGGTAAGGATCCAATATCCATGGACCTTGCCAGCCTGATAATACCAGGCCACAGCAGTCTGCTTAGCTTGGCTGGTTAACAAAAATAGGGGATCCCTCGAAAAAAAAAAATGGCATGGGGGTCCCCCTATTTTTGTTAACTAGCCAAGTAAAATGCAGACTGCTGCGGCCTGGTATTAAAAGACTGTCAAGGCCCATGGATTTTGGCCCTCAACAGCCTGATAATACCAGGCTACAGCAGCCCCACATTTGGCGCATCAAAAGATGTGCCAATTGTGGCACTTTACCCGGCTCTTCCCACTTGCCCTGTAGCGGTGGCAAGCGGGGTAATAAGGGGTTATTGTCACCGTTGATTGCACGGTGACAATAAGCCCGGTTAATAATGGAGAGGCGTCAATAAGACACCGATCCATTATTAATCCCAAAGTTTTTAAATGTTTTAAAAAAAAGACACAGCAAGAAAAAAGTATTTTAATGAAATAAAAGAGACAACACAGTTTTCATTTATTTTATTATACTCTCATTCCTGCGACGCCATCGATCTTCTGTAAAAAAATAAAAAAAAAAACCAACAGTATACCACCTGTCCGACGCAATCCATAGTAACGAGGGTCCCACGACGATCCAGCTCTGCTACATCGGAATGCCAGGCAGAGCCTGACATCCTGACGCAGCACAACTGCTTACCAGCTTCCCCGGCGGTGACGTCATCGGACTGCTTTACGGCCGCGATTACCCAGCAGTCACTGCAGTTATCGCGAGAAACTGCATGTGACCGCCAGGGAGAAGAGGGTGGCGGCCATCAAAGCAGTCCAGGACGAGACCACCGGAGATCTTCTGCCAGGTAAGTGCCGCTGACTCCTGACAGACCCGACCGACGGACACTGACAGTGACAGGACAATTACGATTCCGGTATCCGATATGACGAAAATATCGGTACTCGGAATCGGAATTCCGATACAGCGAATATCGGCCGATACCCGATATTTGCAGTATCGGAATGCTCAACACTACTCCCTTCTATGTTTTTTAATTTTGTCATCCTTGTGAAGAAGGAAGCCCTGCACAGGTTTCAACCATACATAGGTTTGGAGATGAGGTCAATTTGAGTTTGGCTTTCCACATTTTCATGGTCCTTGCACTGGTGTTGGTCTGCCGACCAGGGAATCTGTAGTTCTAGATTTTTTCATTTAAGAAGATTGTAGGGGTCTATTTCTTTTTGGGTTAATTTACAAAATTATTCCAAAGTAAAATGACCCTTAGGGTCCCGTTACACATAGCGACTCACCAGTGATCCCGACAACGATATGAACTTGTCAGGATCGCTGGTGTGTCGCTACATGATCGCTGGTGAGCTGCCAAACAGGCAGATCTCAGCAGCGATTAGGACAGCGACTATGCGGGTACCAAGCGATGCGCGTCGCTTAGTTACCCGCAGTGTACGTTAGATACCAGCGCGCTGGTGCAGGGAGCTGGTAACCAAGGTAAGCAGCGGGTTTCTAAGCGCTGATCACTGGTCTTCCGCCTGCCACACGCAGCGATGGGTGCTGGCCAGCGGGAGACCAACGATCAAAAAATGGTCCAGGGCATTCAACGATGACCAGCAATACCCAGCAGGGGGGCTGGTCGTCACTGAGTGTCACACTAAGCGATATCGCTGGCTAGGTCGCTGTTGCATCACAAAATTGGTGACGTTTCAGCGATATCACTAGCGATCTCGCTTAGTGTAACGGGGGGCTTTAGACTTCACACAATTTTAGATTAAAACTACACGGGATTACAGATTTGAGACTCTGATATGATGGTGGTTTCTGGCAGAAGACTGAATCTGACCAGTGGGATACCTCAAGGCTCTGTCTTGGTTCCAGTGTTGTTCAACAATTTTTATAAATGGTCTAGATAAGGAAACTGAAGGTAAAATAATCAAATTTGCAGACGGTGCAAAATTAGAAGGGAAAGCTAAGGCCGGGTTCACATTTGCGTTCCTGTGCGCAGAGTAGGCCTGCGTACTTCTTTCCTTAAAATCCGCATGCATCTTGCGTGCCTATATTTAACATTGTGTACGCAGGGACATGCGTTGTATGTGGATGCGTGCCTGTGCGTCGTTTTTACGTGGTCGCCAAACGCAACATGTTGCGTTCGGCGGCCACGTCAAAACGATGCACGGAAAGGTGTCCGCGTACAATGCATGTCCCTGCGTACACCATGTTAACTATAGGTACGCAAGACGTATGCGGATATATGCGGATCTGTACGCAGGCCTACACTGCGCACAGGAACGAAAATGTGAACCCGGCCTAACACTAGAGAAGACAGAAAAAGGATTCAGAAGGATTTAGATAAGCTTGAACAATAGGCAGCGATTAATGGACTGGTATTTAAGGGAAAAATACAAAATTCTACATCTAGGCAAGAAAAACTAAAATTACATCTACAAAATGGGAGGAATAGAAATAAGCGATAGTACATGTGAAAAAGACTTGTGTATAATAATAGATCACAGACTGTACATGAGTCAACAGTGTGATGCAGCAGCAAAAATGCAAACACAATTCTAAGATGTATTAAGAGAAGCATACAGTCTAGATCACGTGAAGAAATTATCCCCCTCCACTCCTCATCTGTAACATTGTGTACAGTTCTGGGCACCACATTTTAAAAAAAGACATTGAAAAACTGGAACAAGTTCAGAGAAAAGCTATCAGTATGGTGAGCAGACTGCAAACTATGTGCTACGAGGAACAGTTAAAGGATCCGGGAATGCTTAGCTTGCAAAAAAGAAGGGTAAGAGGAGACTTAATAGCTGTCTATTTTCATTTGCACATGGAAACACAAGAAGCAATGGAATAAAACTGAAAGGGAGAAGATACAGATTACATGTTAGAAAAAAAACCTTTTTTATAGTGAGGGTGATCAATGAGTAGAACAGGCTACCATGAGAGGTGGTGAGTTTTCCTTCAATGGAAGTCTTCAAGCAGATGCAGACAGACATCTGTCTGGGATGCTTTAGTGTGACTCCTGCATCGAACAAGGTTTTAGACACAATGATCCTTGAGGTCTCTTCCAACTCTAACATTCTATGATTCTATGACCTTAAAGATTTCTTAGGTCTATGATATTTTGGGTTACCTTAAGGGCCTGTGCACACATTGCGGATTTGCCTGCGGATTTTTCCGCGCCGAAACCGCACCTCTTGGCAGAAACCGCAGGCGCGGTTTTGACGCGGTTTTGGCGCGGTTTTGATGCGTTTTTTGGCGCGGTTTTGACGCGTTTTTTCTCATGCGGTTTTGTATGTGGTTTTTACAGCTAAATAAAGATATGTTGTTTAACAAAAAAAAAAAGATTTGTGATGTCATTTCTTGCCCAACCTCCTCTTTTACATTTGTCCAACCCACACTCCATTACACACACACAGATAGAGATAGGCCAGCGTCGCACTTGCGAGTGTGATGCGAGTAAGTCGCACGACTTTCTCGCATCAACACCTGGCACGGCTGCCCGCTCTCGGACCCGAGTGTGCGGCTGCATGTATTTCTATGCAGCCGCACATTCGGGTCCGAGAGTGGGCGGTCGTGCCGGGTGTTGATGCGAGAAAGTCGTGCGACTTACTCGCATCACACTCGCAAGTGTGTCGCCGGCCATAGATAGATAATAGATACCAGTAGATAGATAGAAGATAAAATGGTACATAAATAGTTAAAGACACACACGCGTACACATACACAAAATAACACAATAGTTAATAAAAAAAAAATATAGGAAAAAAAATGGCGTGGGCTCCCGCGCAATTTTCTGCGCCAGAGGGGGAAAGCAGACAGCCGGGGCCAATATTTCTAGCCTGGGAAGGGGTTAATACCCATGGATCTTCCCAGGCTATGAATATCAGCCCGCAGCTAGCCTTCACTGGCTATTAAAATAGGGGGACCCCCCCCAAAAAAAATGACGTGGGGTCCCCCTATAATTTATAGCCAGACAGGCTAGGCAGACAGCTGCGGGCTGATATTCATAGCCTAGGAAGGGGCCATGGATATTGGCGCCCCCCCCTGGCTAAAAATACCAGCACCCAGCCGCCCCAGAGTTGGCGCATCTGTACGATGCGCCAATTCCGGCACTTAGCCCCTCTCTTCCCACTCCCCTGTAGCGGTGGGATATGGGGTAATAAGGGGTTAATATCACCTTGCTATTGTAAGGTGATATTAAGCCCGGTTAATAATAGAGAGGCGTCAATAAGACGCCTATCCATTATTAATCTTATATTAATAAAGGGTTAAAAAAAACAACACACGCATAAGAATAAAGTATTTTAATGAAATAAAACACAACACGGTTTTCATATCTTTATTACACACTCAGATCCAAGCGACGCCCTTGATCTCCTGTAAAAAAACGTAAAAAAATAAAACAACCGTATACTCCCTGTCCGACGCAGTCCAATTAATAACGAGGGTCCCTCGACGGTCTCCCCTATAGAACGGTGACATCAGGTGATGCCACTGCTCTGTAGGGCCTCCCAGTGATGCACTGACAGGAGACAATGGCTCCTGCAGTGCATCACTGAGTTCATTCTCTCACTTTATGGCAATGCTGCGTGGGAATTTTCTCACCCAGCATTGCCGTGAGAGAATGAACTGTAGTGACGTCATTCTCTCCCGGCGGCAGAGTGGTACACAGATGGATGGCGTCGGGGAAGAGGTGAGTATGTGCTCAATGTTATGTGTTATATGTTACTGTATGTTATATGTTCTGTATGTCATTATATGTTCTGTATGTCATGTAATTTTTTTTTTTTTTACATTCAGCAGTGCACATTAGCCGGATGATGGGACTACTACTGTCCCATCATTGGCTAATGTGTCAGTCACTGTCACTGTAGCAGGCATAGCCGGATGGGACTTGCAGTCCCATCCGACGATGCCTGCATACACGGAGACACGCACACAGCCCCGCACACCGCCGCACATACACAGCCCCGCACACCGATCGCGCACACCGATCGCGCACACCTCTCTTTTTTAGATCTGCGGTTTTGCTGCGGAAGTGCCCGACTCAATGCAAGTCAATGGGCGCCGAACCGCTGCAGTTCCGCACAAAGAATTGACATGCTGCGGAAAATAAAACGCAGCTAAACCGCACGTTTTTTTCCGCAGCATGTGCACAGCAGACCTGCGGTTCCCATAGGGATTCATTGGCTGTGCACTGTGCTGCGGGTTGGATGCGTTTCCGCAGCGTTAAAAAACGCAGCGGAAACGCATCTAAAACCGCAATGTGTGAACGGGGCCTAATTCTCAAAACACTAGGGTAAATTGACCCTTTGATTATTACTCCCATCGTGCCTGCTGCTAATAACAGTGAGAGCAGGAGCGGCTGATGGGAGTATTCATCAACCGGCACCTGCACTCTAAATAAATAATTAAAAAAAAAGAAAAACATGTATTTTTGATAACCAGACAGGCAAAACTCACAGCTGGGAGCTGCAATCCTCAGCTATCAGCTTCAGCAAGGCTGGTTATCAAGAATAGAAAGGTCCCCATGCCATATTTTTTAATTATTTAAATAAATAATTTTAAAAAATGTTGTGGGGTCGCCTCCATTTTTGACAGCCAGCCAATCTAAAGCAGACAGCTGGGGGCTGATATTCTCAGGCTGGTAAGGGGCCACCGATATAGCCCCCCCAGCCTAAAAATAGCAGTAGATGTTCAGTACAGACGCCGAGCTATACTTTTCGGGTTCATCCATTCCTAGTCAATATGTGCATAGACATAGTTGTGACGTCTGAGGCCTACTCGGCACCAGAAGCCCAATGCTAAGCGAAGATTGCAGAAGGAGACACAAGAGGAAGTGCGGAACACTGGTAAGTGGACTGCGGTAGCTATGACAAATAAGCTGTGAGGTATTTTTGTTCACTCCATTATTATTATGCTCTGGGGTCTTAATAGACCCCAGAGCATAATAAGGAACATTTGATTTGTATTGGATAACTTTGATGAGAATTGAATTCCACTGACAAATTTCAGCAACTCTGCCAAATTTAAATCTCAGTAGATTCGCTCATCTCAGTTGTTTACTACGTTTGGTTTGCTTGAGACATATACGACCCGAGCGGCTTCAAAGTGTTTTAAGGTTTTGGGACTGGGGAAGGTTTCAAGTGGACTTTTTACTTTTTATTCTTCTTTATACTGTGTTTCTATGAAACTAAGCCCTAGCATGCTTTTACAGGAATTTTGGAGTATGATTTAAATATAAGCCCTACTCCAAAAATAAGCCCTAGTTAGTTTGAGAAAAACCTGCATATGTGTCTTTTTATATAGTGTATGGAACATGTGTACGTGCAGTGTGTGTGATTACATGATTATATTTGAATAAATATTGAGTTTTTCATTTTGTTCAAGAATACTGATGAGCGAACGTGCTCGGATATAGGATTATCCGAGCATGCACGGGTGTTATCCAAGTAATATGTTTGAGTCCCTGCAGCTGCTTGATTCACAGCCACAACACAAGAGGGGACCTGCTTGTTAAATGTGGATTGTTGTTCATGGAAAAAATGACATCCCCTGAAAATAAACCTTAACCCATCTTTCAGAGAAAAAAATAACATCAGACCATCATTTTTTGGGGGAAACATGGCATGTTCAGATTAGTCTGATCCACCAGAGGATCTAGACGTTCAGAATCATTACTCAGTCATAGCCACAATATCATAGGTGATCTTATGGTGTTTATTCTTCCTGCCCTAGTATTTGCCATCAGGAAGTGGTACAGGAAGAAAAAGAAGGGAGCGGCTATCAAAGGACAGCAGCTTCACTCCCCAGCACAGTGGTTTAGTTGTGACACACTCAATCGTGGACGCAGTAGCTGATAGTTGACAATATAACCATATCTCACAATCCCTCTTTTTTGTCATCTTATGGTCACATGTCATCATTGGACTCCCCACTGTTTGCACAGCATGTGTCCCAATCCCATCTTTCGTCTGAGTTATTCACCAAGTACCAAGTAAAGTTCTGTAGATTCTACACACGAGATGTCAATAAAACGCAATTTGCTTAAGTACAAGCTGGCTCTGTCATCTTATAGACTCAGGGTAATCCTTGCAATAACTTCATACTTTTAAGGCTCTCAGCTCTATTTGTTTTATTAGCTAGATGTATGTATGTCATAGATGGATTTATCCCCCGATCCTGTCACTGCTTCCCCCCACTCTAATGTGATATGTCAGAAAATCAAATATTTTATTGTGATTTTAAAGCTAAAGACATTTAGTTGACTCTGATTCGAGTTTCATTGTGCAGTGAAGCATAAGCAAAACTTAAATCAGTGTATTATTAGAAACAATATACACCCTAATAGTAGATAAAGGACAACGAGTGTGACGGATCTCACTGGGGAAGGGGGGCGTTGACTTCGCTAACCTCGGGGGAAGGGAGACAAGGACCCACAGGGATCGGCTCTCTGCTGCCACCACTTGCTCCAGGTCAGTCAGGGAACTGCACCGAGGGCAAATAGTCGCCGGAAAGGCTTCCCTTATGGGTACAAGTTAGTGAGGCACTCCGAATTAGGGGGATATACAGCTCTGGCAAAAATTAAGAGAGCGCTGCACAGTTTTATAAAAATCAGCTTCTCTACATGTCTGACAGCCATTCCATTCCAGTGTCAGTTGACTTCCAACCAGAGTACACCTCATTCTACTTAATGTGCTTCTGATTAGGTGATCACCTGAACCAAATCTTATTTAACGAAGGAAAGTATAAAAAACACTGCTGTGGTGTTCACAATCCTCTTGCAATAGGACAAACTGAATGGCAAAAGAAGTGCTAGTAATATCCCAAAAGTAATAGGAATGAAAAAAATAACTTTTAACCATGTCAAAGGAGTTGAAAAGAAAAGTCTTGAGTGAGGAAAAGAAGGATTCAATTCTGGCTTTATTAGTAGAGGGATACAGTAAGCGTCATGTTGCCTCCATTCTTAAAATTTTTAAGACGGCAGTCCACTACAACAAGGTCAAAAAGCAGACATTGGGGACAGCAAAGCTACAGACCGGCAGAGGGCGAAAACGACAATCAAATGACCGGGATGACCGTCATCTTATTCGAATGTCACTCAGTAACTGCAGGATGACATCAAGTGACCTACAAAAGGAATGGCAAATGGCAGCTGGGGTTAAGTGCAGGCTCCTAGAGGCAGAGCTCAAATCATGTAAAGCTAGAAAAAAGCCTTTCATCAGTGAGAAGCAATGGAGAGCCAAGCTGAAGTTTGCCAAAGACCATAAGGATTGGACCATAGAGGACTGGAGTCGAGTAATCTTCTCTGATGAGTCTAATTTTCAGCTTTTCCCAACACCTTGTCATCTAATGGATAGATGGAGACCTGGAGAGGCGCACAAGCCACAGTGTCTTGCACCCACTGTGAAATTTGGTGGAGGATCGGTGATGATCTGGGGATACTTCAGCAAGGCTGGAATTGGGCAGGTTAATCTATGTGAAGGACGTATGAATCAAGCCGCATACAAGGTTATACTGGAAAAACAGTTGATTCCTTCTGCTCAGGCAATGTTCCCCAACTCTGAGGACTATTTTTTCCAGCAGGACAATGCGCCATGCCACACAGCTAGGTCAATCAATGTGTGGATGAAGGACCACCACATCAAATCCCTCTCATGGCCTGCCCAATCTCCAGACCTGAACCCCATTGAAAACCTCTGGATTGTAATCAAGAGGAAGATGGATAGTCACAAGCCATCAAACAAAGAAGAACTGCTTAAATTTTTGTACTAGGAATGGCATAAGGTCAACCAAAAGCAGTGTGAAAGACTGGTGGAAAGCATGCCAAGATGCATGAAAGCTGTGATTAAAAATCATGGTTATTACGCAAAATATTGATTTCTGAACTCTTCCTGAGTTAAAGCATTAGTATTGTTGTTTCCAAGTAATTAACTTGTTTCCTTAGTATTATTTGAGGTCGGACGTGGGGATTCGTGGATCGAGATAAAAGAGCAGCCCAAGATTAATTTTATATTTAATCGCCAAAAAGGCGCACTAGAAATACACAGGTATATATTTACAAGAACAATATACAGGTATACAGTCACAATTGTAGTACAAGGATAGGGTACAGATAGGTTGCAATTACCGTGTTATGTAGCATGTGACCACAGGGAGGCGCTGATGGATCACAGGTCCAAATCTTAATTACGTGGTTCACATGGCCGCGTCTGATAACGGGTCTTCCTGCCAGTAGAAAACTGAGCTCCAAATGAGGAGCTGCCACTTATCTCCTAGACTGCTCCTCTCACACTCTGCGCCCACCCCTGGGCTTGTGCAGCCTCTCTCCTCCCATCCCTGAGAATATGATGTTCAGTCCAGAACCGTGGATGGCTCATAACTTTGAGCCCCAAAGCTCTGAATGGGTTGGTTGGGCCTCCACTGGATTCAGCTGGATCTTATCTGCGCATAGAGACCAAATATGTCTACCGCATGTAATTCCTGGTGGCTAAGCTTTATAACTCCATAATGCAGGGTTCTGTAGGTGGCTAAATAATATGGGCATGTGGGGAAAGGAACGCCAGTTCCGATAATGTGCTCCACTAGGCTCAGAGATATTGCATTCTGTTATTATAGGTCATTTTCCAGATTCAATACCTCAGAGCCTGCTGTGACTTGTTGTACCACGGAGTATATCCATGTGCTTCACTTCAGTTTGCCTGTAGCTTTCAGGGGATTTCACACCTTTGTGTTAAGAGCTTCAAAGAGCTTTTTCCTGGCATTTAAATTAAAGCAAAACATTGCATTGCCTTTTATGGCCTGGGGGATCCAAGGGTGGAGGCACATTCCAGGAGTTGATGGAGACATCCTATAATACAAAATGGATTCTCCCTCGTCCCTCACAACGGGGTCTTAGTTAAGGTAATAATTAATGCAATTTTGCAATTATGTTCTATTTACAAAAAGAGAAACTCTTAAGCTGGCTTAACTTTACCTTTATTAGGTACTATGGGAAAGAGGAGGAGTCCTCCATAATTTGACACCATCCATAAGGAGCCATTGCAAGGCCAGCATTGCCTTTCTGATAAACATTTGATTTTTGCTTTTTTCCTGCCATGATCAGGTTAGTTGTGAGTCGCCCGCCAGGGCCGTGGGCTACCCGGCACCGAGCCCGTCGTTTGTTATGGGAAATGTCACGGTAACTGCAGCTCGGTCCATGGCCCTGGGACACACCAAAAAGGGGGGGTTGTATTTACAGAGGATAATGTAAATTGAATCGTGACGCCATCTGTGGTGTCTGGTGAGGCTCACCAGCGCTGCAGCAGTCCACTGAGGCCGATGTTATGGCAGCTAGATGGAATCGCTCCCCACAGGTGGAGCGGGCCGTCAGGGCAGCGTATGGGTAGGGATGCAGGACGGAGGGGATCCGGCAGGATAGGAACAATAAAGGGGAACACACACAAGTCACTTCGGTACCTTTACTGGAGTTAGTGCAGGAACATCCCGGGACACTGTAGGGTGAAGGGTGCACATCCAGATTCTCCCCAGTGAGCAGGTATAGGGCCTCCTGTTTCTTGCCTCTCCATAATAAGTTCCCGACCTGCCTGTAGCTAGGCCTGAGTTTGTCTCTATCCTGCACCCGGCTGACCTTGTGGTAGGGTCTTCTCTTGGAGTACACTTTCCCTGCTTGCTTTTCTTTGCTTGCTGGAACTCCGTGTCCCCTGGTCTGTTACGTATCAGCTCTGTAGTGCTCCTGAGACTTGTAGTCCTCAGAATTCCGGTTGTCTCCTACTGGGTCGTGGAGATCCCTGTAGGCTTGGACCCGGCGTTCGGTATATACTTGCTGGGGTGAGTTGGTAAGGCTCTTCTGCCCCTTTACTATTCTCTCCTCCTGCCTTCGGCCTACTCTGGCCCTCACTAGGCTATACACACTGGCAGTTGGTGGGCTGCCTCTTCTGCCGCTCTCTAGAGCGTCTGCACGCTCCTAGCTCTCTAGTCTGATCTGCTAGACTCACTCTGCTCTGCAGACTGACTTAGACTGCTCTGCAGACTCTAGACTCTACAGCTCTCAGCTTCATTTCACTCTGCCCTGCAGACAGACTGCCTGACTTCCTGCCTTCACCCCCTTTTATATCCCTATCAGGGCTCCCCCTGGTGGACTGAG
>JARQOD010000003.1:99373559-99375134 GCA_033576555.1 Oophaga sylvatica
CGTATCCGGACATGCGGCATGTCTTTCCAGATTTATCTTGTGGAGGCGCTCCGTCTCCGCAAGATAAATAACCCAGTCTATGGATAGGATGCAGTGATTCCGCATGTGTTCAATGAACACATCCGGAATCACCGCACGTACAACAGGGGTGGCGCTTTGGGCGGAGCGGGGTTTTCGCTGCGTCCAAAGCGCTGCCAGTACGCAGAGTGGAGACGTACCCTTACAGTACAGAAAAAGTGAATGAGATCCCTGAAGTCTCATGCACACGCTGCTTATTTTTTCCATGCAGATTTACAGCATATTAAAATCTGCATAATGTCAATTCTTGCAGCGTATTTCACCCGTACTTACAGGGAAAAATATGTAACAAAAGTATGGCAAAAATATGGGAAAAAAATGTATTTTATGCAACTTTCTTCCTGCCAACACATTAAGACATGCAGCAGAATTTTCTTCTGCAAATCCTGAACTTGTACACATAGCCTTATTTCCTTAGCATCATAATGAATTTGGAAGGGGGAGAAGATGCCATCAGGTACTGAGCATCCCCAGCCACCCCCCAATTCATTACAAGTCCCTGACAGCATCTTTGCCCATCTTTCAGTTCATTATAAATGGTCCTATGCACCTTATCGCCTCCTCTCCCACTCCTCAATAAATTTTAAGTCCCCAATAGCATCACAATGAATTGTGAGATGGGGAGGATGCTATCAGGGGCTTAGCACCCTCCACCATCACCCAATTCATTTTACATCCATATCTAACATCTTCCTCCACCTCCCCCTGTTCATAAGTCCATTATAAGCCACCCTTCCTCCCATCCCAATCCCCCACATCCCTCATTGTCCCCCCTCATCCCATCATTGGCCTCTCCTCACCTCCATCATTGCCCTCTCCATCACCACATCATTGCCCTCCCCATGACCTCCATCATTGCCCTCTCCACCTTCATCATTACCCTGTCCACCACCTCAATCATTGTTCTCTCCACCACGCCCATCATTGCCTTCTCCCCCACAACCCCCATCATTGCCCTTTCCACAACCTCCATCATTGCCTTCTCTCCCACGACCCCATCATTAAACTTTCCACCATCTCTATCATTGCTTTCTCCCCACCTCTGCCATCATTGCCCTTTCCACCACCTCTATCATTGTCCTTTCCACCACCATCATTACCTTCTCCCGACCACCCCATCATTACCCTTTCCAACATCTCTATCATTGCTTCATCATCCACCACCCCCACCATTGCCTTTTGCACCACCATCATTGTCCTTTCAATCACCACCATCACACCTCCTCCCCCACCACCCCATCATTGCCCTTTCAACCACCTCCATCATTGACATCTCTCCCACCACCCCCATCATTGCCCTTTTCACCACCTTCATAATTGCCTTCTCCTCACCACTCTATCATTGCCCTTTCCACTACCTCCATAATTGCTTCCTACCCCACCACCCATTCATTGCCCTTTCCATCACCTCTATAATTGCCTTCTCCCCCACCACCCCATCATTGCCCTTTCAACCACCTCCATAATTGCTTCCTTCTCCACCACCCCCACCATTGC
>JARQOD010000003.1:99375234-99512089 GCA_033576555.1 Oophaga sylvatica
TTCCACAAAACCGGAAGTTACGGAAAAACGTAACTTCCAGTTTTGTGGAAGTCATTAATTTTCTATGGGGGCGTGTCCGTAAGCCGTGAAATATATCGAGCAAGCTCAATATTTTTTCACGGCTGTATATACGGCCCTCACGGCCATACGGCACACATCCCTCAGTAGAATTTTTGAATGCATTGGGGCCACAAAAACAGGCAGCAAAAACACGGTAAGTGTAAAACCAGCCTTACATTGGGAACGCAGGGACATGCATTGTATGCGGATGCGTCCGAGTGCGGCGTTTTGACGTGCCCGCCAAATGCAAGGAAATGCAACATGTTGCATTCGGAGGGCACTTCAAAACACCGCACGCGGACGCATCCGCATACAATTCATGTCCCTTCGTACCCAATGTTAAAGATAGGTACACAGGACGCATGCAAAGCTAAGGAAAGAAGTCTGCAGCACCACGCTGCGGACTCAAACACTAATGTGAACCCAGCCTTAGTTAAATACAGGCAGTGTAGGGGTTAAGCAGGTGGGAGGGGCACAGAGCAGAGCAGCACAAAGCAGGGGGTATAGGACAGAGACTTCCTGATTCTGGCAGACACCCTGCCCAAGGGCAGGTTGTATGTAATGGACAGTAACAAGCTGTGGGGGATAAGTCTGCAGATGGCAGTAAGGGGCCCCAGACTGGAGAAAAGTGCAGTCAGGCACCAGTTTAAAGGCATCATCCCCAGGAAGGGTTCGGAGTTTAAGACCGAGGCGGGAGCAGCTGAGATGGCTTCCCGGCACCTTTCCCTATTGGAACAGGACAAGGGGCTGACAGAAACCTGGTGATGTTGAAGGTACAAATGGGACACGAACTGTCCAAACACGGCAGGTACAGGGAAGCCATGTGTTGGACCCGGATGGTCCAAGGAGACGGCAGGGATTGCCAGGAACAGAGATTTCCAAGGAAACAGGTGTGACATGGATTGTCCAGGGATATAGTTGTGCTTGCCAGGGAAGGGAAGCTGATGCAGAAGATAGAGTCTGTCCAGATGACAGTGAAAGATAAGAAAATGTCTCTGTGTTTAACTTGTGCTGTTTGTGTGAAGAATACAGATAAGATGTCTCTGTGCTTGACTTGTGCTGCTTATATGATGAATACGCTGCTGTCTAGTAAAGTTCAACTGTTGGAAAAAGACTTCGCCTCTGAAGTGATTTGCAGAGCTGACATGGCAGCAGCTGAGGGGAATCTGACAGAGCCTGTGAATGTGCTGTGGTGCATGCTGCACATGCAGTACAAGGGACTTTGCTTATCTTTCCATGTAAAATGTGCCAGGGTGCTCACTGACTGTTGCTTAGTGAACTCGCCCACGACTACCACCCTGTTCCACCTTGCTACACAGCAAAAGACTTTCTGGTAATGTCACTCCTGTGTATACTGTCACAGAATAATTCATGCCAACCTCTTCTCCTCACTGCAAGTTCTCTCCAGGTCATGCTGTGATTTCTGCCTGCTGCCAGCTCCAGGCTCTGTGCCTCTTGCTTTCTGTCTGCTCTCTGTATGTCTCATGGCTGTGTACATAGGGGGGTGGCGCCAGAACTCTGGTTCTTATGGAGTCAGGGTGCACCTGACTGACCAATTACCATTAGCCCTCTAGTATTTAGGGCAGCTCCACCCTGTGGATCTTGCCTGTGCAATGTGTTAACTTAGTTAGTATCTTGCTGCTGAGCTGCCAGGTCTCAGGTCTTGCTTGTGTCCTTCCATCTTGGAGGCTAACTCCTAGCTTTGCCTTGCACCTGTTTGTCCGCCCTCCAGGAGGCAGAATATCCTGGTCTCTGTGCTATTGTTCCTGATCTTGTCTTGTACCTGTTTGTCCGCCCTCCAGGAGGCAGAATATTTTGGTCCCTGTGTCTTGGTCCCTGTACCTTGTCTCATGTCATTACCTTGTCTGTACTCTGTTCTACCTCTGTCTCTTAGTCTCCTTGTCTGTGGTTTCTTCCCTCTGCTGTGTCTTGCCTTGTGGTCTCTCTGCCTCTTGTCCGCACTCCTGTGGTTCTGCTCTGCTTCGCTCTGCTGCTGCAGCAATCTCTTGCTGCAGCTCCTCTCCGCATATCTTGTGGTTCCGCTCTGCTTTGCTCTTGCTGCTGCAGCATCTCTTGCTGCAGCTCCTCTCCGCATATCTTGCGGGTTCGCTCTGATTTGCTCCTGCCTCTGCAGTATCTCTTGCTGCTCTACCGCCCTTCTCCCAGCCTTGTAGTTCTCCTCCTGTGTGTACAGGCCTCTACCTGTTCCTCCATACATCATACCTTCCAGTCAGTTCCAGTATCTGCATTTGCTGGGTGAACAGGACCCTAAACCCCCATGTCCCATCCTGTGCCTGCCGGCCCTGTGTCCCATCCGTGGCCTGCCCTGCTGGCCCCATCTCCGCCTGTCCCATCCGTGCCTGCCGGCCCTGTGTCCCATCCGTGCCTGCCGGCCCTGTGTCCCATCCGTGCCTGCCGGCCCTGTGTCCCATCCGTGCCTGCCGCTGTCCCATGTGTCCCATTCCCTGCCTGCCGGCCCTGTGTCCCATCCGTGCCTGCCGGCCCGGCCTCGTGTCCCGTCCGTGCCTGCCGCCTCTGGTGTCCCCAAGTGGGATCAGCAGCCACAGCCAGACACCACCCTAGAGTGGCACCTGGAACTGCCTGCCGCCAAGCCTAACCTCACCATCAGAGGCTCCAGTGAAAGCCAAGGCAGCTGTCTTAGTCACGCCCCTTCCAGGGTAGTCTGGGTTGTGGCACAGTGGGGCCACAACCCCCTGGCTCATGCCCTCCAGTCAGGGCGTGAGCGTGACAATATATATATATATATGTATATATACATAACATACATACAGGCCCGGAGTTACCACTCAGCACACCCGGGCAAGTGCTGGGGCCCTGGACAAATGGGGGGCCCAGTCGCTGTCAGTGACACCGTCCCCCCATCAAATACTCAACTCCCATTGTCCTCCGCTGCTCTGGCCTCTTCAGCGTTTTCTGACACTATGTGGGGCCCATTATACTGTATGGAGCATTATATGGGGCCTATAAAATACTGTATGGAGCAATATATGGGGACCATTATACTGTATGAAGCAATAAAGGGGGCCCATTATACTGTGTGGAGCACTATGTGGTGCCAATTAAACTGCATGAAGCAATATATGGGGCCCATAATACTGTATGGAGGACTATGTGGTGTCCATAATACTGTATAGGGGACTATGCGGTGCACATATTACTGTATGGAGGACTATACTGTCCAATCTAAAATGAAAAGACTTTTGGAAACCCCCAGCGCATGCACTGCGCGCTGCAAGGATTTGCCGGTTTCTGAGCTATTGCACAATTTACAATAGATATCACTCATGTAATGTAAGAAGTGAAATCTTTGACATTGTACTATACCTATATTTCTTATCTGTGCATCATGAATCATAGTATGTGTTAAAGGGGCCCACTGAGACTCTTATGCCTGGGGCCCACGAAAACCTGGAGTATGCCCTGTATATATATAATATATATATATATATAATATACTGTATATATATTATGGAAACGTCACAAATGTCACTGGCAAAGTGCTGGAGGGGACATATGTTTCACTGAGGCTATTAGCTTCAGTGATTTGAAACCGAGAAGTTTGCTCCAGCATACTATGTGTTGAGAGGGGTTAGGCCTCTTTCACACATCCGGCGGGCGCCTGGCGGCGCCCCCGGCATTTTGCCGCAGCGCCGCATGTGAAAAGCTTTCACACTTCCGGCGCCCAAAATGCGTTTTTTTGCCGGATGGTTGCTGATGCTTGGAGAGATAAGCAACCATCCGGCAAAAAAAAAAAACGTTACATGCAGCGTTTTGTCCGGCCGCCGCAATGTACATTTGCGCCGCATCCGGACAAAACCGCATGCAACGCATTGACATGCGGCGCCATGCGGCGCTAATGCATGTCAATGCGAAAAAAGCCGCATGCGGCGCATCAGATTTTCAGATGCGGCGCTGCGGGAAAATGCCGGGGGCGCCGCAAGGCGCCCGCCGGATGTGTGAAAGAGGCCTTAATCGGACATTTTTAGAGCTAGAATTTTGTGGACAACCATAGAGCGGGAGGGAGGTTGTTCACCTTATCTCCACCCCAGGGTGTGGTCTGGGGTTTAAATTGTCGGCCTCCTGGGGCATTCAGTGTGTCTGGAGAGGCTAACTCCAGAGAAATTTTGTGTTTGTGCTAACCTGAACCGTTTTTGCTAACCCTGAGCGGGCGGGTCCCCGCTACCACAAGGACTGTGCTTCAATCTTTGTATACAGCTTAGTGAGCCGATCTACCAAAATATATATATGTATATATATATATATATATATATATATATATATATGTGTGTGTATCTCGCGCCTCCCTGCTCTGCCACAGAGTTTAACTGTATGGACGCGATGTGCACACCCATACAGTTAACAGTAGCTTAGATCCGGTGGGCCCCTCAGAGCGTTGGTCCTGGGACAACCTCTGCCTCCCCTGGTAGCTACAGAGTGCTCACCTAGTGTAAGGGCACAAGCGCAGAAATGCTAAGTTATTTTAGATAGCACTTACTCTCACCAAAAGACCTGTCAATTATAACAAGGGAATGGCTTTAATATGCCAATAGGTGGGTGTAACAGTGCACCAAGGCATAGGCCGCTCCAAGGGAGCATAGAAGCATCCTCATTTGCATATAAAAAATAAAATATTAAGCTAAGTTAAAACTGTATGTGCTTGAGCTATATCCCCTATATAAATGTGTATGAATAATTGGCATTTCGGGGGTAAAAGATTCCTTTTATATATCATCATTCTCAGCAGCACATACAGTAGTCCTGTGTACACATGTGCTGCTGAGAACAATGCTTTTCTATGTGCACAAGACGATCATGTTCATGTTCGTTAAGTGCACATGAAAGTGAGGTCACATCCTGACAAACAAGCTATTAAAGGGGTTGTTCACTACTAGGACAACCCCTTCTTGAACTAAATGTTCTGCCGCAATAAAATAAACTTACACTCACCTCCCATGCCGGCTCTGTTCCAGTGGTGTCTACACTTGTGGTCCTGGGGCTGTGATGCGGTGAAATGACACGTGGTGATCGGCGCTCAATCAGCCCTTACGTCACTGTCCCAGCCTCCTGTCGAAATGAACATGAAGAGGAAGTCCGAGATCAGCTGTAGCCAAGACTTCCACTTCATCTTCAGTTCATATGACGGCAGTGACATTGATGCCAGCGCACACGGGAGGTGAGCATAGGTTTGTTTATTTTATTGGGGCCAAACATTTAGTTTAAGAAAGGGTTGTCCTAGTAGTTGACAACACCTTTAAGCCACTGCTGATCGGCTTCATATAGCAGGTCAGTGGTCATTTAAAGGCCGCAACTGACCAATGTAAATGCAGCTTAGATCTAAGTACCTGACTCCATGATGACTTCTGAATCCATAGCTCGTCTTTGCAGGCTTCAATCTTCTCCAGTTTTCTGCAGCACATCCCGAAACAGTGCCCTTAAATATAACAGTGTCATTATAATGTTCCTAAATAAAAATAACCACACATGCTGTGTCCTAAATAAACCCTATGTTGTGCCCCTAAATATAATAATTGCCACCCCCTGTACTCCCTGCACAAAAAATTACCCCACACTGTCTCACTTATGGTACACAGTCTCCACACTATTCGCTCCTATAAAATATTCCCACTACACTGCCCTAGTGAAAAATGACAGTCACAGGACCCCCTCATAAATGAAAGCCACCACACTGTCCTCTCCATAATGAATTATACCCACCACACCTTCTTGACTTGTTAACTATGATCTCTACATTGTCCCACTCCATGTTGCCCCCTCTTTACTGCCCCCGCATGTTGTCCCAACTCCATACCAAGCTTCCCCCTCATGTCCTCCATATCGAGTCCCCTTCCCCTCATGTTCTCCACATCGAGTCCCACTCCCCTTCATGTTTTCCATACCAATCTTCCCCACTCATGTTCTACATCCTGAGCTTCCCCCCATTTTCTCCATACCGATTCCCCCTCATGTTCTCCATACTGTGCTTGCCCCCTCGTGTTCTCCATAACGTGCATCCCTCCTCACGTTTTCCATAACATTCATCCCCCTCATGTTCTCCACGTGCTTCCCCTTCATATTCTATACATTGTGCTTCTGAGCCACCCGCCAGGGCCGTGGGGTACTCGGATCCAAGCCTAATAACTTCTAGGGGGAATGTCAAGGCAACACAGCTCGGTCCGTGGCCCTGGGCGCTCACCATAAATGGGGGGATATTTACAGGGGATTAGTGTTCGTATGATGATTCGTGACGCCACCTGTAGTATCTGGTCAGGGGGACCAGCGCTGCTGTGCAGGTCCTCTGCCTCTGGAAGGGATGGTGTTGTGCAGCTAGATGTGAAGTCTCCTACAGGTGAGACTGTGTCCTTCCAGGGCAGGTAGATGAGAGATGTAGCGATGCTGCAGAGGGATGTAGCAGAGGGGAGTGTGGGTCGCTGGAATAATCAGGGAAACAGTTCTGTTGAAGTTTCAAGGTTTTACTCACAGTCTGTTATGCGCATACAGATACCAGCCGGGCACTGTGTCCTCCAAGAGAGTAGTCCAGCAACACTCAGGTAAGTTAGTCGCACTTCCAAGGACTCCCCTTTCAGTAAGTTCCTTTCCGGCTTCTTCTCTCTAGGTGCTAACTCTCCTTACTTCCATGCACCACGCCACCACAGAGCCCTCGGACAAGGGAGTATTGGGTCCTTTCAGTTAACAGATCACGGCCCTAGATGCTCTGCACGTACTTGACCCCAAGTTTCCTTCCGGTGAGATTATGGTGGCTAGTGGCCCTTTGAAGTGACCACTGTTGTCCGTGTTACTAGCGGAGCCTGAGCCTTCCCGCTAATCTAGGGACCGTTCCCCGATGTTTGCCTGGTCCTTCCTTCTTCAGGATGGGGGCACAGCTCCTATTGCTGTCTTGCCCTGGACCCGTTCGCTCTCACAGCAAGGCTCCCTGAGATGAACTCAAAGGAGCAGCAGGACAGTCCAGTACCCACACACTGACTGCCTGACACTACACTGATCTCAAAACTAACACACAGCCTAAGTGCTGCCTAAGCCCCACCCCAACTAGCTACACCCTGTTCTAACCAGCCTGAGTCAGACCATCCTCCCGAAGGGTCCGCCTGTGCTCAGCCAGCCTAGTGTATGTTGGATGCAGGTGGTGGGAGTCAATGGGGTGCTTCCTCCTTACCTGAGAGTCAGGTGTCACACCTCTGGGTGAGATGCAACATCTCTGTGGCGACTGGACCCTCAGGGACCTCACCTTCGGCCACACCAAATGGGTTTTAACTTCAGAGGTAGTTGGTAAAAGCTTTGTGTAAAACCAAGATGGAGCACCTAAGTGCTAACTATATGCAGGGCAAGTTTTTGGGCTAAACAGTTCATAGCCTCCAGTTCAGACATTCAAAGTAACATAAAGTGCAGTTACCCAACCGGGATATATCAACGTAATAGCAACAATATATTTACACTCATGACCCTTTCTGGGTTATATCAATCTGCTCACTTTGTTTCTGGAGAGGCATCAGGGGTCGCTGAGTTCTCTGCCGGGAGTTCCTCAAGATCAGTAACCCCAGAGGCCACTGCAATGTAGTGCCTCCTGGACTTGCAGACTACCAGGTCGTGGGCCGCAATCCTGGTTTGGGTCGCGACCTCTCTGGTTTTACGCCGGGTTTGCAGGCCGACTTCTCTCATTGGCCGTACTGGTGCCTCACTGAGGCTGGCATCCTGCGCCCTTTCCATGGCGTGGACTGAAGAAGCAGCTGAGGGAGCTAGAGCCTGATCTGAGTGCGGAGCGGGGACGCTGGTGGAGACCTGGGTGGAGGAGGCCTGTGACACGGGGGCCCTGGCCGGATCCCCATGCTCAAGGGGAGAGGGGTAGCACCGGGAGACGTTGAGGGCGTACCACCCTTTAAACCCCCAGTGTCGGGTGTATGTCACCAGGTCCCCTATATACAGGTCCCTTTCCGGGTGTCCCTCGGGCAGGTGGGCCTCTACATCCTGGCGGTTCACAAACACTTCCAGGTATAACCCGGGCTCCTGGATGAAGCACCAACCACCTTTCAATTTAAAGTCCCGCACCGCCCCATTGTGCCGCGGCTCCCTCAGCGTACCTTTGTCGCAGCGCAACTTGTTCTTATCCGCGAGGTCTTTTTCATGCTGACGCTGGCGGAGCTGCTGTTCCTCCTGCTGCTGGCGGCGCTGATCCTCCCGATCCCGGCGCTTCCACTCCTCCTCCTGGCGCCGGTTGTAGGCCTCCTCAGCAAGCACCTCCAGGCGCCCACAATCAGATGGTGGAGCCGGCTCCGGAGCCGGTGGCAGGCCTGGAACGGGTGCAGGCGGCACGGGGTGATGTGCCTCCGTGGACTCCTCCGCGAGGCCGGATGACTCTGCTGCAGGACCGGTGACGGGACTCACTCCTGGCTCTGCTCCGGGTGCTGTCTCTGCTGGTGGTTGAAGCGACCGGCTCTGCTCCAGCCGCCGCTTAGAGCCCGCCAGCTCTCTTCCATCCTGGTGACCTACTCCCGATGTCGGGCCAGTTCTCTCAAAGCAGCCTCTGCATCCAGACTGGAGAGGGTGCTAACTGGTTCGGGTCCTGCAGGTGGCTCTGCGGCAGTAAGCTCTCCTTCATGGGGGGAGAGGGCTAGCTCCTCCATCCTTTCCCACGGCAGCTCATTACCAGATGCCATCTCTTCCTGGTCACATCTGAAATTTCCATCATGAGGGGCCCAGTCTTTTGTATGCGGGCGGGACCTTCGCGTTCTTTTCCTCCCACTGAGGAGGATGAGGAGGCGGATCTCCATAGCTGTGGGGCATGAACGGACATTGCAGTAACACTTGGACTGGGCGGCCATTATTTTCGCACCACAGTTTGAGCGCACACCCACGAAGTCACGCCCTCCTTCTTCACCAGCGCCTCATGGCGCGAATATGGCGGCAAAATGGTGGTAAATTCAGAATAAAGCTTTTTGCACAAAAACAGTTCAAATTAGGCACACAGGACTTGCTTATCATGAGTTTCAGGATCCTGTTCGTGACGCCAGATTAGATGAGCTGCCCGCCAGGGCCGTGGGGTACTCGGATCCAAGCCTAATAACTTCCAGGGGGAATGTCACGGCAACACAGCTCGGTCCGTGGCCCTGGGCGCTCACCATAAATGGGGGGATATTTACAGGGGATTAGTGTTCGTATGATGATTCGTGACACCACCTGTAGTATCTGGTCGGGGGACCAGCGCTGCTGTGCAGGTCCTCTGGAAGGGATGGTGTTGTGCAGCTAGATGTGAAGTCTCCTACAGGTGAGACTGTGTCCTTCCAGGGCAGGTAGATGAGAGATGTAGCGATGCTGCAGAGGGATGTAGCAGAGGGGAGTGTGCGTCGCTGGAATAATCAGGGAAACAGTTCTGTTGCAGTTTCAAGGTTTTACTCACAGTCTGTTATGCGCATACAGATACCAGCTGGGCACTGTGCCTCCAAGAGAGTAGTCCAGCAACCCTCAGGTAAGTTGGTCGCACTTCCAAAGACTCCCCTTTCAGTAAGTTCCTTTCCGGCTTCTTCTCTCTAGGTGCTAACTCTCCTTACTTCCATGCACCACGCCACCACAGAGCCCTCGACAAGGGAGTATTGGGTCCTTTCAGTTAACAGATCACGGCCCTAGATGGTCTGCACATACTTGACCCCTAAGCTTCCTTCAGGTAGATTATGATGGCTAGTGGTCCGTGAAGTGACAACTGTTGTCGGTGTTACTAGCGGAGCCTGAGCCTTCCCGCTTATCTAGGGACCGTTCCCCAATGTTTGCCTGGTCCTTCCTTCTTCAGGATGGGGGCACAGCTCCTATTGCTGTCTTGCCCTGGACCCGTTCGCTCTCACAACAAGGCTCCCTGAGATTGATGCGCCTCTGAGAGTCAGGGCTTTGGGGTACTCGCACCGAGCCCATGGAAGTCTATGGAGGATGTCATGGGTAGCCAGCTCGGTCCGCGCCTTGGGCGCTCACCGTAATGTGGATATTTACAGGGGATGATGGAATGTTCATATAGTTTATCGTGACGCCACTTGTAGTATCTGGTCAGGGGGGACCAGCGCTGCTATGCACATACTCTGGAAGGGATGGTGTTGGGCAGCTAGATGGTAGGTCTTCTACAAGTAAGACAGTGTCCTTCCAGGGCAGATAGAAATATGAGGATGCAGGACAGATGGGGATCCCGCCGTCAGAGACAATAAGGGAAACACACACAGAAGTCAGTTTGGTACCTTTACTGTAGGAATGGCAGGTACTCCCCGGAGCACGGCAGGGCGAAGGATGCACATCCGGATTCCTCCACTGGTAGGTGTATGGCCTCCTGTCCTCTGTTGTTATATCATAAAGTCCTGACCTGCTTGTAGCTAGGTCTAACTTGGTCTCCGTTCTGTACCTGGCTGACTTGGTGGTGGACCTTCTATCTGGCAGAACAGGGTCTTTTATGGCTGATCAGGCCGACTCTGTTCTCCTGATCCTGCTACGTGTCAACTCTGTGGTACTCCTGGGACTTGTAGTCCTCCAGGAACTCCGGTGTTCTCCTAATAGGTCGTGGAGATCCTTATAGGCTCGGGACCCGGTGTCCGGTATTTCTTGCTGAGGGGAGCTATTAATGCTCACTGATTCCTCCACTTCCACTTGCCTTCGGCCTACCTGGGTCCTATTAAGATCACACACGCTGGCAGTTGGTGTGCTGCCTCTTCGCCACTCTCTAAGCGTCGGCACGCTTCCTCATGAGCTACGCTTCAGATTCAGCTCTGACTAGGCTAAAGTGATTCCCTTTTCACTCGTACTAGCCTCCACTTAAGCTCAAGTTGAACTGACTGAACAGCTCTGCACTAGCTCTCTGAGCTAAACTCCTCTCCTCTGGTGTCCTGAGGAGATCTGAGATCTGTCTCTGTCTGAGGCTCTCTGTATCTCATCTGCGATCTTCTTCTCTTTCTTCTGAGGCAAACTGAAACTAAAACTGTTTTTTTATATGCCTAACACAGCTCCCTCTACTGGTCTTTTAGGTAAGCTGAGATGTGTGTGTGTATAGTGACCTCTAGTGGGATCTTCCTTTAGTGCATCCTTCTGGAAGATATGGATCCAGTCACAGCTGGGCTCCACAAGATGAACTCAAAGGAGCAGCAGGACAGTCCAGTACCCACACACTGACTGCCTGACACTACACTGATCTCAAAACTAACACGCAGACTAAAATGCTGCCTAAGCCCCACCTCAACTAGCTACACCCTGTTCTAACCAGCCTGAGTCAGACCATCCTCCCGAAGGGTCCGTCTGTGCTCAGCCAGCCTAGTGTATGTTGGATGCAGGTGGTGGGAGTCAATGGGGTGCTTCCTCCTTACCTGAGAGTCAGGTGTCACACCTCTGGGTGAGATGCAACATCTCTGTGGCGACTGGACCCTCAGGGCGCCACACTTCCTCCTCATGTTCTCCATACTGTGCTCCCCCATGTTCTTCATTCCGTGCTTCCCCCCTCATGTTCTCTTTGCCGTTCTTTTCCCCTTTGCACTCCATACCATTCTCCTTCTATGTTCTCCATACCGTGATTGTCCTCTCATTTTCTCTATACTGTGCTTCCCCCTCATGTTCTCTATGCCGTTCTTCTCCCCCTTGCACTCTATACCGTTCTCCTTCTATGTTCTCCATACCGTGATTCCCCTCTCATTTTCTCTATACCATGCTTCCCCCTCATGTTCTCTAAATAGTGCTCCCCCACTCATGTTCTCAATACTGTGCTTTATCCTCCATGTTCTCCATACTGTGCTTTCCTCTCATGTTCTCCATACTGAAACACCCCCGCCAGGCTGTATCTTCGGCTCTGAGAGCGCTTACCTGCTCTAGGATACAGTTTGTCCTTCACTATCCATTGATGTTGGCAGCCTGATGAGATCTCCTCATCACGCTGCCATGACATCAGCAGCGTGCGCATGCCACCGCCAGGGCAGGGTTCTGATTTGAGCTCCACTGAAAAAAAAGTTTAAAACTTTAACAGGATGTCGCCCCCCTGCAACCCGCCACCCTAGGCACTAGACCTCGGGTGCCTCGTTGCAAATATGGGACTTTTGATCACTGATATTTTTTGAAATGTTAGAAATGTATTTTTGTATATTTTGAGTTGTTTGGTTATTATTCTCACTCTAACAGATGAAAACAAGTGAGATGGGAAAATTTACGATTTTCTTTTAGTTGCAAAATAATTCTGCACACATAGATATTCTCCTAAGAAATACAAAACCTCACTTTTACTCTATTAAATATTAAGTTTCAGGTTTATTAACCTTCTGGATTGACCAACAGTACTGTGTGCAACAATAAAATTAATAATTAAAAATACAAACTGCCTAATAATTATGTACACAGTATATAAACAAATCAATTTAGAGGACTCAAACCAGCGGCCAGACAGTCGCCTGTAGCCATCACATGGGAGAACTGCCTATGAACTGCCTCTTACCTGATGGCATCTTCTGATTTCAACGGTAAGTAAGCATGATGTGTCTTTCATCTACTGCACTAAATTTTCTTGGCCAACCACTGTGTCTATGGTCCTCAACCTTGCCATTGGCCTCAACACTAAGAAATTAAGGTAGATACTTACCCACCATGTAATACTATCTGGGAGGCGTCTGATTGGCTCCAAATTTATTCTACAGCAGAACAATGACCCCAAACATACAGCCAATGTCATTAAGAAGCACTTTCAACATAAAGAAGAACAATGAGTCCTGGAAGTGATGATACGGCCCTGATCTCACATCATCCAGTCTGTCTGGGATTACATTCGGAAACAGAAGGATTTGCACAAGTGACATCCACAGAAGATCTGTGGTTAGTTCTCCAAGATGTTTGGAACAACTTCATTGCTGAGAGCCTTCAAAAATTGCATTCAAGTGTATCTAGAAGAATTGATACTTTGATTGATTGATTTAGATTTCTCTTCCGTTCATTCACATTGAATTCTGTTTATCGATCAAAATAAATTTACATTTACATTTTTTAAAGCGTTTTAACTTTGTAGCATTTTCGCCTCACCTGCCTAAAACTTTTGCTAACAATAACTAAAAAAATAGGGCTTGCACACCTTTAGTAATAATTTAATTAATGTACATATGCAGGAATACCCTATGTGGCCAATATACAAACATGATACGTCAGCCACTGTGGCTGAAGAATACAGGAACTCCACTATTTCTATAAATGTTTAAAAACAAACTACCTAGAAAACATTATTTTATCAAAACCTGAAAAAGCCATCCAACCACGTCAAGGTGTATCTAAATATGTAAGGTCCTAATCACAGATGTCCTGCAGGTATCAATGAAATTGAGACGTTGGTTGCAAGGCTAGCCATGTGTTGCAGTACACCACTTTTTTCAGCCCTTTGGAAGGCCTAGTCCATGGGCCGTAATGCAACTACCAAAACACTGGACTTTACAAGTTAGTGACCAACATGGACTGGTTATCACTGATTACTAGAGACTTTGTACTATACTGTACATAAGACACCACTAATCAGTGACTGGGTACTTTACATAAGATGCCACTAATTATCAGGGACTGTGCACTATACATAAGATACTTCTAATTACTAGGGACTGGGTACTATACATAAGATACCACTAATTATCAGGGACTGGGTACTATACATAAGATACCACTAATTACCAGGGACTGGGTACTATACAGAAGATACTACTAACATAGTCATCCATGTAGTATAATACAAAGCCCATAGTCATTCATATAGTATAATGTACCTCATAATCATCCACAAAGTATAATGCACAGCCCATAGTTATCCATAACGTATAATGCACCTCAGTAATCTATAAAATATAATACACAGCCCATAGTAATCCATGTAGTATAATACACAGCCCATTGTCATCCATAAAGTTTAATGCACCTCAGTCATCTATAAAGCATAATGCATCCCATAGCCATCCATAAAGTATAATGTACAGCCCATAGTAATCCATGTAGTATAATACACAGCCCATTGTCATCCATAAAGTTTAATGCACCTCAGTCATCTATAAAGCATAATGCATCCCATAGCCATCCATAAAGTATAATGCACAGCCCATAGTAATCCATGTAGTATAATGCATGGCTCATAGTCATCCATAAAGTATAATGCACAGCCCATAGTCACCCCTAAAGTATAATGCACTCAGACTCACATCCAGTTGAAGTTTCTGCTGGCATCGGAAGGCCTTTGGCCGGCCAGGCCCTGGCCGCAGTGGTGACCGCTGTGCCACGGTCATTACACCACAGCTAATTACAAGGAACTGGGTACTGTACATGCCACTGGTTACCAAGAACTGGCTACTATACATACCATTCATTACAGGGACAGGTACTGTACTTAATTATAAGGAACTGGGTACTGTACATACCACTGGTTACCAGAGACTCATACTGTACATCACACTGATTACCAATAAAGAGTATTGCATATACCACTGATTACCAGAGACCAGATCATATAATTACCACTGATTACTAGAGACTGGGTACTGTACTTATTACTGATCAACAGGAACTGTACATACCCCTGATTACCAGGGACTGGACACTGTATATACCAATATGTTATATACCACTGATAACCATGGTCTAGGCACTGTACTTATTACCAGAGGGTAGACACTGTATATACCACTGATTACCAGAGACTGGGTACTGTACATGCCACTAATTACCAAGGACTGGGTATGGCACACACTACTAATTACCGGGACTGGGTACTGTATATACCACTAATTACCAAGGACTGGGTACTGTACTTATTACTGGGGACTGGGTACTGTATATACCACTGATTACCAGGGACTGAGTACTGTACACGCCACTGACCACCTGGACCCCAAAGAGGCTCACTCTAGCATGACCTGTAGAGACAATGGGTATAGGATGTTCTTTTTCTTTATGTGTTTTGTACATTTACAGTAAATCCCGCTTTGATCCCTCAATGTTCCTGTAAAAGTTTTCTACCTTTTTACTGAAATCTCTGTTTTGTTTCCTTTCTTTTTTTTGTCTTTTTTTTGCAAAAAAAAAAAAATTCTAAATCAACAAAGTGAATAAACTTTTCCCTCAGACATCACATTTATCTGATCCACCTAATATAACATCAAATATTTTCCCAGAGATTATAACTTAGGGGTGGGGGGTTACTTGCAGTTAGCCCCCCACATACACCCTTTACAGGAGTCCATTTGTTTATTTTCCTATAACAACAGTGGTTCGTGCCTTTGCCTCGCTGTTTGAGGACGGAGCATCGGTTGGCATAAGCACACAATGCTGTTTGCGCTCCTATTCTGAGCAAACTGCTACCTGAGCGGTCATCAAATAATAAAACTGCATTTATATAGAATGCGGACCTGTCGAGACAAGAGCAGCATCTGCCGTGCCATTCCTCAACTTGCAGCGTAGTTGAACAGTTAGGTAAACGGCCCTTTAAAATCTTACATTTCTTGGCTGTTCTGCTGCAAAGAATGCTCTTATGCTCAAGTCACATCCAAAGCTGCATTCAAACTTCTGTTGGCTTCTTGTTAGCTTCCAAGATCATGTCACTATGTTCTTCGCTGTTTGATTACCGCAGGGGTGTAGCTGGGGGTGAATAATAGAGATGAGCGGTGTTCGACTAGAACTGTTCGCCAATCTGAAATTCGAGCTGTTTTGGGCGGTGTTCGAGTCGTTCGACGCACCCGAACGATTTGGAAAAAATCCGGCTGTTCGAGGTTATGTTCGATAACTGTTTGTGCACCTAAATCGTCACTGGATTTTTTCACAGTAATGCTGAGAATCACAGTTAATACACAGTTTGAGTGTACAGCGGGGCGGGGGGAGAGGCATGGGATGGATCTCTGCAGAGATAATGAAGATCTCCATTTTTTTTTCTCTTTCCCGCATTTCCAGTGGGCTGTGCAGTCTGTCAGCCTATCAGCAGCGCTCACACAAAGCGAAGTGCTTTTTTTCACACAAGCAAGGGCATGTGTCATTGGCTGTGTATGTCACATGTCCTTGCCCTATAAGACCCAGCCATTTCCCCTCTCGCCACAATTTTCTCCGTGCTGCAGCTCAGTGTTAGACGGCACTGCTGCTGTTAGCGCTATATTGTGTGTGCATTGTGCAACAGCGAATTGCAAGCGAAATCGCTGAGAAATAGAGAGGAAGGTTTAGGGAGTAGGGACTAGTTCATAATTGCAGCCCTTTTGAGGGCTACGTTACATCAGTTCCTAGCAGTTTTAGCAGGCAGGTCTGTGCTCACTCTTAAATAGACAGATAGGTCAACTTGGGACAGTGACTATTTGTAATTGCAGCCCTTTTCAGGGCTAGGTTACAGCAGTTGCTATCACTTTTTGTCAGCTACACCAGCGTTCAAATCACTCCTAATTATTCGCTGCATCTATCCTGTTCAATAATTGTGTGCATAGTAGCAGTGTGTGCTACTCGTTCTATTAGGGCATCTATACAAAGCTCCACCAGCCTTAAAAAAAAAAAAAAATTCTATCTGCATGTTACTTGGACAATAATTTTGGGCATAGTAGCAGTCTGTGGTACTCATTGTATTAGGCCATCTCTACAAAGCTCCACCAGCCTTAAAAAAAACCAAAAATCTATCTGCATGTTTCTTGGACAATAATTTGGCATAGTAGCAGTGTGTGGTATCATTATATTAGGCCATCTCTACAAGCTCCACCAGCTTAAAAAAAAAATCTATCTGCATGCTGCCTGGACACTAATTTGGGCATAGTAGCAGTCTGTGGTACTCATTGTATTAGGCCATCTCTACAAGCTCCACAGCTTAAAAAAAAAATCTATCGCATGTTGCTTGGACAATAATTTGGGCATAGTAGCAGTCTGTGGTACTCATTGTATTAGACCATCTACAGTCATGGCCAAAAGTTTTGAGAATGACACAAATATTATATTTTCACATGATCTGCTGCCCTCTGGTTTTTATGTGTTTGACAGATGTTTTTATCACAGACAGAAATATAATAATTGCAAACATATGAGTAACAAAAGCTTATATTGACAGTTAGAATGAGTTAATGCAGCAAGTCAATATTTGCAGTGTTGACCCTTCTTCTTCAGGACCTCTGAAATTCTCCCTGGCATGCTCTCAATCAACTTCTGGACCAAATCGTGACTGATAGCAGTCCATTCTTGCACAATCAATGCTTTCATTTTGTCAGAATTTTTAGGTTTTTGTTTGTCCACCCGTCTCTTGATGATTGACCACAAGTTCTCAATGGGATTAAGATCTGGGGAGTTTCCAGGCCATGGACCCAAAATCTCTATGTTTTGTTCCCTGAGCCATTTAGTTATCACCTTTGCTTTATGGCAAGGTGCTCCATCATGCTGGAAAAGGCATTGTTGATCGCCAAACTGCTCTTGGAGGGTTGGGAGAAGTTGCTCTTGGAGGACATTCTGGTACCATTCTTTATTCATGGCTATGTTTTTAGGCAAAACTGTGAGAGAGCCGATTCCCTTGGCTGAGAAGCAAACCCACACATGAATCGTTTCAGGATGCTTAACAGTTGGCATGAGACAAGACTGGTGGTAGCGCTCACCTTGTCTTCTCCGAATGAGGCGTTTTCCTGATGTCCCAAACAATCGAAAATGGGATTCATCAGAGAAAATAATTTTACCCCAGTCCTCAGCAGTCCACTGCCTGTACCTTTTGCAGAATATCAGTCTGTCCATGATGTTTTTTCTGGAGAGAAGTGGCTTCTTTGCTGCCCTCCTTGAGACCAGGCCTTGCTCCAAGAGTCTCCGCCTCACAGTGCATGCAGATGCACTCACACCTGCCTGCTGCCATTCCTGAGCAAGCTCTGCACTGCTGGTAGCCCAATCCCGCAGCTGAAACACTTTTAAGAGACGTCCTGGCGCTTGCTGGTCTTTCTTGGGCGCCCTGGAGCCTTTTTGGCAACAATGGAACCTATCTCCTTGAAGTTCTTGATGATGCGATAGATTGTTGACTGAGGTGCAATCTTTCTAGCTGTGATACTCTTCCCTGTTAGGCCATTTTTGTGCATTGCAATGATGACTGCACGTGTTTCTTTAGAGATAACCATGGTTATGTCACGGGTGTGTCGCCATGAAGATCGTCGCGATTGCACAGCCTGACTTCTCGCAGCTGAGTTTTTGGTGCTTGGTGTTTTTCGGCAGTGAGGGAGTTAATTCTCTCTCTCTGTGCTAGACGAGGCCCAGCCTCACCCAGCTGCAGTTAATTCTGCAGTATTGGGACTCCTTCAAATACCTGCCGGTCTGACAGGGTAGTTGTCGGTGAAAGCATTTCATGCAGACCATCAGAGCGGATCGTGGTATTGAAGAGTTTGGAGCGAAGTGTACTCAGTGTGGTTTTTTCCCTTCCTCGCTTTATCATTTATCTCCTTACCCGTTTGTGTTCCCTCTGTTATTGTGGTGTGAGTTTTTGTATGCAAGGTGGTTTTTGATTTTCCCCTTGTACTGTCTCGTTCGTCTAGTACGGTGTATAAGCATTTACTATTCTGTCCCCTACTGTTGTGATCGGGGTCCTTCTCAGGACTAGATTACTGAGATTCAGGGATTCTCAGGAGGTAGGGTTACGCTGGCGGCCTGGACCTCTGTACCATTAACAGTACCTCCAGGTAGAGGGATTAGTCAGGGCCCAGCTTAGGGTCAGCATAGGACCCTGACCTCCTGTATGCAGTGACAGCGTGACAGGTTAACAGAAGAGAAACAATGATGCCAAGCACCAGCCTCCTTTTAAAGTGTCCAGTGGTCTCATTCTTACTTAATCATGACAGATTGATCTCCAGCCATGTCCTCATCAACACCCACACCTGTGTTAATGGAGCAATCACTGAAAAGAGGTTAGCTGGTCCTTTTAAGGCAGGGCTGCAATGATGATGAAATGTGTTTTGGGGGATAAAGTTCATTTTCTAGCCAAATATTGACTTTGCAAGTAATTGCTGTTAAGCTGATCACTCTTTATAACTGTCACGCGGTCTTATGATATGTGTACGATGTCAGTAAACTATTCTTAAAAGAACAACACTCTATACAACATATAGATTAGCAACATCAGCATGTAAATATAGAATAGATTTACCTGACACGATATCCGTTGAACTCAGGGTTAATCTTGAGGACTTGATACACTGTCACAGGAAAGAGGAGGACCGGGGGTCTAACCTGACCCTAAACTGGGGTCCTAACTAAACCCTCACCTTGGAGGTACTGATAATGGTTCAGAGGTCCAAGTCTCCAGCCTAACCCTGTCTCCTATCAGTCCCTGAACCCTGTAATCAGTCCTAAGAAGGATTCTGATTACCACCAAAGGGATATGGGCTGATCTCTGCTAAATACACAGATTAGACATATAAGACAGACTGGAGAAAACACAGACTTGCATACACATTCAAACACAGAAGGAACATAAATGATCTGGGATATTAAACTCTAAGCAAGGTGAGCTTAAAACAACTAAGGAGCTCTTTAACTTAAGTCTATACAGATACAATCCTATCTGTGGTCTGCATGAAGAATTTCACTGGCAACTCCCAACACAGACAACCAGAGATTTAAAGGAAACCAATCAACAAATAATTAATTGCAGCCGGGAGAAAACTGCACCCAGTCCCAGAACTGAGCACAGACAGAATTAACTCCCTAACTGCCAAACACAAAGAAACAGCAACTCAGCTGTGAGAAGTCAGAATGTGCAACCGCGACGATCTTCGTGGCGATGCACACATGACAGTACCCCCCCTTCTACGAGGGGCCTCCGGACCCTCAGGGCCAGGTTTGCCCGGGTGAGTTCTGTGGAAGGTCCGCACAAACGATCTGCGTTAATGTCAGACGCAGGAACCCACGTCCTCTCCTCTGGACCATACCCCTTCCAATGCACCAAGTACTGAAGGGACCGGCGATTCAGACGTGAGTCAATGATCTTTGACACTTGAAACTCCAAGTTACCATTGACCACCACTGGAGGAGGAGGTAGAGGTGATGGTATGACTGGTGCCACGTACCTCTTAAGTAATGACTTGTGGAACACATTATGAATTTTAAACGTAGGAGGGAGGTCCAGACGAAATGCCACAGGATTAATTATGGAACTGATCCTGTACGGCCCGATGAATCTGGGGCCCAGCTTCCAGGAGGGAACTTTAAGTTTTATATTCCTGGTAGACAACCATACCAGATCGTTCACATTAAGATCTGGACCAGAAACTCTCCTCCTATCAGCCATACGTTTATAACGGTTCCCCATAGCACTCAGATTATTCAATACACCTCTCCACACTGAAGCAAGTGACGACGAGAAACGCTCCTCCTCAGGAACCCCAGAAGGGCCCCCCCCATTGAATGTACAAAACTGGGGATGAAAACCATATGCCCCAAAAAACGGGGACTTACCAGTGGACTCGCTCCGCCTGTTGTTAAGAGCGAACTCTGCCAGAGGCAAGAAAGAAGACCAGTCCTCCTGGTTCTCTGAGACAAAACACCGAAGATAAGTCTCTAAGCTTTGATTCAGACGCTCTGTCTGACCATTGGTCTGCGGATGAAAAGCCGAGGAAAATGACAATTGCATCCCCCGACGTAAACAAAATGCCCTCCAAAACTTGGACACAAACTGAGACCCCCTATCTGACACCACATCAGAAGGCAACCCATGAAGTCTCACAATCTCCCCAATGAACACCTGCGCCAGAGTTTTAGCATTAGGGAGGGCAGGAAGAGCAATGAAATGTGCCATCTTACTGAACCTGTCAACAACCACCAGTATGACAGTCTTCCCTGACGACTGAGGAAGGTCCGTGATGAAGTCCATAGACAAATGAGTCCATGGACGCTCCGGAAGTTTCAAGGGTAAGAGGGTCCCAGACGGACGGGTATGAGGGGTCTTAGAGCGAGCACAAACCCCACAGGACGCGACAAAAGTTAAAACATCTTTATTAACGTTAGGCCACCAAAACCGGCGAGAAAGGAGATCTAAAGTAGCCTTACTCCCTGGATGTCCTGCTAAAGCAGAATTATGATGTGCCTCAATAACCTTTTGTCTCAACTGATTTGGGACAAACAGTCTCCCTGGAGGTCCTGCAGGGGCGTCCCCCTGAGCCTCTAACACCTCCTCCTCAAGCTCAGAACATACAGCCGACACTACCACCCCCTCCTGAAGGATGGGAATCGGGTCATCCATTTTCCCGGCCCCTGGGAAACTGCGAGACAAGGCATCCGCCTTAACATTCTTAGATCCAGGGCGATAAGTGACAACAAAATTAAACCTGGTAAAAAACAATGACCATCGAGCTTGTCTGGAATTCAGACGCTTAGCAGATTCCAAATACAGCAGGTTCTTGTGATCAGTAATGACGGTGACCGGGTGGACTGCCCCCTCCAAAAAGTGACGCCATTCTTCAAAAGCCAACTTAATGGCCAAAAGTTCCCTATTGCCGATATCATAATTCCTTTCGGCGGACGACAATTTTTTAGAAAAGAAAGCGCACGGATGCCATTTACCAGGGGACGGACCCTGGGACAATATTGCACCCACCCCTACGTCAGACGCGTCCACCTCCACAACGAACGGCTGTGATGCATCTGGTTGGATGAGAACGGGTGCCGAAGCAAAACATTTTTTCAAAGAGGAAAAAGCTTGGCAAGCTTTGTCCGACCATTTAGAAAAATCCGTCCCTTTTCTTGTCATGTCAGTGAGAGGTTTGACAACAGATGAGAAATTACAAATAAATTTCCGGTAGTAGTTAGCAAACCCCAGAAAACGCTGCAGAGCCTTAAGATCCTCTGGCTGATCCCATTCAAGCACTGCTCTCACCTTTTCAGGGTCCATACGGAAACCGGAGGCTGACACCAAGAAACCCAAAAACTGAAGTTCCTGTACGGCGAATACACACTTTTCCAGTTTGGCGTATAGTTTATTGTCTCGCAAGATCTGCAACACCTGTCTCACATGCTCCTGGTGAGACACAAGATCTGGTGAGTAAATTAAAATGTCATCCAAATATACGACCACAAACAGCCCCACCAGATGACGAAAAATGTCATTAACAAAATGTTGGAATACTGCTGGTGCAGTAGTCAGACCAAAAGGCATGACAAGGTTCTCATAATGTCCCTCCGGCGTGTTAAACGCCGTTTTCCACTCATCCCCCTCTTTTATCCTAATCAGATTATACGCCCCCCTGAGATCCAATTTAGAGAACCATTTGGCGCCAACAATTTGATTGAAGAGATCAGGAATCAGAGGGAGTGGATACGGATCTCGAACAGTAATCCGATTAAGTTCGCGGAAATCCAAGCAAGGGCGTAGGCCTCCATCTTTTTTCTTCACAAAGAAGAACCCCGCGGCCACTGGGGAAGATGAAGGTCTAATATGCCCTTTGGCCAGACTTTCCGAAATATAATCTTTCATAGCCTGCCTCTCAGGACCAGAAAGGTTATATAACCTAGCTTTAGGTAACTTAGCATCAGGAAGTAAATTAATAGAGCAGTCATACACGCGATGAGGAGGCAACTCCTGACACCCCTCCTCAGAGAACACATCCCCAAAGTCCTCCAAAAAAGGAGGCAAAGTACTAGGCACGACCGCACTGATGACTGTGTTCATGCAGTTACTTTTGCAAAACTCCCCCCATTGGCTTATATCTCTGGACTGCCAATTAATCACAGGGTTATGTTTAACCAACCAAGGAAGTCCCAACACAATAGGAGTAGGTAGACCCTCCAACACATAACAAGATAATAGTTCCCTATGTATTGCCCCTACCCGAAGGTCAATGTTATGAACCTCATGAACAAAGCTACCTTGGCCGAGAGGCCTGGCGTCAATGGAGAATATAGGGATTGGTTTGACCAATACACTCAGATGCATACCTTGAGCCTGAGCAAACTGAGCGTCAACCAGATTAGCCCCGGACCCACTATCAAGAAGAACAGAAAATCTCTCCACTCTCGTACCAACCACCACCTCCACTGGTACAAGGAACTGAGAAGAACTAGCGGACGAAATACATACTCCCAGGTTGTCGTCCACCACACAACCTGGGATTAACAGTTTTCCGGCGACTTTTGCTCAACAAGGCACGGGATGGACATCCCCCAACAAAATGTCCCTCTTTCCCGCAGAAGAAACACCTTCTAGTCCTGCGGCGTACCGCCAATCCCCTCCTACAAATGATGTCCCTCCCAACTGCATAGGCTCCTCCGAACAGACAAGGGGAACCTCAACATAAGGGACTTTAGTAGTAGGTGGAGTAACAACAGGGGGCGGAGTTACCTCGCACCTCTCCCGGAGCCGTCTATCAGTACGGATAGCTAGGGCCATAGCAGCCTCCAGTGATGGAGGAGAATCATACTGAGCCAAAACGTCCTTTAATTTGTCAGAAAGCCCATGACAAAACTGGCTCCTAAGAGCTGGGTCATTCCACTGAGTATCTGTGGCCCATCTACGGAACTCAGAAGCAAATTCCTCCGCCGGACGATCTCCCTGCTGTATCTTACGTAATTTTGTCTCAGCAAGAGAGACCCGATCTGGGTCATCATATACCAAACCCAGGGCAGTAAAAAATCGATCTACTGACTGTAGAGCCGGGGATCCCGGAGGAAGGGAGAAGGCCCAGGATTGAGGGTCCCCTTGTAGGAGCGAGATAACAATTCCCACTCTCTGCTCTTCACTCCCTGATGATCGAGGCCGAAGCCGAAAATACAATTTACATGCTTCCCTGAAGGTAAAAAATTTGTCTCGCCCACCAGTGAACCTGTCCGGGAGAGCTACTTTAGGTTCAAATCTGGTTTGCTCCGAGGGAGACAAAACTTTGGACTTAATGTCCGTCAGCTCCATGGATAATCCCTGCAACTGCAGAGCCAGCTGGGCTACTGGATCCATGGCAACTGGGAATAATTTTATGGGCCAGTGAAAATGTCACGCGGTCTTATGATATGTGTACGATGTCAGTAAACTATTCTTAAAAGAACAACACTCTATACAACATATAGATTAGCAACATCAGCATGTAAATATAGAATAGATTTACCTGACACGATATCCGTTGAACTCAGGGTTAATCTTGAGGACTTGATACACTGTCACAGGAAAGAGGAGGACCGGGGTCTAACCTGACCCTAAACTGGGGTCCTAACTAAACCCTCACCTTGGAGGTACTGATAATGGTTCAGAGGTCCAAGTCTCCAGCCTAACCCTGTCTCCTATCAGTCCCTGAACCCTGTAATCAGTCCTAAGAAGGATTCTGATTACCACCAAAGGGATATGGGCTGATCTCTGCTAAATACACAGATTAGACATATAAGACAGACTGGAGAAAACACAGACTTGCATACACACTCAAACACAGAAGGAACATAAATGATCTGGGATATTAAACTCTAAGCAAGGTGAGCTTAAAACAACTAAGGAGCTCTTTAACTTAAGTCTATACAGATACAATCCTATCTGTGGTCTGCATGAAGAATTTCACTGGCAACTCCCAACACAGACAACCAGAGATTTAAAGGAAACCAATCAACAAATAATTAATTGCAGCCGGGAGAAAACTGCACCCAGTCCCAGAACTGAGCACAGACAGAATTAACTCCCTAACTGCCAAACACAAAGAAACAGCAACTCAGCTGTGAGAAGTCAGAATGTGCAACCGCGACGATCTTCGTGGCGATGCACACATGACAATAACATTCTGGAGTATATGCAAATTGCCATTAGAAAAAAATGAAGCAGTAGACTTTGTAAAAATTAATATTTGTGTCATTCTCAAAACTTTTGTCCATGACTGTATACAAAGCTCCACCAGCCTTAAAAAAAAAAAAAAAATTCTATCTGCATGTTGCTTGGACAATAATTTTGGGCATATTAGCAGTCTGTGGTACTCATTGTATTAGGCCATCTCCACAAAGCTCCACCAGCCTTAAAAAACAAAAAAAAATCTATCTGCTGTTGCTTGGACAATAATTTTAGGGCATAGTAGCAGTGTGTGGTACTCATTGTATTAGCCATCTATAGAAAGTTCCACCAGCCTTAAAAAAAAAAAAAAATTCTATCTGCTGTTGCTTGGACAATAATTTTGGCATAGTAGCAGTCTGTGGTACTCATTGTATTAGGCCATCATAGAAAGCTCCACCAGCCTTAAAAAAACAAACAAAAAAAATTCTATCTGCATGTTGCTTGGACAATAATTTTGGGCATAGTAGCAGTCTGTGTACTCATTGTATTAGGCCATCTATAAAAGCTCCACCAGCCTTAAAAAACAAAACAAAAAAAATCTATCTGCATGTTGCTTGGACAATAATTTGGGCATAGTAGCAGTCTGTGTACTCATTGTATTAGCCATTTATACAAAGCTCCACCAGCCTTAAAAAAAAAAAATTCTATCTGCATGTTGCTTGGACAATAATTGTGGGCATAGTAGCAGTCTGTGGTACTCATTGTATTAAGCCATCTCTACAAAGCTCCACCAGCCTTAAAAAAATAATATATATCTGCATGTTGCTTGGACAATAATTTGGGCATAGTAGCAGTCTGTGGCACTCATTGTATTAGGCCATCTCTACAAAGCTCCACCAGCCTTAAAAAAAAAAAAAATCTATCTGCATGTTGCTTGGACAATAATTTGGGCATAGTAGCAGTCTGTGGTACTCATTGTATTAGGCCATCTATACAAAGCCCCACCAGCCTTAAAAAAAAAAAAAATTCTATCTGCATGTTGCTTGGACAATAATTTTGGGCATAGTAGCAGTGTGTGGTACTCATTGTATTAGGCCATCTATACAAAGTTCCACCCGCGTTCAAACTGTGTGGCCCAGCTGCGCTTGGTACACATGTTCCCAGGAGTATGCACAAAAAGGTAATTACAAAACCTGATATTCATTCACATCTCACACTTCCCAGGAGCCACCAGAGGGAGCCCTTTATATTCAGGTATTTAGGGGTGTGGAGAAATGCAGCAGTAGGCATTCTAGCCAGTCAGCTATTCTAGTTGTTGGTTGTACCTCAGACAGATCAGATCTCCTCAGGACACCAGAGTGAGACAGTCTAGTCAGAGCTTTGTCTGAGCTAGTGCGAGTTCAGATGTGGGGAATTTCCTGTCAGATGAGACAGAAGCAGAAAGATTGCAAGCTGTTTACCTCAGAACAGATTGACTGTTAGTACCCTATGCATGTGGAAAGTGACTCTCGGAGCGAGCATGAAATCAGTCTGACAGAAGGTCCTGATAGCCCTCTGGACAGAGTCTTTGAAGGAAAAGAAGGAAGGGGACTACAGTTGTCAGAACATCGAGTTAACTGAGAAACGGTCAGTGAGCTGTGGAAGGAAGGAATCTGACGACTACACCTACTGCTACCCGTGCTTATGTTAAGGGTGAGAGTAGGGCGACGGGCGAGTGGTGAAAAGAAGACGAGAGAGTGACATAGTGACATAGCACCTCCACTCTGCTTAACCGGACGCTGGGTCCGAAGCCTTGCTAGAACCTTCACGGCTAGTAGGAGAAAACCGGAATCCCTGCTGGACTTCAAGTCACAGAGGGTAGCCCTATAGTGCTGATACGTAACCGGGGTCAGGGAGAACAGGAGTCTAGCGGGACGCTGCATATAAAGACTTAGTTCTTGCCAAAAGAAGGCTCCACCACAATGTTGGTCGGGCGTAGCTGTTCTATTCAGAGTTAAACTTGACTTCACGCAAGTTAGGACTCACACACATTAAAGAGAAAGGAGGCCTTAAACCTACTCGGTGATTACCTGGATGTGCATCCTCCACCCTGAGCAGCTTCCCGGGACATACCTGCTACCATCATCAGTAAAGGTATGGAAAGAGACTGACTTGTGTGTGACTGACTTATTGCCTGCACCCCGCACCGCCATATACTCCGAGGGATCCAGTCTCGCCTGTGGGAGACTTACCATCTTGCTGCCAGTAACCATCCCCTCAGAAGATTAACCCTGCAGCGCTGGTCACCTTGATCAGAAACCACAGGTGGCGTCACGAACAATTACTAAAATCCCCTGTAAATATCCCCCTTTGTATGAGCGCCCAGGGCAACGGACCGAGCTGTGCTACTTGTGACATTCCCCATAGACTTCAATGGGCTCGGTGCCGAGTACCCCATAACCCTGGTGTTGTGCGACTCATCTACTTGGCGTCACGAACAGGATACGAAGCTTACAATTTGTGAGTCCTGTGTGCCTTTGTGGACTGTTTTGTGCAGAAAAGACTGTGTGCAGTTTTTGTGATTTTTGGCGCCATTTTCCGCCATTTTGCCGCCATATTCGCGCCCTGAGGCGCTGGTGAAGAAGGTGGGCGTGCCTTCGTGGGCGTACCCCCCTGTGGCGCGAAAGTGATGGGCGCCCTGTCTAAATGCTATTACAATATGAAAGCCTGCCTGTTATGTTTCGGTAACTGAGGAGTGCAGGTAAAAAAGGCAATACACCAGAGCAGTTGGAATCTATGAGATTGCAGTACCCTGACTAACCACTACAACTAGAGGCAGCCGTGGAGCGTTCCTACGTTGGTCCTAGACGCCTCGTCACAGCCTGAGAAACTAACTACACCTAAAGATAGAAATAGGAAAGCTATCTGCCCCGGAAACAGATCCCCAAAGAACATAGAAAGCCCCCAAACATGTAATGGCAGTTAGACAAGAAGAAATACTGACACAGACAGAAAATAGTATGAGCAAACGTTGGGGCCCAAACTAACTAAATAGAAAAGGATAGGAAGGGTACTTACTGCAATCCCAAAAAACCCTGCAAAGCACCAACTCTACTAATTTCAAAAACACCTGAGATCACACGACCTCTACCGCCTAAATTAGTTCTCTGGTGTAACAAAATCAAAACAGCAGCCACTGAAGAAACTGTAAAAAGCAAAAGTACAAACATCAGTGGCTGAACCAAACTGAGAGGGCAAAAGCCCCCAGAGGGGACCCTGAAGGCCCCCACAGAAGTGCAGGACAAAATGCAAAAATAAAGCACAAAAACAAAAAGAAGAAAATGTCTTATCTGTTAGCAGGAGATGCAGACACGACACAGCAGGCTACAAGGGAAACAGGAATCATGGAGTGAGACCAGAACAATTGATCACCGACAACCCTGATGGGAAGGCGACTCCCTTATATAAGACCAGTCAGTAACACCTGATTCCCACTCCTCACAATCTTCACTGGACAGTCCAGTACCACTTGTAACCACCAGAGGGAGCCTCTGCTCAGAACTCATTTCAAGTCCATTCACAACAGTACCCCCCCTTTGAGGAGGGGTCACCGAACCCTCACTTGAGCAACCAGGTCGGTCAGGATGAGTTCTATGATACGCACGGATGAGTCTCCTAGCATGGATGTCCGAAGCAAACACCCAAGAATTGTCTTCCTGACCATAACCTCTCCACTTAACCAAATACTGGAGTTTCCGTCTAGAAAAACGAGAATTCAATATTTTCTCAACCACATACTCCAGATTGCCCTCAACCAAAACAGGGTCAGGAGGCACAGTAGTAGGAACCACTGGCTCAACAAACCTCTTCAACAAGGACTTGTGGAACACGTTATGGATCTTAAATGTCCCTGGAAGAAGCAAACGAAAAGAAACAGGATTAAGAATCTCCATGATCTTATAAGGTCCAATGAACCTAGGCTTAAATTTAGGAGATGCCACTCTCATAGGAATATTTTTTGAGGACAACCAGACCAAGTCCCCCACTTTAAACCGAGGACCATCAGTCCTATGCCGGTTAGCAAACCGCTGGGCCCTCTCCTGAGAGAGTGACAACCTCTCCACTACCTGGTCCCAAATCTGTTGCATACGCTCCACAACAGAGTCAACACCTGGACAGACAGAAGCCTCCGTCTGTCCTGAAGAAAATCGAGGGTGAAACCCAGAATTACAGAAAAATGGAGACATCAAAGTGGCAGAGCTAGCCCTATTATTAAGAGCAAACTCAGCCAAAGGCAAAAAAGAGACCCAGTCATCCTGATCAGCAGACACAAAGCATCTTAGATAAGTCTCCAATGTCTGGTTTGTTCTCTCAGTTTGACCATTGGTCTGAGGATGAAACGCCGAGGAGAAAGACAATTGAACACCAAGTTTAGAACAAAAGGTCCTCCAAAATCTTCAAACAAACTGGACTCCTCTGTCAGACACAATGTTCTCAGGAATGCCGTGTAAACGAACCACGTGCTGAAGGAACAAAGGCACCAATTCAGAGGAGGAAGGCAACTTAGGTAATGGCACAAGATGTATCATCTTGGAAAACCTATCACAAATCACCCAGATGACGGTCATTCTCTGAGAAACAGGGAGGTCGGAAATGAAATCCATAGAGATATGGGTCCATGGTCTCTTGGGCACAGGCAATGGCATCAACAAACCACTAGAGCGAGAGCAAGGCTTGGAGCGAGAGCAAGTCCCGCAGGACTGCACAAATTCCCTGACATCACGAGACAAGGTAGGCCACCAAAAGGACCGACTAACCAAGTCTCTGGTACCAAAAATTCCGGGATGACCGGCCAGCGCGGAACAATGAATCTCAGACATCACACTCTTTTTCCACTGGTCCGGGACAAACAATTTCCCAACAGGGCAGCGCTCGGGCTTATCCTCCTGACACCCCTCCAGAGCCAGTCTCAAATTGGGCGAGATGGTGGAAAGAACTATACCCTCTTTCAAAATAACAGAAGGATCAGATAACTCAGGAGAGTCCGCCAGGAAACTCCTCGAGAGGGCATCCGCCTTAACATTCTTAGTGCCAGGAAGAAATGAAACCACAAAATTAAAACGTGTGAAAAACAAGGCCCACCTGGCCTGTCTAGGATTAAGTCGCTTGGCAGATTCCAGATAAACCAGATTCTTATGGTCTGTAAGGACCACCACCTGATGTTTGGCTCCCTCCAGCCAATGTCTCCACTCTTCAAAAGCCCACTTCATGGCCAATAACTCCCGATTACCCACGTCATAATTGCGTTCAGTAGGAGAAAATTTTCGAGAGAAAAAGGCACAAGGGTTACTTTTAGAGGTCTCTGGATCTCTTTGGGACAAAACGGCACCTGCCCCAATTTCAGAGGCATCAACCTCCACCTGAAATGGTAGAGAAACATCAGGCTGCCGTAGAACAGGAGCAGGAGTGAATCTCTGCTTAAGTTCCTGAAATGCAGAGACTGCCTCAGGAGGCCAATTCACCACATCAGAACCCTTTTTGGTCAAATCAGTTAAAGGTTTAACAATAACCGAGAAATTACCAATAAATTTACGATAAAAATTGGCAAAACCCAAAAATCTTTGAAGAGCCTTTAATGAAGTAGGTTGGACCCAATCACAGATGGCCTGAACCTTGACCGGGTCCATTTCAATAACAGATGGGGACAAAATGAATCCCAAAAATGAGATCCTCTGTATGCCAAAAAGACACTTTGATCCCTTCACATACAGAGCATTCTCTCTCAAAATCTGGAAAACAGTTCGAACATGTTTCACATGAGAGTCCCAGTCATTGGAAAAAATCAAGATATCATCCAAATAAACAATCAGAAATTTATCCACAAAATCCCTGAAAATGTCATTCATGAAGGACTGGAAGACAGAAGGAGCATTAGTGAGCCCAAAGGGCATCACAAGATACTCAAAATGTCCCTCAGGGGTATTAAATGCCGTCTTCCATTCATCCCCGTGCTTAATGCGAATAAGGTTATATGCTCCCCTGAGGTCAAGCTTGGTAAACCAAGTAGCATTTTTCACCCTGGAAAACAGGTCAGAAATCAAGGGTAAAGGATATTGATATTTCGCAGTAATATTGTTCAAAAGACGATAATCAATACACGGCCTTAATGAACCATCCTTTTTGGCCACAAAGAAAAAACCGGCACCTAAGGGTGAAGAGGATGGTCTGATATGACCCTTCTCCAATGACTCCTTGATATAAGACCGCATAGCGTCATGTTCAGGTACAGACAAGTTAAAAAGGCGACCTTTAGGGAATTTACTACTAGGCACTAATTCAATAGCGTAGTCATAGCTCCTATGGGGAGGCAAGGATGCAGATTTACTTTCGCTAAACACATCAGAAAAATCAATCAAAAAGTCAGGAACATCCTGAGCCTGGGGGGAGGCAGAAAAAACAGGAGTGTTGGTATTAACACATTGGCAGCCCCAACTGGTTACAGACACAGTTTTCCAATCCAAAACAGGATTATGAGACTGCAACCAAGGGAAACCCAGTACGATAATATCATGCAGATTATACAGAACCAAAAATTTGCAGCACTCCTGATGATCAGGTTCAACCCTCATTATCACCTGAGTAGAGAACTGAGGTTTATTCTCAGCCAAAGGGGTAGAATCGATCCCCAGTAGGGGAATAGACTTCTGTAGGGGTATCAAGGGAAACCCACAACGTTTAGCAAAATCATAATCCATCAGGTTAATAGCTGCTCCAGAATCAACGAAAGCCTGAGCAGAAAATGAGGACAGAGAGCATATCAGAGTGACAGTTAATAAAAACTTAGTCTGAACACTACCCAAGACAACTGAGCGTGCAAAACGTCTTCCCCGCTTAGGGCAGACTGAAATAGCATGAGAGGCATTACCACAGTAGAAACATAACCCATTGCGCTTTCGAAACTCATGACGCTGTGCCCCAGACACCACTCTATCACACTGCATGGATTCAGAAGCAGGTTCACAAGGCAACACTATTCCACGCATACTTTTCCGCTCACGCAAACGTCTGTCAATTTGAATCGCTAATGACATAGAATCATTGAGACCAGAGGGGACAGGGAATCCCACCATAACATCCTTTACATTATCTGACAGACCCTTCCGAAAAAGGGCCGCCAAAGCGTCGTCATTCCACTTGGTCAGGACTGCCCACCTACGGAATCTCTGACAGTATAACTCAGCGTCATCAAGCCCTGATTTAATGCCAACAAGGCTTTTTCAGCTTGATCAGTGACATTAGGCTCATCGTACAATAACCCCAAAGCCTGAAAAAATGCATCAACATCACTCAAAACAGGATCCCCAGGTGTCAGGGAAAAAGCCCAATCCTGAGGATCGCCGCGCAGGAGAGAGATGACAATTTGAACCTGCTGCGCTGCGTTCCCTGAGGACTTAGATTTTAAGGCAAAAAACAATTTACAATTATTTTTGAAATTCTGAAACTTAGCTCGATCCCCCAAAAACAAATCTGGCATGGGAATCCTAGGTTCCACAACAGGCAACCTAGCAAGATATGCAGCAATACTCCGAACCTCAGTGGCAAGCTGATCCACACGGCCAGACAACTGTGCAAACTCCATTGAGAGAAAAAATCCTCCCCAGCACCCAGAGATACAGAGGGAAAAAAAAAAAAAAAATGCAACAAACAGAAAAATATCTCTGACAACTCTGACAACCGTTTTTTCTTTCACAATATTTTTCCCTTCTGTGAGTACAATACAACTTTAAATTTTAGGCCGGTGATACTGTTATGTTTCGGTAACTGAGGAGTGCAGGTAAAAAAGGCAATACACCAGAGCAGTTGGAATCTATGAGATTGCAGTACCCTGACTAACCACCATAACTAGAGGCAGCCGTGGAGCGTTCCTACGTTGGTCCTAGACGCCTCGTCACAGCCTGAGAAACTAACTACACCTAAAGATAGAAAGAGGAAAGCTATCTGCCCCGGAGCAGATCCCCAAAGAACATAGAAAGCCCCCAAACATGTAATGGCTGTTAGACAAGAAGAAATACTGACACAGACAGAAAATAGTATGAGCAAACGTTGGGGCCCAAACTAACTAAATAGAAAAGGATAGGAAGGGTACTTACTGCAATCCCAAAAAACCCTGCAAAGCACCAACTCTACTAATTTCAAAAACACCTGAGATCACACGACCTCTACCACCTAAATTAGTTCTCTGGTGTAACAAAATCAAAACAGCAGCCACTGAAGAAACTGGAAAAAGCAAAAGTACAAACATCAGTGGCTGAACCAAACTGAGAGGGCAAAAGCCCCCAGAGGGGACCCTGAAGGCCCCCACAGAAGTGCAGGACAAAATGCAAAAATAAAGCACAAAAACAAAAAGAAGAAAATGTCTTATCTGTTAGCAGGAGATGCAGACACGACACAGCAGGCTACAAGGGAAACAGGAATCATGGAGTGAGACCAGAACAATTGATCACCGGCAACCCTGATGGGAAGGCGACTCCCTTATATAAGACCAGTCAGTAACACCTGATTCCCACTCCTCACAATCTTCACTGGACAGTCCAGTACCGCTTGTAACCACCAGAGGGAGCCTCTGCTCAGAACTCATTTCAAGTCCATTCACAACACCTGCCTTACTGCAAGAGAGATCCGCCTCCTCTTCATCCTCTATGCCAAGAAGAGAAAGCGAAAGTCCCGCCTCCACAGAAGAGACCAGATTGTTCCAGATGGAAAACACAGTCTGGCCTGGAGTGAGATGGTGGAAGGACAGGAGACGCTGTGTGGAGGAGCGGCGGTGCGCAGACCCCGTTCCCCTGAAGAGCTACTGCCTGTTCCTGAGCCGTCCCCAGGTCGGGACAACGACCAAACAATGCAGAAAGTGGAGGAGGTGGATGCGGTGCTAAGGGACTTGGCCCGACACCGTGAAGAAATGGAGGAGATGGAGAAAAGCTGGCGTGCCCTGAAACAGCGGCTGCTGTGGGACGCAACGCTCTCCCCTCCAGAAGCGCAACCGTTATCTGTGCCACCATTGCCAGCGGCTGATGAGAAACCGGAGGCCGGCTCCAAAAGTGCTGATCCTGACACCGCCGGGGACGCGGCGGGAGAGAAGGAGGCTGAGGAGGCCCTGCCCGTTCCGGAGTGCCAGCCCGGCCTGGAGGCCGCAGCGGAATGCAGTCCCCCGGTAGGGACACCGGAGGAGGCCCAGCCGTCCGTGATGGAAGTCGACTGGGAGGAGATGGAGTACCTGGACGACGTAGAATACGCCGCCCGGCTGGAAAACGAGTGGCGACGCCGTGAACATGAGCAGCGGCAGCAGCAGGAGCGTAGAGATGCGCAGCAGCTTCGCCAGAGGTACCGGGAAAAGGATCTCGCTGATAAAGAAAACATCAGGAGAGATAAAGGTACGCTCCGGGAACCGCGGCGCCAGGGGGCCATTAGAGACTTTAAACTCCAGGGAGGCTGGGGTTTCATCCATGAGCCAGGCCTGTACCAGGAGATATTCGTCAACCGCAGGGATGTGGAGCCTCACCTACCAGATGGGCATGCAGGAAGGGATTTGCTCATAGGGGATATAGTCACCTACACGCGGCACTGGGGCCTTAAGGGGTGGTATGCCTTGAATGTCTCCCGTGTCAGCGACCCCGTCCCTGAAGCCGGAAGTGTACCCCGTGTCTCAGTGTCCCAAGCCCCAGCCACGTCAGTGCCAGGCCGCGCACCTGCATCGTATACTGCGACCTATTCTGCATCGTATACTGCGACTTATTCTGCAACGCAACAGAGCGCAGCAACCCCAAGTAAGCCACTGCACAAATCTGCGTCATCGTTGGAAAATCTGTATTCAGAAGAGGCACCTGTAAGGCCTCCAGCAAGTCGCAAAGCCAGTCGCAAAATTGTGATGAGAACTGTGACACAGGTAGCAGGACATGATATGTTAGTGATGCGTTCCAGATCGCACCGCTTACTTCCAGCCCCAGGAGTGGAAGACGTCATCGCTATCTGCAAAAAAGGAGAAGAACAGTAGGACCCGGACAGGGTTTACTGCATCTGTACAAAGTTGAAGAAGAATTTGCACTTTATTGAAATGTTGATAATATGTGATGAGGTTTGCATAGTTTGCATAATTTTAGGTAGGATACCCCAGTTGGGTAATGAATAACAAAGTATCAATGTGATATGATTGAAATGTGATGTACTTGAAATGTTCTTATGCAAAGGACTGCGTGCTGAGGACTCTTGCAGCACAAGAACTTTAGTTGTAAATAGTTAGCACTTCGGTGCCCCATCTTGGTTTTACGTAAAAGCCATTCTACCTCTGAAGAAAAACCCGTATGGTATGGCCTTGAGTGAGGTCTGCAGCCGAGAAGTCCTGCAGCCCACCCAGGACCACCGTGGGAGGTTTTTGGTGCGGGTCCTCCACAAGAATATTGTATTTATTTGCACTGAAAAAGTATTTGATATTTTTGTATTGCAATTTGTACACAATGTAACGTTAAAGTGTCCTTACCTCCCACAAGGGATGAGTTATGTTGTTAACGTTATTATAAAAATTGTTTTTCTATTTCAGCCCGGGAGTGCTGACGATAACTAGGGGGGGATGTGTGGCCCAGCTGCGCATGGTACACATGTTCCCAGGAGTATGCACAAAAAGGTAATTACAAAACCTGATATTCATTCACATCTCACACTTCCCAGGAGCCACCAGAGGGAGCCCTTTATATTCAGGTATTTAGGGGTGTGGAGAAATGCAGCAGTAGGCATTCTAGCCAGTCAGCTATTCTAGTTGTTGGTTGTACCTCAGACAGATCAGATCTCCTCAGGACACCAGAGTGAGACAGTCTAGTCAGAGCTTTGTCTGAGCTAGTGCGAGTTCAGATGTGAGGAGATTTCCTGTCAGATGAGACAGAAGCAGAAAGATTGCAAGCTGTTTACCTCAGAACAGATTGACTGTTAGTACCCTATGCATGTGGAAAGTGACTCTCGGAGCGAGCATGAAATCAGTCTGACGGAAGGTCCTGATAGCCACTCTGGACAGAGTCTTTGAAGGAAAAGAAGGAAGGGGACTACAGTTGTCAGAACATCGAGTTAACTGAGAAACGGTCAGTGAGCTGTGGAAGGAAGGAATCTGACGACTACACCTACTGCTACCCGTGCTTATGTTAAGGGTGAGAGTAGGGCGACGGGCGAGTGGTGAAAAGAAGACGAGAGAGTGACATAGGTGACATAGCACCTCCACTCTGCTTAACCGGACGCCGGGTCCGAAGCCTTGCTAGAACCTTCACGGCTAGTAGGAGAAAACCGGAATCCCTGCTGGACTTCAAGTCACAGAGGGTAGCCCTGTAGTGCTGATACGTAACCGGGGTCAGGGAGAACAGGAGTCTAGCGGGATGCTGCATATAAAGACTTAGTTCTTGCCAAAAGAAGGCTCCACCACAATGTTGGCCGGGCGTAGCTGTTCTATTCAGAGTTAAACTTGACTTCACGCAAGTTAGGACTCACACACATTAAAGAGAAAGGAGGCCTTAAACCTACTCGGTGATTACCTGGATGTGCATCCTCCACCCTGAGCAGCTTCCCGGGACATACCTGCTACCATCATCAGTAAAGGTATGGAAAGAGACTGACTTGTGTGTGACTGACTTATTGCCTGCACCCCGCACCGCCATATACTCCGAGGGATCCAGTCTCGCCTGTGGGAGACTTACCATCTTGCTGCCAGTAACCATCCCCTCAGAAGATTAACCCTGCAGCGCTGGTCACCTTGATCAGAAACCACAGGTGGCGTCACGAACAATTACTAAAATCCCCTGTAAATATCCCCCTTTGTATGAGCGCCCAGGGCAACGAACCGAGCTGTGCTACTTGTGACATTCCCCATAGACTTCAATGGGCTCGGTGCCGAGTACCCCATAACCCTGGTGTTGTGCGACTCAAGACACTAAGAACTTTTTGCAGCCATCATTTTTTGTGGAAACAACTCCACAGTTGTCAATTAGGTAACCACCAAAATGAGTGGCAAAAGGCCTGCTGCTGCTGCTGGAAAGGGGAATAGGCGTGTTGTGAAGGGAAAAAAATGTTGTGTCCGTGGGGTAGGTGTTAAAGCAACAGTAACATCTGCAGAAGAAAGACCATCTTCCAGCCAAACTAAGATGTCTACTTCTTTTAGTGGACAATGTGGTACGATCCCTTTCTTACGGGCACGCCCATCACTACAAATTCCAGATGAGGCACAAAAAAATAAGGTGCTTCAACAGATATCAAGTGCTCCTTTAAGTCGGCTCTCCACCTCAACTTCAACAACACAAAAACTCCAGTCCTCAGAGGTGTCACCCCAATCGCACTTGCTTCCTCACAGCTCCCAAGTCTCCAACTGCCCGTCTGAGTATGGGGTAGAACAGATGGTTGAGTCTGCAGAGCTGTTTACTCATACTATAGCCTGGGAATCAGAGGTTGTCTCCACAGCTTCTGTGAATCCAGACGAGGAAATGATCTGCACTGATGCCCAGAATGTTTATGAGTCTGATCCAGGACCAGATGAAGAAGGTTCTGAGCATAATGTAGACCCTCGTTCCCAAACTGTAACTCCTGTTGGTGGAGACAATGAGGAAGACGATGATGAGACTCAATTACCAGATGTGAGCGACAACTTGAGTTTTGTGTCAGGGCAGGAAGAGGTTGGCTCTGAGGACGACGGGGTGAGAACACACAGGGTGATGATGACGAGGTTGTAGATCCCACTTACTGTCAACCCACAGTGAGACAGTCAATGAGGTCAGCAGAGGAGGTGGAGGAGGATTCGAGTGACGACGAGGTCAGGGTGCGCCTTCCTGGACAGAGACGTAGTACTGGAAGCACGTCACCAACTGCATCCTCAATCACAACTCTGCCTCTGACCACAAGTCAAGGTGGCTCTTCAGGTCGCATGGGTTCTAAGCCTTGCATAGCATGGGCATTTTTTAACATCGATAAGGATGACCCAACTCGTGTTATCTGTAACATTTGTGACCAAAAACTAAGTAGAGGCCAAAAAATCCACAGTTTGAGTACTTCATGCATGAAACGTCACATGGATATGAAGCATAAGTTGCAGTGGCAAGCTCACTGTGCTACAATGCGGCCTAGCGGGCCGGCCCAACCACCGTCTGCCCCATCTTGTGCATCCGCGGCCGTGGCCTCTTCATCCTCTGTGACTGGGGGGACAGCAGTCAGACCTGTTTTGAGACTCAGAACTGGCACCTCTTTACCAGCAACAGCCAGTCAGATTGGCAGATCATCAGTTCTATTTGGAAGTGGAAACACCAGCTGGTGTTGAGCGCTCTCCGACATCGAGAGCACCACCTTTGGATCAAGGCAACCTAACTTTTGCGCCTGCATCTTCCTCACAGACCGTCAGTTGTCCGGGGACACCCTACTCAACCCCGTCTACGCACAACAGCCAGCCCCCGGTCACTCAGATGTGGACAAGTAAAAGACCATTTCCTCCTAGCCATGAGAAAGCTAAGAGGTTGAATTTCACCATCTGCAAGCTCTTGGCTACAGAAATGCTGCCTTTCCGCCTTGTTGACACAGAGGATTTTCAAGTCCTTATGTCCGTCGCAGTGTCCCAGTACCAAACGCCCAGTCGGCACTACTTCTCAAAGAAAGGTGTGCCTGCGCTCCACCAGCTTGTCGCACACAACATCACCGCTTCTTTGAGAAACTCAGTGTGTGACAGGGTGCATTTCACCACAGACACTTGGACGAGTAGGCATGGACAGGGGCGTTACATGTCGCTGACTGGGCACTGGGTAACTATGGTGACAGCAGGACAAGGGGCTGCTGTCCAAGTCTTGCCGTCCCCACGAATTGTGCGTCAATCCTCTTTATCTCGAAGTTCCTCCACTGCATCTGCCTCCTCAACCTCCTCTCGCTCCTTCACCTGCACCCAAAGCCTGTCTGGTCATGCCACGGGCTTTCTAACTGAATGGACCTGCAGCACACCTCCTTGCTATGCTGGCAGAAGGGCTCAACGTAATCAGGTGTTTTTTACGTTGAAATGTCTGGGAAATGTGAGTCACACAGCTGAGGAGTTGTCTCCACTGGACCTGCAACCAGGGAAGGCCGTGTGCAACAATGCCGCAAACCTGGGTGCGGCCCTTTGCCGGGGCAATGTCACACACGTGCATTGTATGGCTCACGTGTTGAACCTGGTTGTCCAGCAATTTTTAGCCCACTATCCCGGACTACATGGCCTTCTGCAGAGGGCACGGTCGCTGTGTGCTCACTTCCGCCGTTCGCATCCCGCAGCTCAGCGACTTACATCTCTACAGAAGTCGTTGGGCCTGCCATTTCACTGGCTAAAATTCGATGTGCCAACACGGTGGAATTCAACTCTGCACATGTTGCAGCGACTGTGGCAGCACCGACAAGCCCTGGTGCAATACGTTCTGAATTATAGGCTGGGCCAACGAGATCCAGAGGTGGGGCAAATCACGCTGGAGGAGTGGTCTCAGATCAGGGACCTATGCACCCTTCTGCACAGTTTTGAAATGGCCACGAAGATGTTTAGTGCTGACAATGCCATTATCAGCATGACTATTCCGGTGATTTACATGCTGGAGCAGATGTTAAACAGAATTCGGAGTCAGGTGGTGGAACAAGAGGAGGTGGAGGAAGTAGAGGAGGAGGAGTTGTATGCGAAAGGGCTAACATCTGCAAGGTCCAGCACCAAGGCGGCTGGCATGGGAGGGTGGGGGAGAGGGATTAACCGGGGCGCATGGTAGCAGCCAAACTAGTGAGGAAGGTGCAGGAGCCCAGGAAGGAGTGGATGACGAACTGGCGATGGGCATGGAAGACTCATCAGATGAGGAGACCTTGATCACATTTCTGTTGTGCAAGCTTGGGGGAGAGGGCAGAGGAAGGAAGCATGAGTCGTACCTCGCCACCAACACAACAGGGACTTGGTGCTTCCGGATGCGCAAGACACATGAGTGCCTTCTTGCTGCACTACCTGCAACAAGACCCTCGAATTGTCAGAATTCGAAATAATCCTGACTACTGGGTAGCCACACTGTTAGATCCCCGGTACAAAAGTAAATTTTCCAAAATAATTCCAGCCATAGAAAGGGATTCTCGCATGCAGGAGTATCAGCAGAGACTGTTGCAGAATCTTACATGTGCTTTTCCACAAAACACCAGTGGTGCACGTAGTGAATCTCACAGTTCTAACTTGCCAACCGTGGGACAGTCGAGTGTTCAGCACTCAAACCGTAACAGAAACACAGTATCTGCTGGTGTTCACAGCAATTTTGCGGAATCCTTTCACCAGTTTTTTAGCCCATCCTTTGCAAGGCCACAGGAGACAAGAAGTCAGACACATAGTCAACGCCTAGAGACGATGGTGCAGGAGTATCTCTAATTGAACATCGAAGCCATGACTGTGTCACTGGACCCTTGCTCTTTTTGGGCTTCCAATCTGGATAAATGGCCGGAGCTCGCCACTCACGCCTTGGAGATCTTGTCATGCCCGGCAGCCAGCGTTCTCTCTGAACATGTGTTCAGTGCTGCTGGTGGTGTGCTGACAGATAAGCGCACGCGGCTGTCCACTGAGAATGTAGACAGACTCACGTTCATAAAGATGAACAAATCATGGATCCGCAAGGACTTTTCTACCCCTGTGTCATCCTGGGGAGAGTAAAAGCTTGAGGATTTGGTAAAATCACCTCACCAAACGTTTTAAGCTTTAAAATTGCTAATAATTTGTAGCTGCATCTAGGCTGGAAAATAATTTTGGGCCTGTAGCAGTGTGTGGTACTCATTCTAATAGGCCATCTATACTAAGCTCCACCAGGTTTCAAATTAATAATTAGTTTTAGCTGCATCTTGCCTGTAGAATAATTTTGGGCCTGTAGCAGTGTGTGGTACTCATTCTAATAGGCCATCTATACTAAGCTCTACCAGCTTTCAAATTAATAATTATTTTTAGCTGCACCTTGCCTGTAGAATAATTTTGGGCCTGTAGCAGTGTGTGGTACTCATTCTAATAGGCCATCTATACTAAGCTCCACCAGCTTTCAAATTAATACTAATTTTTAGCTGCATCTTGCCTGTAGAATAATTTTGGGCCTGTAGCAGTGTGTGGTACTCATTCTATTAGGCCATCTATACTAAGCTCCACCAGCTTTCAAATTAATAATTATTTTTAGCTGCATCTTGCCTGTAGAATAATTTTGGGCCTGTAGCAGTGTGTGATACTCATTCTAATAGGCCATCTATACTAAGTTCCACCAGTTTTCAAATTAATACTAATTTTTAGTTGCATCTTGCCTGCAGAATAATTTTGGGCCTGTAGCAGTGTGTGGTACTCATTCTAATAGGCCATCTATACTAAGCTCCACAAGCTTTCAAATTAATAATTATTTTTAGCTGCATCTTGCCGGTAGAATAATTTTGGGCCTGTAGCAGTGTGTGGTACTCATTCTAATAGGCCATCTATACTAAGCTCCACCAGCTTTCAAATTAATAATTATTTTAGCTGCATCTTGCCGGTAGAATAATTTTGGGCCTGTAGCAGTGTGTGGTACTCATTCTAATAGGCCATCTATACTAAGCTCCACCAGCTTTCAAATTAATAATAATTTTTGTTCTCTCTGAACGTGTGTTCAGCGCTGCTGGTGGTGTGCTGAGTCTGACAGATAAGCGCACGCGGCTGTCCACTGAGAATGTAGACAGACTCACGTTCATAAAGATGAACAAATCATGGATCCGCAAGGACTTTTCTACCCCTGTGTCATCCTGGGGAGAGTAAAAGCTTGAGGATTTGGTAAAATCACCTCACCAACCGTTTTAAGCAACTCTGGGGCAATTGATGCTGCTTAAGTGGTGTCTGTGCCCCAAATTTTTGGAAAAAATGGAGACTCTTTTTGGAGTCCCCTTGCTGTGTTTTACCACCCCCCTTTTAACCATAAGAAACTACATACACTATGGCTTGGGGTAACACAGATGGTTGAGTGTGAAGACTAGAGCTGTTTACTCATACTATAGCCTGGGAATCAGAGGTCTGCTCCAAAGCTTGAGTGTCTGCTAGTCAGCGGAGTAGCCTCCGGCTGTAGATATAATTACAAATTTTTAACTGCATCTTGCCTGGACAATAATTTTGGGCCTAGTAGCAGTGTCTGCTAGTCAGCGGAGTAGCCACTGGCTGTAGATCTAATTACAAATTTTTAACTGCATCTAACCCAGAGAATAATTTTGCAACCAAATTCAGATAGACGGTTTCAAAGGAGCGCTAGGCTGGCGATTAAATCAGATGAGATTAAGGTTGTCCGCTGCAGCTCCGGCAGGGTACCTCAAGAGAGGATCAGACATAAGTGATGATAAAGCAATCCGGTCATAAGGAGCACGAGGGAGGCAATTCAGCTGATATTAAAAAGTCTTCATTTATTGATATCCACAACGCGTTTCAACGGAATAGCTCCGTCTTCCTCAGGTGGCAGTTATACATAGAATGGAGTAGGAAAGCTATATAATGGTGGAGCAGCAAATTAAAATTAAAAGGCAATTAATCAGAACACCCACATGATTAAAAATGCAAATATGACTGCAAAAAAGAAAAAAAACAAACAAAAAAAACACAGATAAATTGAATAAAACCAACCTAAAAACGACATAAAAACAATGTACACAAGGAAAAATAAATGAAAATAAATAAATAAATAAATAACAAAATGCATATATTACGTGACTTTTTCAATAGTGAGGTTTAACCCCTCAGGGGCCAGTGTACCAAGTTTAAAAATCCAGAAACTCTCCCTTGTTATTAGATTATTATACCGATCAGGCATATCATGTGGTATCTGGTCAATAACAGTGAGTTTTAACAAATTCAAATTCTTTTGCTGCACTAGGGAGAAATGTTTTGAGAGACTGTGTAGCATGAATCCATTTCGGATATTTTGACGGTGCTTGTTGAGCCTTGCATGCATCGTCTGTATCGTCCGACCGATGTACTGCAACCCACAACCGCACTCAATTAAATAAATAATGTAGCACGATTGGCAATTGACATGACAGTTGATTTTAAAAATGCTGCCTGTGGTACGAGATTGAAATTCTTGCACCCCATTCATAATAGAGACGCAACATAAACACTTAGAGGTCCTACATGCAAAACAACCCGGATTAGAATTTATCCAGGTTGCAGATGAAGATAAGGACTTGAGAGTTGTGTTGCTGGGGGCAACTAGATTTCGAAGAGTTTGGTTTTTCCGAAAAATCGACAATAATTTTGGGCCTAGTAGTAGTGTCTGCTAGTCAGCGGACTAACACAGCTGTTAAGTAAGCTACATCACCTGTACTTTGGACACTTCATTTTTTCAAAGGAAATGCTTCGGACCCCCGGGAAAATCAGTGAAGAGCATCGGGGAGGCACCCCAAGGTACAGGGGCTGTGAGTGGCGGTAGGACGCCTTGCGGTGGACCGCCAAGCTCAATCCTTATAAAAGCTTTTTAACTGCAGCAGCTTTACTGGACGCTACTGGACCTGGCATTACCGCGGCTGCTGGCATGAGACTTGCCCTCCAATAGAACCTTTTAAATAAAAAAGATTAGACCTGCCTCCACCGCAGGGGGGCTCGCTCGACCCACCAGCGGACAGCACCAGTATTGGGAGAGGGGGGCTGACCGTCACGGTCCACCTCAGCTCTGGCACAAACCCGGCGACACGCAGGTCGCACGGGCAGGAACGGACTGGCCGTGTCAGCTTGGCACTTTTTTGGTTTTAGAAGGGCATGACATGCCTATATCTGTGTCTCCCCCTCCTTTTACTCCTCCACCTCTTTTCTTTTCGCATGACTATATGTATTTGTCACTTTTCCATGTATTAGTTGTGTCTTGTGAGCAATTTGTCAGCTTTTGGACACCTTTGAAGTGTTTTCTATGTGTTTTCTTTGTGTTTCTATGTGTTTTGGTTTGCCTGCCATTGGTTTTAACGGTGTTCGATGGTGTTCGACGAACAGTTCGTCGAACACACGGCTGTTCGGCGAACCGAACCGAACTCGAACACTACAGGGGTGGCTCATCACTAGTGAGTAACTGAGCCCTGTCCTGAGTGCCAGGGGAGTACCAATAAGCAAGTTGATATAAAGGGCTTGGGGAAAGCAAACTGAACATTTGCCCTAGATGAAATAAGGTTGAGCTGTGGCTTTGGATCAGTACTTGGGAAATGCATGCTCTGCTGTGGTGTACTGTAGGAGATGGAGCATTTATGTCAGATTTTACCTCCAGAAGTACCCTAACTTACCAGGTGACACTAGCCGCCTTGTAGGTTAGCGTACTCCTTCAGAATTATGTCCACTTTCACAACCAATTTATGGTTCTGATGCATCAAAAATGCAAACTGAAGCAGTCTTGCTTAAAAATGATTTGCTGTTTTGTTTATTGAGCTCCTATGCAGACCTATGCATCTGCATTATAATCGCCCACAAGCAATTCCATTGAAGTCCAGTGCCTAACTTTAAGGGATGTCTCTGTCAGTAAAGTATTGCATATTTCCCAACAATCCAAACTTTGCTGGGGCAGTGGGGCTTGGCAACCCATGTGTGAATGTGAAAGGCAATCAAAGTGGCGCAGCTCAAAATAGATAGGTTCATCAGGGTCGTTATTTTGCTTGTATCAAGCCATCGGGTTGCTGGTCTTCTTCTCCTTCATCCTTCTATTCATCTGACCATGATGTTCTTCGCCAGCGATTGCTTTCTTCATATGATGTGTCTGAAGTAGGCAAGTCATAGCTTTGTGATCCTTGCTTTCAGTGACATGTCTGGCTTGATTTGTTCCAAAATTGATTTGTTAGTATTGATAACATAATTCTCCAGCATCAAATTTTGAAAGTGTCGTTTCTTCTTCTGCCTTGTTTCTTTATCATCCAAGTTTAGCAACCATATGCTACTACAGAACAGATCAGACTATATACAAGCCGTGTCTTTGTTGCCAGTGAAATGTTCTTTGATTTGCCCATAGTTATTCTCCTATTGTCATCTGTGAGGTTACGGCATCCTAAGTTATCATAGATCCGAGTAGGTTGAAGACCCTTACAACTTCCAGTTCTTCCCGTCCATCTCAAATGTGTCCTGGTCATACCATGCAGTAGTCAATATCTTTGTCTTCTTTGTATTGAGTAGCAATCCCATGTTCGAACTTTCCATCTTCACACTCCGTAATAAGTCCTTCATTCCATCCAGGGTTAAACCTGGATGTTTCAATCCAGGTAGACATATTCCAAGGTGGTCCTTGGAGGTTGGGCATAAACATTCCTGTTTTTCCAACCAAAATGTTGGAAAGAATTTTATACTATACTTAACATGTGAAACTCAAAATTCAGGAGATTTAAAGGGGTTGTTCCCCTCAGGCTTGGACAAGATCGTTCTTCCTACAGATTGTTCATTTATCAAGTCACTACTGATTAGAGATGACTTTGTTTGGATTTTGTCCCCGAATCTGATTTTGACATATTCGGGCCATATTCGAACAATATCCTTGCCAAATGTTTGTCTTATGATCGATTCTGTACATATTAATTTCTACTCCCATTGACTCTAATGATATTCGGCTGTGTTCGACGAATATTGCAAAAACAATATTTGATTACGATCATGTTCGGGACCCAATCCGAACAAGTTCTCTCATCTCTACTAGTGATCAACTTCAAGCCGAAGGCCGTTAGTATATAGTCCTATTTTGGACAGAAACATTACAGAATTTCCTAGTCGATAGGAACCGCATTCTCGGGAGTGGGGCTGAGAGTGTGTCACTTATTAGGTTGTGTGCTGTTGTTTCCAAACTATCAATGTTTTATGAACAGGAGATTGTCACTACCTGACTTGACAGGCTGCCCACGTGCCTTCTGCTCCAACCATGCCTCCAGCACTGACTTGCAGCTTACTGTCAATATACAATGTATGCTAATCAGTGGTGTGGTTGGGGGGGTTTGCTTTTGAGTACTGCTACATCTGCATAAGAGGAAACTCTTATTTCTGCACCTAGTAAAGTAAGTGATACATCACTAGAGTCAGGGTCTCTTTCCCTACATGATGCTGCCCTCAGATGAGGAAGCAAATACCTGGAGACAGACTCCTTTTAAATGGTCTGAATGTTGATTTTTCAGTGTTGGTAAGCGTAAAGTCTGTCAGAGGCTGTCAGCTCAAAAAGTCAATCCCGGATAGACTTGGCACTTAACCATTTCATCTTGCATATTCCAGAGCAACCCCAAAAAATAAGGTCAGACATATTGGAGTAAGAGTCAGGAAGGAATACAGATCAATCCAGGTCAGGATAGAGCCGGGTCAATAACACTATATCACCATTAATGGCATTAGAGATGTCAAAAGAAAGCTAAGTACCATATCTGGCAACTCGCAGTAGACTTCTGGTAGTTTAAGTAGAGTGTGGTGCTGCCCCATTGGTACAGCAGTGAGCAGGTTCATCCTGGTTGGGTGGAACCATAGGTCCTAGCCACACCAGTATCTCTTGGTCAACATCTGCGTTGCCCATAGGTACTGGCTGTGACTACTCTATCACCTGTGCCACCCTCAGAATGAAAACAATGGTGCTTGGCGACATAGGCAGATGTTGCTGAAGCAGTCTGGATTAGGATATGACAGGTAGGTATCATTTTGCATATACCAACGTATTAGATGGAGAATGAAAATGTTTTTGTGCCACTTCCAGGAATGACCCAAACTAGGAGGAAACACTCACTTTGGGAAGGGTTTATGTAAACCCCATCCTCTTTAGGTCTGGGACGTGCAAGAATTTGTCAGGATTGTTTACAAAAATCCAGGGCAATTCTGGAAAATTAGAAACTGATGGGAGCTACAATATTACCAGATTCCATGGAATTAGTTGTATTATCGGATAAGAAGTCTTTCAAGATTTCTAAAGTTTTTTTTCCATAATGTCTCAATATTATTGGCTTACAGTAAAAAGGTGTTTGTTGTCAACCAATCGGATCTTAGCTTTCACTTTTCCAAAACAGTTAAAGAAATGAAAGCTAAGTTACGATTGGAACAGGAGGGTCCCATGGTTTCAAGAGGCAACATTGGCCCCATTTCATCAACGCAATTGCACTGGAGTTCTGGAGAAAAAAGCATTGAAAAGTTGAAACCTTTTGGCAGAGGACAAGGTTGTGATTTTTGGTGGTCTTAAGCCATTTTTGCCCAGCTCGGACAACGTTTTTGGAGCTGGGGCGGGACATTGGCGTGGCAGCTCCGTTACATCAAATTCATGACGAGCGGCCACAACTCTTACCCCAGTCTCTGACTGGAGTAAGATTTGAGGAGAGGTGCACAACACTTTTCAGACATGCTGGATTTATTAAGAGGTGCCCTTTATGTGTAGAAAGCTCTAGAAGTCATCGGATCCTCTTGCTCAAGGTAATGCTCAGGTGTTTTCATTACCTTGATGCAGGCAGCCATTACTATTTTTTAAAGAAACAGTGCCAAATCAATATTTCCATAGCAGTACTATAAGCAAAACCTGTGAAAACATTTTTTTTTTAAATTTTTTTAATACAATGATTGTCAACAAGAGAAACACACCCACACCACAGCAAATCTGAAGCACACGATGTTCCCTGAAAACCCACGCAAAAATAACCTGCTCCATAAATCGTTGCAAAATTACAAATAGGATTTCAGGGTGCAGGTAAGGAAGTGGTTAAACGCGCTATATGTAATATTATTATCATCCGCCCTTGCAGGAAGTGCCTGACATGTCTGATGATGAAGAGTTTGGAAAGACATAAAGGAAGATTTTAATGATCAGCCCAGGTGCGCTGCACACAGGTAGATTTATTGGAGATGTACATTAAGTGGATGCATTAAAATTTGCAGACAGGGCATTTTTTAATTGTAGTTTTTTTTTCGGGAGTTTCACAGCTTATCCTTAAGGAGAGGTTCACTGAGCCTTCCCACAATCATTTGGTCCTGAGACTACGGCTGAATTTAGGGTATTAAATCATGTAAGGATAGAATTTTTTCTATTGGCAAGATCTGCTTGCGTTTGGAGAATAGGAACATTCATTATTTACAACCAGAAACTGAAAATCTATCCTGAACTAATCCTGCTTACATAACTGAGCATTTGGTTTTTTTTTGAAGGCATGGACTACACAGCGACTTTGGAACTTTGGAAGGTCACATGGCCAAAGACCTCTGTGTGCCACTTCTACGTCGCAGCAAGGGTCGCATCATGACCCAGGAGGTACTGCGCCAAGCAAGGTGCAAAAGTAGGAGCCAGTTGGAGTTTTTGTGACTTGGTATATTTCACGACACAATGTGACCCCAATCACTTGTATTATGCTATAGTGTAGATACAGCAAGCTATGTCACAGCCATAAAGTTCCATATTAGTTTGTATGGATCCATCACCAAAATTCAACCTGCTTGTTGACAATTTCCAAATAGTCACAGACATTTCTCTAATTCACTGTAGAAGAGCAAAAATTCGGCACTCCCAATTTTTTTTCCTCTCTATGACAGCTCAGGTGTACCTGATGTTTTCATCCTGAAGAGCTGAAAATAATGTATGTGCTTTCATTTTTTTCTATGAACCTTTCTTTTGTGCAGTTTTGAGACTTCATTTCATGTATAATTTCTCATTGTATTCAAGGGAACTCGGCTCTAGAATTTCATACAATGGTTCTTCATATCTGACCATATTTTCCCTGCATTAAATAGAACTTGATCACTGGAGTGCCTATGTATGAATATTCCATATATTGTAAATTGTTTAGTATGGTCATTATCCCTCTACTGAATTCCTATTGTATATTGAAAACATTTTCTTTGTCTTTTTTGTTTTTTCTGTGTAGTATAGTTCTGATGAAGGCCTAGTGTTGGCCGAAACGTCAAACAGTGGATATACCTATACCAATAAAATCATTTTGGTTTTTGCGTCTCAATTGGGAGTGCCGAATTTTTGTTCTTCTATATTATTGGAGTAGTATCCTATTTGTGCACCCCTTATCACTGGAGGACCGCGCAGCTCATTTTGTAAGTGTCTATTTCACTGTAGACAGAGGTGCATAGAATCATGCAATCATAGAATGTTAGAGTTGGAAGAGACCTCCATGGTCATCGTATCCATCTCAGTGCAGGATTTACTAAACCATCTCACACAATAGAGAGAACAATTTCCTCTATGCACTTTATATTCAACAATAACTGCATGTACGGAGGATTTATTCCCTTGCACAGTGTTTTTCGTTTTCTGTACAGCATGTGTTGCCATCTCCTTTGTTTTAAGTCATTATTCTGTTTTTAAATTACATTGGTTATTAAATAAAAAATAATTATTTCTTATCTCGTTTTTGGAGGATCTTTGTTCTCTCTGTTGGCTCTCAGTTTTCACGGACCTCCTTGTTATTAGATAGGGTGCAAGCAGGTTGCGGGATGCAGTGACAGGCAAGAGACAGAGCAAGGATTAACAAAATGTAACAATTTAATAAAACAGGTTTTTTACTCCTCGTAGGGAGGTAAACGGTTAAAGAGTGAATGGTTTAAAACAAGAATAGTCCAATAAAAGAGCTTATCGTGTCCTGTATGATCCTCTGCAGCAGATGATCCCACAGGGTTTATAGCACTGGCAGAGTCCGGGGGGAATGTCCTCAGATGAGGTCCTTGAAACGGTGGCCCGTCTTGAGGCGGCAGCGGTCAGTATCCGGTACCTTCCGCTGAGCCCTTAGTCCATAAACACATGCGGCCGAAGGAAACAAGGCTGCAGCACTCCCAGAGTGGAACGTAAACAGGCGGGAAGCGAATGCGCAGGGAAGGCCGCAGGAGTCTGTCTGGTACTCGGCTTTCCCTCCTCTGCACGTGCATGGTACTCACAGTCATGAAGTGCACGACACCTCTATCTCTGGCAGTTACTGAGTGCATGGCACCTCTCTGCGCAGCGGTCCCACTGCAGGCGGAGGGGACCAACCAATGAGGCCTGTCACAGAGCTGGTAGTCGGGGGACAGAGTGCGCTGCTCACCTAGCTGCGCGCTGCTGCTGGTTGGCGCCAAACTGCCTGCGGCTGCGCGCGCTTTTGATTTTATCTTACCCCGCCTCCCTGGGTCATGAGGTTGGTCCGGTTCCTCATTTCTTCCCCCAGGCAACAGGGAGGCAGCCTCAACAGTTCCGGACCCGGCTCGTTATAGGTACCCGCAGCCCGGTCCTTCTCCTTACACTCCCCCTCTCCTTTAGCTCGCCATTCCACAGGCTAGAGTTCTTGCAGTAGATGCTGGTACTCCTCCATCTCTTGAATGATCCGCTGCCAAATAAATTGGTCTTGTTCATACTGGTTGGTGGGGTATTCCAGCTGTCATTCGTTCGGAGTGGCGTAACTCAGGTTGAGTGGTCAAGTCCGGTTGGACAGTTGTGGACGGGGACACGTCCAGGTTCAATGGAGCAGCCATTTCGGGAGTTTCAGGTTCTCGCACTTCCCCGGGCCAGTGGGAAGCAGGCCATCTAAATCAAAGAGTGAGGCAGGTTCTTCTTCAGGAACACTTGGTGCTCTTCCTTCTTTTTCAGGATCTCGTGACAGGCAAGGACGTAGCATGCTTCAGTGAACTCTCCGGGTAGGGGCCCCTTCTTCCCCCTCAGGCTGAACTTCATATACTGGACCATTAGCTACAATTCGTCGTTTCAAGCGATATGGGGTTTGCTCCTATCGATGCTCTAACTTGCCTCGAGGTCTCTTGTCTTGGACCAATACTCGGTCTCCAACCTGGAGAGCTGTCCCTCACAGGGGCCTCATCTCATGGTGTTCACCAGTCAGTGTAAGGTCTGCAAGCGATGGCAATGTCCATGGACCCAGGTGGACACCCCTGTCCATGGGTAGTCCTCTTCTGGGTCCAACTCCCGCTCGGTAATCTCTCGTCCTTTTCGACCAAACAGCAGGGTGTATGGCGTGTATCCGGTTGTACTTTACACTCGGTTATTGTACACCCAGACCAACTCAGCTACATACTCGGGCCAATGGACTTTTCTGTCTTCCTCTAACATTCTTAACATCTGAATCAGTGTCCAGTTGAAACGTTCACAGGCCCCATTTCCCTGCGGGTGTTAAGTTGTCGACCTGGACTTCTCAATTTGATACCGTCGGTGGAGCTCCTCCATCACTCGACCTTGAAAGCAAGCACCTTGGTCAGAATGGATTCTTTTCGACAGATGGCCTGCGCAGCTGACTCAGCAGTCTGATCCCGAGTCAGAGTCACTACAGCAAACTTAATGAAATGATCATTCATAACGAGACAATGTTCATATTCGAGATGAGCGAGACCTATGGTCAAGTAGTCGATCATTAGCAGTTCCAGGGGAGCGGAGGACACAATGGTCTGAGTAGGAGCTCTCTGCTCAGGAGGTTTAGCCAATTCACAACTTCGGCATCATTGACAGGCCTCCTCCACTGCAGTTTTCAGTCAGGGATGATAGACCAGCTTCTGCAACCACTGGAACATCTTCTCCAGATCAAAGTGGGCTCCTCTTACATGAGCTTCTGTGGCCACATCGCTGATCACCTTTTCGGGGAGTACCACTGCCAGGTGACTCCCAATTCTTGTACCAACTTCCCCCATCGATACATCAACCCGTCTTCCAGTTGGAGCCTTTCCCATTGTCGGAGAATCTGCAGCATTCCTGGGGACTAGATGTCTCGCTCGCTGTGGCTGGGGAGTTCTTTAGATATACTCCCCTCTTTCCATTTGATATACATTTCTTCTTTCCTCTTTAACAAGTGTTTAAGTTCTGTGTTCATCCACCCTGGTCTCCTTAAATGTTTCCAATTCTTTCTTCTTTTCGAGATTGTTATCGATTGTGCAGTGAGAATTTCATTTAGCAAAATCTCACATCCTTTTTGAACATTTTTGTACTTTAGAACATCCAGCCATTGGATCTTTCCTACCCTTTTTCTGAGTCTATTAAAATTCTGTGTCCTCGCAGGATTTCCTCCTTGAATTCCAAAATTCGAGGACAGCATGATTGCTGCCTCCTGCATTCCCTGCCATCTTTACCTATTCAACCATTTTCTCTGTGTTGGTAAGAATTAGGTCCAAGTTTGCAGATCCTCTTGTTCTCTCTTCTACCTTTTTAAAGATAAAGTTGTCAGCAAGAGAATATAAGATTTTTCTTGACCTTTTTCCTGAGAGAGATTCCCAACAAATATCTGGATAGTTAAATTCTCCCATGCTAACTATGTCATACTTTTTTTGAGAACAGACATCTGATGTAAAAATAGTTAATCCATATCTTCAGTCTGTCTATGTAGCCTATAGTAAACATCTATAATAGTGTCCTTTCTGTTCTTCTCTCATTGTATGTCACTACATTGTGCCTTCTCTGCAAAGCTGTGCTGAGCTTCAGAGCACACGTTGCAGAGACCATAGCAGCGGGGGAACGAGGAGACATGAGTATTTTGTTTAAATTTTTTTAATCAATGAGTACATTGTGGTTGCCATTATACTGTTTGTAGGGCTATGTGGAGACCAATTCTATTGTTTAAAGGGCTGTGTGTGGGCCATTATATTGTTTGGAGACCTACATGGGGGCCATTATACTGTTTGCAGGGCTATGTGTGGGGCCTGTATACTGCTTGGAGGGCTAATGGGGGCCATAAAACTGTATGTGGTGTGGTGTAGTGACCTCTGATGCAGCTAGAGGGCACTGTGTAGGCTCCTCGGGATATGCATGGAGGCATGTGATGGATGGATGTTATGTATCGCAGAGGTGGGTGGCCCTGTGATGGAAGCCTGGATATGTTTTGGTTCAGCAGATCTATTGCTGAGAGTTGTACTATATATTGGGAGGCTTCCAGGTGACTAGGAGAGCTGGGTGGGTCCAGTCACCTACAAACCCACCCAAGGGGTATGTGTCTAAATACCTAGGATAAAGCCAGTATGTAATGGTGTGTGTCTGAAGGACCTGTGATGAGGTCATGATCAGGTGACCTAACCATGTGATCCTGACCTCACCTGTGGGCGGGGTTACACCTATGTAACAAAGTGTGCTTGGCACCTGTGAAGAGAGTGTTGTGGGAGTCTGTGAGTGTGAACAGACTACCATGAGTCCAGGCGGGACATCACAGAGAGGACTCTGTGTCTGAAGAGTGAGGTTCCAGGACAGAGCTGAAGTACTGGAGAACTGTACTATATGTTACTGTGAGGTTTATGAAGCAATAAACCTAAGGACTTTTTGCATAAGAAAGTGTCTCCTGATTTGCCTCTGAAGCAGCCGAGTGAGTAAAACCTTACAATTGGTGGATGGAATGCTGGCAGCGACCCAAGGAGCATATGTTCCAGGACTGGGAATCAGGAACCAGAGGAGGAACGGACGGTCTGTGAAAACCGTGAGTGTGACCAGTGGTCACGAATAAACTGCGTTTATGTTTATGTGGTGCCTCTGATATGAGGTATCTGAAGATGCTGTTAAGCAGTGGTGACAAACAGGAGTCTGTGTTATGTTGACTGGGGTCATTGAAAATGGAGAAAAAGCATGCTGAGAGGATACCTCAGAGGAGGTGTCCGGAAACCTGCGTGGCCAACAGGTAACAGACAGGAGTCTGTGGTGTACTGACGGGTCAGTGAGAGATTGTTTTGTCCTTGTGGGATGCCTCTATGAAGAGGAGGTGTCCGGAAACCTGAGTGATCAATAGGTAACAGACAGGAGTCTGTGGTGTACTGACGGGTCAGTGAAAGACTGTTTTTTTTTTCCTTTGTGGGATGTCTCTGGGAGAGGAGGTGTCCGGAAAATCTCTCTGGCCGAGAGTGTAACAGACAGGAGTCTGTGTTGTACTGACGGGTCAGTGAAAGACTGTTTTTTTTCCTTTGTGGGATGTCTCTGGGAGAAGAGGTGTCCGGAAAATCTCTCTGGCTGAGAGTGTGACAGACAGGAGTCTGTGTTGTGCTGACGGGTCAGTGAGAAACTGTTTTTTTTTCTGGAACACGTGTGAGGTGTTTGCTGTGGCTCGGAGGAGTCATGAAGGTGACAAGCGGCTGGCTGTGACTCGTGGGGTCACGAAGGTGACAAGCGGCAAGACAGCGCAGCGTGCAGAGACTTGTGGTAGCAGGAGCTACAGTGACTGTTGCAGCAAGAGGTTCTGCAGCAGCTAGAGCTGCAGTGGCAGCAGCGGCTTGTGCGCAGCAGCCAGAGGTGCTGGCGGGTGGTGGCAGTACCAGCAGGAGCTGGTGTGGTAAAAAAGGACAGTGTGAACCGAGGCACACAAACCTTAAAGGGCCAGTACACGCCCTAAGTGAAAGTCACTGTCTAAGGGTACTGTGTGGACTGGGGCCTGTAAGAGCCGTGATGTGTACCCCAGTGTTGGGGGGTGTCCCTAGAGGGGGAGGAGTCCCAAAAGGGGGGCGGCAACCCAAAATTGGGATGGTGGCCCAAAAGGGGGTGGAGTCTCAATAGGGGTGGTAGCCCAAATCAAACCAGTTGCCCAAAAGGGGGTGATAACCCAAATTGGGATGGTGGCCCGGAAGGGGGCGGAGTCCCAAAAGGGGGCGGCAAATCAAAAGGGGGTGGTGTCCCAAAAAGGGGTGGCACCGGTTTCCTCAGTGGACATATCTGAGGAACAGCGGTGTGGGTGTTATGCGTATTCCGCATGTGGCATAGACTTCCCGTTTGATAACAGCCCACAGGTGTGTACGGTAATGTTACATAGGGAAGGAGTCTCTGGACAGTTGGACTCAAAGAGTCAGGTGACTCTGAAAGGAACTCCGCTAGTTCTCTGTCTGACCGAGAAAAAGGTCCAGGTGTGCTGCATCCACGGGCTCATTGTGGACTATTTGGTAGACAGGGTGATGCTTGAGATGTCCACAAGTGTCGAGGATCAAGATGGCGGTATACCACCGAACGTATTGTACCCCTATGAGAGGAAACGGGACTTTGTATTTTTTGAAAATGCATGGGAGGTTGATGAAGTGTGGGGTTGCTCAGAGGAGAGACGAAATGACCCTAAGGGAGCCCCATCACAGCAGGCGGCTGTAGTGGTTCCTTGTCGTGTGAAGTGTGAAAAGGAGGTAACCCCTAATAGCGATAGTTCCGAGCCCCAGGTGACCAGAAGAAAGTGTGGGTCAGACCAACTCGGGGACTTGGAGGTGACGAGACGTGTGACCGTGGGAAACGGTTTAGCTCCAGCACAGGGGTCTGACACCTGTCTAGGTGGGGACGTGCTGTTCCGGGATGACAGGGGAGTGGGAGTGACTCTTGTGCAGACTGTGACTCGACTGCAAGGGAAAGCGAGTGCAGTAAGGTGGAGCCAAGTAAAAATGGCCGATCTTCCTCTCGCCGCAGGGGCCGCGGAAAGGCGGGACAGGCTACATCCTCTAAGAAGAGAAATGATGAGGAAGAGTCAGGGTCAGGTACCGGTCAGGTGACTGTCCTTGATAAGGAGTCAGAGCTGGAGCTCTCTGAAGTTACCGGGAGTCGTGAGACAGTGGTAGCTGCGGATGCCGGAACAGGCGGAACTCTGAAGAAGCAGAGTGTTGGTGGGCAAGAAAACCCATCTGAAAATGTAATTGAAGAGGTAATGGTGTGACATGTGCTGGCTAAAAGAGAGCAGGACCATGAGATGGAGCTGCTTAAAGAGTCAGTGAAAGAGACAGTCGAGCGAGAAAGGGTCCTGAGACGAATAATTGAGCACAGAATGGAGGAGCTGGAGAAGGAAGTCTCTAAGCTCAGAGAGGCCCAAGTGAAACACCAGCAGGAGCTTCTCCGGAGGGAGGATGAGTGTCGCTGTTTGACAGAGGAGCGAGATAAAGTTCTCCATATGCTCAAGATACAGGAGGAGACTGGTGTCCAGCTCCAGAAATCTACGGGAGAAGAAATCCAGCAGGGGAAGTGCCATGCAGATGGCCACACAAAGGAGATCGAGGTCTTGGAAAACTGTACTAATGCTCAGGACGAGGAGGTCCAACAGTCTGTCCAAGAAGGTGACGGGTCAGGTTTCAAGTGTGTAATAGAGATACCCGAAGACCTGCGAGAAGTGTGTGCCAGTGAGGAAGTGCATGAGGCCTTTAGAAAGGCGGTAGAAGCATGTAGTGTGAACTGGGTGCCAGAGATGAAACAGTTAGTCATACTGTTGACTAAGGAAGTCACCCTGAAGCGAGTGGCTGTCCTGAGAGACATACATCTACAATGCCTCCGAACGAAACAGATGATCATGTGGAGGAATAAAGAAGCCGCTCGATGTTTGGAGCAAGCAAGAAAGGCTCAAAGTCGGCTTGGATTGGTGGAAGACATCATTCAAGTGCCCAGAGGTCTGGTGAAGAAAGTCATCGGAAGACTTGGGAAAGTGATGCAGGAGATGGTGAATAAGTCCGGTGTGACGAGAGTCAGGATTCCGGCTGATGACGAAGTCCAGGTCAGGGGTGAAGATGAGATGGTTCCATTCCTCGTTGTCGGATCCAGGGAGAGCCTTGGGAATATCCGGATGCTCCTGGAGTATCGTGTGTCATACTTGAGAGAAGTAGAGCAGCTACGACTGGAGAGGGAGCAGGTCAACAGAGAGCTGCAGGAAATGGAAAGAAGATGGCCGCCACCTTCAATCCGTAGTGTTGAGAGGCGAAGAACGCCTGATGGAAGAGGTAGAAATAGTGATGCCTCAGTTAGCTCAGTGACCTAAGCAAGAGAACCTGTAGTGGGCGAAATAAAAAGGACTCAGACCAGACAGGACGTATGGGTGCAAGGGAATTGCGATGCCGTACTGACCCTGGGGAGGCGGGTGGTCTGACAGAGGGCCCGACTTAGCCAGACGGTTTGACTGGCAGAGACGGATCTCTGGTCGGGTAACAAGTGTTCAACCCCACAAGTTTGAACAGAGGGGGGAGGTATGTGGTGTAGTGACCCCTGATGCAGCTAGAGGGCACTGTGTAGGCTCCTCGGGATATGCATGGAGGCATGTGATGGATGGATGTTATGTATCGCAGAGGTGGGTGGCCCTGTGATGGAAGCCTGGATATGTTTTGGTTCAGCAGATCTATTGCTGAGAGTTGTACTATATATTGGGAGGCTTCCAGGTGACTAGGAGAGCTGGGTGGGTCCAGTCACCTACAAACCCACCCAAGGGGTATGTGTCTAAATACCTAGGATAAAGCCAGTATGTAATGGTGTGTGTCTGAAGGACCTGTGATGAGGTCATGATCAGGTGACCTAACCATGTGATCCTGACCTCACCTGTGGGCGGGGTTACACCTATGTAACAAAGTGTGCTTGGCACCTGTGAAGAGAGTGTTGTGGGAGTCTGTGAGTGTGAACAGACTACCATGAGTCCAGGCGGGACATCACAGAGAGGACTCTGTGTCTGAAGAGTGAGGTTCCAGGACCGAGCTGAAGTACTGGAGAACTGTACTATATGTTACTGTGAGGTTTATGAAGCAATAAACCTAAGGACTTTTTGCATAAGAAAGTGTCTCCTGATTTGCCTCTTTAAGCAGCCGAGTGAGTAAAACCTTACAGTGGGGAATAATATTGTGTGGGGTCCACAATACTGTGTGGAGAGTTGTGTTGGAGTCCATCATATGGTGTTTTGTATTGGCGCCATAATACTATGTGGAGTAGTGGAGACCCATTATACTGTATGAAGGACTGTGCAAGGCCCATCATATTGCATAGAGAATTGTGTTGGGGTCACTGTGGGGGGAATCATACAGTGAGACTCCCGAGTCGGTGATGGCTCGGGGACCTGAGATATAGAGATTGGGTCACCGTGGAGGGCCAAACGGGCCATATTTGATCTCCATGCGACAGGCAAAACAAACTGCATTAACTGGTACCTCTCGTGTCCTGATCCAATTGTCCTGGAGAAAGTTAACCCCTTAGGGGAATTCAGCCTGCTGAGTCTAGGGCCTCTGCAGAAAGAGGAACAAGCCATGGGGGAAGGGGGCGTCCCGGGAGAGGAGCCACTAGGTAAGACCCCAGGGCAGGAGTTCCCCACATCCGGGATGTCAGGAGGCCAGGGAAGTCTGCCTGACCCAGCGACTTGGTCAGGGGCCGAGGGGAAGCCGGCGCTACCCGTGGTCTCAGCGGTCGTGGCCGCTGTTACCAGGAGTGGGAGCGCCGAAGCCCAAGGAGCCTCGCGGAGGTCCGACAGTTTCCCACTCTCCGACCAAGTGGCTGCCGAGTCAGACAGCGGCCAGGAGACAGATCCCGGGGAACTGACAGAGGATGTGGCAGTTTCATCAATTCTTGCCACATCAAGACAGGGATTTCAGGCAGCTTTGGAAGCTGACGCTAGACCGAAAACTCTCAAGGAGCAGGCGGCACAGCCTCCCCTGGAGTCCGACCGCAAGCTAGTGGTCTGGGACCAGGGACGGCTGTACTGTGTCATGGTCCAGCAGGGTTCACCGGAGGCGTGGCCCAAGTACCGACAGTTAGTGGTACCCTATCCGTTCATGGTGGAATTTTTGCGGATCACACACGAGATTCCCATGGCCGGACACCTAGGGATTGCTAAAACCAGGGCCAGGCTAGCTCAGCATTTCTACTGGCCTGGAATGAGGACCGAGGTGACTGCCTACTGCCCTGCCGTTCATGTGACACCTGTCAGAGGGTGGGGAAGGCGGGGCACCCCAATGCCCCACTGGTAACTCTGCCCATCATCGAAGAGCCTTTCTAGAGGGTGGCTGTGGATCTCATTGGACCTCTGTTCACTCCCAGCCGCTCTGAGAAATGCTTCATACTAACGGTAGTGGACTATGCCACCTGGTATCCGGAGGCGGTAGCTTTGTCGTCCATTCGGGCCGACAAAGTGGCCACTGCCTTACTGGAGATATTCTCCAGAGTGCGGTTTCCCCAGGAAATGCTCACCGACCGAGGGACCCAGTTCATGTCGCAGCTGATGGAGTCTCTCTGTAAGCAGGTACAGGTGCAACATCTGGTAGCCAGCCCGTATTACCAACAGACCAATGGCCTGTTTGAGCGGTTCAATGGCACCTTAAAGCTGATGCTGAAGATGTTGGTCGACTCCCACGGGAGAGACTGGGAGCAGTATCTCCCACACCTGCTGTTTGCCTACCGCGAGGTCCCATGGGCCTCAACGGGGTTCTCCCCCTTTGAGCTCCTGTACGGGCGACATGTACGGGGGCCCCTTGCTCTGGTGAAGGAAGCATGGGAAGGGGATTTGGCCACCCCTGGAGTGTTGGTCATTGAGTATGTCGTGCGCTTCCGGGACCAAATGATGGCCTTGACACGGCTGGTGCATGACAATATGGCCCAAGCCCAGGCTGACCAGAAGCGGTGGTATGACCAGAATGCTTGTGAGCGGACCTACCAGGTGGGTCAAAAGAGTGGGTACTGGTCCCCGTACCTCAAACAAGCTTCAGGCGGCCTGGGAGGGTCCATACCTTGTGCACCAGCAGCTCAACACCATCACCTACCTGGTCACACTGGACCACGCCCGTGGAAGGAGGAAAGCCTTCCATGTGAACATGATGAAGGCCCATCATGAGCGGGAGGCTTCTGCCCACCCAGTGTGCAACCTTCCCGAGGAAGGAGAGGCAGAAACCCTCCTGGATCTGCTCACCCAAGCCAAGGCAGGTGGATCCATCGAGGATGTGGGGGTTGGCCACCAGCTCTCGGAGGACCAACGTTCCCAGCTGGGGGTCACCCTACACCCCTTTCGGGAGCTGTTCAGCAGCCTGCCTGGAAGGACTGAGACAGCCGTCCATGACGTGGACACCGGCAATCACCCTCCAATCCAGTGTTCAGCATATCGGGTCTCTCTTGAGGTGCAGCAGCAAATGCGCCATGAGATAGACGAGATGCTGAAGCTGGGGGTGATCCAAGCGTCCAACAGCAGTGGGCTTCGCCTGTAGTCCTCGTCCCTAAAAAGGACCGAACTACGTGGGTCTGCGTGGACTACCGGGGCTCAACGCTGTGACTGTCACTGATGCGTACCCAATGCAGCGCATCGATGACCTGCTCGACCAGCTGGCCGGGGCCAGGTACCTGACCATTTTGTACCTGAGCCGGAAGCTCCTGCTGAGGGAAGTGGCCTATTCCATGATGGAGAAAGAATGTCTGGCAATTGTGTGGGCCCTCTAGCGTCTGCAGCCAAACTTGTACGGACGCCAATTCACTGTGGAAACAGACCACAACCCCCTCAGCTGGTTACACACGGTCTCTGGGACGAATGGGAGGTTACTACGCTGGAGCCTCACTCTCCTGCATTACCACTTCACTATTCGCCACAAAAGAGGTAGGGACCCTGGTAACGCTGATGGGTTGTCCCGGCAAGGTGAGGGTGCGGAAGGGCGCATGGGGGAACACAGGAATGTGATACCCCCTAGTGCCCTCTAAAGCAGGGAGGTGTGATGAAGGAACAGCCACCATCTTGGATATTGGCCTGTCCCAGCTGCCATTTTGTCTGAATTCACAGAGCCACAGGCAGCTAACTGCTCCAAAACCCCATGGCCTGTAGGCATATAAGACAACAGGGTTTAGTCTCCACTGTGAATAACAAGGTCTTTAGTGTGCCTAGTAGATCAGGCCCAAAACAGTATTTACTGCTCCAATGATGAATAGCAAGGTCTGTTAGTATGATAATGCGATAAGGCCAAAACAAGACTTCAAAGCTTTAGTCTGGAGCCACACCAGCATGGGGCCTGGAGATGCCTGGGGGCTTCAATTAGATTATATCTGTCAGCTAGACACAGAAAACACATCCATTGTCTCTCCCAGCCACTATGACTCCGTTCCAGGATTATGAATTATGAGCACGCCTTTCAAGGTACAGGCTCATAAAAAATATCTGCGTGATCCTGCGGACCTCAGGCCTCTGACAGTGCGACTCCCGAGTCGGTGATGGCTCGGGGACCTGAGATATAGAGATTGGGTCACCGTGGAGGGCCAAACGGGCCATATTTGATCTCCACGTGACATACCTCTCGTGTCCTGATCCGATCGTCCTGGAGAAAGTTAACCCCTTTCTTAGATATTGGGAATAAATTCTGCAGGGAGCTGAGGGTGGAGATTATTAGCCCACCCTCTGACACCGAGGGGAGGGACCAAGCAGGTATAAGAACTGTGAGTGGATGGCAGACCCTAGCTATTCTCACAGAAGAACAAGGATGATGATTGATGATCTAAGAAGGAACAAGGGACAGATCTGCCAAGGGAGCAGCGGCACACATTTTGGGGACTGTCCCGGCAACTAAGATTCGTACCTGTGGATCGCAGCGCTCCCGGCATCCACATGCAACCTACAGCCTGGTAACATTGACCTCTAGCTAATACCTCTAACCATTGTACCATTATTGTTGTATTTTACTCTGACTGCAAATCCACTGTAATTCCGTTGTATAGCTTACTGTATATTTCTGTAATTATCTAGTGCACCCTTAAGGCAATTAAACCATAAAATTAATTTTGGGCTGATGCTTTTACTCTGATCACGAATCTTAGAATACCCAGAGGGTAACAGGACATCCTCCCCGGCAGCCATTTGCTCTAGGTGCTGTTCCCTTACTGACGTGAGAGACAAAGGGGGCGCCGGAGATCTGTGCCTGTGTAGTTACGTCACATTGGTGACGTGGGAGGAACAGGGTTTTCCTTCACAAGGTAATTTTCATACTTTGCGAGCAGGTACTCTAGGGTCATTTGTGTGGAGGGTAATGTAGAAGAATTCACAGTGGGAGTATCATACCATGGTTGGGGAGAACACTTTTGTTGACATTATACTTTTATCGGGCCATGAAAGAGGAATCTTAATGCTTGGGAACACTATGGGGTTTCAAGAGGAGGAAAATTACCTTGTGCAGTCTGCCAAGTTGTGAGATATGCTCTTCTGTGACCCGGTGAGACTTGCTGGGAGTTGTGGTTTGGAGCGCCCGCCAGGGCCGTGGCCCTGGGTATCCAATGAAAATGATGATAAGGGGATGATAAAGTTTATGAAAGATAGTTCGTGATGCCACCTGTGGTATTCGGCAATAAAGATGTTAGCCGACACTGCTTCAGAGTCCGCTGGGGCTGATGGTGATGCAGCAGAGTTGTTACAGCTCTCCACAGGTAGAGCTAGGCCCCAGGGCAACTGTATGTGTAAATAATGATGATGGGGGTTGTAGTTGTAGTGCAGGGCTGAGGTGATGCAGCAAATACACAGGAGGACACAGCAGGGTGCAGTTTCCACACTTTTACTCACAGTTTGAGATGCAGACCAGGGCACTGAGTGCAGATGATAATGGAGATCCAGGCAGCCTGGAAGCAACTTAGGATCCCTAAGCCAGAAGGGTTGGAGACCTCCTTTCTGCATTGTCCTATGAGGTCCTTGCTGCCTAAAGCTATGCTTGGTCCTCTGTTCCTTACAGTCCTGTGGTACTTGCCCATATGGCAGGCAGCTTGAGCCTGTTGCAGGTGTCGGTCCTCTATGGCGGCTCCGGGCTCTGATCTGCTGCTGTGCCTTCAGGCGTATGATGGAGTCAGAAGGCCTGCAGTCTCCTGTCCTCCGGATTTGGTTGCTGGGACTGTCGTACTCAAGCTTGGTCACAGCTCCAATCCCCAGGGTTCCCTAACTTCTCCTTTCCTCTCTCTTTCCTCTGCTCTTGGGACGAGCTCCTCACAACTTCAGTCCTCAGCACTGACTGACTGAAACTAGCTTCTGCCTCCTGACCAGAGAGAGCAGCTCCCCTGAAGTCAGGTTCAGAGCTCCCCCTGCTGGCCTGGAGCAGGAACTGTGTTGCATGTTGGTATTACCTGGCCAGGGGACCCCTCCTTGCTTCCAGCATGACATCACCCCCTGTGAGGGAGGCAATGCCACTGTGGCAACCAGACTCCTGGGGTGCAACATGATTTCCTTAGAAATTAACATCTAAAATATCTGCCTAGCAGAGCTTGCTGGGAGTTGTAGTTTCCTTGGCAACTTTTCTTCTGATTGCCTTTTGGAACATCCTGGGTTAACACATATACATCACATTCTATCCGCTTCTCAGCTATGACACTGTCATCAAAGGGCAAATAATATTTAAAGTGAAGCAAACATAGCTGCAGGCGTGAACATTAAGAGAAGTGACATGTCGTCATTGCGCGTTTTACTCACGAGCGCATTGTACAAACGGATATTGTACACACAGTTCCCGGGTACAATGGATGCTGCTAATAATAGGATTTAGGGGATTAGAGCAGCTTTATATGGATGTTTCAGTAATAAATCAAAAGAAAGCGTTAAAATACAGCAATGCAATACCAAAGAAGGGACCTGCGTGGTCTGTGCTCTGGGTCCGGGTCCAGTCCCATGTAAATGATACTAAATAATTGTATGATGAAAAGTTCTGAAACTTTATAATTTACTCTGGGTTCAGTTCATCATTGCTTTTGTGCCATTTTTTTTGTTTAGTGTTGTGGGTTTTGCGCCTGCTTTTTCTTTCTGAAAAATTCATCTTTTCTTTTGATATAGGAAAGATGTGTATCTTCTTACCGTGTCAGCCAGTAGATAGAAAAATATTCAGAATTGAGAGTCCTCAGTGGTTGATACCTTTTAATGGCTAACTGAAAAGATGGTAACAAATTGCAAGCTTTCGAGACTACTCAGGTCTCTTCATCAGGCAAAGACTAAAACAAAATCTGAAGAATCACATATTTATACACAACAGGACAAAGGAATAATGCAATAGGTAAGACAAGTGACGTGAAGCAGAACTGTCATTATGGGAGATAGAGATGAACATAAATATTGGAACAGTTCATAGATAAGGAGTGTGAAAGTTTTATTGCCTTCTGATTGGGGTCTGGTTCTGTGTTATGATGCCCCCAGAAGGTCTGAGGAGCACATTCCTTAATTGATGTAGAAAGACATAAATCCATGGGATACATTGCGTTGTGATCCTCGTCTGGGTTATATAACTCTTTCCTTAGCTAAGTAGATCAGCAGCGTGTATCTCTCTTGTATACTGGTTACATTTTACAATGTGTCAGTGCAAGAAAAATGTGTTAGTTTAGAGATTATTTAGCTTATAGAGGAAAGGTTAGACTCAATACCATTGCAACAAACCCTCAGCTGTAAAATGTATCAGATCTACAATGCTCAAGTAAATGAAGGAATCACATAAATCACACATTGGATCTAGATCATCAAAAGAATCAAGTTGAAAATCTTTATGGCTATAAATTGTATAATTCGTTATCAATGGTCAATGGAAACCGAAATCATCCACCAATCAATTCTAATCCACCCTGAAAATCAAAGTAAAGAAGTGATGCAACAGAAGCATCCGCTCTGCCTGAATTTCATCACGGCAATTTATAATGTGATTCAGTAGTATATATGGCCCACTCGTGCACACCGGACAGCATCTGTTTCCGTGGAGGATCTTCTCACAGACCTGGATCGTGAGCTCCTTGGGAGTCTGTGGCACTACTTGGTGATGTCAGATAGATTAATATATATTGTCCCAGAGATTCTCAATTAGATTCAGATCTGTAGTACGTGTCGGTCACTGGCATCAATGCCGCCATCATCCAGTTACTGCCTACACATTATGGGATCATGAGGCCAGGCATTGTCCTGCACCAGGACAACCCGAAGACACACTACACTAGTGTAAGGTCTGACAATGGCTTTCAGGACTTTATACCAATACCTGCAGTCCATGGTACTGCTGGCTATGACATGGATGCTAGTGCGACCCTACAAGGATATGCCACCATCACAAACCCACCACCAAACCGGTCATGCTGGATTGTTGTAGGCAGCATAATGCTCGCCATGTCAACTCCAGAAATTTGTCACATGTGCTCAGTGTAAACCTGCTTCTATCTGTGAATAGACTTTGACACCAGTGGCAGACCTGAGAATTCTGCTATTCTCTGATAAATGCCAATCAAACTACTTCATGCTGGTCTGCAAGCACAAGTCCGATTAATGGACGTTGGGCCCTCATTCCCCACTCACGGAGTCAGTTGCAGAATGTTTGGTCAGAAACATGCACACAAGTAGCTCAATGGAGATCATTTTGTAGGGCTTTGTCAGTCCTCCTCCTGTTTATTCTCACACAAAGGAGCAGATACCGATAGTGCTGGTAAGTTGATGCACTTCTACACCCCTGTCCATCTCTCCTCATGTGGCCCTTGTCCTGGTATGTGCTGCATGGTGTTGAGTCTGTGCTGGGAGACACAGCATTCTTGAGATGACATGTACAGATGTGCCATTCTAGAGGAGGAGGACTACCTGTGCAAACTAAATGCTGCCAGTAGTGATAAGGGCTCTAGCAAAATGCAAAACTAGAGAAAACTCAGGAAGGATAAGCAGATAATTTTACCATTCCCTTCATGGGGGTCGTCTTACTCCTGCCATTCTACTGAACCTGTTATCACTTTCATTTGCACCTGCGCACCCTATCTTTAGCATTGGGTTCACAGGCCGTACGCAAGTCGTGCGCAGGTATGCGTTTGCCGGCGCATGTGTCCTTTTGACGGTGCGCCGACCTGGCCCAACGTACCGTGTTGCATTTTGGTGCGCTCGGCGCACCGTCAAAAGGATGCATGCGCCGGCAAACGCATACCTGCGCACGACTTGCGTACGGCCTGTGAACCCAATGCTAAAGATAGGGTACGCAGGTCGCATGCAGCGTCATGCGCCAATAGGCGGAGCGATCGGAGGAGGCGCAGCCTGGGGCGGAGCTTAATAGCGGCCATGCGCTGACCAACGCAGGTCAGTGCAACGCTAGTGTGAAACTAGCCTTAGTGTTAGGAAGTCAGAGCCACACCTCATCATTTCAGGTAGGTATAGAAAGGCCTAAATCAGAATGTAGTATACTACTGCAACACTGTAGAATATAGAAAATGGAAGTAGTAGTCTCAGACTGTGAATAATAACACATAGATTCACTTGATAAGGAGGTGCAGGACCATAGATTCAAGTGATAAGGAGGTGCAGGACCTGCATAGTCTGTGTGTGCTAAAGAAAATAATGAAACCAAAGGGTATGCCACACTAAACAACATCGCTAACGGGATCGCTAAAAAACGTCACTATTTAGCGATCCCGTTAGCGATGTTGTTTGTGTGCGGCATCTGTCAGCGACGAGGCCCCTGCTGTGATCTCGCTCGTCGCTGACATCGTTCCGGACCCTATTTTCTCGTCGGCGCCCCGCAGGTAAGTATATATCGCTAAGTGTGGCACCTTTTCTTAGCGATTTAGCGGTACTTTTGTACCGCTAAAGTCGTTAAGAAGATCGCTAACCGCGATAGCGTCGTTAACTATATCGCTAAGTTAAGCCGCACTTAGCGATATAGAAACAATCCCGCTAGCGATCGCATTAGTATGCGTCTTTATCGCTATCGCTAGCGGGATTGTTTAGTGTGGCAGTACCTCAAGGCTAGTCTGTTTTGTTTTAGTATACCTTCCTAGTTTTTCTTATCAATTTGCTTTGGGAAAAAGGGGTGATGTCTTTTTAAAAAAAAAATTCAGCCGTATAGCCCACAACAATACTGCGAGCTGGTGCTGCATTTTCCTTTCCGCACATGTGCCTACCATCCCGCGTTTTTGTTTTTGGCTTTTCAAGGGGGGGGACTTTTTTTAAAAAGTGTATATGATTTATTTTTGGCATCTCTATTTCACTAGTCCATTTTAGTAACTGTACTCCCCAGAACAATACTGTGCGCTAGTGCTGCATCTAAGGCTACTTTCACACATCCGTCTTTTTGAATCAGGAGCGATCCAGCGTGTTTCTAAAAAAACGGATCCGGTACCGGATGTGTTTTTTTAGCATTCACTTACATTAGCGCCGGATCGCGACTGATGTCACTGCGTTGCATCCGTTTTTGGCCGGATCCGTCGGAAATGTACATTTCGGCGGCCGGACAAGACGCTTGCTGCAACGTTTTTTTTTTCCGGAGCCGCCTGACAGTGCCTGAATCGGCACTTCAGGCGGCCGGAAACAATGCAAACCTATGGAGCCGGACCAGTATTTTGACAAATCCGTCAGAAAACTGATCCGGAGTCCAAGGTCTCTCTCTCTCTTTCTCTCCCTCCCTCTCTCCCTCTCCCCCTCTCTCTCTCTCTCTCTCTCTCTCTCTCTCTTTCTCTCCCTCCCTCTCTCCCTCTCTCCCTCTCTTTTCTCTCTCTCTCTCTCTCTCTCCTCGGTCCGGACTTTCAAGCCTGCATTTTCAACATTGAAATTTTATATTTCCGGGTTGAAAAGGTCAGGACGGATAAGGCAAAAAACCTGATCAGTTGCATCAGTTTTTTAAAATCAGCGCCGGATCCGTCTTATCAGGCATAGGACGGATTATGCCTGATTCAAAAAAACTGATGTGTGAAAGTAGCCTTACTTTACATGCGTAGCATTCTTGCATACGACTATTTGTAGGGGATGGTGAGAGAATGGTATTTAAAATAATAAAAAAAGTTTTCATTTTTTTAATCTCTGTTTTATTAGTCCAGATTGACAACTCTATAGCCCACAATTGTACAGTGAGCTGTTTCTGCATTTGGAAACCATGTATCTACCTGCCAATTGTTGTTCTATTGTCCTTTTTAACCAGAAAATGTATTTTGCTTACCCAAAAATTTACACTAAATTGAAATATTTAAAGTTAAGTTCACACTAGCTCTTTTTACAGCATTTTTTAATGGATCCTCTCCTAATAAAAAGGTAGAAACATCACTCATAAAACACTCAAAATAATCTTCCTTTTTTAATTAAAAAAAGACTTGCTGTTCATAAGTTCAGTCTTTTAAGCATAAGTTCAATGGAAAACACTACTAACTAGGCACTGTCCAATCAAAGTATGCAAAAAGCACTTCAGGAAAAAAAAACTGCAAGATCACTTGAAAAACTGCTTCATGAAATACTTCAGTAAATTAAAGCACAAAGTAACATACAAACCCCCCAAACAATAGTTTGCTGAAGCAGTTCCTACTTGAAAACAGTTTTTGATCACTAGAAAAAAAGCTATATTGGTCAAAAAGGTCTGTATTTCTAGTTGGAATCGCTCTTTTTTCTGGAATTTTTTAAACATGAAGCATCTTTTTTGTGTGTGTAAGTGAGTGCTTTTTGATGGGTTTATTTGTAACAGCATTTTTTCTGAGCATTTTTCAGAGCTTTTTAGATGTCCTTTTACTAACCGTTTTTAGAGGGTTTTTTTCTTTAAATCAATAAACAATCCATTATGTCGGTGTATTGTTATTTCATTAGCATTTTTGGCCACCATGTGTACTTTTCCTAAAATTTCTGGTTGATTCCATGTTTTTTCAGGGTTGAATAAGAAGGGTGGATAAACTTTTTTTCCAACTTTATCAAAAGTACCAAAATGTATGGTAAATGAAAAAATTACAATGGCAAAGTACATGCTAGCATAAGAGAAAATAATTAAAACATGCTATGCCTGAAAATATGGGAGTCTTTAGCAGCACCATCAGCACTGCTGGCACCAGCAGTTGTATCATACACATGTCACGTTTGGCCTCCTTTTCCTCTGGTAGTAAGAAGCAGAGGGTGTAACAGAATTTATGACACATCACTTTTCTCAGTCACGGAATTATGATGTTACTTCTGACAGCGACACAGTCAGTTTGAGATAGTGTTGTATATAGTCCATTTCCTCCTTCACAAGGTGACCAAGCAGTGCAACTGAACTGATTTGTGAAATTGCAATATGATGGAATTCACCACTGCATGTGACACATCATGAGTACTGGAGCTTGTGTTATTGTGAAATCTAGCATCAGTAGGTGTTGAGTGTTGTATGCCGGTTACTGAAGCCTTTGAAAGAGGGAACGAAATATGTCACAAGGGACAACTGTACCATCAGCAGACAAGGATAGAGCTTGGAATAGAGGAGGCGCAAATTCTGAAATTTTCATGGTGTCCTTGGTGTTTTGATTCTCCATGGTGTGTCCCATTTCTTTATCTTTGGCTGTACTCTATGAGCCTACCCCTGTTTCCCATTCTCTTTTTAATTTGCTTTATATCTGAGTCATTTGGACTTTTATTGGGATGTTTTTTCTTTGTTTTTGTAATTTATTGAAAAATAAGTAATTGCTTCTATCATTAATAATACCATCATCTGCAGTTTTGGTAAATGTGAGTTGTTTTTTGCCTTTGATTGGTCTGAATTCCAGAAGTTGGACCTGATCGGCGTCAGCATCATCATCATCTACTGCTCGTTGTTTTTACAGTACGTTAATTCTCCTTCTTTCTTCAAACCAAAATGAATGTGCATTAATTGCTGATATTTTCTACTTTCATCCTTGCTTGGGGTAAACATCACTAAATTATGACAGTCACCTGGAATGACAATGACAATGCATCTTTAAGGGGCAGTACCTGTACTGAATTCCTCAGGTAGGTCCCTGAGCAGGGTTGAGTCCCTAACAGATATGGGCACAAAATGCAAAAAAAAAATTATTTGTTTTTCGTTAGTCACATTTTTGGTATATTTTTGGTATATCTTGACTTCAGCAAAGCATTTGACAAAGTATTTCACACAATCCTTATTGAAAAAATGACTATGTATGGAATGGACAAGTCAACTGTTAGGGTGAGTTTCCACGATCAGGATTCCTTCAGGAAATGCTGCGTGTTTGGCGCTGTGCGTTGGCGCAGCGCCAAACACGCAGCGTCCAGATGTTACAGCATAGTGGAGGGGATTTCAAGAAATCCCGTCTCCACTATGCGTAACAACACGCCGGCGGAAGACCTGCGTATCCGTACATGCGGCGCGTCTTTTCAGACCGCAGCATGTCCTAGTGTATTGCGGCGACGCTGCGTCGCCGCAACGGAATTTAACACAGGGCTATGTAGCCCTGCGTTCTTTCCGGATGTGTTCCGGAGGTGTCCGGAACACATCCGGATTGACCGCGAGTCAGAAAGGGGGCGGGGCTTTGGGCGGTGCGGAATTTCCGCTCCGTCCAAAGCGCTGTGGTTCCGGACCGTGGAACCACAGCCTTAGGTGGATTCTTAACTGGCTTAGTGATCGTACCCAAACAGGGGTCGTAAATGGCTGCATATCCAGTTGGAAGACTGTCTCAAGTGGGGTACCACAGGGCTCTGTCCTGGGCCCTGGATTTTACAACATCTTTATCAATGATTTAGATGAAGGAATTGAGGGTAAACTGATTACATTTGCTGATGACACAAAGCTAGGAGGGATAGCTAATACTAGAGAAGAGAGAGAGGATTCAAAAAGATATAAATAAACTGGAGCAGAGGGCAGCAAATAACAGAATGGTTTTTAACAGGGAAAAATGCAAAGTACTACATCTTGGCAATAAAAATGAAAAAAGCATATACAGAATGGGAGGAATAGGGCTAAGCAACAGCACGTGTGAAAACTACTTGGGTATACTAATAGATCACAGACTGAACATGAGTCAACAGTGTGATGCAGCAACAAAAAATGCAAATACAATTCTGGGATGTATTAACAGAAGCATACAGTCTAGATCACATGAAGTCATTATTGCTCTCTACTCCTATTTGGTCAGACCTCATCTGGAATACTGTGTCCAGTTTTGGGCACATTTTAAAAAAGACATCAACAAACTGTAGCAAGTTCAGAAAAGAGTAACCAGCATGGTGACCGGTCTGCAAACCATGTCCTATGAGGAACGGTTGCAGGATTTGGGAATGTTTAGCTTGCAAAAAAGAAGACTGAGAGGAGACTTAATAGCTGTACAAATATCTCAAGGGCTGTCACATTGTAGAAGGATCATCTTTATTCTCATTTGCACAAGGAAAGACTAGAAGAAATGGGATGAAACTCAATGAGAGGAGACTCAGATTAGATATTGGAATTTTTTTTTGACAGTTAGGGTGATCAGTGCGTGGAACAGGCTGCCACGAGAGGTGGTGAGTTCTACGTCAATGGAAGTCTTCAAACAGAGGCTGGACAGACAATCTGAGATGATTTAGTGAATCCTGCTTTGAGCAGGGGTTGGACCAGATGACCCAGGAGGTCCCTTCCAACTCTACTACTCTATGATTCTATGATTCTAGATAAATTAATTTTTTTGAGAGCAGACTTGAAATGGATTCCACAGGGAAGACCCTGCACAGGATTGAGCTCCTGTGCAGAGATCGACAAAAAAGAGCAAAAATTATTGAGAAACAAATAGATGGGCTTCCATAACTCCAAATTTTATTTACATGGAGGCCACGCCCATGGGAGTGGCGTCGCGTCCATATTACATGACCTTAATGAGCGGGTATTATGTCACCGCTCAGCGCTGGAGAGCTGCAGGAAGCCGGGGAGAACGCAGGATTGCAGGGACATTCAGCGATGGCACGGGGAGGGTGAGTATGATGTCCCAGCCACCGGCTCCTACCGCCGCATCCCCTCCCCCGCTGGTTTCTGCCCTATGACTCGTGTATAAGCCGAGGGGGCATTTTCAGCACAAAAAAAGGTGCTGAAAATCTCAGCTTATACACGAGTATATACGGTAAACCTCGACTTATTTTTTAACTCCCTAATAAAAATTTTTGTCACCACTGTATGATTGCTGTAGATCCAAGCAGATTGCACAAGATAACAGCTAATTGAAATTGTTGCACTTAAGGTCTCCACCAAAGCTTCCGTACGATCGTAGCTTGCATCTAATGAGCGCTAGCGGATTGTTCCTATCGCAAATGTGCCCATTTAGGATATATTACGACGCACGCGTTAGCGATCTTCTAACACTTTAGCGTCAAGTACGTAAATCCTAAAAGGTGCAACAGCGATTATATTCCCGGAGCGCAGCGATGAAATAGGTCCGGAGCGATTCACGGCAGATACAGCAGAGCAAGCGCTGGAGTGCGCACTGAACAATATCGCAAGGACGCAATAGTGACGTTTTACACTTAGCGAATTGTTGTGTGGCATCCCTTCAAACAAAATTCATGGTATTCAATAAAGGGAACCTGTCAGGTCCCCCATGGTCCAAAGAACCACCAGCAGTTGCATCTGCATATGTAGACACAGAGTCTAACAGGCCCTGTGTTATATTACACACATAAACAGAGCTTTAGAAAAAGTATTTCTAAAGTCCATTTATGATATGCAAATGAGAGCTTGACTAGTTGAGGTGGCGTTAGTGTCCCCAGACTGATAATATTAATGAATTAGGTGCATGTTATTGCTGCAAAAATATAATTAAGGCAGGAGTCTGAAGCACCAGGCTTAATGAATTGGGGCCTTCAAGTGATAATTTTTAGACAGTTTTCAATTTCAAAAAGCATGAAAAGTTTGTCCAGTATATCAATATATAGGCTGCAGGTTAGCATCCATTTACCCATAGCCATATATCTTGAGACCACTTGGACATTATTTAGGTTGTCTTTGTATTAAAGAGTTGAAAAGGGGTCTGATACAATCCTTGGGGCATTGGAATGTTACACATGCCTTTTCAAGACAATTAGAATCTTAACAGTTTTAAGATTCACAATGAGTCTATTCACTGTGAATCAAATTTAAAAAAATAATAATCGTCAAACCGGGAACATTTGAAATTCAAAATATTTGGTCATCTCTATTAGTATTCCTGAAGTTTTAATGACTTGGTAATATACTTTGAAACCTAAAAGGGGACTGTACTTTCAGTCTTCCCCTGAGCTTATCATCCACTCTGAATAACAACTAAAATCTGTCTTGTCTTGCAAAAAAGGCTTCAAACACTGAAGTGTAATGTTAAAATGCATTTAATACTACCCTGTTTCCCCGAAAATAGGGCGCCACCCGAAAGTAAGGCATGCTAGGGGGAGCACTGTGCCTGTTAATATAAGGGCACCCCCAGAAAATAAGGCATACCTTGTTCGGTGCATGGGGCATGCAGTTGTGTCTCGCTCCCGCTGTCCGGTGCCCTCCACTGCAGCCGCGCTCTTCGCAGGAGTTAATCACAGCCTCGGAACTGTGTGCCGATCTCTGCCCATGAGCCCTGCGCCAATCACAGCGCAGGAACCATGGGCCAGCAGACGTCATCCATAGCCTCTGATTGTTCCTGGGCTGTGATTGGCCCAGGGCTCCTGCACCACCAAAGTACTGAAAGCAGCACCGCGGAGGAAACCAGTAAGAAAGTGAAAGTGTGTGTGTCTGTGTATGGGTGTGTGTGTGTGTGTGTGTACGGTACACACATGGGAGGCTGCAGTGGGAAACGGATGATGGAGGCTGCAGTGGGATACCGGTGATGGGAGGCTGCAGTGGGATACCGGGATGATGGGAGGTTGCAGTGGGATACCGGTGGATGATGGAGGCTGCAGTGGGATACCGGGATGATGGAGTGCAGTGGGATGATGCAGGCTGCAGTGGGATACCGGGATGATGGGAGGCTTGCAGTGGGATAGGGGATGGCAGGCTGCAGTGGAGGATAACCGGGATGATGGGAGGTTGCAGTGGGATGATGGCAGGCTGCAGTGGGATACCGGGATGATGGGAGGTTGCAGTGGGGATACAGGGATGATGGGAGGCTGCAGTGGGATACCGGGATGATGGGAGGTGCAGTGGGATACCGGGATGATGGGAGGTTGCAGTGGGATACCGGGATGATGGGAGGCTGCAGTGGGATACCGGGATGATGGGAGGCTGCAGTGGGATACCGGGATGATGGGAGGTTGCAGTGGGATACCGGCATGATGGGAGGCTGCAGTGGGATACCGGGATGATGGGAGGCTGCAGTGGGATGATGGCAGGCTGCAGTGGGATACCGGGATGATGGGAGGCTGCAATGGAATGATGGGAGGCTGCAGTGGATGAATGATGTCAATTCTTTTTCTTGAGAAAGTAAGAAACCCCCCCCCCCCCAAAATAAGACATGGCGCAACTTTCGTAGCAAAAATTAATATAAGACGGTGTCTTATATTCAGGGAAACAGGGTATTTGGAGAAGGGGAAGAGGAGTGAGGGAGAAAACTAACAGATGGAGACAAAAAGATTGTGCTAAGATTTCTAACAACTTTTTTACCTTACCCCTTAGCTGGATTTACATCTACCCTGATCATTAACTATTGCTAACTAGGTTTGCTCCTCAGAGGCGGAGCTTCACTTCAGTGTTTGGGTACTCACTTTCAGAAGAAAATATCTTCCCGTTGAAGCTCAATGAAGGTAATATGTGGACTCGTGTCATTCATGGTCTCCATAAAGGAGTTGTTACTGTACCCCAAATGGTTACCACTTAGCATGCCCATGCTTCTGAATGGCAAATGACCTGATAATTGATAATTATGCCCATCACCCCTAGAATGCATCATAACAAAGTAGGTATAAGATATCCTTTACAGTAATCTGGGTAAAAATGGAATGGAACAACTCGTGAGGAATTTGCAATTACTTTCATATAGATTGTCACCCAGATTTCCCTGGAAGAGATAACTGAGAAAATGCTGGACAGAAGAAATCTCAAAAAGGTATATTTACTGAGGATTCTCACATAGCTGAATATATCGTCTTTAAGATCCAGAGCTGGTTTTCCGCTCCTCCAACCCTGATCCCGGGCGCTCAGTAATAATGGAGGCTTTTGGCACTCTGTCATCTGGAGGGAGTTGGCGCAGGATGTAAGACAATTGAAGTGATACATAAATCCTCAGAAAACTGATAGTACGGCATACACCCATTCAAAAAATGTAAGTCAACAGTAAATCCTGTCTCGTAATATGTACTGTATGTCATTTCATGCTATAACATGTCCTAATCCTGCTCGCTCTCAGGAAGGAGAAGAGAATATAAACTTGGGTTTTCACCTTTTTGGACTGACTGAATCCTTTAACCACCGTAACTTCTCACAAATGGTATGTCCATCTCTGGTCACCAGCGAAAATATCATCTATATAGACGATGGAGCCACTGCATTACATTAAGGCTCCATCAAAACGGACCTGCAATTAGCAGGACAAACATTCATGCAAACACTCATTTCCATTCATTGCACATGTAGACATGCCAGTGAGCGCATCTTTTATGAGGGCATAAAAATCACTAATTGTCGGCATCATATTCCATCCTACTAACTGGGATGTGCAGTTATATACCAACAATAATGCAAATGAGGGCTCGTGCCCATAATGTCTGCACACTGCCATTTTTTATATCTCAGAAAAGGAGCTACTTATTAGTATTGATCCTGAATTACAACATGCATTACACTCTAGAGCTGCACTCACTATTCTGCTGGTGCAGTCACTGTGTACATACATTAAATTACTTATCCTGTACTGATCCTGAGTTATATCCTGTATTATACTCCAGAGCTGCACTCACTATTCTGCTGGTGGAGTCACTGTGTAATTACATTACTTATCCTGTACTGATCCTGAATTATATCCTGTATTATACTCCAGAGCTGAACTCCCTATTCTGCTGGTGGAGTCACTGTGTACACACATTACATTACTTATCCTGTACTGATCCTGAGTCACATCCTGTATTATACTCCAGAGCTGCACTCATTATTCTGCTGGTGGAGTCACTGTGTACATACATTACATTACTTATCCTGTACTGATCCTGAGTTACAACCTGTATTTTACTCCAGAGCTGAACTCCCTATTCTGCTGGTGCAGGCACTGTGCACATACATTACATTACTTATCCTGTACTGATCATGAGTCACATCCTGTATTATACTCCAGAGCTGCAATCACTATTCTGCTGGTGGAGTCACTGTGTACATACATTACATTACTTATCCTGTACTGATCCTGAGTTACATCCTGTATTATACTCCAGAGCTGCATTCACTATTCTGCTGGTGGAGTCACTGTGTAAATACATTACATTACTTATCCTGTACTGATCCTGAGTTACATCCTGTATTATACTCCAGAGCTGCACTCACTATTCTGCTGGTGCAGTCACTGTGTACAATACATTACATTACTTATCCTGTACTGATCCTGAGTTACATCCTGTATTATACTCCAGAGCTGCCTCACTATTCTGCTGGTGGAGTCACTGTGTACATACATTACATTACTTATCCTGTACTGATCCTGAGTTACATCCTGTATTATACCCCAGAGCTGTGCTCACTATTCTGCTGGTGCAGTCACTGTGTACATACATTACATTACTTATCCTGTACTGATCCTGAGTTACATCCTGTATTATACTCCAGAGCTGCAATCACTATTCTGCTGGTGGAGTCACTGTGTAAATACATTACATTACTTATCCTGTACTGATCCTGAGTTACATCCTGTATTGTACTCCAGAGCTGCAACTCACTATTCTGCTGGTGCAGTCACTGTGTAAATACATTACATTACTTGTCGTGTACTGATCCTGAGTTACATCCTGTATTATACTCCAGAGCTGCACTCACTATTCTGCTGGTGCAGTCACTGTGTACATACATTACATTACTTATCCTGTACTGATCCTGAGTTATATCCTGTATTATACTCCAGAGCTGCACTCACTATTCTGCTGGTGGAGTCACTATGTACAGTACAGACCAAAAGTTTGGACACACCTTCTCATTCAAAGATTTTTCTGTATTTTCATGACTATGAAAATTGTAGAATCACACTGAAGGCATCAAAACTATGAATTAACACATGTGGAATTATATATTACACTTTACAAAAAAGTGTGAAACAACTGAAAATATGTCTTATATTCTAGGTTCTTCAAAGTAGCCACCTTTTGCTTTGATTACTGCTTTGCACGCAGAAAAGGTGAACGGATGGACTCTACATGCCTGGTTCCCACCGTGAAGCATGGAGGAGGTGGTGTGATGATGTGGGGGTGCTTTGCTGGTGACACTGTTGGGGATTTATTCAAAATTGAAGCGGTGAGGGGTCCAGCTCACCACAAACCATCTTGATTGGGTTCAGGTCTGGTGACTGTGGAGGCCAGGTCTTCTGGCGTAGCACCCCAACACTCTCCTTCTTGGTCAAATAGCCCTTACACAGCCTGGAGGTGTGTTTGGGGTCATTGTCCTGTTGAAAAATAAATGATGATCCAACTAAACGCAAACCGGATGGAATAGCATGCTGCTGCAAGATGCTGTGGTAGCCATGCTGGTTAAGTATGCCTTCAATTTTGAATAAATCCCCAACAGTGTCACCAGCAAAGCACCCCCACACCATCACACCACCTCCTCCATGCTTCACGGTGGGAACCAGGCATGTAGAGTCCATCCGTTCACCTTTTCTGCGTGCAAAGCAGTAATCAAAGCAAAAGGTGGCTACTTTGAAGAACCTAGAATATAAGACATATTTTCAGTTGTTTCACACTTTTTTGTAAAGTGTAATGTACAATTCCACATGTGTTAATTCATAGTTTTGATGCCTTCAGCGTGATTCTACAATTTTCATAGTCATGAAAATACAGAAAAATCTTTGAATGAGAAGGTGTGTCCAAACTTTTTGGGCCCCTACCTGCCCCTACCTGTCCCTCACTGACCCTCACTACCAACCTAATACTAACTACCTGTCCCTAAAGACTGTCCCTATCTGTCCCTCCCTGTCCCTACACGTCTAACTGACCCTACAAAATAAAGATAAAAGGATAAAAAAGACTAACTCAACCCTATCACAGGCACACAGAACCTAACTCACCCTAGGGCACATTAAAGGAGAAACCCCTCCATAGAAGAGAGGCCCTTCCTGCACCCAGCCTCTCAAACTCCAGGGAGCGCACTTTTGCCAGGTCACCCAGGATGTTCCTAATCACCTCTTCCCTGGGGAGGACTTTCCACTGAGTAGACACTAGACACCGTGCATTCCACGTGCAGAACCTAGTTACTAAACTAACTAAGAAAACAGTGCCCCGATCTCGGCCACCAAGGGAACTGAATGCCCCATAGGCCCACTCCGCATAGGAGAGGCCTGCCAGCCTGGGCCAGCCAATGGAAGCAACCACCCTGCTGTAGACCTCTGTATTAAAGGGACACCGAAGCAGGAAGTGCTCCATGCTTTCAAGCATGCCGCCACACTCCTCGCGGGGACAATCCCGGTCATCAGAGCTCCTGCACTTCAGGTTGTCCCTCACATACAGCTTCCCATGGAAGCAGCACCAAGCCAAGTCCCAAAACTTCAAGGGGATCCGCTTAGAGTTCAATAACCCGAGCCCCACCTCCAGATCCCGGATTGGGCAATCCCTGAGTGCCAGGGGCTTCTGAAAGTGGGTCAACAGGACCCTATTGTCAAGAAACCTTCTTGACATGATCCTGATCTCCGACACTCCCAGACCCCACCAATGATCACCTTCAGAACCGGGTAACGTAAGCCGGAAGATGCCCATGAGGTGTACGAAGGTCCTTCACCTGCCCTCCTGTCTCCCATTCCTGGAAGAAAGGCCGAAACCAGCCCCTACAGGAGAATACCCACGGAGGAGCCCTCTCTGACCAGTGGTTGGCGATGTTTGCCATAAGAAAGGTGTTTACTAGAAACACCACTGGGTTGACCATACCCAACCCTCCTAGTCTCCTCGTGCGGTACATGACCTCCCTCTTGATTAGGTTCAGCCTATTTCCCCATAATAATTGGAAAAACAGGCTGTAGACCCGTGTCCAAAGAGGCTCTGGCAAGATGCAGACGCTGCCCAGATATATTAGCAAAGGAAGCAAATAGCCCTTGGCAAGACTAACCCTTTCCCTTAGGGTCAAGGACCAACCCTTCCACTGATCCACCTTCTGGGCGGCAATCTTAAGTCTGCCCTCCCAGTTTTGCTGGGGATAGTCCCCCGTTCCGAAACTGATGCCTAATATTTTTGCTGTGGCCTGAGGCCCTGGAAGGGTGTCCGGGAGATCAAAACTTGGATCTCCCCCTCCCAGCCAGAGACTCTCACACTTGTCCCGGTTGATCATGGACCCGGATGCCACCGAGTAGCGTTCAACCTCAGACATCACCCAATCCGCCTCCTCTCTCGAGGATACAAAAAGGGAAACGTCGTCAGCGTACGCCACTACCCTCAAGGCGGCCTCTGGCTCCGCCCGGTCCATCCCGACTCCCACCAACGGTCCGCGCTCCACCCTCCTTAAAAGGGGGTCGATCGCGAACACGTATAACAGTGGGCTCAGAGGACAGCCCTGGCGGACACCAGACCTCACCTCAAAAGGGTGTCCGACCCAACCGTTCACTAGCGGAAAAGTCTCTGCCCCATTGTATAAAACTCTCAACCAATCAACAAACCTCCCAGGCAGACCGTACCTCAGAAGGACGGACCAGAGGTACTCATGGTTAACCCGGTCAAAGGCCTTTGCCTGGTCTAAGGACAGCAAGTACCCCTTCCAGTGACCTGCCCTGCCCTGCTCCACTGCCTCTCGGACACCGAGCACAGCACTAAATGTACTGCGGCCTGGAACAGAGCAGTGCTGAGCCCCCGAAAGGAGCCGGGTGCAAACTTCACCAGCCGGTTAAAAAGCACCTTTGCCAGAACCTTTCGGTCCGTATTGAGAAGCGCTATGGGACGCCAATTCTCAATACGGGACGAGTCCTTACCCTTTGACAGGATAATCAGGGCTGACTTCCTCATTGAACTGGGCAGAGTGTCCGAGGAGAGGCAGTCATTAACCCCTTCATGACCCAGCCTATTTTGACCTTAAAGACCTTGCCATTTTTTGCAATTCTGACCAGTGTCCCTTTATGAGGTAATAACTCAGGAACGCTTCAACGGATCCTAGCGATTCTGAGATTGTTTTTTCGTGACATATTGGGCTTCATGTTAGTGGTAAATTTAAGTCGATAATTTTTGCGTTTATTTGTGAAAAAAATGGAAATTTGGCGAAAATTTTGAAAATTTTGTAATTTTCAAATTTTTAATTTTCATTCTGTTAAACTAGAGAGTTATGTGACACAAAATAGTTAATAAATAACATTTCCCACATGTCTACTTTACATCAGCACAATTTTGGGAACAACCTTTTTTTTTGTTAGGAAGTTATAAGGGTTAAAAGTTGACCAGCGATTTCTCATTTTTACAGCAAAATTTACAAAACCATTTTTTTTAGGGACCACCTCACATTTGAAGTCACTTTGAGGGGTCTATATGGCAGAAAATACCCAAAAGTGACACCTTTATAAAAACTGCACCCCTCAAGCTACTCAAAACTACATTGAAGAAGATTATTAACCCTTCAGGTGCTTCACAGGAACTAAAGCAACGTGTAAGGAAAAAATGGACATTTTAATTTTTTCAACAAAAATTTTCTTTTAGCATCAATTTTTTCATTTTTACATGGCATCAGGATAAAATGGATCCTAAAATTTGTTGGGCAATTTCTCCTGAGTACACAGATACCTCATATGTGGTCATAAACCACTGTATGGGCGCACGGCAGGGCTCAGAAGGGAAGGAGCGCCATTTGACTTTTTGAATGGAAAATATGCTGGAATATTTAGCGGTTGCCATGTCACATTTGGAGAGTCCCTGTGTGCCTAAACATTGGAGCTCCCCCACAAGTGACCCCATTTTGGAAACTAGACCCCCTAAGGAACTTATCTAGATGCATAGTGATCATTTTGAACCCCCAGGTGCTTCACAAATTGATCTGTAAAAAAAAGAAAGTACTTTTTTTTCACAAAAATTTTCTTTTAGCCTCAGTTTTTTCATTTTCACATGGGCAACAGTATAAATTGGATCCTAAAATTTGTTGGGCAATTTTCCCTGAGTACACAGATACCTCATATGTGATCATAAACCACTGTTTGGGCGCACGGCAGGGCTCAGAAGGGAAGGAGCGCCATTTGACTTTTTGAATGGAAAATATGCTGGAATATTTAGCGGTTGCCATGTCGCATTTGGAGAGTCCCTGTGTGCCTAAACATTGGAGCTCCCCCACAAGTGACCCCATTTTGGAAACTAGACCCCCTAAGGAACTTATCTAGATGCATAGTGAGCACTTTGAACCCCCAGGTGCTTCACAAATTGATCCGTAAAAAAAAGAAAGTATTTTTTTTTCACAAAAATTTTCTTTTAGCCTCAGTTTTTTTCATTTTCACATGGGCAACAGTATAAATTGGATTCTAAAATTTGTTGGGCAATTTCTCCTGAGTACACAGATACCTCATTTGTGATCATAAACCACTGTTTGGGCGCACGGCAGGGCTCAGAAGGGAAGGAGCGCCATTTGACTTTTTGAATAGAAAATATGCTGGAATATTTAGCAGTTGCCATGTCGCATTTGGAGAGTTCCTGTGTGCCTAAACATTGGAGCTCCCCCACAAGTGACCCCATTTTGGAAACTAGACCCCCTAAGGAACTTATCTAGATGCATAGTGATCATTTTGAACCCCCAGGTGCTTCACAAATTGATCTGTAAAAAAAGAAAGTATTTTTTTTTCACAAAAATTTTCTTTTAGCCTCAGTTTTTTTCATTTTCACATGGGCAACAATATAAATTGGATTCTAAAATTTGTTGGGCAATTTCTCCTGAGTACACAGATACCTCATTTGTGATCATAAACCACTGTTTGGGCGCACGGCAGGGCTCAGAAGGGAAGGAGCGCCATTTGACTTTTTGAATAGAAAATATGCTGGAATATTTAGCGGTTGCCATGTCGCATTTGGAGAGTTCCTGTGTGCCTAAACATTGGAGCTCCCCCACAAGTGACCCCATTTTGGAAACTAGACGCCCTAAGGAACTTATCTAGATGCATAGTGAGCACTTTGAACCCCCAGGTGCTTTACAGAAGTTTATAACGCAGAGCCGTGAAAATAAAATATAATTTTTTTTTCTCAAAAAATGATTTTTTAGCCCACTATTTTTTATTTTCACAATGGTTACAGGAGAAATTGGACCCCGAAAGTTGTTGTCCAGTTTGTCCTGAGTACACTAGTACCCCATATGTGGGGGGGAACCACTGTTTGGGCACACGTCAGGGCTCGGAAGGGATGTAGTGACGCTTTGAAATGCCAACTTGATGGAATGGTCTGCGGGCATCTTGTTACGTTTGCAGAGCCCCTGATGCGCCTAAACAGTAGAAACTCCCCACAAGTGACCCCATTTTGGAAACTAGACACCGCAAAGAACTTATCTAGATGTGTGGTGAGCATTTTGAACCCCCAAGGGCTACACAGAAGTTTATAACGCCCGGCATGAAAATAAAAAAATCATATTTTTTCCACAATCAGGATCTTTTAGTCCCCAATTTTTTTATTTTCGCAAGGGTAACATGAGAAATTAGACCCCAAAAGTTGTTGTTCAATTTGTCCTGAGTATGCTGATATCCCATATGTGGGAGAAAACTACTGTATGGGCACACGTCGGGGCTCGGATGGGAAGTAGTGACCTTTTGAAATGCCCACTTGATGGAATGGTCTTCGGGCGTCATGTTACGTTTGCAGAGTCACTGATGTGCCTAAACAGTAGAAACTCCCCACAAGTGACCCCATTTTGGAAACTAGATCCCCCAAGGAACTCCTCTAGATGTGTGGTGAGCACTTTGAATCTCTAAGTCCTTCACAGAAGTTTATAACGCAGAGCCGTGAAAATATAAAATCATTTTTTTTCCACAAAAATAATTTTTAGTCCCCAATTTTTTTTCCCAATGTTAACAGGAGAAATTAGAACCCCCAAAGTTGTTGTGCAATTTTTCCCGAGTACGCTGATACCTCATATGTGGGGATAAACCACTGTTTGGGCATACGTCGGGGCTTGGAATAAAGGGAGCACTGTTTGACTTTTTGAACGCAAAATTTGCAGGAATCAATGGTGGCGCCATGTCGCGTATGGAGACCCCCTGATGTGCCTAAATAGTGGAAACCCCTCAATTCTAACTCCAACCCTAACCCCAACACACCCCTAACGCCTACACACACCTAACCCTAATACAAACCCTAATCATAACCCTAACCCCAACACACCCCTAACCCTAATCCCAACTCTAACCATAAACCTAACTACAAGCCTAACCCTAATTCCAAACCTAACCCTAATTCCAACCCTAACCCAAATTCCAACCCTAACCGTAATTCTAACCTTAGCCCTAATGCTAACCCTAACCCTAGTTCTAACCCTAAGGCTGGGTTCATATTGCGTTTTACCAGCCCGTTCAACACGTAGCGTTGACCGGCTGGTAACGGTATAGCATAACGCGATCGCGTTATGCTATACCCGCTAGCGCAGATGAATCAGCAGATAATCAGTCGCGGATCAGCAGCAAAATCCGCCGCGGATCAGCAGCGAAATCCGCCGCGGATCAGCAGCGAAATCCGCCGCGGATCAGCAGCGAAATCAGCCGCGGATCCGCAGCGAAATCCGCCGCGGATCAGCAGCGAAATCCGCCGCGGATCAGCAGCGACATCCGCCGCGGATCCGCAGCGAAATCAGTCGCGGATCCGCAGCGAAATCAGTCGCGGATCCGCAGCGAAATCCGCCGCGGATCAGCAGCGAAATCCGCCGCCGATCAGCAGCGAAATCCGCCGCGGATCAGCAGCGAAATCCGCCGCCGATCAGCAGCGAAATCCGCAGCGGATCAGCAGCGAAATCCGCCGCGGATCAGCAGCGAAATCCGCCGCCGATCAGCAGCGAAATCCGCCGCGGATCAGCAGCGAAATCCGGCGCGGATCCGCAGCGAAGTCCGCCGCGGATCAGCAGCGATGTCCGCCGCGGATCAGCAGCGAAGTCCGCCGCGGATCAGCAGCGAAATCCGCCGCGGATCAGCAGCGAAATCCGCCGCGGATCAGCAGCGAAATCCGCCGCCGATCAGCAGCGAAATCCGCTGCGGATCAGCAGCGAAATCCGCTGCCGATCAGCAGCGAAATCCGCTGCGGATCAGCAGCGAAATCCGCCGCCGATCAGCAGCGAAATCCGCCGCGGATCAGCAGCGAAATCCGCCGCCGATCAGCAGCGAAATCCGCAGCGGATCCGCAGCGAAATCCGCCGCGGATCAGCAGCGAAATCCGCCGCGGATCAGCAGCGATGTCCGCCGCGGATCAGCAGCGATGTCCGCCGCGGATCAGCAGCGAAGTCCGCCGCGGATCAGCAGCCAAATCCGCCGCGGATCAGCAGCGAAATCAGCCGCGGATCAGCAGCGAAATCAGCCGCGGATCAGCAGCGAAATCCGCCGCGGATAAGCAGCGATATCCGCCGCGGATCCGCAGCGAAATCAGCTGCGGATCAGCAGCAAAATCCGCTAGGAAAAAAAAAAAAATTCTTTATTTTTTTTTATTTGTCCCTACCTATGATAAAGGGGGGGTTCATTTACTTTTTTTTATTTTGATCACTGTGACAGTTTATCACAGTGATCAAAATAAATTTTTGAACACTGGGGGCGCACTGCGCATGCGCCGGCTGGCGGGCGCACTGCGCATGTGCCCGCCATTTTCCAATATGGCGGCGCCCATGAAGAGGCCCGGGCGGACGCCGGGCCCGATCGTGGGACATCGGTGGATCGGGAGAGGTGAGTAGGGGGGTCGGAAGGCTGGGGGGGGGGATAGGAAGTGGGGGCAGTGGACCAAAAGAGGAGGGGAGCTGTAAGTGACGGCGGTGACCGATCGCTGCCATCTTTCGGTGGCGGCGGCCGATCACCGCCGTGACTCGGTGTGGGGGGGGTCAGGGCTCGGTCTCCAGCCATGGCAGATGCTATTGCAGCATCGGCCATGGCTGGATTGTAATATTTCACCAATTAAATTGGTGAAATATTACACATTGCTCTGATTGGCTGTTTCACTTTTAACAGCCAATCAGAGCGATCGTGGCCACGGGGGGGTTAAGCCAACCCCCCTGTGGTGAAGCACAAAGGGTTCTGTAACTGCGGGTCGGTTGACCTTTGAGTGACCCCGGTCTCCCGGCCCGCAGGGACGAGATCCTTTCATGACGCCACATAGGCGTCATGGGTCGGATTGGCACAGGTTTTCATGACGCCTACGTGGCGTCATGGGTCGGGAAGGGGTTAAACACCTCAGTCAAGAGGGGGACCAAAGAGTCCCGAAAAGTCTTGTAGAACTCGGATGTTAAGCCATCCGGACCGGGCGACTTTTTGGGCCGTAGCCCATCAATCGCCCGTCTCACTTCCTCTTCCCTGATTGCTTCTGCCAAAACATGAAGAGAGGGGTCATCCCCCGACTCAGGGATGGTTTCAGCCAGGAAAGCCGACATCTCATCCCGATCAGGATCCCTCCTCCCCAAGAGTTGCGAGTAGAAGGATCTGACTACCTCCAGGATCCCTGATTTGGATCTGTTCAGGGACCCCGTACTGTCGATCAGTCCTTGTTATAAGCTACAAGCACTAAGGAAAGATGGGAACTCTGTCCCTACAATAAAACTGAGCTTGATCCCTACAATGTAACGGGGAACCTGATCCTGCGACCAGACCCGCTAAAGTCCTCAGCTAGTCTGAACGAAGACCTATAGTTGCGAGGGAGGAATCCCTACAAGATCTAAGGACTGGGAGAAAAGGTGGACACCTCCTAACAGAAATTGTAGCAGGGAAAATTAAACAGAAAACAAATTACTACGAGATCCTAAGATTAAGCAAAACTGACAGAGTAAAGGTACTGCCACACTAAACAATCCCGCTAGCGATCACGATAACGACGCATACTAATGCGATCGCTAGCGGGATTGTTTCTATATCGCTAAATGCGGTCACATTTAGCGATATAATTAACGACGCTATCGCCGTTAGCGATCTTCTTAACGACTTTAGCGGTACAAAAGTACCGCTAAATCGCTAAGAAAAGGTGCCACACAGCGATTAGATACTTACCCAGCGGGAGCGCCAGCGATGAAATAGGGTCCGGAGCGATTCCAGCGACGAGCGAGATCACAGCAGGAAGCTCGTCGCTGGAAGCTGCCGCACTGAACAATATCGCTAACGGGATCGCTAAATAGTGACGTTTTTTAGCGATCCCGTTAGCGATATTGTTTAGTGTGGCATACCCTTAAGGCACTAAGCACCCGGCTAGCTTAAGAGTAGATAATACAATGAAGTCCAGCAAAGCCAGAAGGGCGGAGCCAGACTAAATAGGGAAAAAAGGTCATGTGACCAGCAAACAGAAACAAAATCTAACAAGAGGGTTCTAACAGTACCCTCCCTTCTAAGAGGATCCTCCGGATCCCCTAGGACTTAGGCTTATCCGGAAACCTCTTGTGAAACGCTCTGACAAGTCTAGACGCAGAAACATCATCCGCCCTCACCCATGAGTTATCCTCGGGTCCATAACCCTTCCAAGCGACGAGGTACTGCAAACCCCCTCTATACCGTCTAGAATTTAGGATGCGGGAAATCTCATATTGCCCGTCCTCCACCACCAGGGGAACAGTGGCCGAGACGTCTCCATCTGAGACCTCAGCTTTTTTCAAGAGAGAAACATGAAACACCGGATTAATCTTCCAGGAGGTGGGAAGCTCCAACTTAACAGCAGATTGGTTAATAACCTGAAGCACCTTAAAGGGCCCTACAAACTTGGGACCCAATTTCTTAGACGGAATCCTCAAGCGCAGATTCTTAGAGGACAACCAGACCATGTCACCAATAGCAAACAAAACCTCTTGTCGTTTTCTATCAAAATACACTTTGGATCTTTTGTTAGCCTCCTGAAGATTACCACGCACATCAGTCCAAACTCTCTCCAACACAACAGAAAAATTCTCCTCTTCAGGTACAGCCGATCCCAACTTGGAAAATGACCCAAAAGACGGATGTCTCCCAGTACAACAAAAAAAAAGGCGAACAACCAGCAGAAGCGGATGTATGATTGTTAAGAGCAAACTCAGCAAGTGGCAGAAACTCAGACCACCCCTCTTGATTATCAGTCACAAAACAACGCAAGAACTGCTCAACATCCTGGTTTTTCCTTTCTGTCTGGCTATTAGACTCAGGATGATATCCGGATGAAAACGACAAATGAACTCCCAACCTGTCACAAAAGGCGTGCCAAAAACGAGCCACAAACTGAGGTCCCCTATCAGAAACAATGTCAGTAGGAACACCATGTAGTCTGACTATTTCCTTGACAAAGGCCTTAGCGAGAGTCTTAGCGCAGGGCAATTTGATGAAAGGAACCAAGTGACACATCTTGCTAAAACGGTCCACGACCACCCAGATGACAGTGAAACCCTCAGAGGGGGAAGGTCAGTAATAAAGTCCATAGCCAAATGTGTCCAAGGTGCACTAGGGACCTCCAGAGGGCAAAGCAACCCTGCAGCAGGAGTATGAGAAGACTTAGATCTAGCACACATTGACGCACCCACTTAATGACTTCCTTCTGCCATCCAGGCCACCAAAAGCTGCGACCCACAAGTCTCTTGGTCTCAGAGATTCCAGGATGACCTGCCAACCGAGAGTCGTGACATTCAACAAACAAATCTCTCCTCAGGGTACCAGGCACAAACAACCTCCCATGCGGCGTGTTAGATGGGCATTCTCCTGTGCTTTAAGAATCTCATCTTCCAACACGGAGTCCAAAACCGCAATAACAACCCCCTCTTGCAAAATGTTTTCCTCCTCCTCAGTACCCACCATAGAAGAAAAGCTGCGAGACAAAGCATCAGCTTTAACATTTTTAGTACCTGGGATGTAAGTAACGATAAAATTAAAGCGTGAGAAAAACAGTGCCCACCTAGCCTGACGGGCATTCAAGCGTTTGGCAGCATCAAGGTAGATCAAATTTTTATGATCGGTGAAGACTTGAACGGGAAATTCCGCTCCCTCCAAAAAATGACGCCAGTGTTCAAATGCGAGTTTAATTGCCAACAATTCCCGATTACCGATATCATAATTTAGTTCAGACTCAGAAAATTTCTTTGAAAAAAAAGCACAGGGATGTACTCCATCCGTCTTTTCCTGAAACAACACCGCGCCGACCCCCACAGAAGAAGCATCAACCTCAACCAAAAATGGTTTAGTCACATCAGGCTGCGTAAGGATGGGAGCAGAGCTGAACCTCTCCTTTAGCAACACAAAAGCCTCAATGGCCTCAGTAGTCCACTGAACCGCATCAGCACCTTTCCTGGTGAGATCGGTCAGAGGTTTGGCAATCACAGAAATTTTTTTTATGAATTTTCTATAATAATTGGCGAAGCCCAAAAACCTCTGTATTGATTTCACACCAATAGGTCTAGGCCAATCCTGCACAGCTTGCACTTTCACAGGGTCCATCTCAAAACCTTCACTGGAGACAATGTAGCCCAAAAAACTAAGTCTCTGTACAGCGAACTCACATTTTTCTAGTTTGGCAAAAAGTGAATTATCACTCAGTAACTGTAATACTTCACGCACACTCCTCCAATGAGACTCCAAATCCGGTGAATAAATCAAAATGTCATCCAAATACACAACCACACTTCTGCCGATCAAAGGTCTAAGGATGTCATTAATAAGATTCTGAAAAAATGCCGGAGCACTGGAAAGTCCAAAAGGCATGACCAGATTCTCAAAATGACCCAGTGGAGTGTTAAACGCAGTCTTCCATTCATCCCCCTCCTTCATGCGCAACAAATTGTATGCCCCTCGAAGATCAATTTTCGAGAACCACTTGGCCCCCACTAACTGATTAAACAAATCAGGAATCAATGGCAGTGGGTAAGGATTGCGTACAGTAATTTTATTAATCTCACGAAAGTCTAGACAAGGCCGTAAACCGCCGTCCTTTTTTTTAACAAAAAAAAATCCAACCGCCACAGGAGATTTGGAAGGCCTAATGTGACCGGCGGCCAAGCTTGTCTGTATGTATTCCTCCAAAGCCTTTCTCTCAGGAATAGTCAAATTAAATAAACGACTTTTAGGAAGAGTTGCTCCAGGGACAAATTCAATCGCACAATCATAATCTCTATGAGGAGGCAATACCTGCGATTCCTTATCAGAAAAAAACTTTCCAAAAATCCTGAATAGGTACAGGTAACTCCCCCTTAACTACAGCAGCAATACGCCCGTTACAACACTTGTCATAACACTTAGGACTCCAGGACTTAATTTCATTGGTAGACCAATCCAGTACCGGATTGTGCAATTTTAACCAGGGTAACCCCAAAATCACCGGTGAGGGCAAATTATTCAAAACTACCAAATCCAAATTCTCTTGATGAACACCATTAATAGTAAGAGGAAATTCACAGATATGGTGAGTAACATTTTTCAAGGGAGAGCCATCCACAGACCCCACATTAATAGGAGAAGACAGAAGTTTGGGTTTTAATTTTAGTTTTTCCAAAAATTTCCCATCAATCACATTGAGAGTTGAACCACAATCCACAAATACCCGAAACTCCATTAATTCCTCCTCAACACCAGTGGTAGCAGAAAGAAAGACACCTGTTTAAACAAGCTATGTGGGCGACACTGACCTCATTTTTTTTTTCTCTTTATTCATTCGAAGCGCACAGTTCTTAATGAAATGCTCAGATTTACCACAGTAGAAACACAAACCTTGAGCAAATCTGCGTTCTTTTTCCCGAGAGTGAGGTGCCATTGCTCCAATTTCCATCGGCTCTGCAATGTCAGTACATTCCTTCTCCAAACCTGGAGCTGACAAAGCAGACTTACTCTCATTAACCCTTGCACGCAGTCTCCTATCCACCCGTATGGCCAATTGCATAGCCTCTTGCAAGTTACCAGGTATAGGATAAGCAATCAGCAAATCTTTAACCCTTTCACTTAATCCTGCAAGAAATAAACTTTTCAAAGCTGAATCGTTCCAGCCCACCTGAGTGGACCACCTACAGAAGTGAGTACAATATTTTTCCATATTACCCGATCCCTGTCTCAAACGTCTCAACTCTGTCTCAGCTGATGAAACACGATCCGGATCGTCATACAACAACCCCAAAGCAGAAAAAAAACCATCCACTGATCCAAAGCATGGATCACTAGGCTGCAGAGAAAAGGCCCAGTCCTGAGGTTCTTTGCGCAAAAGTGATATTATAAACCCTATGCGCTGTGATTCATCACCAGAGGATCTGGGTCTCAAACGAAAATACAACAAGCAAGCATTTTTAAAAGAAAAAAAATCTTGTTGTTCACCAAAAAATAAATCAGGCAAACGTACCTTTGGCTCCACGAAATGTGCTCCAGAACAACTACTCACGTGTTGCTGGATTTCAGCCACCTCCAGAGAGAGACCCTGCAGGCGTTCAGCCAAATCCCGAACCGACACCATGATGAAAACAGAAAATCTTTCCTTAGAGATTTTTTTTTTTTATTTCTTGGCTGGACTTACTGTTATGAACTGCTACAAGCACTAAGGAAAGATGGGAACTCTGTCCCTACAATAAAACTGAGCTTGATCCCTACGATGTAACGGGGAACCTGATCCTGCGACCAGACCCGCTAAAGTCCTCAGCTAGTCTGAACGAAGACCTATAGTTGCGAGGGAGGAATCCCTACAAGATCTAGGGACTGGGAGAAAAGGTGGACACCTCCTAACAGAAATTGTAGCAGGGAAAATTAAACAGAAAACAAATTACTACGAGATCCTAAGATTAAGCAAAACTGACAGAGTAAGGCACTAAGCACCCGGCTAGCTTAAGAGTAGATAATACAATGAAGTCCAGCAAAGCCAGAAGGGTGGAGCCAGACTAAATAGGGAAAAAAGGTCATGTGACCAGCAAACAGAAACAAAATCTAACAAGAGGGTTCTAACAGTCCTGTCACCATCTTACAATTCACTGACAACCTGCAGTTTCTGTAAGGGTCGGGCGAGCGGTACCTCCCAAAATCCCTCTCAAAAACCAAGGATGTGTGCCTATTGTACTGGCACCCCTTGAGCAAGGTCTTCACCCTGGAGATTTCCTCTCAGTCCCCTCCAGTCGAGACGAGCTGCTCGAGTTTCCTCCCCAGCTGCCGATACAGGCGGTACCTGTTCAGGCCCCTGAGGCTCGAGAGCTGACGGAAGAACCTTGCGACCCTTCTTTTGAAGATCTCCCACCACTCAGACTTACTGCTACAAAGACCCAAGAGAGGTACCTGGCTCTGAAGAAATTCATCAAAGGACTGTCTTACTTCCGCTTCTTCCAGAAGGGACGAATTCAGCTTCCATAGGCCTCTCCCCATCCGGGGAGTCTCTGTAACATTCAAAGTGAAGAAAATTAAACAGTGATCGGAGAACTCCACATCAACAGCGGACACTGCAGAAGAGACGGCTTCCTCCTTTAAAAAAACCTATCTATCCTAGACCTACTGCTTCCCCTATAAAAGGTGAAACCCTCGTGACCTGGGGTGTGCCGGATGTGGACATCCACCAGGCGAGCTTCGCTTACTATGCTATTCAAGGCTACGCTATCATAAGTCAGCCGGTCTCCGGGGCCTCCCCATCACGGAGTCTGGTTATAGTATTAAAATCCCCACCGAAGACCACGTGCCGGCTCGTAAAAAGATAGGGCTTGATCCTCAGGAAGAGACATTTACGGTCCCACTTAGATTGCGGGCCATAGATATTGATGAGCCGAAGCTCCTGTCCCCTCATGAAGACGTCAAGGACCAAACATCTCCCCATTTCTAACTCGATCACCCGTCTGCATTCCACCTCCGCGGTCTTAAAAAGGACCGCTATACGGCTCGGCCGCAAGAGACCAGTATGAGGGCCCACTCCTCCATTCCCTTTTTGCTTTGTGGATGGACCCCAGGTCCGTTAGTCTGGTCTCCTGCAAAAATAAAATATCAGCCTCAACCCGGGTGAAAAAATCAAAGGCCATAAATCTAGCCGTATCCGACTTTATGCTGGCGACATTAATCGACGCCAGAGTCAACGGGGTAGGTTCCGCCATCATGGGTGATTGAGTTAGATGGCCTGTTTTTTAACCGTACCCCAGATTTCCTTTCTCCCTCTGAGGAGGAGCCCGACTCACCCCTCCTCTTTAAAGACACCGAGGTGTCCATATCCTCCTTAGCAGCAGTGGACACCTCCTTCCCAGCACTAGATTCCTCGCCCCTGGACCCCGAGGTAGTCCCCCTCGCCAGAGGAGTGTGAATCCCCCGGAGGACGGACCTCACCACTCCCTGAAGGCACCCCAGATGTTGCATCCGGCCCCTCACCCCCGACCTCCGCACAGCAGATTCATCGAGGGCTTGGAACCAATTGGAGAGGGGGATCAGAAGTGAGCCGGTGAGCCCTTCCGTAGGCACCCTAGCGGTCAGTGGGGGGGGCATTAGATTTTTTAGCCTTGTTCTTCTTCTTCCGTCTCTTACTGGTACGATTGTCACCCATTTTTTTAGGCTGCTCCACCACCTCTTCATCCACACTTTCATACTGGGAAGAGTTATCAGAAGCAGCCACCTCCCTCTCCATCCTCCGGATCTCCTCGCTTACCGCCTTCTCCCCAGGGCCTAGAGGCTTCGGCTGCCGCCTCCAGGGTGGAGGCAGTCATCATCTCAGTTGCCTGACGCTTATCCTGCCCCCTGCCCTTACGGTGCCTCACCTGTTGCCACTGGTGGGCAGATGTACCAGCCTCGCCTTTCCTCACTGACCCCTCAGCTCCCCTCACGCCTCCACCCCCAGCCCCAGCAGAAGTTGCACCACCGGGGACTCCCCCATGGCTCCCCCCCACTGGGCCAGAGATGGTGCCGGAAAAGGAGCAGGGGCAGCGGCTATACGGGTGACCTAGGTCACCACACAGGTGACACCTAATGTCACCACAGGCTGCGGCAAGATGACCTACCCCACCACACAAGGCACACTTCTGCACCTTGCAGCCTGCGCTGAAGTGGCGGGGATCACCGCACCTGTGGCAGACCTTCGGTTGCCCCTGGTAGAAGATCTGGATTCTGTCCCTCCCCAGAAATGCTGAGGAGGGGATGTGGGTGACCGTACCTCCTGAAACCTTCAACTTTACCATGAAGGTGCAGCCCCCTGACCAAATGCCAAACTCGTCCCTATTTTTCTTAGGGACGTCCGTGACTTCCCCATAACGGGAAAGCCACGTCATGATGTCGACCCCAGAGAGTGACTCGTTACTTGTCAGAACGGTCACCCTCTTTACACTATTTTGGCGAGACACCGCCTGAACGGAAAAGTCTCGCCATCCGGGCTCCCCCTTTGCCAGTTCGAAATTCGACCAGAAAAGCTCTAGGCCCTCTGGCCGAACAAAACTGACATCGAAGAAGGAGGTGCCAAACGGATGAATCAGGGCAAAGATGTCCGTCTCCCTGAAGTCCATCTTCAGAAGGAGCTCCACAACCCTCGCTCTTGGCGGGCACGCTTCACTGCCCCTCCACCGAAGACGGACCACATTCCGCCTGGCCACCGCCTGCCCGGCTGTTGGGAGGGACCAAACCGTTTCCCCCTCCCTTTTATCTTGGAAGGCAGCCAGGCCATATCTATCCAGCCAAAAGGCCAAGTCCACCTCTCTGCCCTCTACATTGATCGTCCGTTCTCCCTTTTTGAGGGCCTCCAGGAAACGGCGCCGCAAGACGCCATCCTTGAGGTCCAGAGGCGAGGAAACCCCCTGACCAGACCCTGAGGCTCCAGCCACCACCTCCGAATAACTCAGAGGACGGGCGGCTGGGGGGGCAGATGGACTGGCCCCCTCCCCCCTCCTTCCAGTACCCTCAGACACCCCATTCACACTTGCCACTTTAGACGCACTGCCACCCGCATCCTCAACCACTGACACTTCCAATCACACACCCTCCTCATCCACTTCATCAGTCACCCCACTCTCACTCACATGCACACTGGGGTCAATATTATTTTGCCTCACTTTTTGGGTATTTACATGAATGTTTGCTTCTCTGCTGCTACCGCCACCTACTGGTGGCATCTTCCCTGCTGGGGGTTCAGCACACACAGTGCTGCTGGCCCTTTAAGATCTGTGCTGCCATTGGGCTTCAGCAGCACTGCCTCCACAGCTTGCACAGAGCTGCCTTCTCTCTCAGTGGCAGAGACCAAGCCAGGAGCAGTCCTGCCTCCAGCTCCATCCCGACTTGTCGCCGGCGCCCCCACTGCAGGTAAGCCCCCAGACTCAGGGGACCCGGCCAGGCATGCGCCCTTGCTGCTGTCTGCTGCAGTTTCTGCTCCATTGCTGATCACCATTTTTTTTTTCTTTTGCTGGGAAGCCACGCCCCCAGCCTCCAGCTTCACAACACTGCCATCCAGAGCTGCACCCACATGAGCGGCGGGTGCCGAGGAGGCCACGCCCCCCAAGACTGGCCGCAGCGGGACCCCCGGAGCCGACCCGGAGCCGGGTCCACCCCCAGGGGCCACCCCGGCGGTACCAGTCCCCTGGGGCACAGCGCCCCCCACCTCCACACCCTGGGCCACAAACAGCTTGGGCACAGCAACTCCGGCGGCCGGCCCCAGGCTAGGCCACTCCCCCTTAGCATCTACTGGCGGCGGGGCCCCCGGCCCAGACTTCACCGCAGACCCCGCAAGGGGAGCCGACCCCACCACTTGTTTTTTATGAGCCGGCTCTGCCGGAGCCGCAGGCCCCGCCCCCTTCACTTTACTAGGTGCCTGTGTCCCCAGAAGCGATCCAGTAACAGATCCGTAAGTGGGGGACCCAGACACCACAGCGCTCACCGCCGGAGATGCGGTCCCGGCTGCCACTCTCTTGCCCACCACTGGGCCGCCCTTCACACCATGCTCCATATCAGACACACCACTACCGCCTCCATTACCACAAACAGAGGTGGCGCCCTGCGTGTCATGGCCTGTAATCTCCCCGCTCCCTTGCTGCGGACCCACAACAGAGCCCGAGCCGGGGTGGGTAGCGGGTGCCGCACAGCGGGATCGGGGGGCCCCAGAGAGGGGGACATACACAAACTTCTGGACATAAGATGTTTTTTTACTTTCTTCTTAGCTTTTCTCTTCATCCCCCTCCTGGTTGCCTCGTCATCGCAGATCTCATCCCCGAACCTCAGCTGGTTAAACCAGACCGGGGACTCGATCTGCCGGATCTGCTGCATGACGAGGCAGCCCCCCTCACTGCTGCTACTACCACCATCCTCATCCTCCCCCTCGCACTCGCTGCCCTCTGAAGAGCCAGAATCTGGCGGGAGAGCCACTTGCTCGGGGCTATCCCGCTGTGCGACGCCTGGAGATCTCTTACCAGGCCACCAGGCGGTGGGTAGGCACGACCTCCTCCTCGCATTCCTCCTCCTCCACCGCCTGGCCGGGGCTCCGTGGCCCCTCAGGAGCCCCTCCGGTCATGGCTCTGAACCGGTCGTCATTCTCCAACTTTTCACGGAAGGGCCCGCTGCCAGCCAGGATCTCGCACCTCCGGGTTGCCAGGTCTTCTATGGATCTCTGGATCTTTCTGACCGCGGCGGATAGCTCGGCCTTCTTATTGCCGAAGGCCCAGTTGGACCTCTCCTTAGCTACCCTCAACTCCCCCCAGAGGGATCTTAGCTTCCTTGAGGCGTCCTCATACTCACAGAGGTGCGCATGGACACGGGAACCATAGACCACAGTGGTTTCTTTCGCCATCTTGGTGCCCCACTTTAGGGGCCCCGCTGCAGCACCCCTGCTCGTACTCGGCCTACCTCCGGGGGAAGGAGCCGCCGCGGCCATGGCCTCGGGGTACTGCGGGTCCTCATGCTGGATCCTTGGCCAGATCTTGTGACCCTAGCCGGATTGGGAGTCCTCCCACCCCCCGCCGGCTTGGACCGGGAGGTGGGAGCCGGGGGCCCAGCCCCGGAGGCCAGTCCCAAGATTAGCCTTCTTTCTCGGGAAGGTGGCAGACAAAAAGTCCTGGATGGAAAAACTTCACCTCCCTTCCCGAGCAGCACACACAGGCACCACAGTCAGACCGCACGGCAAGCTCCGCCCCTTCCTGTGGGATGGTCCAGAGCTGCACTCACTATTCCGCTGGTGGAGTCGCTGTGTACATACATTACATTACTTATCCTGTACTGATCCTGAGTTACATCCTGTATTATACCCCAGAGCTGCACTCACTATTCTGCTGGTGGAGTCACTGTGTACATACATTACATTACTGATCTTGTACTGATCCTGAGTTACATCCTGTATTATTCTCCAGAGCTGCACTCACTATTCTGCTGGTGGAGTCACTGTGTACATACATTACATTATTTATCCTGTACTGATCCTGAGTCACATCCTGTATTATACTCCAGAGCTGCACTCACTATTCTGCTGGTGGAGTCACTGTGTACATACATTACATTACTTATCCTGTGCTGATCCTGAGTTACAATCTGTATTATACTCCAGAGCTGCACTCACTATTCTGCTGGTGGAGTCACTGTGTACATACATTACATTACTTATCCTGTGCTGATCCTGAGTTACAATCTGTATTATACTCCAGAGCTGCACTCACTATTCTGCTTTTGAAATCACTGAGAGGAAGTTATTATGAGGGGACGTTTCAAAATCACTATTGCTTGTTGCTGTGTTGATGTCATTTGCACTATATTTAACAATGTGTTGCACAATGTTTGATAAATTAGATGCACTTTTTGTCTAAAAACATTACTCCACATTTTATGCCTCCTCCTTACTGGAGTGAATTTGTGAATTTTTAGTGAGTTTTAAAAACGTCGATAGCTAATCATGACAGATTTTGAGTTTCAATACTAGCCTAACGTCGAAAAAAATTACAGGGGCTTCTAAAAAGGCAACATCATCCAGGATGAACATCACCACATCAACTCTCTGCAGCCACTGAACAAGCAGTAAATGCTGGGAGATTGCAACTCTGAGGTTTGCAATGTTCTTAAAAGAGGAAACTTTTCCCCCATGAAAATTTTTCGGTTTGTAAAATAGTATCCTGTAGTTTTCTATCATATTCTCCAATGTACAGAGAGGTATCCTGAGGGTCAGGTTTCCTTTAACTTGGGGAGCAGAGAATATCACTTTAAACTTCAGTTTTCAATTAAACAATGATCCAGTGTTTTACTGATGTGGTTTTTTTTTTATTGCCTTAAGGGTTATTTTCCCATTGTGACTCAAGGATTATCTGTAATACTATTAATTAGTGACTTCAGCCATAGAGGGATCATTGAGGCTCAATTGCCAGTAGCTGAAGTCTTCTCTGAGACTTGGATATTATAGTACTGTTGTGAAAGCCTCCTTACCATCAGAGGCGGCTGCCCTTTCCTTCTCCTGTGATTTACACTGATTTGTTTAATCAACCTGCAGAAATGCTCTTTTAGAGTACATGGGTGTCATAGAAGGAGTCACCCTTGGGGCAACTCTATATAAGCCAGGGTGGAGAAAGTATACAAAAAAAAGGGTCAGAAATGGCATAAATGGTTGTTCTACCAATGACCGGGACTCCCACCAATTGCAATAATGAAGGTCCCGGAGAGAGGTCTAAACATCCTAGATCTCATGAAGGCCAGTAATGGTGCCACCACAAATCCCAAATTTATGAGATATCTAATAGTGCTGCTAAGGAAAGGCCTTGACTTAATATATTGAACCTGAGGCTACATACAGTAAACCGTGTGTCTAGGCTTATACTAGGCCTCCGATCGAACTCGTGTCATCCCCTATTCAGCGTGTATCCTGACTTTCCAGATATTCTACATTTTTGTGCCTTTTAGGTTTGGCTTGATAATTTTCTAAAGACACAAAATGTCAGTCAACTGGTATTGAAAGGCTATGCCGGTCCCCAGAAAACAAACAAACGCTACAAAAGCAGAGAAAAATAAGAAACCTGTGAGAGCTGAGAACAAGGGAAGATCTCTCAGATGTTTTGGACTAAACCAAGGCAACAAAGGCTATAAGAATTAACTCCTTATCCTTCATGTGCATCACAAGGTACAAATTGGAGCATTTTTACCAATTTCAATCTACATCTCAGCTAAACTTCAATCCTCAATGACATGTCTTCTTATGCCCAAATTTCATTTAGTTCCACTGGATGGGTCACCTCTTCTGTAGCATTTATTTTGGGGTGAGGTGCATGGAAGGAGGGAGATATGTGACTGCCAGGCACCTCTGGTACCACCTATGTTGGGACAAACTAAGATGTAGCTATAAGGGATGCAGAGATTGCAGTCACACCTAGGCTCTGGGGTCATAGGGACCCCTCTACCATATAAAAGCCATCAGTATTATAAATGACACATGGTAGGAGCGACTCCTGAAACAACAACAAATTCACCCTGTTACATCCTAGTTTCTTAATCGACTGTCCTCATGGATATAAGATTGTCTTTAGATCTTCTCATGTGAACAGGAACCACCATCAAAGATCTATGCCTAGTTTAATGGGGCTTCTTGTCTAAAAGGGATCATTTTGTTTGATTCATGAATCAGAGACTGTCTGTACAATTACATCCAATTATGTTTATCTTTTAAACTCAGAGACCTGATAGTCCTTCACCGGTTGACTTCTCACTGCACCACTCTAGTTGATTAACAGGTCGCTCTCAGGGTACACACGTGGAAGAGATCTGTCAATCAACTAGAGCTAGGAGAAGCTGAACAGGGGTGTCATGGGACTAGTTTTGTCTGTGCCTATGATCCCCAGCCAAATCTTAAAACTATGTATCCTCTGAAATAACAGAGCATTTCCAAGAAAAACAAACCTGGCTTTAATCATGTAGCCAGGATCTGTTTCAGTTTGCCCCTGGTTGGGGCAGCATGAATCAACTGACACGTTGCCTTTAAGCTGCCCCCTCTACACCGCTCCAATGTTTCCTGAATATGCAATTGGATGCCAGGGCACAAAAAAAATTTCATAAGAGTTGCTTTTCAGGAGTCTTTAGGGCACCTCTTCCCATGAAGTCTCCCTTTTTCTGGGAACCTTCTGGACAATCCAGAGTTAGCACATATGATATTTGCTATTCCAAGGGCGGACATGCCTTTCGAATATTGGTCAGCCAAACCATACTTCTAGATCTCTGATAGCTGATAGTCAAGAATGTAATTTTATCTCAATGGTACCTTATCTTTGGGGGAACAAAGCATTGGGATCTGAAAAACCCAATCCTTATTTCACTAATGTTGGAGAATTGTCAGGGCTAGCCTCTGTATACTTTTGGCCAATTCTGCCAAGGATGTTCATGAGAATATCCAGCCTTAGGCTAGTCTCATAGCTCAGTGTGTTAGGAACTGTGTGTATTCAAAACAAATCAATTTTACAGTCACAAGAAGAGGGCCCTATCAATTAAATCGTGAACCCTGTCCTGATCAGGTGCTTATCCCATGACTGTACTCTCTATTGGGCAGGAAAATTCTGAGCCTTTATTGAAATTCATCAAATAAATTTGATGACATGCTATTAGAAAAGTTTATAAGATGGACTAGACTCAGTCCTTATTTTCCTGTATTAAACGCTAAGGCACATTTGATCTTCTAAAGCCATGGAGTAAAACATTTTTTTAAATGTATGGGTTCTATTGCTAAATACAACCTTTCCTGAATAGCTTGTGATTACATAATTTTTCGGAATTAAAAGTGAAATCTGTAGCAAAGTGGAAACAACTCTTAAGCCCGTATTAAAATGCATGTAAAACACTATTTGAAAGGAAATTATACCACAAATAATATAATTTTTATTCGTAATATATATTTTTTGCCCTTGCCGTGTCCGAAGGGCTTACAATCTTGTATCCCTATCTGTATGTTTTGGAATGTTGAAAACCCACGAGACATAAAACTCCTTCAGATGTTGTACCGGGCAATTTGATAGACAGCGGCAACTTATGTAACTAGCCAGTGCTGACAATTCAATGTTTGTATTTTAAAAAAAAAGAATGACATCTGTATATGTAAATAACTAAGTCTCCAAGTTTTTTGTATCACTAAGCTGTCAGCGATTTAAATTTTTAGTCTATCAGTATATATAAAAAATGTGGTCCTCTCATCACAAAATATCAGTAACACAACTATCAAAATAGATAATTTACTAGCAACATAAATACCGACAATCGTGACACACATGGTGGACTCAGGAGTCGGTGAGAGACATTTAAGGGTAGAACGTTCCCTTTTGTGCTAATGAACCTCAGAGAGAGCATGAAATGCGGCGCGGTCATCCCATCGTATGAATACACCACCATGAGAGACATTTTATTACAATTGTCTAAGAATTGATTGTTTTAAATCATTTGATTAACCCACAAACAGTATAGTGTTATTATTCAAGTCGTTACATTTAGCTCTCTTTACTCTTTTTTCAAACCTAAGGTTAAATTCCTGGGCATCTGGTCAACCCCTGCTTGAAACACGACTTTAAAACCACAACGATGTTGACCCTGTATTAAGATTCCTTTGAAAAATAATTCGTCTTTATCATTCCAATCTGTCACACTCTTATTCTGGAGTAGTCTGTTTAGTAAAAATTCAGCATTCTTTTTATATCTTTGGTTTATATGACCTACAATTTCAGCGATCTCGTGATTTTTTTTATCGGTGACGGTATTTGGCGGCTGTTGATGCTCAGGATCCTGAGGGCTAACGAGATTTAAAGCTGTCAGTTCTTTTGAGCTGCGTTTCGTATGTACCAAGTAGCGCTCCAGCACGGTGCTATACATTTTAATTTTCACATCGTCGGGGATGTCGCGTCGCTGTAAAACGGAGCTAATCTCATCATCGAGGCGTCGAATAGCAGTTTCGCGTATGCTCTCGGGGATTGGTGTCCTTAGCTTATGTAGCTCCTGTTTGGGGACTAGTACATTTTCTCAGCATGCTCCATTATTTGCCAGCGAGCAGACTCGTTATTATGGGTATTGCAAAGCCTAAAAGAGGACCGATAAAGCCACCGGTCTGATTCAGTACTCGTTTTTTTTCTTTATGGACTGCGCTCTATCGCTAATGGTTCTTATAGCTTTACGCCACTTCTTCAGTATGCCTTTTTGGCGCTCTTTCAACGGGATTCTGCCTTTTAAGATGTTTAAAGCAATCTCACCTATAGCGGTGATTAAATCCACGCTCGCATTGCGCAAAATAGATTTCCGGACGGATGGGGTTGCCTTCACCAGGGTTTTTAAGAGAGCCCAGTTACGCCGGAGTCTCTCGGACATCTTTACAGCACAACGCATACAGCGTGGAATGTGCGATCCCGCATAAAATTCACTTTTTAGAAGCGATTTTCTTCTGCACATAGACAGCTGGTAACGCCGGTGGAAACAACCCAGTCCGTAAGCGGTGATCCTCCCGGGTTTTATTAGCTTTCAAATCGACCAGCAAATACCCATAAGGCTCCCGCGTAGCATCCTCAAAGGCTTCTAGGAAAAAACGTGTTTTTCCGGGGTACATCTGACGAGCTAGTGTTAAATTTGTAATTTATCTCGAGGGTTGTTAAAAGGACCATGTACTTTGTGTTTAAATTTATGGTGCGGCTTTTCTTACCCTGACAAAATATGTTTTGTACCAGGTAGAAAATACTGAGATTTCTGTGGTGCACATACTTGGTGAACGCTTTTTCTATCTCACAATTTTCGCTAGCGCTATCCATGAGATCATCAACAATCGCCAAATTCACCTTGCCCGGTGGGAATAATTCATCATCTACGAATGTATTCGGCAGACCCTCCACAAATCTGGTGTTGGGAAAAGAGAGAGAGATTTCATCATATAGTTTCTGCCAGCATGAATAAAACCAAACAATATTATCCGGCTTGTGAGAAAAACTACTTTCAATATTATACAGCAATTGTTTTACAAAATAACTCTTTCCAGAATTAGACGGCCCCGCTAGAATGCACGAGAGCGGGTGTTGTAGCCTCGTGTCCATCACAATACTGTGCTAATAGCCGTACGGCAGTGTGGTGAATTCGTCTAGTAGTCGACGCTTTGTGTAGACACACTTCTGGGTCTTTTGTAGGACACGGGATTCAATATTCCAATATTTTTTATCTCTCACAATGCCCTGCTGCTGTACGACGATGCGCTTCTGAGTTTCAGCGTCTGAATTACGAGGGTAGTCCAGAACTAGATCTTTCAGACTGCTAAAATTGATAGATTGCGAGTTACCAACATTTAGCGTTATTCCCTTCACTTTTAAGACAGTCTTCCTGTGTTGAGCTTGTACCCGTAAGTTTTGGGCCCTGCAGAAACAAACTCTGTGATGTATGTGCCCTCGGGTATCTCACTCGTCAATTCCCCAGGTAATCTCCTAGAGGCGGCTGCCACTCACCTTCCCTGTGCACAAAAATAACTGAATCTGTGTCGTGATAAAGGCACCTCTCCTGCAGCCTGTCCAGCAGAGAATAGAGCTCTAGCCGAGCATACGCGGTGGTAAAGCAGGCTATAAAGATGTTTGTGTTTCTGTTGACTGTGTGGTGCCCCTCCGCATATTTCCAGTTAATGGTAGCGGTTTCGTCATCGATAAAATCCAGCGTAGAAATGTCATAGTAGGGCAGGAAGAGATACCTAAAAAGCTCATCAGGATCCCTAACAATCTTGGTGCTTGGTAGATTGGACTTCTGAGCAAACTTTCCCCATAAAGAATTTAAGAAAAGTTTGGAGATCTGTCTTTTAGCGGGGTTGACGGCTATATTTTCAGGTCGTAACCGTACACCCTCTTTTTCAAGAAAACTGTCAATGTACTGCTTTTCTTGGTATCATCAGTGCACCAGCTAGGATACCCTGACGCCTCCTGCTTATCCCTAAGGTGTAATTTTAATGTTTGCGAGCAAACAGATCATCGCTGGTGTTTGGAAAATGCCATATTTCATAGATGTGGGCGATCCGGTACCCTTTATCTATCGCCAGCTCGAGCTCTATGGTGCACCAGGTACCTGTCAGGGAGCGTTCTTCATCACTATGACGGCACTCCTCTGCCTCTGAATTTACAGCGCATGTATAGCAAAGGGGGAACATCAATTTTTTGTCGAGTTTTACCGGTAGAACGGGAAAAAATAAATCTCTCGGGGTATAGACCTTGACTCTAGCTAAGCCAAAGTATTTTTTAATGAAGATTTTATTGTAATAAATACAGCTCAAAGACATTTCAAACATTTAAAAGTACATACAGAATGATATAAAAAGTGTCACATGCACAATTAACAAATATCAGAGCACACACGATAAAATAGATAATTAACAAGTACATATGGCTACATCGTGAGCCACATGGTTGGCAGTATCGGTAGAGACCTTTTTTTAGGTAGTAGAGTTCCCCTTGTGGTGCCTAATGACGGCGAGTGCAGCGAGTGAATTGTGCGGGGTGCGGGTCTAACCTCATCGATGTAGATACACCACCGCTGGAGGACATTTTTAATTCGTCTAAATGTTGTCTAGTAGTGTGATTACCCACAACAGTAGAGGGTATATTCAGCTCGGCCATAGCTCGCATAAACGATTCCCAACCCCTAGGTAAATTCCTGACGGTCAGAGCGTGACCCTGCGTTGTACTACGTACTAAATCCACTAAGTTAGACCCGGGTATTACAGAGCCTTTGAAAATAAATTCGTCTTTATCATTCCAATCTGTCACACTCTTATTCTGGAGTAGTCTGTTTAGTAAAAATTCAGCATTCTTTTTATATCTTTGGTTTATATGACCTACAATTTCAGCGATCTCGTGATTTTTTTTATCGGTGACGGTATTTGGCGGCTGTTGATGCTCAGGATCCTGAGGGCTAACGAGATTTAAAGCTGTCAGTTCTTTTGAGCTGCGTTTCGTATGTACCAAGTAGCGCTCCAGCACGGTGCTATACATTTTAATTTTCACATCGTCGGGGATGTCGCGTCGCTGTAAAACGGAGCTAATCTCATCATCGAGGCGTCGAATAGCAGTTTCGCGTATGCTCTCGGGGATTGGTGTCCTTAGCTTATGTAGCTCCTGTTTGGGGACTAGATACATTTTCTCAGCATGCTCCATTATTTGCCAGCGAGCAGACTCGTTATTATGGGTATTGCAAAGCCTAAAAGAGGACCGATAAAGCCACCGGTCTGATTCAGTACTCGTTTCTTTTTCTTTATGGACTGCGCTCTATCGCTAATGGTTCTTATAGCTTTACGCCACTTCTTCAGTATGCCTTTTTGGCGCTCTTTCAACGGGATTCTGCCTTTTAAGATGTTTAAAGCAATCTCACCTATAGCGGTGATTAAATCCACGCTCGCATTGCGCAAAATAGATTTCCGGACGGATGGGGTTGCCTTCACCAGGGTTTTTAAGAGAGCCCAGTTACGCCGGAGTCTCTCGGACATCTTTACAGCACAACGCATACAGCGTGGAATGTGCGATCCCGCATAAAATTCACTTTTTAGAAGCGATTTTCTTCTGCACATAGACAGCTGGTAACGCCGGTGGAAACAACCCAGTCCGTAAGCGGTGATCCTCCGGTGTATTAGCTTTCAAATCGACCAGCAAATACCCATAAGGCTCCCGCGTAGCATCCTCAAAGGCTTCTAGGAAAAAACGTGTTTTTCCGGGGTACATCTGACGAGCTAGTGTTAAAATTTGTAATTTATCTCGAGGGTTGTTAAAAAGGACCATGTACTTTGTGTTTAAATTTATGGTGCGGCTTTTCTTACCCTGACAAAATATGTTTTGTACCAGGTAGAAAATACTGAGATTTCTGTGGTGCACATACTTGGTGAACGCTTTTTCTACCTCACAATTTTCGCTAGCGCTATCCATGAGATCATCAACAATCGCCAAATTCACCTTGCCCGTGGGAATAATTCATCATCTACGAATGTATTCGGCAGACCCTCCACAAATCTGGTGTTGGGAAAAGAGAGAGAGATTTCATCATATAGTTTCTGCCAGCATGAATAAAACCAAACAATATTATCCGGCTTGTGAGAAAAACTAGTATAGTACTGTCTGTGGGCACTACTGCCTGTACTTTTTACATTTCTTAGCTCGGAACATACCGTTCAGTAAGATATTGGAGAAGTTTTCTGCTGATAAACCGCGTAATGATACAATTGTGAGAAATTTCATTGCTGAGAAGAAATCAACTTTAAAAAAACCCCCACTACACGTGTTGGAGCATTCAACAGCGTTGTTCCTGTCTAGAGAGAATCCCATGACCTGTATTGCCATTTGTGTCGACATTTTGGTGTCACAATTAATTCAATGCTTGAAATGTCTTTGAGATGTATTTATTTATTACAGTAAAATCATGATTATTTCTGGCAATAAACGTTTTTAATATGAATGATCTCTTATGCCTGTCATTTCCACACAGCTTCCCACAGAGTGGTAGTGTGGGAAGACCCTTCAGAAACCCATTGTTTTAAAATCACATTAGTGCATATTATATTTGCTAGAAACCTTCGGTTTTATGGGGACTGCTATCAGAATACACATAAATGTGTTGGTTTTAAAAGATCCCACTGACTATACACAATGCAATACTATTTACTGTTTGCCTGAATTACCGTAGCATCGACCTTCACTCATTCTGACAATTCAGGTCAACACTGCTGTACTACAATTCTATGTGCCAATAAAGATGTATATCTATGTACCATGTTAGCTAGTAAATAGAAAAATATTTAGACTTCTAACACAACCCAAAGCCTTGTACACACATCTTAGTAATAAGTTAGCCATCTCTAACAGAGAGTGTTAGAAATCACCTTTAATTACTGGGGGACATTTATACAAGCCTGCTAGAAAGCTGAGATAAGTGTAGATACACTGCCAAGCTAAAAATATATATACTGAATAAAACTATAAGTTGAGCGTCATAATTCCAAATTCCACCACAATAGTGTTTTACATGCATTTACTGGGTCCTTAAAAGTTTCTCACCACAAAAAAGATCAAGATTCACTCTTTAATTCACTAAAAATCATTATATACTAGTTATATACAGAAGTCTGTATTTAACTAGAACTCCTTATACATTTACTGGGTCCTTAAAAGTTTCTTCCTGAGACTTATAAAATCAAGAAGCACTCTTTAATACAGTAAAACTCCACAGACTAATCTAATCCAGTGGATAAAATATACATAGTCATGAATAAATCACTTTGATTGAAATTCACAAATCCACCAGCTCAGATTTCTCAGCCTGAGCAAAGTCCAGCCAGGGGGCATGACGACCTGGATCAAGCTGACAGGGAGACGGATTAAATGATAGGGGGCGTGTCGACCTGTCAAATTGAGTTTGACGAATACTACAGTTCCTATACTACTCTCAGTGTTTTGTAATATCTCTGATGCTGCTTATCCTCAAAGAACAGATTAAACAATTTTACCAGTCTCATACAAAGAATAGAGGGGGGCCTTCAATAAAAATGGTGAAACCACTTCTGAAGCTGCTTAATACATCCATACGTGTATCTCCTCTATTTGGGGCAGGAAAATTCCTGCCCTTTATTGAAAAGCTTCATTGTTCAAAACTAAATTTGATGCACCCATGTTATTCCAGAAAAGGTTTGATAAGATGGACTGACTCAGACTGCCTTTCTTATCCATAAACATTAGGGAACCTGCTAAGGCACCATTTGCCCATCTTCTCCAACAGCCCATGGAGTAAGAAATGCCAATTTTTTTATAATAGTATTGGGCTGTCTATTCGCCTCAAACTACAACCCATATTGGCCATGAATGAGCTTTGGTGGATTTACACTCAATTTTACGGCAAAGTCTCACCTAACTGGAAATCTGTTAGGCCAAAGTGGAACACAAGCCTCCATCTAAGCCTTTTCTGCTATTTCAAAAAGTGTCATAAAAATATTTGAAAAGCAGCAAATTTTCACACATAATAATAATAATCTTTGTATAGCGCTAACATATTCCGCAGCGATTTACAGTTTGCCCACATTATCGTCGCTGTCCCGAAGGGGCTCACAATCTAGATTCCCTATCTGTATGTTTTTGGAATGTGGGAGGAAACCCACGGAGAACATACAAACTCCTTGCAGATGTTGTCCTTGGGGGAGATTTGAACCTAGGACTCCAGCGCTGCAAGGCTGTAGTGCTAACCACTCAGCCATCGTGCTGCCCCAACATGTTTGCCTTTTAACCAAAGATGAAAAATTGGTAGCATATTTCAATGTAATCGCTCTATAATAATCTAGCCCCATGTTTTTTTTCACTATGAGGCTGTCCCGCGATGTAGAAGTTGTTTTTGTCTTCATGTTGATATATAAACACTTCACTGTATGTGGTTCGCCCTCTCATCACTTAAAATCAGTAAGCAAACTTCAAAAGGAGCGTAATTTACTAGAAACACTGGAAATACCGCACAAGTCACTTACAACATGGTGGACCTTACTAGAGAGGCTGCTGGTGAAGGACATCTAGATGCCGGTCACACAAGCTGTCACCTCTTATTTCTCAATAACACTTCATGAGAACGAGCATTAAAAGGGCGCTGTCAGGTCCCCGATGCTTCGCAAACCACCACCATGAGACAGAAGCCTATTTCTACATTACAAGTTGATGTCCTACACAGAAGTTGATATGTTCTAAAAATCAACTTTATAATTAACTCCAACATAACATGTTATTATTGTTTTTCCTTAATTCAGTTTACATTTTTCTTCTCTTTTTCTCTTTTTTCTTAGAATCATAGAATGGTAGAATTGGAAGGGATCTCCTGGGCCATCTGGTCCAACCCCCTGCTCAAAGCAGGATTCTCTAAATCATCCCAGACAGATGTCTGTCCAGCCTCTGTTTGAAGACTTCCATTGAAGGAGAACTCACCACCTCTCGTGGCAGCACCTTTCTTTTTCCACTTACTAACTATTCTTTTTCTCTTCTTCAGATTTTTCTCCTCTTTCCTTTTTTCTGTTCTTTCCTTATTTTTTTACTTTTTTCTTCATTCTCTGCTAATCTTTATTGATATGGTAAAAAAAATACTTTATACATGTGTTTTAGATCCACTGGGGTGATTTCATGGCTATTTAAACTATCAATATACTGGGTTATGCTTGCTATTGTGATGCATCCTCGAAATAAGTACAGAATAAACCACGTACCATCTGAACACCACAGACTTTTGGAATTCTTTGATTCTCGTAGCAGCGCAAAACTTTTCGCCTTCCCGTCTTTTCCCTGAAAAATCAACCTTTAACGCTCTTCAACTAATATGATAAATAGCCAAAACTAACCCGGCGGGTGGCATTTACTCGGACTAGTCCCCCCCACAAGTTACATTACTTTTGGAGCATCCGAAATCTTGCGCATGTGCGCACCTTCCTGCCTGCATGCGCAATGAAGCAGGCATATTCTGATGAAGTCGGGGAGAGTACATAAGTAGCACTATGATGGCTTTTTGGAAAACATGCCAGGTTCCCTTTAAAGGGAATCATTCGCCAGGTTTTTACTACCCCCATCTGAGAGCACCATGATGTAGGGGAAGTGACCCTGATTCCAACAATGTATCATTTACTGGACTGCTTGCTGTCATTTTGATAAAATTACTGTTTTATCTGCAGCAAATCTACCAGTTCTCTGAATGCTGAGCTCTGTATAACCACACCCACACATCTAATTGGCAGCTTTCTGCCTATGCATACATAAAGTTGCCAATCAGAGGTGGGCGAGGGGTTATACAGAGCTTATGAATATGCTTGACTGCCTGGCAGCAGGTTTACTAGTCCTCTACTGATAATCTCCTTTTATGAAAACTACAGCACGTAGCCCAGTAAGTGGCATACCACTAGAATTAGGGTCTCTGACTCTACATTATGCTTCTCTCAGATTAGGTGGCAAAAACCTTGTAGCAAATTCCCCTTATGGGGCTATGAGATAGCGCTCCCTGAGTGTGTTGAGGGACACTCGCTTGGCAATGGTATTAAGGCACACAGGAACGGTTTCTCATAAAAACAGTCTATTTGGTTTATTTACTCAGCATAAACCGCATAACATAAAGTCCATTTTATTACATCCACGAACATATCATGACCATCAGTCTGTTCATGTAGAAGATAAACCTCTCTGCCGTTTCTTACAACCCCCTTGTCCGAGGTACCCTCCCAGGAGCTCCGCTCCTCACGCTGACTCCTTGTCAGTCGTGACTTACAGGGTAGCTGCCTTACTAGGATCACTGTCCCATATGATGACTTGCTCCACAACGTCCCACCCGACAGTTCCAGACCCTCAGAAGGACGGTAGCTTCCCCAATACAGTAGGCGTCACAGGCTCTGCAGGTACACGGTGTCACCATGTGCTATTCAGGAAGTCCTCTTGTAGGACCATCCAACACAGACCTGTGACCAGACCACAGTCACATTATGTCGCTGTAACCTCCCCCATAGGTGGGAGGTGTGTGTGGTTAGCCAGTCCTGCCCAGCTCTCCGGCTAACCCTGTAAGCCCCCCTTATAATCTAAAACAAGGCTCGTAGAACTACAGGTCCCAGAGCAACATTTCTGGCTTACAGAGCAGAGGACCTCCTCCACTGCGACAGATACCGGCCATTTACAACAATGCCGGTCACTGTCTCACATATTTCCCCCTCTGTTCAAAACTGTGGGGTTGAACACTTATAATACACCAGGGGTCTCGGGATGGGGCTCCCATATTACATTGCCCTATAAGTTGAGAGGACCATCTCAGTCAGTTATGAGCGTTATTCAGCATCATACCTTTTTTAGGCCTCCCACGCCCCCAGCGGTCAGTATGTAGGCATTGAGCTTTGGCCCTTGAGTCACAGTCAGTCTGTGTCATCTGACCATTTTTAGTCAGTATATTTTTCAAGTGCGCACCTTAACTCGACATTTCTCTCCATTGCCTCCTCCAACAGTTGGTGCGGTCATGAGACCCACTTACAGTCGAGCCTACTGTCTGGTCTGAGTCTGACCCATCAAGTACGTCACAGGAGATACTGTCCAGGTCACTCAGCTTTGTACTGAGAGTAGAACTGCCACTTTCAGATTCTCGGCATCCTTGTCTTGCTGAATCACCAAGGCCTCTTCTTGCTGGATGTCTTTGGCTGTCAACAATTCCATTATTTGGAGGGCCCCTTCTGTTCCCTTTACCTTGGGTTGAATGTGGCCGCCATCTTATGTCCTGCAGCTGTTTATTAATCTGCAGTCTGTCCAGTTGTGGTATTCGCAGGTACGCGGGATGCAGTGACGAGTCAGAGACGGAGCAAGCTTAAACTAAACCTTTATATAGGTGTTATAGGAGTAACTAGTAAGCTGACAGTAAGGGCCCCGCTACACGCTTCAATGTCCCAGCGATCCCACCAACGATCCGACGTGGATGGGATCGCTGGGACATCGTTAGCTGATCGCTGGTGAGCTGTCACATAGGCAGACTCACCAGCAATCAGGACCAGCGAGCACACTCCGCAAAGCTCCGCTTTGCACGGCTCCGCTCTACAGACTTCATGGACACGCCGATCCTCAGCAAATCTTCGTAACCCTGCCGAGTTACTGCCAGAAGCTTGTAATCTTAGGGGACCCGCCGATCCACAGCAATCACCTCCACACATGCCTCCTGCATCATTGCCCGCATTCTCCACCATATGTGAGATAGCGCTTCCTGAGTGTGTTGGGGGACACTCACTTGGCAACGGGATTAAAAACAGTCTATTTGGTTTATTTACTCAGCATAAACCACATAACGTAAAGTCCATTTCATTACATCCACGAACATATCATGACCACCAGTCTGTTCATGTAGAAGATAAACCTCTCTGCCATTTCTTGCAACCCTCTTATCTGAGGTTACCTTCCAGGAGCTCCGCTCCTCACGTTGACTCCTTGTCAGTCCTGGCTTCCAGGGTAGCTGCCTTACTAGGATCACTGTCCCATATGATGACTTGCTCCGCAACGTCCCACCCAACAGTTCCAGACCCTCAGAAGGACGGTAGCTTCACAGGCTCTGCAGGTACACGGTCTCACCACGTGCTATTCAGGAAGTCTGTCCTCTTGTAGGACCTTCCAACACAGACCTGTGACCAGACCACAGTCACATTATGTACAGTAGCTGTAACCACCCCCATAGGTGGGAGGTGTGTGTAGTTAGCCAGTCCCGCCCAGCTCTCCGGCTAATCCTGTAATCCCCCCTTATAAACTAAAGCAAGGCTCATAGAACTACAGGTCCCAGAGCAACATTTCAGGATTACAGAGCAGAGGACCTCCTCCACTGCGACATATACCGGCCATTTACAACAATGCCGGTCACTGTCTCATAGGGCTTACTGGCATTCTACAAATTTTAATTCTTGACAGCTTTCAAGATCTTTGCTTAGTTGTTGCTTAACATATAGAAAATTTACTTTTTAAATTTTAGTTAGGCTGTGGGTGCCCTTACCTAATGGGCCCATGTGCAGTTGCACACATGGTATGTCTGCACTGATACATTGTTAGAATTTCTGTGAGAATTAGGAGCAGTACTAAAGTATGGCCATACACATGATAACAAAGGGGTAATACGATGATTGTGAATTGAAACAACTCACCCATTCCTGACCTTTAATAATAATAATAATAATCTTTATTTTTATGTAGCGCTAACATATTCCGCAGCGCTTTACAGTTTACACACATTATCATCACTGTCCCCGATTGTGCTCACAATCTAAATTCCCTATCAGTATGTCTTTGCTACCGATCCCACTTAAAATGGGGCTCAGCAGAGGGCTCTATTTTGCAGTATTTATAATTCATTGCATGGGACACGTAAAAATAGTCAAGTACCACAAAAAGTATTTGCCCCACTACTAATGATTTATTTCATTAAATAATAACAAAACATTTGGGGCATTTTTTATATATTTAAATATTTTTCGGCCCTTCAATTCTGAGCTGATCGGTGGAGGTCTAGGTCCTGATATCTCTACCGATCGCTCAAAAAACCTCACACAGAATCGAGTACGGATGCTGTGCGCTCTGGTCTCTTGAGCTGCGTACACTTATAAAATGTTGTTTAAGCAATCATTAGGGATCTTAGGACCCGGATTCCCACTGTTTTGACCAGAATTAAAGGGCTTAAAATATAATTAAAATTTCCCCAAAAGTTTAGCTACTTTTTAAAAATATGTCAACAAGAAGGTAAAAAAGTACCTAAATATTAGAAAAATCTGATCCCGAATACATAAAGTTGCTTGTTTTGTATCTGCTCTTTACAATTACGATGCTTTTGTCAGGTTAGGGTGTTGGAGCACATTTTGTCACACTCAATTTGACTTAGTGAATGAGTCACATGCCTTCCACACACCTATGTCCTATAGATGAAGAGTTGACAGCAGCCATGACCCGGGCACCTGACGATTGGGAAAAAAGACAATGACATCACTATGGAGAGAGTAGAGGAATATAATTCTACAATAGGGTTTATTTAACCCCTTCGTGATGCAGTTAATTTTAATTTTTGTATTTAAATTTTTTATACCCCTTTCCCTAAGGGTCATAACTTTTTTTTTTATTTTTCTGACAACATAGACATATGAGGGCTAACTTTTACCATATTGGATGTAATAGAAAACAAATTGTAAGTGGGGTGAAATGGTAAAAAAAAATAATTTCATGGTAAAAAAATTACTTGATACGAATTAATGAATTTAATATTTTGATAGAACAGACTTTTACAGATGTGGAAATAACAAACATTTTTATTTTCAATTTATTTATTTATTTTTTTTAAAGACAGAAAAGAAAAGTAATACAAATTTTTATATTTTTTTTTGTTCAAAACAGTTTTATATGTTTTACTTTATATTTTTTTAGCTTCTTTAAGGGACTTGACCATTTGATTGTTTCATTACTTGCTCTATCTATTGTACTTGAAGTTGAGCAAATCTTTTGAAATTCAAAGTCATCAATGTTGCATATTTCTCCAAAAAATGAGATTTGTTGGCAAATTGATTCACGTAGAAGTACTTGATCTCGTAGTCCTTCAATAAATCGTAAATATCCTGGCAGAAGAGTGGTGTGTGCATGGAGGAGAACGTTTCCGTCAGCAGCTCCGTATTGTTATAATCTTTAGGAAGTTTGTCGACACAAGGCACTTCGAATGGATAAAATCGGCGTCAACTAATTAACACTGATCCACTGGGCAAAGAGGGTAAACTCCTACAGCTGTTTGCCAAGTAATTCCAGCCGGGCCTTGAAAACGGAGTCCTTCTTCATGTACTCTACAAAGCCATAGCCCTTAAAGTGTCCACTGAGTTCGCTGTACACCAGAAGGCAGCGTTCCACATTCCCGTACGTCTTCACAAAGTCCTCAAACTCTTGCAGAGTGAGCGAGGACAGTAGGTTGGAGATGTACAGGAGGGCGTCCGTCGTCTGCAGCTGGAGCCAAATTTCCTTCTCCTGGAAGGCGTATTCATGGAACCTGGAGATCGCGTCCTGGGCTTGTTCTCCGTTCGTCAGAGTGATGAAGGCCTTCCTCTTATTTTTATCCTTATAGCAGTACTTGATCTCATAGTCCTTCAATAAATCGTAAATGTCCTGGCTGCTGCAGTCTGGCGGGAGGTTTCTGATCAGGACTTTCCTCCGGTTCCGCAGTTCCTTGTGGTGGCATCCAGCCTCCTCTGTATCTCTGTGGTCTCCCTCTGTGGCAGTGCACCTGCTCTGCGACCCTCACACTCGGGAGTCGATGCTGCCATCTCCCCCTCAAGCCCGATGTGCCCCCACTCTGGAGAGTCCTGGGGCTCCCTGAATCTCCATACTGCAAAGCCTCCAATTGCCCAGAAAAATGTGTATAACAAGCTGAGGTCTCCAAGGACTGTATGCAACCATTTTCCTATACAGGTTATGGTTTCCAACAGCAGTACAGTATAGCTATATAAAACAATGAAAAAGCAGGAGATGTGTGGCTGTCTATTGGTACAGGTGGCAGCAGCAACAGAACAGTATATAATATGCTGGGACAGGAAGATGTCTGACAGGATAAAGCCAGCACTAGAAGTCCCGGCAGCAGCAACAGTAGCAGTAACAGAATAGATATAGAACACAATAAACAGGCAAGAGATGTGTGGGTAACTGGCTATTTTTTGGCATTGGCAGCAATACCACAGGACATAACATGATGGAGTGGTAGGAGATGTGCAGCTCTAAACAGACAGGATTTCAGCCATTACATCTTATGGCTGACACAGTAGGCATTTATGGACTAGAAAGTCCATAATCTAAAAAATTATTTGTAACAACAGTGATGGAAGACTATGCAGAACACTGACTCAAACTGACAGTGTCACTGTAAGAGGTAACATCGTCCCACTGTGACCAGAAGAGTGATGTACCATATACAGTACAGACCAAAAATTTGGACACACCTTCTGATTTAAAGATTATTCTGTATTTTCATGACTATGAAAATTATACATTCACACTGAAGGCATCAAAACTATGAATTAACACATGTGGAATTATATACTTAACAAAAAAGTGTGTAACAACTGAAATTATGTCTTATATTCTAGGTTCTTAAAAGTAGCCACCTTTTGCTTTGAATAACTGCTTTGCACACTCTTGGCATTCTCTTGATGAGCTTCAAGAGGTAGTCACCGGAAATGGTCTTCCAACAATCTTGAAGGAGTTCCCAGAGATGCTTAGCACTTGTTGGCCCTTTTGCCTTCACTCTGCGGTCCAGCTCACCCCAAACCATCTCGATTGGGTTCAGGTCTGGTGACTGTGGAGGCCTGGTCATCTGGCGTAGCACCCCATCACTCTCCTTCTTGGTCAAATAGCCCTTACACAGCCTGGAGGTGTGTTTGGGGTCATTGTCCTGTTGAAAAATAAATGATGGTCCAACTAAACGCAAACCAGATGGAATAGCATGCCACTGCAAGATGCTGTGGTAGCCATGCTGGTTCAGTATGCCTTCAATTTTGAATAAATCCCCAACAGTGTCACCAGCAAAGCACCCCCACACCATCACACCTCCTCCATGATTCACGGTAGGAACCAGGCATGTAGAGTCCATCCGTTCACCTTTTCTGCGTCGCACAAAGACACGGTGGTTGGAACCAAAGATCTCAAATTTGGACTCATCTGACCAAAGCACAGATCTCCACTGGTCTAATGTCCATTACTTGTGTTCTTTAGCCCAAATAAGTCTCTTCTGCTTGTTACCTGTCCTTAGCAGTGGTTTCCTAGCAGCTATTTTACCATGAAGGCCTGCTGCACAAAGTCCCCTCTTAACAGTTGTTGTAGAGATGTGTCTGCTGCTAGAACTCTGTGTGGCATTGACCTGGTCTCTAATCTGAGCTGCTGTAAAACTGCGATTTCTGAGGCTGGTGACTCGGATAAACAAATCCTCAGAAGCAGAGGTGACACTTGGTCTTCCTTTCCTGGGGCGGTCCCCATGTGAGCCAGTTTCTTTGTAGCGCTTGATGGTTTTTGCAACTGCACTTGGGGACACTTTTAAAGTTTTCCCAATTTTTCAGACTGACAGACTTTCATTTCTTAAAGTAATGATGGCCACTCGTTTTTTTTACTTAGCTGCTTTTTTCTTGCCATAATACAAATTCTAACAGTCTATTCATTAGGACTATCAGCTGTGTATTCACCAGACTTCTGCACAACACAACTGATGGTCCCAACCACATTTATAAGGCCAGAAATCCCACTTATTAAACCTGACAGGGCATACCTGTGAAGTGAAAACCATTTCCGGTAACTACCTCTTGAAGCTCATCAAGAGAATGCCAAGAGTGTGCAAAGCAGTCATCAAAGCAAAAGGTGGCTACTTTGAAGAACCTAGAATATAAGACATAATTTCAGTTTTTACACACTTTTTTGTTAACTATATAATTCCACATGTGTTAATTCATAGTTTTGATGCCTTCAGTGTGAATTTACAATTTTCTTAGTCATGAAAATACAGAAAAATCTTTAAATGAGGTGTGTCCAAACATTTGGTCTGTACTGTATATCATATAATGTAAAGGAAAACCGGCTCACCCTACACCAGCTGTGATAAATCTGAGAGTCCGTGATCAGCGCTGTTGCAGGCGCCCAATGCAATGTGAAGGAAGAAATGATCAAGCTCGCAACTCACCGGATGTTGAAAAAACACACACAGATTGTTAGGTAGACAGTCTCGAATTAATCTCTGGATATTTTTTTTTTCAATTTTATTTTTGTAATTTTTAGCACAATTATTTTCGCTTTGTCAAAAGTGAGTGAACAGAAAATATTACGAACACAGTATGCTCCATGCATCCCAAATACCCTCCCAAAAAAAGAGCAGAAGCAACAGTCCACACTATTGCTTTGGCGTGTACGAACGTTAAGTTTGACAAATAAAACAGGTGTGTAAAACTCAGTAGTTTGTGACACGCACAATCTGTGTGGCAGACACAGAAATATGAATTTTTTTTCAGCAATATTGGCATCTTGCATCTGCATGCAAAATGAAAAATTATGTTCAACCAAAATGCAGCAACAGCACTATAAACACTGAGATCAATCACCGCTTCTACCAGCTCTTTGTATTCCAGCTCTTTGGGCTTTCACCTCCTTTGGCTAGCCCTTCAGCTGTGACATTCTCTCACTATCCAGATTCACCCAAAAATGGCTGCTGCATTCCCCACCTCCGCTTTCATACAGGCTATAATTTCTCCCTATTGACTGTGATGTATCATGTCATGTGATAGCTGCAATGCATTATTGGAAGGCCGACCTGACTACCTATGAGGTCTCTGGAGGATGTTATTTTTTACTAAGTGTAAAATGACAGTGGCCATTATTGGTGATTCGTACAAAGCAGTTAATAATTTGTTCTCTCAGAATTAAAATTTGACAAATTCAATTTGCATTGATTTGCTCATCTCTAACTTCAATACTACATTACTAGTATTGAAATATATAGAGAAAATAACCCATTGCTGCCACCAATTGTGAGGAACCAAGCCGACCGCCACACGGTAGCCCGGGTATCACAGCTTCTGATCCCACCGCCGCTACCAAATGTGAAGGATGACTCCTTTCCTCCTTCGTCACCAATGGGATGTAACTCCACAGGTACAGCTCTCCGGCGCCCCCTTTGTCTCTCAGGTCATAAGGGAACTGCACCTAGAGCAAATGGCCGCTGGGGAGGTTGTCCTGTTACCCCTGGGTATTCTAAGATTCGTGATCAGAGTGAAAGCATCAGCCCAAGATTAATTTTATGGTTTAATTGCCTTAAGGGCGCACTAGATAATTACAGAAATATACAGTAAAGCTATACAACGGAATGACAATGGATTTGCAGTCAGATAAAATACCACAATAATGTACAAGGCTTAAAGGTATTAGCTAGAGATCAATATTACCGGGTTGTAGGGACATGGGGAGGCAGGGAGCTCTGCGATCCCCAGGTAAGTCTTTAGTTGCTGGACAGTCTCCCAAAACATGTGCTGCTGCTCCCTTGGCAAAATCTGTTCCCTTGGTCCTTCTTAGACCATCTTCTTGGCTTCTGTGTGAAAAATGGATTCAGTCTGCCCATAGCTCCCAGTTCTTAAACCTGCTAGGTCCCTCCCCTTTGCTTTGAAGCACGCATATTAACCGGCCTGCAATTCATATGGAGCAGGAAATACTGGCTTCAGTCTGAGTTATTTAGCATACTAATGACCGTCTTATTCAGACACGGGCCTGAACTAATTAGCATACTAAAGCCCTTTTGATTCATAGTGGACATCAAAACCGGTCGTACTGGATATGCTAACAGGCCCTGTGTAGTTAGCAGTCTGTGGCTCTGTGAACCGACAAAATGGAGGCTGGTATAGGCCCTATACACAAGATGGTGGCGTCCCTTTCCTCACACCTCCCTGCTTTTGAGGGGCTAGGGGGTATCACATTCCTGTGTTCCCCCATGCGCCCTACCGCACCCTCTCCTTGGCTAGGGTGGCAGATCCAGAAGGGCTTCTGCCTCTCCTTCCTCTGGAAGGTTGCACACTGGGTGGGCATAAGCCTCCCGCTCATGATGGGCCTTCATCATGTTCACATGGAAGGCCTTCCTCCTTCCACGGGCGTGGTCCAGGGTGACCAGGTAGGTGACGGCGTTGAGCTGCTCGTGCACGAGGTATGGACCCTCCCAGGCCGCCTGAAGCTTGTTTTGAGGTACGGGGACCAGTACCACACCTTTTGACCCACTGGTAGGTCCGCTCACAAGTATTCTGGTCGTACCATCGCTTCTGGTCAGCCTGGGCTTGGGCCATATTGTTATGCACCAGCCATGTCAAGGCCATCATTTGGTCCCGGAAGCGCATGACATACTCAATGACCGACACTCCAGGGGTGGCTAAATCCCCTTCCCATGCTTCCTTCACCAAAGCAAGGGGCCCCCATACACGTCGCCCGTACAGGAGCTCAAAGGGGGAGAACCCCGTAGAGGCCTGTGGGACCTCCCGGTAGGCAAACAGCAGGTGTGGGAGATACCGCTCCCAGTCTCTCCCGTGGGAGTCGACCAACATCTTCAGCATCTGCTTTAAGGTGCCATTGAACCGCTCACACAAGCCAATGGTCTGTGGGTGATACGGGCTGGCCACCAGATGTTGCACCTGTACCTGCTTACAGAGAGACTCCATCAGCTGCAACATGAACTGGGTCCCTCGTCGGTGAGCATTTCCTTGGGAAACCCCACTCTGGAGAAAATCTCCAGTAAGGCAGTGGCCACTTTGTCGGCCCGAATGGACGACAAAGCTACCGCCTCCGGGTACCAGGTGGCATAGTCCACTACCGTTAGTATGAAGCATTTCCCGGAGCGGCTGGGAGTGGACAGAGGTCCAATGAGATCCACAGCCACCCTCGAGAAAGGCTCTTCGATGATGGGCAGAGTTACCAGTGGGGCTTTGGGGCGCGGCCCCGCCTTCCCCACCCTCTGACAGGTGTCACACGAACGGCAGTAGGCTATCACCTCGGTCCTCATTCCAGGCCAGTAGAAATGCTGAGCTAGCCTGCCCCTAATTTTAGTGATCCCTAGGTGTCCGGCCATTGGAATCTCATGTGCGATCCGCAACAATTCCACCCTGAATGGATGGGGTACCACTAACTGTCGGTCCCTGGGCCACGCCTCCGGTGAACCCTGCTGGACCGCTACCCGATACAGCCGTCCCTGGTCCCAGACCACTCGCTCGCGGTCAGACTCCAGGGGAGGCTGTGCCGCCTGCTCCTTGAGAGTCTTCAGGCTAGTGTCAGCTTCCAACGCTGCCTGAAATCCCTGACTTGATGTGGCAAGAATTGATGAAACTGCCATGTCCACTGTCAGTTCCCCGGGATCTGTCTCCTGGCCGCTGTCTGACTCGGCAGCCACTTGGTCGGAGAGGGGGAAACCGTCGGACCTCCGTGAGGCCCCTTGGGCTTCGGCGCTCCCACTCCTGGTAACAGCGGCCACGACCGCTGAGACCACGGGTGGCGCCTGCTTTCCCTCGTCCCCTGACCAAGTCGCCGGGTCAGGCAGACTTCCCTGACCTCCTGACATCCCGGATGTGGGGAACTCCTGCCCTGGGGTCCTACCTGGTGGCTCCTCTCCTGGGACACCCCCTCCCCCCATGGCCTGTTCTTCTTCCTGCAGGGGCCCTAGACTCAGCAACCTGGGTTCGCTTAGTGTCACGCAGTCTCTGTGTACAGGAGGTCAGGGGCCTAAGCTGACCCTAAGCTGGGGCCCTAACTAATCCCTCTACCTGGAGGTACTGTTAAAGGTACAGAGGTCCAGGCCGCCAGCGTAACCCCTATCTCCTGAGGATCCCTGAACCTCAGTAATCTAGTCCTGAGAAGGACCCCGATCACAACAACAGGGGACAGGATAATATAAACCAACACACAGTACTAGACGAACGAGACAGTACAAGGGGAAAACCAAAAAACCACCTTGCATACAAAAACTCGCACCACAACAACAGAGGGAACACCAACGGGTAAGGAGATAAATAATAAAGCGAGGAAGGGAAAAAACCACACAAAGTACACTTCACTCCAAACTCCAAAATACCACAAGCCGCTCTGTTTGTCTGCAAGGAATGCTTTCACCGACAACTTCCCTAACAGACTGGCAGGTATTTGAAGGAGTCCCACTTCTGCAGCATTGACTGCAGCTGGGCGAGGCTGGGCCTCATCTAGCACAGAGAGAGAGAATTAACTCCCTCACTGCCGAAAAATACAAAGCACCAAAAACTCAGCTGCGAGAAGTCAGGCTGTGTAATCGTGACGATCTTCGTGGCGACACACCCGTGACAGTACCCCCCCTTCTACGAGGGACCTCTGGACCCTCAGGGCCAGGTTTATCCGGGTGAGTCATGTGGAAGGCCCGAATTAATCGATCTGCGTTAATATCCGACGCAGGAACCCACATCCTCTCCTCAGGACCATACCCCTTCCAATGAACCAGGTACTGAAGGGACCGGCGATTAAAGCGTGAATCGATGACTTTTGAAACCTGAAACTCCAAGTTACCATTGACCACCACTGGAGGAGGAGGTAAAGGTGACGGTATCACTGGCGCCACATACCTCTTAAGCAACGATCTGTGGAACACGTTGTGAATTTTAAACGTAGGGGGGAGGTCAAGACGAAATGCCACCGGATTAATTATAGAACTGATCCTGTACGGCCCAATAAACCTGGGACCCAGTTTCCAGGAGGGAACCTTAAGTTTTATATTCCTGGTAGACAACCATACCCGATCGTTCACACTTAGGTCCGGACCAGACACTCTCCTCCTATCAGCCATACGTTTGTATCGGTTCCCCATAGTATTCAGATTATTCATCACCCCTCTCCACACTGAAGAGAGTGATGATGAAAATCATTGTTCCTCAGGAACCCCCAAAGAGCCCCCCCTACTGAAAGTACAAAACTGGGGGTGAAAACCATATGCCCCAAAAAACGGGGACTTACCAGTGGACTCGCTCCGTCTATTATTAAGAGCAAACTCTGCCAGAGGCAAGAAAGAAGCCCAGTCCTCCTGGTTCTCTGACACAAAACACCGGAGATATGTCTCCAAGCTCTGGTTCAGACGTTCCGTCTGACCATTAGTCTGAGGATGAAAAGCCGATGAAAACGACAAATGCATCCCCCGCCGTGTACAAAATGCATTCCAGAATTTGGACACAAACTGAGACCCCCGATCAGACACCACATCGGAGGGTACCCCGTGAAGCCTCACAATCTCCCCATTGAACACCTGCGCAAGACTTTTAGCATTAGGAAGAGCAGGAAGAGCGATGAAATGTGCCATCTTGCTGAACCTGTCCACTACAACAAGTATGACCGTTTTACCCGAAGACGGCGGGAGGTCCGTAATAAAGTCCATGGACAGATGAGTCCAAGGACGCTCCGGGATCTTCAAAGGTAAGAGGGCCCCAGACGGACGGGTATGTGGGGTCTTAGAGCGCGCACAAACCCCACAGGACGCGACAAAAGTTACCACCTCCCTATGTAAGTTAGGCCACCAAAACCGACGCGAGAGGAGATCCACAGTTGCTTTACTCCCTGGGTGTCCTGCCAAAGCTGAGTTATGGTGTGCCTCGATCACCTTTTGTCGCAACTGATCTGGAACAAACAGTCTCCCTGGAGGTCCAACAGGGGCGTCCCCCTGAGCCTCCAATACCTCCTCCTCAAGCTCAGAGCATACTGCCGACACCACCACCCCCTCCTGAAGGATAGGAACTGGGTCATCCGTATTCCCGCCCCAGGGAAACTACGAGATAAGGCATCCGCCTTTACATTTTTTTGACCCAGGACGATATGTGACGACAAAATTAAACCTGGTAAAAAACAACGACCACCTAGCTTGTCTGGGATTCAGACGTTTTGCGGACTCCAGATATAGCAGATTCTTGTGATCGGTGATGACGGTGACCGGATGGACTGCCCCCTCCAAAAAATGGCGCCACTCCTCAAAAGCTAACTTAATGGCCAAGAGTTCCCTATTGCCGACATCGTAATTCCTCTCAGCGGACGACAATTTTTTAGAGAAAAAGGCGCACTGATGCCACTTACCAGGGGACGAACCCTGTGACAATACTGCTCCCACCCCTACCTCGGAAGCGTCTACCTCTACAATGAACGGCTGTGACGCATCAGGTTGAATGAGTATGGGTGCCGAGGCAAAACATTTTTTCAAGGAGGAGAATGCTTGACAAGCCTTGTCAGACCACCTAGAAAAATCCGTCCCTTTTTTTGTCCCTCTCATGTCTGTGAGAGGTTTAACCATGGACGAGAAATTACGAATAAATTTCCGGTAATAATTAGCAAACCCCAGGAAACGTTGTAGTGCCTTAAGATTCTCTGGCAGATCCCACTCAAGAACTGCCCGCACTTTCCCAGGGTCCATACGAAAACCGGATGCTGACACCAGGAAGCCTAAAAACTGGAGTTCCTGTACGGCGAACACACACTTTTCCCATTTGGCGTACAGTTTATTATCCCGCAAGATCTGTAACACCTGCCTAACATGCTCCTGATGAGACACAAGATCCGGCGAGTAAATTAAGATATCATCCAGATATATGACAACAAACTGTCCCACCAGGCGGGAAAAATGTCATTTACAAAGTGTTGGAACACCGCCGGGGCATTAGTCAGACCGAATGGCATGACAAGGTTCTCATAATGCCCCTCCGGAGTGTTAAACGCCGTCTTCCACTCATCCCCCTCCTTCATCCTAATCAGATTGTACGCCCCCCTGAGATCCAACATAGAGAACCATTTGGCGCCCACGATCTGATTGAAAGATCGGGAATAAGTGGGAGCGGATACGGATCTCGGACCGTAATCCGATTAAGTTCACGGAAATCCAGGCAAGGGCGTAGGCCTCCATCTTTCTTCTTCACAAAGAAGAACCCCGCGGCCACCGGGGAAGATGAAGGTCTAATATGCCCCTTAGCCAGACTTTCAGAAATATAATCCTTCATGGCCTGCCTCTCTGGACCAGATAGGTTATACAACCTAGATTTAGGTAACTTGGCCTCAGGGAGCAGTTTTACAGAACAGTCATACACGCGATGAGGAGGTAGTTCCTGACACCCTTTCTCCGAGAATACATCCTCAAAGTCCGCCAGAAATGGAGGTAAGACCCTAGGAGTGACCGCACCGATGACCGTATTCATGCAGTTTTTATTACAGAATTCACTCCATTGGCTTATCTCTCTGGATTGCCAATTAATTACAGGGTTATGCTTAGTTAACCAAGGAAGGCCCAACACTATAGGAGTGGGAAGACCCTCCAACACGTAACAAGACAACAGTTCTTTATGTATCGCTCCCACTTGAAGTTTTACGTTATGCACAGCTTGCAAAAAACTTCCCTGACCGAGAGGCCTGGCGTCGATCGAGAATATGGGGATGGGTTTAGCCAACACACTCAATCGCATACCTTGAACCCGGGCAAACCAAGCGTCCACCAGATTAGCCCTGGCCCCACTATCCAGAAGAACAGATATCCTCTCAGTTCTCGTACCCACCACCACCTCCGCCGGTACGAAAACTGAGACGAACCTAGGGACGAAATACCTACTCCCAGATTGCCGTCCACCACACAACCTGGGATCAATAGTTTTCCGACGACCCTTTATTCTGCAAAGGACGGGATGGACACCCCCCAATAAAATGTCCCTTTCTCCCGCAGAAGAAACACCTTCCTGTCTTGTGGCACACCGCCGGTCCCCTCCCCCGAAATGATGTCCCTCCTAATTGCATAGGCTCCTCTGGACTGACCAGAGGAACCTCCATATAAGGGACCCTTGAAGAAGGTGGAGTCATCACAGGGGGCGGAGTTACCCCGCACCTCTCCCGAAGCCGTCTGTCAATGCGAATAGCAAGGGCCATAGCGGCTTCCAGTGACGCGGGAGGGTCATACTGTGCCAACACATCCTTTAATTTGTCAGATAAACCTTGACAAAACTGGCTCCTAAGAGCCGGGTCATTCCACTGGGTGTCCGTGGCCCACCTACGGAACTCCGAACAGAATTCCTCCGCCGGACGATCTCCCTGCTGGATCCTACGTAACTTAGATTCAGCAAGGGAGATCCGATCCGGGTCATCATATACGAGACCCAGAGCAACAAAAAACCTATCCACTGACTGGAGAGCCGGGAGCCCGGGGGAAGAGAGAACGCCCATGATTGTGGGTCCCCTTGTAGGAGCGAGATGATAATTCCCACCCTTTGTTCTTCACTCCCTGATGACCGAGGCCGCAGCCGAAAGTACAATTTACATGCCTCCCGGAAAACAAAAAACTTGTCCCGCCCCCCAGTGAACCTGTCAGGGAGAGCTACTTTAGGTTCTGGTCCGGCTTGCTCCGGGGGATACAAAACCTTGGACTTAACGTCCGCCAGCTCCATGGACAAACTCTGCAACTGCCGAGCAAGACTGGCTACTGGATCCATGGTAGCTGGAGAGAATCTTTTGTCGGTCGGTGAAAATGTCACGCAGTCTCTGCGTACAGGAGGTCAGGGGCCTAAGCTGACTCTAAGCTGGGGCCCTAACTAATCCCTCTACCTGGAGGTACTGTTAAAGGTACAGAGGTCCAGGCCGCCAGCGTAACCCCTATCTCCTGAGGATCCCTGAACCTCAGTAATCTAGTCCTGAGAAGGACCCCGATCACAACAACAGGGGACAGGATAATATAAACCAACACACAGTACTAGACGAACGAGACAGTACAAGGGGAAAACCAAAAAACCTCCTTGCATACAAAAACTCGCACCACAACAACAGAGGGAACACCAATGGGTAAGGAGATAAATAATAAAGCGAGGAAGGGAAAAAACCACACAAAGTACACTTCACTCCAAACTCCAAAATACCACAAGCCGCTCTGTTTGTCTGCAAGGAATGCTTTCACCGACAACTTCCCTAACAGACTGGCAGGTATTTGAAGGAGTCCCACTTCTGCAGCATTGACTGCAGCTGGGCGAGGCTGGACCTCATCTAGCACAGAGAGAGAGAATTAACTCCCTCACTGCCGAAAAATACAAAGCACCAAAAACTCAGCTGCGAGAAGTCAGGCTGTGTAATCCTGACGATCTTCGTTGCGACACACCCGTGACACTTAGGGGCCCTACACTGCCCATAGCAGCCCCTCCCCCCACCTCTGACCTCTCCCGTGCAGCCTCCTCACCTGTCCTCACCGTGAGCCCTGTGTGTGTAGTGTCAGTGCATGGCTTACCATCAGGTTTCATTCCCTCCTCCACTGTTGGAGGCACATTCAATACAGTAACATTAGCATTCACAGTAGAGACATGACATTCTTGGGGAGCCGAACTTGGGGGTTCAGTGGCCACATACTGGGACACTAGCCGTCCCAAATCGGTCCCAAGCAACACATTTGCAGGAATATTTGGCGTTACTCCCACCTCCCGCATCCCCCTCCCGGCACCCCAGTCCAAATACACCTTGGCAATGGGCAGCGCCGGTTCAACGCCTCCAATTCCGAAGACGGAAAGGGTTTTCCCAGGCACCAAGTCTTGAGGGGACACCACCTCAAGATGTACCAGTGTTCGTTCAGCGCCTGTGTCCCGCAGTCCCATGACCGCTGAGCGGCCGATGGTGACGGGATGGTAATTGTCCAGGGACCTCCCACCACCCCCTCCCACACACAAAACAGTGGACGGTTTCTGGGACAGGGATGGGGCCTTCTGGCGCTGGGGACACGCAGCCTTAAAGTGTCCTGGCTGATTGCAATTATGACAACGTCTGGGTTCTGTTCCTGGCCTGGAGAGGGGAGCCGGGGGGTACACCCCGTGCACTCTGGGGGCTGGATATGGGGTTGGGGCAGGATTGGGCTGGCAGGCTTCTTCGGCTCCAGCGCCCTGTTGTTGGCATACTCGTCTGCCAGGGCGGCTGTAGCAGAAGCCCCCTTTGGTTTCCGGTCACGGAGGAACTGCTGGAGGTCCTCTGGGCAGTTCCACAAGAACTTCTCCGTGACGAACAGTTCCTGGACCTCCTGGCGGGTAGTGAGCTCTAGACCCGAGGTCCAGTGCTCCGCAGCTCTCAGCAGGGCCCGCATGTGGTCGGTCCAGGTGTCCTTTGAACCCCGCTGCAGGCTCCTGAACTTCTGCGGTATGACTCCGGAGTGAGGTTGTAGTGCTGGATCAGGGCCCGCATGATGCTGTTGTAGTCCTGCTCCTCCCCGGCAGGTAAGTCCCGCAAAACTTCCAGGGACTTACCCCTCAAATGGGGGGTCAGGTACCTTGCCCACTGATCCAGGGCCAGATGATGTTGGAGGCAGGTCCTCTCAAAGGCCAGCAGAAAGGAATCCAGGTCTCCATCCTTTTCAAGCAGGGGAAAGTCCTCCGCCCGGACCTTGGGAGCCTTTGTCTCCAGTGGGGCTGGAGCGCCCAGCGGGGGCCCGTGCTGAGCCATCTCCAGTCGGTGCCTGCGCTCCGCAGCTTCACGGCGTTCTGTATGCTCACGCTCCGCTGCTCTCTCTGCCGCTTCTTGCTCCCCTCTGCAGCTTTCTCTGCTGCCACCAGGAGTCTGTCATAGGCGGCGTCATTACCAGCCTCAAGCTGTGCCATAGCCGCTTGGAAAAGGGCCTCCGATCTGGACAGGCTGGGACGGGCAGGGGGTGGACAGTCCACTGTGAGACTGAGCACGGGGGTCGGGCTCCTTGGGGAGCCCTGGCTGAGCTCCCCCTCATCGGTATCGAACCCCTCATAGACCACAGCATTGGCCTCCCCCTTTGCCCTACTCCTGGTGCCTTCCGCCATCTTGTTAACCTTTTGGTTACTGACACAGCTGCAACCCTGACCTTGCACACAACTTATTATATTTACACTCTGACCGTCTAGTGCTGGGCTGACCTTAAGACCCCAGCAGTGAAAGTACCGCTGGTAGTCTCTAGTGTCTAGGAGTAGGGGTCCCACGCACACTATTACACTGATCACACGCATGTGTGGGGTGCACACAGTCAAGCATCCCAGAAGCAAAGCATCCCAGAAGATAAGCATCGTGTAAACGGCAGTTATCCATGGCAAGGAATTAACATTCATCTTCTTTCTTCACACTGGTATGCATTCTATTCATTGGAAGCAAACAGCTGAATGATACAATCCCCATATCTGCTATCTGTGTTGTATGCTGCTATATATCCTATTGGTATGCATTCTATTCATTGGAAGCAAACAGCTGAATGATACAATCCCCATCTCTGCTATCTGTGTTGTATGCTGCTATATATCCTATTGGTATGCATTCTAATCATTGGAAGCAAACAGCTGAATGATACAATCCCCATCTCTGCTATCTGTTTTGTATGCTGCTATATATCCTATTGGTATGCATTCTATTCATTGGAAGCAAACAGCTGAATGATACAATCCCCATCTCTGCTATCTGTGTTGTATGCTGCTATATATCCTATTGGTATGCATTCTGTTCATTGGAAGCAAACAGCTGAATGATACAATCCCCATCTCTGCTATCTGTGTTGTATGCTGCTATACATCCTATTGGTATGCATTCTATTCATTGGAAGCAAACAGCTGAATGATACAATCCCCATCTCTGCTATCTGTGTTGTATGCTGCTATACATCCTATTGGTATGCATTCTATTCATTGGAAGCAAACAGCTGAATGATACAATCCCCATCTCTGCTATCTGTGTTGTATGCTGCTATATATCCTATTGGTATGCATTCTATTCATTGGAAGCAAACAGCTGAATGATACAATCCCCATCTCTGCTATCTGTGTTGTATGCTGCTATACATCCTATTGGTATGCATTCTATTCATTGGAAGCAAACAGCTGAATGATACAATCCCCATCTCTGCTATCTGTGTTGTATGCTGCTATACATCCTATTGGTATGCATTCTATTCATTGGAAGCAAACAGCTGAATGATACAATCCCCATCTCTGCTATCTGTGTTGTATGCTGCTATATATCCTATTGGTATGCATTCTATTCATTGGAAGCAAACAGCTGAATGATACAATCCCCATCTCTGCTATCTGTGTTGTATGCTGCTATATATCCTATTGGTATGCATTATATTCATTGGAAGCAAACAGCTGAATGATACAATCCCCATCTCTGCTATCTGTGTTGTATGCTGCTATACATCCTATTGGTATGCACTCCATACTTCTAGTTGCTGCCAACCACTGCTTAACCATCTTGCAACATAGTTTAATGTGCCTGGTAAAGCTTTAGTATAATTCATTTTAGCACTGTTTAATACTTAAGGGTATGCCACACTGAACAATATCGCTAACGGGATCGCTAAAAAACGTCACTATTTAGCGATCCCGTTAGCGATGTTGTTCAGTGCGGCAGCTTCCAGCGACGAGCTTCCTGCTGTGATTTCGCTCGTCGCTGGAATCGCTCCGGACCCTATTTTATCGTCGGCGCTCCCGCTGGGTAAGTATATATCGCTAGTGTGGCACCTTTTCTTAGCGATTTAGCGGTACTTTTGTACCGCTAAAGTCGTTAAGAAGATCGCTAACGGCGATAGCGTCGTTAACTATATCGCTAAATGTGGCCGCACTTAGCGATATAGAAACAATCCCGCTAGCGATCGCATTAGTATGCGTCGTTATCGTGATCGCTAGCGGGATTGTTTAGTGTGGCAGTACCTTTACTGCTTCATATCCTGTGACTTGGGCCTCTCTAGATCTTATCAGGTGGAAGGTGCTAAAGCATATAGATGTTGCCAGGTCTAGGCCCTTGATCATTTAACCACTCCCTGGTGTGCTGGCCCCAGCTGCCAAATTATCCCAAACCAGCTCCCACAATCCCACTCTCCTAACCCTGTAGTGTGGGCTATATATTTAGGACTAGTCTAAGGGGTGCACGCATGTGTGGGGTGCACGCAGTCAAGCATCCCAGAAGCAAAGCATCCCAGAAGATAAGCATCGTGTAAACGGCAGTTATCCATGGCAGTTAATCAGGGCTGGAATCAGGTAGTCCACACTTTGCTTTCTTTTTAATTATGTACTTTACCTCTATCCTCCTGTGTTCCCTTGCCATCCACATTCACCGCCCCATCCCCCTCCATCACGACTCATACACATCAGCCCCTCCATACTTCCCTCTCCCATGTACAGCTCCCATGCTCTCCTCACCTTCCTGAGAAACCTCAGCCCATCTTGCCCAAACACATCTCAGAAAAAACCTACTTACAACTCCAACAACTACCTGCTCTTTATCTTCCTACTCCTACTGATTTCAGGGGACATCTCCCTGAACCCTGGTCCACCATCCCCCAACCTCAATCCCTACCCTACCTCATATCGAAACCATAATAATCTTATTAATATTACTTGCACTCCCTAATCTCCTTCGTTTAATTGTGCCCTCTGGAATCCACGGTCTGCATGCAACAAGCTATTGTTCCTGCACAACTACTTTCTGAACAACTCTCTTCATCTGTTGGCCTTCACTGAAACCTGGATTCAGGATTCTGACACGGTCTCCCCTGCTGCCATTTCCTATGGTGGCTTACAGTTCTCCCATTCCCCGAGACCCGCAAACAGACATGGTGGTGGAGTTGGCATACTCCTGTCCCCACAATGCACTTTCCAGGTCATCCCCCCAATTCCATCACTCTCATTCCCTTCTTTTGAGGTCCACACCATCAGGCTCTTTCGTCCCCTCTCCCTCAGAGTAGCGGTCATATATCGGCCCCCAGGCTCGCCCACCCGGTTCCTTGACCACTTCTCAGCCTGGCTGCCGCACTTCATGTCCTCAGAACTACCAACCCTTATCCTTGGAGACTTCAACATCCCATTAACAGCCCTACTTCCACATCTGCATCTCAGCTTCTATCACTAACCACTTCTCTAGGCCTCTCACAGCTTTCAACCTCTGAGACACACAAGGATAGTAACATCCTTGACCTGGTCTTTGTCCGCCTCTGTTCAATCTCCCACCTAAATAACTCACCGCTTCCACTCTCTGACCACAACATTCTCTCCTTCACGCTCACAAATCCTCGACCACCCCAGCGCACTCCTACCTACCACACATTCAGAAATCTACAAGACATTAACCCTCAGACACTTTCAGACTCCCTACACTCATCGCTGTCCCCAATCGCCTCTTTTTCTTGTCCTAATCTGGCTGTTCATCACTACAATGACACTCTTAGAAGCACCCTTGACCAAGTAGCACCGCTCACCCTCAGAACTTCCAAACACACAGTAAAACAGCCCTGGCTCACATTGCAAACTCAACTTCTTCAGCGATGCTCTAGGAGTGCTGAACGCCTTTGGAGAAAAACCCGCACACCAGAAGACTTCATCCACTTTAAATTCATGTTAAGAACTTATAATGCTGCCCTTCACCTCGCCAAACAGACCTACTTCACCACCCTGATCTCCTCACTAGCCAACAACCCCAAGAAACTTTTTGACACTTTTCACTCCCTCCTCAGGCCAAAAGCACAAGCCCCTATCACAGACATTTGTGCTGACGACCTGGCCTCCCATTTTATAGAAAAAATAGATACTATCCGTCAGGAAATCTGCTCTCAACCACCAAGTGCTGTGACTCCCATCCCACCCTGCATTTCCCCTGGCTCACTTTCCACATTTGATCCCATCACAGAAGAAGAAGTCTCCAGACTCCTCTCTTCCTCTCGTCCGACTACATGCACTACCGACCCCATTCCCTCACATCTCCTCCAGTCTCTCCCTCCAGTTGTCACAACTCACCTGACTAAAATCTTTAATCTCTCACTCTCCTCTGGCATTTTCCCATCCTCCTTCAAACACTCCATCATTACTCCACTACTAAAGAAACCCGCTCTCGACCCTTCCTGCACAAACAACTACAGACTGGTCTCCAATCTCCCCTTCATCTCTAAACTTTTGGAGCGCCTAGTCTACTCCCGCCTTACCCGTTACCTCTCCAATCACTCCCTCCTAGACCCTTCACAGTCCGGTTTCCGCCCCTACATTCGACCGAAACTGCACTCATCAAAGTGACCAATGACCTTCTTACAGCAAAACGTAACGGTGACCACTCTCTGCTCATTCTTCTCGACCTTTCTGCAGCTTTCGACACGGTTGACCACCGTCTCCTACTGTCTAGGCTCCACTCACTAGGTATTAAGGACACTGTTCTCTTCTGGTTCTCCTCCTATCTTTCTGACCGCTCCTTCAGTGTTTCGTTCTCTGGCTCCACATCATCTCCTCTTCCTCTCACTGTCGGTGTACCCCAGGGCTCAGTCCTTGGCCCCCTTCTCTTCTCTCTCTACACAGCCCCAATTGGACAGACCATCAGCAGATTTGGCTTTCAGTACCATCTTTATGCTGATGACACACAACTATACACGTCATCCCCGACCTTACCCCCGCTGTACTACAGAATGCCAGTGACTGTCTGTCCGCAGTCTCCAACATCATGTCCGCTCTCTATCTGAAACTCAACCTCTCCAAAACTGAACTTCTTCTGCTCCCGCCATCTACTAGCCTCACTAAATCTGACATTTCCCTCTCCGTGGGCGGCACCATAATAACACCCCGGCAGCAGGCTCGCTGTCTGGGTGTTATGTTTGACACCAATCTCTCCTTCACCTCCCATATACAATCTCTTGCCCGCTCTTGCCGCCTACACCTAAAGAACATCTCTAGAATCCGCCCTTTTCTCACCATGGAAACAACAAAAACCCTCACTGTAGCATTGATCCACTCCCGCCTTGACTACTGCAACGCTCTATTACTTGGCCTCCCAATTACTCGACTATCCCCTCTCCAGTCCATCCTTAATGCAGCAGCCAGGGTCATCCATTGTCACGTTACTGGCGATACTGGACTGGAGGCCAGTGGCCGGAGCAGCGATGCACAGGTGACCGGACCGTGGAAAGACTTCTGGAGGTGCAGTATATGGCGGTGGAAGTTCACTGTGTCAGCAGATGCCGGGGCCTGCCCGAGCACCGGCCGGCCAAGATCACACTCAAGCACCAAGTCCGTTTAAATGATAGAAGGTTGAGGTAGGAACAGCAGGGTTTCCACAAGAGACAGGAAGATGCCAGCAAAACACACTTCCAGATCAGGAGCTCAGATAATGCTTCACTCAGTTACACTGAGCACCACAATATACTCAGCAACAGGAAGCTGCACTGGCCAGGTATATATAGCAGGTCCAATCAGACTTAATCAGGGCGGGGACAATCAGCAAAGCAGGTGATGATCTCTATCCCAGACAAAGTTCATATGGTTTTCGGGCTGAAGTTATACAAATTCCAAATAGCTCCACAGCAAAGGAACAGACCAGCAAGCCATGGCTCACAGGTTCAAATCCTGACATCCATCTGGCTAATCGGTACTCGGACGCGTCCGCTCTTTGCCAGTCCTTACACTGGCTGCCCATTCATTATAGGATCCAATTCAAAGTACTTGTTCTCACCCACAAAGCTCTCCACAGTGCAGCACCCCCTACATCTCCTCCCTCATTTCTATCTATCGGCCTAACCGACTGCTGCGCTCTGCAAACGACTTTCGACTAACCTCTGCACTAATCCGTACCTCCCACTCCCGACTCCAAGACTTCTCCCGCGCTGTGCCAATCTTGTGGAATGCTCTACCCCAAGAAATTAGGACTATCCACAATTTGCATGGTTTCAGGCGCTCCCTCAAAACACATTTGTTCAGAGCGGCCTATCACGTTCACTAATTAGTCATTCTATGTGTGTGTATGTGTAGCCCATTCACTATCTCCATCCATCCCTCAGTCCCTCAAGATGGCTGGACCATCATTGTAAATGCACTATTGTATATACACACCTGTACTTTGTATCTCCCCCACCTCATTGTAGATTGTAAGCTCTCACGAGCAGGGTCGTCTTATTTTGCTTTAATTATTGTATTGTTAACGTTGTTACTTATGACTTGTGTTTTGAAATTGTTAAACTGTAAAGCGCTGCAGAATATGATGGCGCTATATAAATAAAGATTATTATTATTAAAATAACGTTCTTTATGAAGCTGAGCCACAAGCTGAGCTTCACAGGCAGACCAAAACAGCAGCCATGGGGACCTTCAGGGAGGATGATTCAAAATGGCATCTAGGGTTACCTATGTGTGGAGAGGACTCAGAAGCTGGGAGTTTTCTCCACACCTGGTAGGTGACAGCTATATTAGATTGCATCTGTGTATAACAGCAGCAGCCAGAATTGAGCTCTGATTGCTGCTGTTAACCATTTTGATACTGTTGTCAATCTTTGACAGTGGTATGTTAATGGAGTGGTGCTAATACTAGCGCACATCAGTTCCCATCATCCTCCCCACAACGCAATCTTGGAGTCCTGAGTATCCATGGCAGACACAGGCCTGCTAACAACCCCTACTACTGTCATTTTGGTACTCCTATGAAGCTCAGCAACCGCAATTTTCACTACATAATGCAATATTCTGGTACTACAGTGTATAGTATAAGCAATTGGCCAATCACATGTTCTCTGAGTCATCTAAGGGGACTTAAAAATTAATAAAAATACAAAGTTTAAAAAAATAAAAAAAAATAAAAAATTTTACTTTTTCCTTTTTGCTCCATTAAAAAAGAAAGAAATAAAAAATAAAAAAATAAACATATTTGTTATTGCTTCATCATTAAAAGTTTGATCTCTCAAAACAGAAAAATGAATTAACCCATAGGGTAAAACTTGTAACAGGAAAAAATAGTTCACCGGTAGTGTTGAGCGATACGATAATGTAAATATCGGCTATCGGCCGATATTAGCTCTATCGGCCTTTCGATAATTCGTTTCGATATTTTTGTCTTATCGAATACCGAAATCGGATTTGTCACTGTCACTGTGAGTGTCCGTCGGTCGGGTCTGTCAGGAGTCAGCGGCATTTACCTGGCAGAAGATCTCCGGCGGTCACGGCCTGGACTGCTTCATGGCCGCCATCATCTTTCCCCGGCGGTCACATGCAGTTTCTCGCGATAACTGCAGTGACTGCTGGGTAATCCCGGCCGTAAAGCAGTCAGTCCGATGACGTCACCGCCGGGGAAGCAGGTAATCAGCTGTGCTGCGCCGGGATGACAGGCTCTGCCTGTCATTCTGATGTAGCAGAGCTGGATCGTCGTGGGACACTCGTTACTATGGACTGCGTCGGTCAGGTGGTATACTTTTTTTTTTTTTTTTCATTTTTTTACAGGAGATCGATAGCGTCGCAGGATGAGACTGTAATAAAAGTAATGAAAACTGTGTTTTTTTTTTTTTTATTAAATTAAAAAACTTTTTTATGAACATTCACCCGTCCGGGTACATAAACAATTTAACTATTTACATACAGTGACCCTGTCCGGGTTATTTATAATTCTTTGGCAGGGGTGTTCCAGGTACCACCTGGTACTCTTCTGATGCTTGCCAAACATCCGAGGCACCAAGGACCACCAGGACCTGATGACGTCGTGTGGCCTGTACAGTCAAGTCGTGACCCGCTATCTGGGTCTGTGTGGCCACCTCTTTCATCTCCCTCCGGGTCTGGAACCCTATGTCCCGGACTGAACGAACCCCAGGGGGCCTAACAGGCGCCGGGTACGGGCCAGCTATACTTATCATGTCCATAGCTGGGGCTGCTGAGGAGACCACTGAGGGAGGCTGGGGAGATTTACGGCGTGGGGTGGGCACTTTTGCAGAGGCCTGGATGTGGGAGGCTGAAGGCTCCGAGGGTCTCACAGGTTCCTGACACTCTGGGGAGTAGGGGTCGCACCTGGTAACATTTAGGGCGTACCATCCATTGTAACCCCAGTGTCGGGTGTAAGTCACCAAGTCTCCTGGCAACAGGTCCCTCCCCGGGTGTCCTTCTGGGAGGTGAGCCTCCACGTCCCGCCGGTTCACAAAAACTTCTAAATAAAGTCCAGGCTCCTGGATGAAGCCCCAACCACCTTTCAATTTAAAGCTCCGTACTGCACCCTTACGCCGCGGCTCCCTCACCGTACTTTTATCTTTTCTCATCCGGTCCTTATCTGCCCGGTCCTTCTCCAGCTGACGTTGGCGAAGTTTTTGGGATTCTCGCTGCTCCCTTTGTCGCTCTGCTTCCTTCTCCCAACGTCTCCACTCTTCCTCCTGACGCCGGTTGAAATTCTCCTCCACCAGCAGCTCCATGTCTCCACCACTCCACTGCAGCTTACAGTGTCCGGTTTGCGGCAGCTCTCCTGGCGCCCCCCAGTCCTGGCGGCGCTCACCTGCGGAGGAAGCAGCCGGCTCTGGAACAGATGACAGTCGGGACTCCGGTACAGGCAGGTAGTGCTCTGGTGCCTGTGTTGTGACCACGCACCACAATTGTGGGTTACCAGAGCAATGGGGTACTCAGAGCCGAGCCCATGGAAGTCTATGGGGTTGTCACAGGTAGCGCTGGCTCGGTCTGTGGCCCTGGCGGTCAGGCGTATGTTGGGGGGTATATTTACAGGGGATAGGTATATATACAGTTCGTGACGCCACCTGTAGTTCTCTGATCACTAAGACCAGCGCTGCTGTAGATCTCTGAGGGGATGGTGTGGCAGCTAGATGTCGGGTCCCCTACAGGTGGGACTCTTCCCTCAGGGCTATGATAATGACGATGTTGTGCAGGAATACAATTAAATGAAACAGTCTCACACATCAAAGCTTCTTTCCATACCTTTTACTTCAAGTTGTTCAGGCAGGTCCCGGGAAGCTGATGAGGTAGATGGAGGATGAGTTTTGAAGTAACGGCAGAGCAGTTTAGGGGCCTCCTTTACTTTCCAATATGATGAGTCCAACTGTGTAGCCCTGGTATTTAAGGTACACAATACCAGGAGGATGAGTGGAGAGGTAACGGTTAAGGGCTCTACATGACATCACATATACTTCGGACACACCCAGCAGGGGTGTAGAGGGGTGTGGTTTTTAGCACAAGAGAGTCTAGTAGTGTCTCCTGAGGTGAAGGGAGGGAGAAGGAGTGCCTGTCTGGAGCACCAAGATTCCTGTCGATTCAGAGAGACAGTACAGTAGTGGAGGCTAGTACAGGTGAGCCAGTTCACCTTAGCCTAGTCAGTGCTGAGATTGAGAGTTTGAGCAAGTCGAAAGGCACAGTGGAAGGAAATCAGAAGTGCTTTAGGATTGAAGTATCCTGCACATTGTCACCGGTCACTGGAGACCGAAGCATCACTATAGCTTCACGCATAGTGGTAGAAAAACCAGAGGCTTACTGGACCTTAGGTAACAGAAAGCAGCCCTTGAAGTGTCAGTACGTAACAGGGGTCAGGTGGAATAGGAACTTTGAGCTAGGCCAAGCATAGAAGAACCTAGTTTCATCACTGGAAGGCTCCACCACAAAACTGACCGGGCAGTACAGCTTTGAAATAGCTGAAGTTTCAGGAGTGAACTACGCTTTACGCTGGTTGGACTCATCATCATTGGAAAGTAAAGGAGGCCCCTGCCTTGCTCAGCCGTTGCCTCAAAACTCATCCTCCATCAACCCCATCAGCCTCCCTGGGACCTGCCTTACCATCTTACAAGTAAAAGGTATGGAAAGACGCTGACGGTGTGAGACTGAGTTATTTAATTGCATGCCTGCACAACCCCACCATAACCATCGACCTGAGGGAAGAGTCCCACCTGTAGGGGACCCGACATCTAGCTGCCTCACCATCCCCTCAGAGATCTACAGCAGCGCTGGTACAAATTACCAGAGACTACAGGTGGCGTCACGAACTGTAAATATATCTATCCCCTGTAAATATTCCCCCAACATACGCCTGACCGCCAGGGCCACAGACCGAGCCACCGCTACCTGTGACATCCCCATAGACTTCCATGGGCTCGGCTCTGAGTACCCCATTGCCCTGGTAATCCACAATTGTGGTGGCGGGTCGACACACAACCTGCATAGAGCTAAGTTCACTCTGATTTCTCCAGCTTCTCCAAAGCTGTACTGCCCGGTCAGTTTTGTGGTCGGAGCCTTCTGGTGATGGAACTAGGTTCTTGTTTTTGCTGAAGTCCCTATTCCACCGGACCCCTGTTACGTACTGACACTCCAAGGACTGCTTGCTGCGACCTAAGGTCCAGTAAGACTCTGGTTTTTCTATCACTATGCCTAAAGCTATAGTGACACTTCGGTCGCCAGTGACCAGTGAGCAATGTGCAGGATAATCCAATCCTTAAGGCAACTCTTAGAATCCTTTTCCTCTGCGCCCTTCGACCTGCTCACTCTCTCAATATCAGCACTGACTAGGCTAGGATAATATTTGGTTATCCGTACTAGCCTCCACTACTGTACTGTCTCTTTGTATCGACAGGAATCTTGGTTCCCCAACAGGCACTAGTCCTGATCCCTTCACTCTCTCAGGAGAACTTCAGACTCTCTTGTGCTAAAAAGGCCACTCCCCTCTACACCCCTGCTGGGTGTGTCTGAAGTGGGTATGCCTCATGTAGAACCCTTAACCGTTACCTCTCCACTCATCCCCTGGTATTGTGTGCCTTACATACCAGGGCTACACACCTGCGCGGCCTCCTCCATGAGGACAGGTGTCGCTTCTTCTGTCTCAGCGACGGGGGCAGACAGCGGGATCTGGGGTGCTGCCGGTGCAGCGTTTTTTGCACGAACGGGTGCTTCCACTGCGACAACGTCAACCGGATCACATTGCAAGGG
>JARQOD010000003.1:99512189-99579442 GCA_033576555.1 Oophaga sylvatica
TTTGGGGCCATATTTACTACGGGGTTTTTTGGAAGGTATCTGCTGTGAGCTTTCAGCCCCTTCTGGTATTTAAATTTTCCATGTCCCCGGGGAATTGTGTATTTTTACTATGATGTAAAGGCTCATTACCGTTTTACATCTGTACAGGGGATCTTTTGATGTCTTTTTTTCCCAGGCTGCGGAAATTTCAGTGATTTCAGCTATTATAGCATTAGATAGCACGGCAGTAAGGGAAAAGAGGGATGGTGTTTTGCATGGTCCCATTTCACAGTGCAGTTTCTTCATATATGAGACCACCCGGGCCAATCAGTACAATGGTGTAAGCATATGCTTTTTCCCGGGCTTCTATGTGCTACAGTACCATTGCCTGGTCGTCTACCATCCAATGCTGTACTGGGGGACCATGTCGGACTGGGATACCAAGGGACCACCAATAACCCCCAAAAACAGGGGCCCCCCTTTTTTAGCTACAAATTGACATTAAACCCAAAGAAAAAATTTTTATAACAAAGAACTGGGTAATTGGTAAATAAGATTCAAGAAAATAGTGGGGAAAATACTGCTCAAAAAAGATTGTTTGTGGGGCCCCCTCCTGCACTGGGGACCACCCGAGGGTTTCCAAAACCAGTCCAAGCCGTGCAGGCTCCTCACAAAAAAAAAATTCAACTTCCTTAGGTGCAGTCTTGTTTTCTGGTAGATTCAGGTGATTTGTCTCCCGACGTCTCCTTTTTATTTTGTGGTATAGGAGATGTTTAATTACAATTGTCAGCCATATTAGCTATTAGAGGGTTCTTCTGGATGACTAGTTGACAGATAACTATCCCCATGTGTTTTCTAGCATTAGATCTCAGTAGATGAACTTTAATAATTTTGATCTCATGTCTTAATAAAATGAGTCCCATTGCCCCCAGTGTATAAATCCAGCCCTTACCATGCCGTCTGTCTTTACACACATTTGTGAAAGTATGGCAATTCTAAAGAGCTCCTTGTTACCAGAGCGGTCCTGTAATTGGAGCCACTAGTGTAACAAGTCCATTCATGACATTTCTTCCACCCATTAATATTCCATCATCCCCTGTGAATGGTATTACTGAAAAGTGGAAGGAAATGCAGCAACTCACCAAGAAATGGAGACCACATATACTTCGGGTGCTTTCACATTGTACTTATCTTCACATTCGTGTGTCCCGACGGGCTTGTGTCCGAACCCCATACAAAATGGGATTTGGATGTAGTCGACTGCATCTGGTGTCCGCCTCAAGTAGTCGTATAGGCCCGAACATTCTAGTCCAGTGATGGCGATTCTTTTAGAGACCGAGTGCCCAAACTGCAATCCAAAACCCACTTATTTTTCGCAAAGTGTCCTGAATACTGAGGTTTTAGATTAGAAAGACAACTCATACATTAGTGCGCTATAGAGTCAATATCAAAGAGCTTGTAAGCGCTGCACTCCAAGTCTAAGATACCAGCCACCAATTGTAGTGAAGGTCTGTTCTTGAGAATGGAGAGGATTTTTAATCAAAAGTAAAATTGCAAAGTTGTTTGTTTTACAACCTCTTTGTAATTGTAACCCTTTATCATGATAAGAACAAACCTTTTAAGGCAGGGATATCAAAGTCAAATACACAGAAAAAGCTTGCAGAAAGTTGCAGGCCAACCTTGATATTTGTAAAAAAAATGTTACAATTGAGGAAGTTTTTCATTATCAAATAAAATTATAAACTTTTGGAATTATAGTGGAATAATATAATATGTTATGTAACAGCAGTAAAAAGCATATCACACAATGGCCTAATTTAAATATGTAATAACAAAGGATAAAAAAACTTGAATAAAACAGATAATAACGTATGATGCTAACAAAAGTGCTCCCAACACAGTATGATACACTCACAGCGAACTCCTCCACACGCACACTATAATGACCCTACTGTACGACCTCCATCAGTGCCCCCAACAAATAATGGTGACCCCATCACAGTATGATTCTCCAACTGTATTCACTACACAGCCCTCCATACAGTATAACGGGCAAATAAAGTCCTCAATACAGTACAATGGCTCCACATAGATCTCCATAAAGTATAATGGCTCTACATAGTCCTCCATACAGTGTAATGGCCCCCACATAATCCTGCATAAAGTGTAATGGGCCCACATATTGCTCCATGCAGTATAATGGTCCCACACGATGCTCCATACTATAAAATGGACCCACATAGTGCTCCGTACTGTATAGTGGCCTCACGTAGTGCTCAATACTGTATAATGGCCCCACACGGTACTCCATACTGTATAATGGCCCCACACGATGCTCCATACTGTATAATGGCCCCACACAATGCTCCATACTGTATAATGGCCTCACGTGATGCTCCATACTGTATAAGGACCCACATGATGCTTCTTACTGTATAATGGCCTCACATAGTGTTTCATACTGTATAATGTGTTCACATAGTGCTCTTATAGTATAATGCCTCACATAAAAAAAATACCATATATACTCGTGTATAAGCCGAAACACAATTTTGACATGAAAAATGGGAAAACTTATTAAATCGAGTGTAAGCCACGTATGCATTGTCCCCTAATCCCTATTTTGGTATGCATGGTTCCTCATCCTCCATCCTTGTTTGCATGGCTCCTTATCCCATCCTTGTATGCATGGCTCCATTATCCCCATCTTTGTCTGCATGGCTCCTTATTCCCATCTTTGTCTGCATGGCTCCTCATCCCTATCCTTGTATACATGGCTCCTCATCCCTATCCTGGTATGCTGGTTCCTCATCCCTATCCTTGTATGCATGTCTCCTTATCCCATTCTTGTATGCATGGCTCCTTATCCCCATCGTAGTCTGCATGGCCCCTCATCCCATCCTGGTACACATGACCCCTCATCCCTATCCTTGTATGCATGGCTCCTTATCCTATCTTGTATGCATGGTTCCTGATCCCTTTCCTGGTATGCATGACTCCTCATCCTATCCTTGTATGCATGGTTCCTTATCCCTATCCTGGTATGCATGGCTCCTATCCCCATCCTGGTATGCATGGTTCCTCATCTCTATCCTTGTATGTATGGCCCCCATGAGAAAAGCATTAAAAAAAATCCTACTTACCTTCCCTGCGCACCCTCGCAGCATCCTGACCCTGTGCCAGCTGCTCCTGCGGCTGAGCGATCATGTGTCCCCGCTCATTATGGTAATGAATATTCACCTCTCTACATGCCTATGGGAGTGGAGAGAGATGAATATTAATTACCATAATGAGCGGGCACCTGTGATAGCCCGGCAGCTGCTGGAAGCCGGCGGCTGTGGCTGAAACTGTGCGCGCTATAAAGACATGAATACTGCCAGTGCACTGAATATTCATTTCTCTTTAGCAGCCACACAGGAGTTAGACGCAGCCACGGCTCCAGCCTCCTGTGACCCGCTGCTCTGCTGCTACCCCCTCCCCCACTGTCTTCTAGTCCTGAGTGCCAAGGTTAGGTTCACCTCCTCTGTTGTAGTCTATGGCACTGTTGGTGCATATGTCCGAATCCAGTTTGTGCGGGGTTGGGATGCAAGCCCTGATGGGACCTACAAACGTGAAGATAAGCCCATGTGAAAGCACCTGTATGTATGTAGTACAGTTCATATAGCGTCTTGTGCTTGGGTGCGATGAAAATACATGAGACACAGGTTTGATATAGAAGGTCTTGTATTACTTCATACAAGCGGGCAAAAATAGTCACACAGTTTGCAGATACAGAAGCAGGAGACACAGCAGGCCAGAGTAACTTAAGCTCAGCAATCACTCTCCACAACAGGTTCAGGATCTTCTTCTCTGTTACCGTAAGTCCATGCAAACGTGGATCTTTCAAAGAGCAGGGTTCCAGAGTCCACAAATGTTCAGAGTTCCTCAGTAGGAATAGCTGGAGTACATAGTCCAAGGCTTCCAGGAGTCAGGTCACAGGTTCACTGCAGGCTAGATTCTGAAGCACTGATTGCTCAGCTGTGGCTGCTTAAGAAGCAAGAGGGAGAGAATCAGGGCGGGAACATGAAAGCTGAAAACTCCATATTGGACTGAGGGCAAGATAGCTGCAGCAAGACAGAAAGCAAAATGGCTGACGGAAACTGAGTTTCAAGAACATGTACAAAGAATCTTACATTACTCCCCCCTTAGGGACAACCTCCGATGGCCTCAGACCAGGCTTGTCTGGGTACCTCTGATGAAACTGGCGGAGCAAACGAGGAGCATTAACTTATTGACTGGTTCCCATGAGTTGTCCTCCACTGGGTAGCCCTGCCATTTAATCAAATATTGTAACTGATTTCTGTATAACTGGAATCTAGAATTCTTTCCACCACAAATTCTTCCTGACCATCGACTAGCACTGGGTCAGGGCAAGAGAAGAACGTCCAGGAAACGTATTGGGTGTTGCAGCCTTTAGTAGGGATACATGAAAGACAGGGTGGATTCTCATAGTTCTAGGCAGTTGAAGACGACAAGCAACGGCACTTATATTTTTACTGATTTTATAGGGTCCAATGTACTTATGTCCCAACTAGACGATGGAATCCTTAACTTAAGATTTCTGGTTGACAGCCAGACCAGGTCTCCTACCTTGAAAGCTGGTGCAGGTTTACGAAATTTATCTGCTGCTTTCTTGTACCTTTCTGAGCCAATTCCAGATTCTCCTTTAGAAGATCCATATCTTCTGTAAAGACGTGATTCTTTCAGCCACTGCTGGTAAAGGCGTTTCTATGGGAAATCGTGGAAGAATGTTAGGATGATAACCTAGATTGGAGTAAAAAGGAGACTGCTTAGTGGAGGCGCTCTGAGAGTTGTTATAAGAGAACTCAGCCAATGGAAGTAGATCCACCCAATCATCCTGTAGGTGGCAGATAAAGCAGGAGATACTGCTCCAGAGTTTGATTGGTTTCGTTCGGTCTGTCCATTAGTCTGGGGATGAAAAGCAGAAGAAAGGTTTACTTTAATGTCCAATGCTGCACAGAAATTTTGCCAAAACCTTGAAGTGAATTGCACCCCTCGATCCGAAATAACCTCATCCGGTACTCATGTAAGCGAAACACATCTTTAATCATCAAATCTGATGTCTGTTTTGCAGTGGGTAAGCCGACACAAGGAATAAAATGAGCTGCCTTTGTTAAACGATCAACCACCACTAAGAATGGTGTTTTTCCCTTGAGAGGTTGGTAACTCCACAATGAAGTCCATAGAAATGGATCCCCACGGCGGGACGGGTGGGAAGAGGTTGTAACAGACCAGTTGGTGAGGAGCGAGGTGTTTTGCATCTTGCACAGACTTCACATGAAGTGACATAGTTTAAACATCCTTCTGCAAGTGGGCCCCCCAAAAAAAACGAGAAAGAAATTCCTTGTGTCTTTAGAATTCCTCTATGCCCAGCTATCTTGGAATCGTGAATGAGTTGCAAAACTCTCAATCTGACTGTTTCAGGAATATACAGATTGTCCCAAATCCACCACCATTCTTAAAGACAAGACTTACGTCCCTGGGGTTGGCCAACAAGGAATCCGCATGGTTCTTCCTTGATGTCCTTAATAGGCTTGATTATAATCACCCCAGGAATCTAGAGTCAGGAAGAAAGTCTTAGGAGGGCAAGTGGACGGGTCTCTTGAATGAACCTAGGAGTGCATCACCTTTCCATTGCGCGACCTGGTCTAAAAAATGACAAAAAAAATTGGTTTAAGAAAAGATTCCACAGCCTGGCGAGGATCGGCACTTACCGACCGAAAATTCAAGGTTACGATGGTCTGTCAGGACGACTATTTGCGTGCGCTCCCTGAAGAAGGTGTCCCATTCTTTGAAGGCGGAATAAGGCCAACAACTCTCTATTCCCACTCGTAGTTCCTCTCACCGAAGAAACTGTGGGAAAAGAAGGCACGGGATGCAAGACATTCCTTCTCACCTGTTCTCTGGAGATATAGCCCAACGGCACAACTGAAGCACCCCCTTTTATGAAGGCAAGTTCGGGTTGGGATGTACCAAATAATGCGGTGGTAAATTTATCTTTTAGACGAAAATGCTTCCTGGGGCTTGGGGAGTCCAGGAGAACCTAGACTCTTTCCGGTAAGTTGGGTGATAGGTGACACTACCTCAAGAAATTCCTAAGAAACGTCTATAGAAATTGGCAAACCCGATGAAGCGCTGCACCTCCTTCACATTCTAGGACTTGGCCAATCCTTGATGGCTTGGGCTTACTTCCATCCAAACTTGTCACGCGGTCTTATGATATGTGTACGATGTCAGTAAACTATTCTTAAAAGAACAACACTCTATACAACATATAGATTTGCAACATCAGCATGTAATATAGAATAGATTTACCTGACACGATATCCGTTGAACTCCAGGGTTAATCTTGAGGACTTGATACACTGTCACAGGAAAGAGGAGACCGGGGTCTAACCTGACCCTAAACTGGGGTCCTAACTAATCCCTCACTTGGAGGTACTGATAATGGTCAAGGTCCAAGTCTCCAGCCTAACCCTGTCTCCTATCATCCCTGAACCCTGTAATCAGTTCCTAAAAGATTCTGATTACCACCAAAGGATATGGGCTGATCTCTGCTAAAATACACAGATTAGACATATAAGACAGACTGGAGAAAACACAGACTTGCATACACACTCAAACACAGAAGGAACATAAATGATCTGGGATATTAAACTCTAAGCAAGGTGACGCTTAAAACAACTAAGGAGCTCTTTAACTTAAGTCTATACAGATACAATCCTATCTGTGGTCTGCATGAAAGAATTTCACTGGCAACTCCAACACAGACAACCAGAGATTTAAAGAAACCAATCAACAAATAATTAATGCAGCCGAAGAAACTGCACCATCCCAGAACTGAGCACAGACAGAATTAACTCCCTAACTCAAACACAAAGAAACAGCAACCAGCGTGAGAAGTCAGAATGTGCAACCCGCGACGATCTTCGTGGCGATGCACACATACAGTACCCCCCCTTCTACGAGGGGCCTCCGGACCCTCAGGGCCAGGTTTGCCCGGGTGAGTTCTGTGGAAGGTCCGCACCAAACGATCTCGTTAATGTCAGACGCAGGAACCCACGTCCCTCTTCCTCTGGACCATACCCCTTCCAATGCACCAAGTACTGAAGGGACCGGCGATTCAGACGTGAGTCAATGATCTTTGACACTGAAACTCCAAGTTACCATTGACCACCATGGAGGAGGAGTAGAGGTGATGGTATGATGGTGCCACGTACCTCTAAGTAATGACTTTGTGAACACATTATTAATTTTAAAACAAGGAGGGAGGTCCAGACGAAATGCCACAGGATTAATTATGGAACTGATCCTGTACGGCCCGATGAATCTGGGCCCAGCTTCCAGGAGGGAACTTTAAGTTTTTATATTCCTGGAGACAACCATACCAGATCGTTCACATTAAGATCTGGACCAGAAACTCTCCTCCTATCAGCCATAGTTTATAACGGTTCCCCATAGCACCTCAGATTATTCATACACCTCTCCACACTGAAGCAAGTGACGACGAGAAACGCTCCTCCTCAGGAACCCCAGAAGGGCCCCCCCATTGAATGTACAAAACTGGGGATGAAAACCATATGCCCCAAAAAACGGGGACTTACCAGGACTCGCTCCGCCTGTTGTTAAAGCGAAACTCTGCCAGAGGCAAGAAAGAAGACCAGTCCTCCTGGTTCTCTGAGACAAAACACCGAAGATAATCTCTAGGCTTTGATTCAGACGCCTCTGTCTGACCATTGGTCTGCGGATAAAACCGAGGAAAATGACAATTGCATCCCCCGACGTAAACAAAATGCCTTCCAAAACTTGGACACAAACTGAGACCCCCTATCTGACACCACATCAGAAGGCAACCCATGAGTCTCACAATCTCCCCAATGAACACCTGCGCCAGAGTTTTAGCATTAGGGAGGGCAGAAGAGCAATGAAATGTGCCACTTACTGAACCTGTCAACAACCACCAGTATGAAGTCTTCCTGACGACTGAGAAGGTCCGTGATGAAGTCCATAGACAAATGAGTCCATGGACGCTCCGGAAGTTTCAAGGGTAAGAGGGTCCCAGACGGACGGGTATGAGGGGTCTTAGAGCGAGCACAAACCCCACAGGACGCGACAAAAGTTAAAACATCTTTATTAACGTTAGGCCCACCAAACCGGCGAGAAGGAGATCAAAAGTAGCCTTACTCCCTGGATGTCCTGCTAAAGCAGAATTATGATGTGCCTCAATAACCTTTTGTCTCAACTGATTTGGACAAACAGTCTCCCTGGAGGTCCTGCAGGGGCGTCCCCCTGAGCTCTAACACCTCCTCCTCAAGCTCAGAAATACAGCCGACACACCACCCCCTCCTGAAGGATAAGAATCGGGTCATCCATTTTCCCGCCCCTGGGAAACTGCGAGACAAGGCATCCGCCTTAACATTCTTAGATCCAGGGCGAAAAGTGACAACAAAAATTAAACCTGGTAAAAAACAACGACCTCGAGCTTGTCGGAATTCAGACGCTTAGAGATTCAAATACAGCAGGTTCTTGTGGATCAGTAATGACGGTGACTGGGTGGACTGCCCCCTCCAAAAAGTGACGCCATTCTTCAAAAAGCCAACTTAATGCCAAAAGTTCCCCTATTGCCGATATCATAATTCCTTTCGGCGGACGACAATTTTTTAGAAAAGAAAGCGCACGGATGCCATTTACCAGGGGACGGACCCTGGGACAATATTGCACCCCACCCCTACGCAGACGCGTCCACCCTCCACAACGAACGGCTGTGATGCATCTGGTTGGATGAACGGTGCCGAAGCAAAACATTTTTTCAAAGAGGAAAAAGCTTGGCAAGCTTTGTCCGACCATTAGAAAAATCCGTCCTTTTCTGTCATGTCATGAGAGTTTTGACAACAGATGAGAAATTACAAATAAATTTCCGGTAGTAGTTAGCAAACCCAGAAAACCTGCGAGCCTTAAGATCCTCTGCTGATCCCATTCAAGCACTGCCCTCACCTTTTCAGGGTCCATACGGAAACCGGAGGCTGACACCAAGAAACCCAAAAACTGAAGTTCCTGTACGGCGAATACACACTTTTCCATTTTGGCGTATAGTTTTATTGTCCGCAAGATCTGCAACACCTGTCTCACATGCTCCTGGTGAACACAAGATCTGGTGAGTAAATTAAAATGTCATCCAAATATACGACCACAAACAGCCCCACCAGATGACGAAAAATGTCATTAACAAATGTTGGAATACTGCTGTGCAGTAGTCAGACCAAAAGGCATGACAAGGTTCTCATAATGTCCCTCCGGCGTGTTAAACGCCGTTTTCCACTCATCCCCTCTTTTATCCTAATCAGATTATACGCCCCCCTGAATCCAATTTAGAGAACCATTTGGCGCCAACAATTTGATTGAAGAGATCAGGAATCAAGGGAGTGGATACGGATCTCGAACAGTAATCCGATTAAGTTCGCGAAATCCAAGCAAGGGCGTAGGCCTCCATCTTTTTCTCACAAAGAAGAACCCCGCGGCCACTGGGGAAGATGAAGGTCTAATATGCCCTTTGGCCAGACTTCCGAAATATAATCTTTCATAGCCGCCTCTCAGGACCAGAAAAGGTTATATAACCTAAGCTTTAGGTAACTTAGCATCAGGAAGAAATTAATAGAGCAGTCATACAACGCGATGAGGAGCAACCCTGACACCCCTCCTCAGAGAACACATCCCCAAAGTCCTCAAAAAAGGAGCAAAGTACTAGCACACCGCACTGATGACTGTGTTCATGCAGTTACCTCGCAAAACTCCCCCATTGGCTTATATCTCTGGACTGCCAATTAATCACAGGGTTATGTTTAACCAACCAAGGAGTCCCAACACAATAGGAGTAGGTAGACCCCCAACACATAACAAGATAATAGTTCCCTATGTATTGCCCCTACCCGAAGGTCAAATGTTATGAACCTCATGAACAAAGCTACCTTGCCGAGGCCTGGCGTCAATGGAGAATATGGGATCGGTTTGACCAATACACTCAGATGCATACCTTGAGCCTGAGCAAACTGAGCGTCAACCAGATTAGCCCCGGACCCACTATCAAGAAGAACAGAAAATCTCTCCACTCTCGTACCAACCACCACCTCCACTGTACAAGGAACTGAGAAAACTAGCGGACGAAATACATACTCTCCAGGTCGTCCACCACACAACCTGGGATTAACAGTTTTCCGGCGACTTTTTGCTCAACAAGGCACGGGATGGACATCCCCCAACAAATGTCCCTCTTTCCCGCAGAGAAACACCTTCTAGTCCTGCGGCGTACCGCCAATCCCCTCCTACGAAATGATGTCCCCTCCCAAACTGCATAGGCTCTCCGAACAGACAAGGGGAACCTCAACATAAGGGACTTTAGTAGTAGGTGGAGTAAACAACAGGGCGGAGTTACCTCGCACCTCCCCGGAGCCGTCTTCATACGGATAGCTAGGGCCATAGCAGCCTTTTCCAGTGATGGAGGAGAATCAAACGAGCCAAAACGTCCTTTAATTTGTCAGAAAGCCCATGAAAAACTGCTCCTAAGAGCTGGGTCATTCCCACTGAGTATCTGTGGCCCATCTACGAACTCAGAAGCAAATCCTCCGCGACGATCTCCCTGCTGTATCTTACGTAATTTTGTCTCAGCAAGAGAGACCCGATCTGGGTCATCATATACCAAACCCAGGCATAAAAAATCGATCTACTGACTGTAGAGCCGGGGATCCCGGAGGAAGGAGAAGGCCCAGGATTGAGGGTCCCCTTGTAGGAGCGAGATAACAATTCCCACTCTCTGCTCTTCACTCCCTGATGATCGAGGCCGAAGCCGAAAATACAATTTACAGCTTCCCTGAAGGTAAAAAATTTGTCTCGCCCACCAGTGAACCTGTCCGGGAGAGCTACTTTAGGTTCAAATCTGGTTTGCTCCGAGGGAGACAAAACTTTGGGACTTAATGTCCGTCAGCTCATGGATAATCCCTGCAACTGCAGAGCCAGCTGGGCTACTGGATCCATGGCAACTGGGAATAATTTTATTGCCAGTGAAAATGTCACGCGGTCTTATGATATGTGTACGATGTCAGTAAACTATTCTTAAAAGAACAACACTCTATACAACATATAGATAGCAACATCAGCATGTAAATATAGAATAGTTTACTGACACGATATCCGTTTGAACTCAGGGTTAATCTTGAGGACTTGATACACTGTCACAGGAAAGAGGAGACCGGGGGTCAACCTGACCCTAAACTGGGGTCCTAACTAATCCCTCACCTTGGAGGTACTGATAATGGTTCAGAGGTCCAAGTCTCCAGCCTAACCCTGTCCCTATCAGTCCCTGAACCCTGTAAATCAGTCCTAAGAAGGATTCTGATTACCACCAAAGGGATATGGGCTGATCTCTGCTAAATACACAGAAAAGACATATAAGACAGACTGGAGAAAACACAGACTTGCATACACACTCAAACACAGAAGGAACATAAATGATCTGGGATATTAAACTCTAAGCAAGGGGAGCTTAAAACAACTAAGGAGCTCTTAACTTAAGTCTATACAGATACAATCCTATCTGTGGTCTGCATGAAGAATTTCACTGGCAACTCCCAACACAGACAACCAGAGATTTAAGGAAACCATCAACAAATAATTAATTCAGCCGAAGAAACTGCACCCAGTCCCAGAACTGAGCACAGACAGAATTAACTCCCTAACTGCCAAACACAAAGAAACAGCAACTCAGCGTGAGAAGTCAGAATGTGCAAACGCGACGATCTTCGTGGCGAGCACACATGACAATACTAATTCCTTGTGTAACAGTACATACCCCAGAAATTGAATTTCGGTCCTATGGAATCACACTTTTCAAGTTTGATGTAAAGATGGTTTTGTCTTAGACGTTCAAGACCATTCTCACATGTCCATGATGTTCCTCTGTGAGTTTAGAAAAAATTAGAATATCACCAAATAAAATCACCACGAATGTATCTAGGAGACCCTGAAGATGTCATTCACCAAGTGTTGGAAAGTGGCTGGGGCGGTACTCAGCCCAAAAAAGGCATAACTAGATATTCAAAGTGTCCATAGCGTGACCTGAAGCATCTTTCCATTCATCCCCAGGTCTATACGGACCAAGTTATAGGCCCCACGGAGATCCAATTAGAGAAAATTTTGCAAGCCGCACTCTCTCCCAATAACTCAGGGATTAAAGGCAATGGATAACGTTTCTAAATAGTAACCTTATGAGTTCCCTATAGTCTACGCAGGGTCTCAGAGATCCATCTTTCTTCTTCACAAAGAAGATGGTGCACCTGCAGGAGATGAAGAGGGGGATGAAGCCCTTGGCTAGATTTTCGTCTATGTAATCCTTTAAAGCCTTTAGCTCAGGCCCCGCCAGGGGTAGATCTACCAAAAGGTATCTCTGCTCCAGGCAATAATTCAATTGGACAATCATATGACGGTGAGGGGGAAGCTGGTCAGCATTCTTCTTGTCACGTAAATCCACATAGTCCTGGTATACAGCTGTAGTTCAGGGACTGACATGTTCCTTTAGGAACAGAGCAAGCTGAAACTTCTGGACTCATCTGTTTCTCTAGAAAGTGTAATTCCTTGCGTCTCCCATTAATGTAGGGTTCTGAGCCTGCAGCCATGTAAGCCCTAGAATAAGGAAAGTGGGGAGAAGAGTAAGCATAAAGGACAGTTTCTCTTGATGATCTTTACCCATAAGGACCCTCAAAGGCTCCGTTCCTGATCCACTGTCCAGAGGTCAGCAGGGAGCCATCCACAGTTTCCATCTGTACTGGAGTAGCCTTCTCACTGAACGTATCCCCTGTTTCAGAGCAAAGGAGACATCCATAAAATTCCCACTTGCCCCTGAGTCGATCATAGCAGAGCTAGACACCCAGACTGAGTTAACCCAGAGTTGATGGAAAGAAGCAATGAGAATTGTTTTTCCTACAACTCAGCTGGGACACCGCGAGGAAACTGAAAAATTGCAGCGTTTACACAGTCATCGTCCTCAGAAGAAACGGAGTTTAAGTCCAGAAATCAAGATCTGTTGCTGCAGATCTCTCTGACTGAGGCTCGGACCTGACAGATCTCCTCTCGCACACTCACAGTGAATGAGTGCTGCAGTAGTCTTTACGAGAACGGCTGGGGCAGTTTATATGAAGTGCCCTGACTTACCACAATAGAAACATAGATTTTCCTTAAAAACGATGTTCCTTGCGTGCATCACTAACCCGTCTTTGTAAGAGTCTACCTGCATGGGTTCAGGTTCAGGTTCCCGTGTGATCCTACTCAAAGGTTCCTTAGCTGGGAGGAAGGTAGGAAAAGGTTAGTGCGATTGCTTTCGAACCATCTCCTTGCCTGCGTTCGTCAGGCAGCATCATACGGATGCAGTAGTTAATAAAGTCACCTAACGCAGTGGGGGGTCGGCACGAGCAAGTTCATCCTTAATTAGTGGAGACAACCCCTTTCGAAAAATAGATTTTTTGGCGGAACTGTCCCCCGGTGGTATCAAGGGCCATCTCCTGAAATCCAAGGCATATTCGGCTACCGAGTGCTTACCTTGGCGCAAAGTTAACATGGCTGCTTCAGCTGTTAGCACCTCGATTGGGGTAATCAAACACCTGCCCATGGCTGAAATGAAAGCATCAAGATGATCCAAACATTCATCTCAGTCTCAATCAGAGGGTTTGCCCACATCAAAGCCTTGTTGGTAAGTAACATAATTATAGTAAGCACTTTAGATCGTTCAGTGGGAAATTGTGAAGCATGTGCAAAAAAAACAGATTGCATTGGTTTAATAAATCCCCTGAATTTTTCACGTTCACCGCCAAACGAAAAGGGGCAACTTGGGAAATCCCAGAACTTGGGGCACGGCAGAGCCTGGACTCGCTCCTCTAGAACCTCAATCCTGGCTCGCAAAACCTGGGCAATCTGTCCAACACTGCAAATTGTGATTAGTGAGGTCCTGTATGTTTGTAAAACGGGTTTTTATAGTCTGTAAATCTGCAAGGATATTATCAGTCACTCCGCAAAGTTCCTTTATGCGGGCCTCATTTTCCAGATCTTTTAAAGACAGGAGTACTGGAAGGAGAGGAGAAAAGAAAAAAAAAACAATAGTGTTTACCTTGGTAACACTGCAGAGAGAAAAAAAAATTAAGGGAACTGCTCACCTGGAATGTTGTGGAGAAGTCACAACCCTATCATCACAGAAAGTTCAACCGGACATCTGATATCCACAGTTACAGCAGACACAAAAGAGGGAAGAGAAAAAAAAAAACAATAGTGTTTACCTGTGGTAACACTGCAGAGAGAAAAAAAAATTAAGGGAATTGCTCACCTGGAATGGTTGTGAGAAGTCACAACCACTGTCATCACAGAAAGTACAACTGGACGTCTGATATCCACAGTTACAGCAGACACAGCCTTCCCAGACCCAGCAGACACTAACGTTTTGGCTTCAGAATCTTGTAATGTATGTAGTACAGTTCATATAGCATCTTGTGCTTGGGTGCGATGAAAATACATGAGACACAGGTTTGATATAGAAGGTCTTGTATTACTTCATACAAAGCGGCAAAAATAGTCACACAGTTTGCAGATACAGAAGCAGGAGACACAGAAAGGCCAGAGTAACTTAAGCTCAGCAATCACTCTCCACAACAGGTTCAGGATCTTCTTCTCTGTTACCGTAAGTCCATGCAAACGTGGATCTTTCAAAGAGCGGGGTTCCAGAGTCCACAAATGTTCAGAGTTCCTCAGTAGGAATAGCTGGAGTACATAGTCCAAGGCTTCCAGGAGTCAGGTCACAGGTTCACTGCAGGCTAGATTCTGAAGCACTGATTGCTCAGCTGTGGCTGCTTAAGAAGCAAGAGGGAGAGAATCAGGGCGGGAACATGAAAGCTGAAAACTCCATATTGACTGAGGGCAAGATAGCTGCAGCAAGACAGAAAGCAAAATGGCTGATGGAAACTGAGTTTCAAGAACATGTACAAAGAATCTTACAGCACCCTTATAAAGCAAGGTCACGAGCGCTGAAGAGCAACAGGCATAAAACTTCCAAACCTCTTCTGTATATCACCAAACACAAGCATCGGATGGAGTGGTAAAAGGCAAGCTGCCACTGGACTCTCGAGCAGTGGAAATGTGTCCTGTGCAATGACAGATCTGGGTCTGGGTTTGGCGAATGCCAGGATAAAGTTGACTAACTGCATTGTGCCAGCTGTAAAGTTTGGTGGTGAGGAATGCTACAGGTCCTTCTCAAAAAATTAGCATATAGTGCTAAATTTCATTATTTTCCATAATGTAATGATTACAATTAAACTTTCATATATTTTAGAATCATTACACACCAACTGAAATTTGTCAGGTCTTTTATTGTTTTAATACTGATGATTTTGGCATACAACTCCTGATAACCCAAAAAACCTGTCTCAAAAAATTAACATATTTCAACCGTCCAATAAAATAAAAGTGTTTTTTAAAAACAAACAAAAAACCATCAAATAATAAAGTTCATTATGCACTCAATACTTGGTCGGGAATCCTTTTGCAGAAATGACTGCTTCAATGCGGCGTGGCATGGAGGCAATCAGCCTGTGACACTGCTGAGGTGTTATGGAGGCCCAGGATACTTCGATAGCGGCCTTAAAGCTCATCCAGAGTGTTGGGTCTTGCGTCTCTCAACTTTCTCTTCACAATATCCCACAGATTCTCTATGGGGTTCAGGTCAGGAGAGTTGGCAGGCCAATTGAGCACAGTAATACCATGGTCAGTAAACCATTTACCAGTGGTTTTGGCACTGTGAGCAGGTGCCAGGTCGTGCTGAAAAATGAAATCTTCATTTCCATAAAGCATTTCAGCCGATGGAAGCATGAAGTGCTCCAAAATCTCCTGATAGCTAGCTGCATTGACCCTGCCCTTGATGAAACACAGTGGACCAACACCAGCAGCTGACATGGCACCCCACACCATCACTGACTGTGGGTACTTGACACTAGACTTCAGGCATTTTGGCATTTCCTTCTCCCCAGTCTTCCTCCAGACTCTGGCACCTTGATTTCCGAATGACATGCAAAATTTGCTTTCATCAGAGAAAAGTACTTGGGACCTCTTAGCAACAGTCCAGTGCTGCTTCTCTGTAGCCCAGGTCAGGCGCTTCTGCCGCTGTTTATGGTTCAAAAGTGGCTTTACCTGGGAATGCGGCACCTGTAGCCCATTTCCTGCACACGCCTGTGCACGGTGGCTCTGGATGTTTCTACACCAGACTCAGTCCACTGCTTCCTCAGGTCCCCCAAGGTCTGGAATCGGTCCTTCTCCACAATCTTCCTCAGGTTCCGGTCACCTCTTCTCGTTGTACAGCGTTTTTCTGCCACATTGTTTCCTTCCAACAGACTTCCCATTGAGGTGCCTTGATACAGCACTCTGGGAACAGCCTATTTGTTGAGAAATTTCTTTCTGGGTCTTACCCTCTTGCTTCAGGGTGTCAATGATGGCCTTCTTGACATCAGTCAGGTCGCTAGTCTTACACATGATGGGGGTTTTGAGTAATGAACCAGGCAGGGAGTTTTTAAAAGCCTCAGGAATCTTTTGCATGTGTTTAGAGTTAATTAGTTGATTCAGAAGATTAGCGTAATAGGTCGTTTAGAGAACCTTTTCTTGATATGCTAATTTTTTGAGACAGGTTTTTGGGTTATCAGGAGTTGTATGCTAAAATCATCAGTATTAAAACAATAAAAGACCTGACAAATTTCAGTTGGTGTGTAATGAATCTAAATATATGAAAGTTTAATTGTAATCATTACATTATGGAAAATAATGAAATTTAGCACTATTGCTAATTTTTTGAGAAGGACCTGTATATGAGTGTTTTTCAGCTATTGGCCTCAGCCCCTTAGTTGCAGTGTAGGGAAATCTTGAAGAGTAACCGTTGTTTTAATTTTTATTTAATAAATCAATAGTACACATGAAAATAAGCAACTTTGCAATATATCTTGTCACTGAAATCTTTTTTTTTCCTCCTCTACTAGACTGATCATGCATTCTCAAAATTCTCAATGCACAGGTAAAATGTGTATTCAGTGAAGACAGACTTCCCATCACTGAGACAGGAGATGGAAGTTGATACAAATAAGATTCTATGTAGACAAGAGAGGAGGAGGAGGGAGCTTTGCCTCTAACTGCTCCCTCTTCCTCCTCTCTCCTGTCTACATAGAATCTTATCACTAGTAACTTCCATCTCCTGTCTCAGTGATGTAACATTCTCCAATAGGATATATTATAAAGTTTATTATTTTCACGCATATGATTGATTTATGAAATAAAAATTAAAACAACTGCTACTTTTGATGCAGGACAATTGCAACTTCCAACTTTGTGGGACAGGTCAAAAAGCAAGCTCCATAAAGGCATGGTTGGGGGACTTTGGCGTAGAATAACTGTCTGTATAGAGCCCCGATCTTAAACCCAATGAGATAAGCTAGAACTGAGAATGCAAGCCAGTACTTCTAGGTGTAACGTGCTTTTTTCTACATATTGTATACCAAAATTATTATAGTAGTTATATTCTTGTGCTAAGGAGGCAGTATTATAGCACTTATATTCGTATTCATAGGGGCAGTATTATAGTAGTTATATTCTTGTACACAGGGGGCGTATTATAGTAGTTATATTCTTGTACATAGGGACATTATTATAGCAGTTATATTCCTGTATATAGGAGGCAGTATTATAGCAGTTATATTCTTGTACATATTGGACAGTATTATAGTAGTTATATTCTTGTACATATTGGACAGTATTATAGTAGTTATATTCTTGTACACAGGGGCAGCATTATAGTAGTTATATTCTTGTACATAGGGGCAGTATTATAGTAGTTATATTCTTGTACATAGGGGCAGTATTATAGTAGTTATATTCTTATACATAGGGACAGTATTATATTAGTTATATTCTTGTATATAGGAGCAGTATTATAGTAGTTATATTCTTATACATAGGGGCAGTATTATAGTAGTTACATTCTTGTACATAGGGGCATTATTATAGCAGTTATATTCTTATACATGGAGTGCAGTATTATAGATTTCTGTATGGTACCTAATGTTGTAGTTTTTCTGATATTCTTCTTTTCCATGTGAAACTTTGAGGAGATCTAGTGATGTCTTTGACCTTGTTGGATGAGTGGGAGGAAAGTCCAGCACCACCACTAATTATACCTTTTTAATATTTATTTTGGGAAGCGGAAATAATAAATACCATTTTATCTTATAAGAGCAAGTCCTGCTGTAGTGTTTTGCACTGACGATCTGGGGTGTATCACAAAGATGCTGCACAGACGTTGTCACACTGAATACTTCTCTGGTTGATGAGTAATGGGACTAAGAGCAACTTACTTTGTAACTAAATAGTGACTCTTACCCCACGAGTATTTATGACTATAGATATAGTATCAAAAAAGTAAGAGGATTTCCAGTGCAAGAGCCTCAAAATGGGCTTCTTCCCAGCTACTGTAATCTTATTTTTTTGTAGTGAAGTCTTAGTATAACTCTGGATACTGATGACCTATTCATAGGATGGGTCATCATTTTGAGATTTATGGCTTCACCCATTGGACAATAACAGTATACAGAACCGGTACAGCACAGCTCTGTATATTATGTAGTGGCCGTTCTTAGGTACTGCAGCAGCAGTGTATAGCAACTGATCATGGGGGTACTGAGTAGACCACCACTAATTTGATATTGATTGCCTATCTTAAGGTTCTAAGTAATAGACAACCTCTGTAATTAGCAACACATTAATGTACTATTCCGTTCATGTGACCCTGGACCTCATTCCCATGGACGGAATAGTACGTCCTAGGCGATCAGCTGCGCTCCCAGAAGGAGCGCAGCTGATCGCAGCCGGTGTCAGCTGTTTATCACAGCTGACACCCGGCACTATGTGCCAGGAGCGGTCACGCTCAAATCAAATATGATCGTGGTGTACCGGGGGCACAAGGAAGCATCGCGCAGGGAGAGTGCTCCCTGCGTGCGCCCCTGAGGCCCTCAGAACAGCGCGATGTGATCGCGCTGTTCTGAGGCCTTCCTCCCTGCAGGACCCCGGATCCAAGATGGCCGCCGGGTCCTGCTGAGAGCAGGCACTGAGGAAGCCTGCAGCACTGCCTGTGAGATTGCTGGTCTCACAGAGTGCTGTGCACACTGTGAGACCAGCGATCTGGTATTATACAGTGATGTCCCACCCTGGGACAAAGTAAAAAAGTAAAAAAAATAAAAATAAACGTGTAAAAAAATTCCAAAACAAAATAAAAAAAAATATTCCCCAATAAATTATTTTCTTCATGTAAATAAAAAAAACAAAACAATAAAAGTACACATATTTGGTATCGCCGCGTCCGTAACGACCCGCCCTATAGAACTGTCCCACTAGTTAACCCCTTTAGTGAGCCCCTTAAAAAAAGAAAAAAAAGCAAAGCAAAAAATCAATGCTTTGTCATCATACCCCCGAACAAAAGTGGAATAACACGCGATCAAAAACACGGATATAAATAAACATGGTACCGCTGAAAACGTCCCGCAAAAAACAAGCCGCCATACAGCATCATCAGCGAAACAATAAAAAAGTTATAGCTCGCAGAATAAAGCGATGCAAAAATAATTATTTTTTATATAAAATTGTTTTTATTGTATAAAAGCGCCAAAACATAAAAAAATGATATAAATGAGGTATCGCCATAATCGTACTAACCCGAAGAATAAAACTGCTTTATCAATTTTACCACACGCGGAACGGTATAAATCCCCCCCCAAAAGAAATTCATGAATTGCTGATTTTTGTTCATTCTAACCTCCAAAAAATCGAAATAAAAAGCGATCAAAAAATGTCACGTGCTCAAAAATGGTACAAATAAAAATGTCAACTCGTACCGCAAAAAATAAGACCTCACATGACTCTGTGGGCCAAAATATGCAAAAATTATAGCTCTCAAAATGTGGTGATGCAAAAACAATTTTTTGCAATAAAAAGTGTCTTTTAGTGTGACAGCTGCCAATCATAAAAACCCACTATAAATAGTAAATCAAACCCCCCTTTATCACCCCCTTAGTTAGGGAAAAATAATAAAATTTAAAAAAATGTATTTATTTCCATTTTCCCATTAGGGTTAGGCCCTGTGCACACATTGCGTATTGTGCTGCGGATCCGCAGGTGTTTTGGCGCTGCTAATCCACAGCAGAACCGGACGCCATGTACAGTACAATGTTAGTGAAGAGAAAAAAAAAGCTGTGCACATGATGCGGAATTTTCCGCGCGGATTTGGTGCGGTTTTAAAACCGCAGCATGTGAATTCTTTGTGTGGATTCCGCCGCGGTTTTACACCTATTCCATTATAGGTGAAAAACTGCAGGCAAATCTGCACAAAAACCACGGCAAAGCCGCAGTAAATCTGCGCTAAAACCAAAGGTAAAACGCAGGTCGTTTTACCTGCGGTTTTAGCAAAATCCGCGCGGAAAATTCCACAACGTGTGCACGGGGCCTTAGGGTTAGGGTTGGGCTTGCGGCTAGGGTTAGGGTTGGGGCTAGAGTTAGGATTAGGGTTAGGGTTGGATTAGGGGTGTGTTAGGGTTAGGTTTGTGGTTAGGGTTATGGTTAGGGTTGGGACTAGGGTTAGGGGTGTGTTGGGGTTAGGGTTGGAGTTAGAATTGGTGGTTTCCACTGTTTAGGCACATCAGGGGCTCTCCAAATGTGACATGGCGTCTGATCTCAATTCCAGCCAATTCTGCGTTGAAAAAGTCAAACGGTGCTCCTTCACTTCTGAGCTCTGCCATGCGCCCAAACAGTAGTTTACCCCCACATATGGGGTATCAGCGTACTCAGGACAAATTGCACAATAACTCTTAGGGTCCAATTTCTCCTGTTACCCTTGTGAAAGTAAAATATTGGGGCGAAAAAATCATTTTTGTAAAAAAAAAGGATTTTTTATTTTTATGGCCGTACGTTATAAACTTCTGTGAAGCACTTCGGGGTTCAAAGTGCTCAACACACTTCTAGATAAGTTCCTTGGGGGTCTATTTTCCAAAATGGGGTCACTTGTGGGGGTTTCCACTGTTTAGGCACATAAGGGGCTCTCCAAACGCGATATGACGCCCTCAGACCATTCCATCAAAGTCTGCAATCCAAAACGTCACTACTTCCCTTCTGAGCCCTGACGTGTGCCCATACAGTAGTTTTCTCCCACATATGGGGTATCAGCGTACTCAGGGCAAATTGAACAACAACTTTTGGGGTCCAATTTCTCCTGTTACCCTTGTGAAAATAAGATATTGGGGGCGAAAAAAATCATTTTTGTAAAAAAAAAAAAGATTTTTTATTTTTATGGCTGTACGTTATAAACTTCTGTGAAGCACTTCGGGATTCAAAGTGCTCACCACACATCTAGATAAGTTCCTTGGGGGTCTGTTTTCCAAAATGGGGTCACTTGTGGGGGTTTCCACTGTTTAGGCACATCAGGGGCTCTCCAAACGCGACATGACGCCCGCAGACCATTCCATCAAAGTTTGCAATCCAAAACGTCACTACTTCCCTTCCGAGCCCCGACATGTCACCATACAGTAGTTTTCTCCCACATATGGGGTATCAGCATACTCAGGACAAAATGGACAACAACTTTTGGGGTCCAATTTCTCCTGTTACCCTTGGGAAAATAAAAAGTTGGGGACTAAAAGATCATGTTTGTGGAAAAAATGATTTTTTTATTTTCATGCTCGGGCGTTATAAACTTTAGTGAAACACCTGGGGGTTCAAAGTTCTCACCACACATCTAGATAAGTTCCTTGAGGGGTCTAGTTTCCAAAATACTGTCTTTTGTGGGGGGTTTCCACTTTTTTAGGCACATCAGGAGCTCTCCAAACACGACATGGTGTCCAGCCAATTCTGCGTTGAAAAAGTCAAACGGCGCTCCTTCCCTTCCGAGCTCTGCCATGCACCCAAACAGTGGTTTACCCCCACATATTGGGTATCAGCGTACTCAGGACAAATTGCACAACAACTTTTGGGTCTTGTTACCCTTGGAAAATAAAAATTGGGGTGAAAAGATAATTTTTGTGGAAAAAATAAGATTTTTTAATTTTACGGCTCTACGTTTTAAACTTGTGTGAAGGACTTGGGGGTTCAAATTGCTCACCACAGATCTAGATAAGTTCCTTAGGGGTCTAGTTTCCAAAATCGGGTCACTGGTGGGGGGTTTCCACTGTTTAGGCACATCAGGAGCTCTCCAAACACGACATGGCGTCCAGCCAATTCTGCGTTGAAAAAGTCAAACGGCGCTCCTTCCCTTCCGAGCTCTGCCATGCACCCAAACAGTGTTTTCCCCCCACATATGGGGTATCAACGTACTCAGGACAAATTGGACAACAACTTTTGTGGTCCAATTTCTCCTGTTACCCTTGGGAAAATAAAAAATTGGTGACTAAAATATAATTTTTGTGGGAAAAAAATAGGATTTTTTATTTTCATGCCCGGGCATTATAAACTTCTGTGAAGCACTTGGAGGTTCATAGTGCTCCCCCACAGAGCTAGATAAGTTCCTTAGGGGGTCTAGTTTCCAAAATGGGGTCACTTGTGGGGGGGTTTCCACTGTTTAGGCACATCTGAGGCAAATGGAACATGACCCCATCAACGTCTGCATTCCAAAACGTTATTACTTCCTTTCCAAGCCCTGCCGTACGCCCAAACATTTTCCAGCCCCCACATATGGGGTATCAGCGTACTCAGGACAAATTGGACCTCAACTTTTGGGGTCCAATTTCCTTGGGAAAAATCAAAAATTTGGGACTAAAAAATAATTTTATGGAAAATTGTTTGTTTTTTTCACACCCAGGCATTATAAACTTTTGTGAAACACTTGGGTTTCAAAGTGCTCACAACAGATCTAGATAAGTTCCATAGGGGGTCTAGATTCAAAATGGTGTCACTTATGGGGGGTTTCCACTGTTTAGGCGCATCAGTGGCTCTCCAAATGCAACATGGCATCCAATCTCAATTCCAGTCAATTTTGGTTTGAAAAAGTCAAACGGCGCTCCTTCCCTTACGAGCTCTGCCGTGTGCCCAAACAGTGGTTTTCCCCACAATATGGGGTATTGGCGTACTCAGGAGAAATTGCACAACAACTTTTTCTGTCCATTTTCTCCTTTTACCCTTGTGAAAATAAAAAAAAGTTTGTAAAAGATAATTTTTTGTGACTAAAAAGTTAAATGTTCATTTTTTCCTTCCACATTGCTTCAGCTCCTGTGAAGCACCTGAAGGGTCAATAATCTTCTTGAATGTGGCTTTGAGTACCTTGAGGGGTGCAGTTTTTAGAATGGTATTTCCTGCCATATAGACCCTTCAAAGTGACTTCAAATGTGAGGTGGTTTGTAAATTTTGTTGTAAAAATGAGAAATCGCTGGTCAACTTTTAACCCTCATGTAAGGAAAGGGTTGTCGCCATTTTGTATAGGGCCTGTACCAGCCTCCATTTTGTCAGTTCACAGAGCCACAAACTTTTAACTACACAGGGCCTATTAGCATATCCAGTACGACCGGTTTTGATGTCCACTAGGAATCAAAGGGGCTTTAGCATGCTAATTAGTTTAGGCCAGTGTCTGAATAAGATGGTCAGTCGTATGGTAAATAGCTCAAGCTCAAGCCATTGTTTCCTGCTCCATATGAATTGCAGGCCAGTTAATATGCGTGCTTCAAAGAAAAGGGGAAGGGCCTAGCAGGTTTAAGAGCTGTAGCCAGGTACCCCTGTGTTCATTCCATTTTCTCACAGCAGCAGAAGCACAAGGGACAGACTTGCCAAATGGAGCTGCAGCACATGCATTGGGGACTGTCCAGCAACTGAAGACTTTCACCTGGGAACGCAGAGCTCCATGCCTCCCCATGACCATACAACCCGGTAATATTGATCTATAGCTTATACCTTTAAGCCTTGTACATTATTGTTGTATTTTATTCTGACTGCAAATACATTGTAATTACGTTGTATAGCTTTACTGTATATTTCTGTAATTATCTAGTGCGCCCTTAAGGCAAATTAAACCATAAAATTAATCTTGGGCTGATGCTTTTACTCTGATCACGAATCTTAGAATACCCAGTGGGTAACAGGACACCTTCCCCGGCGGCCATTTGCTCTAGGTGCAGTTCCCTTACTGACCTGAGAGACAAAGGGGGCGCCGGAGAGCTGTACCTGTGGAGTTACGTCCCAGTGGTGACGTGGGAGGAAGGGGATCGTCCGTCACATTTGGTAGCGGCGGTGGTATCAGAAGCTGTGATACCCAGGCTACCGTGTGGCGGTCGGCTTAGTTCCTCACAATTGGTGGCAGTGGTGGGATCAGAGTAATAGTGTGCGTGGGACCCCTACTCCCAGACACTAGAGACTACCAGCGGTACTTTCACTGCTGGGGTCTTAAGGTCAGCCCAGCACTAGACGGTCAGAGTGTAAATATAACAAGTTGTGTGCAAGGTCAGGGTTGCAGCTGTGTCAGTAACCAAAGGTTCCCAAGATGGCGGCAGGCACCAGGAGTAAGGCAAAGGGGGAGGCCAATGCTATGGTCTATGAGGGGTTCGATACCGATGAGGGGGAGCTCAGTCATGGCTCCCCAAGGAGCCCGACCCCCGTGCTCAGTCTCACAGTGGACTGTCCACCCCCTGCCCGTCCCAGCCTGTCCAGATCGGAGGCCATTTTCCAAGCGGCTATGGCACAGCTCGAGGCTGGTAATGACGCCGCCTATGACAGACTCCTGGTGGCGGCAGAGAAAGCAGCAGAGCGTGAGCAAGCAGCTGCGGAGCGTGAGCAAGCAGCGGCAGAGAGAGCAGCGGAGCGGGAGCATGCAGAACGTGTGTTGCAGGCTACAGAACGCCGTGAAGCTGCGGAGCGCCGGCACCGACTGGAGATGGCTCAGCACGGGCCCCCGCTGGACGCACCAGGCCCACCGGAGACAAGGGCTTCCAAGGTCCGGGCGGAGGACTTTCCCTTACTTGAAAAGGATGGAGACCTGGATTCCTTTCTGCTGGCTTTTGAGAGGACATGCCTCCAACATCATCTGGCCCCGGATCAGTGGGCAAGGTACCTGACCCCCCGTTTGAGGGTAAGTCCCTGGAAGTTTTGGGGGACTTACCTGCCGGGGAGGAGCAGGACTACCACAGCATCAAGCGGGCCCTGATCCAGCACTACAACCTCACCCCGGAGTCGTACCGCAGGAAGTTCAGGAGCCTGCAGCGGGGTTCAAAGGACACCTGGACCGACCACATGCGGGCCCTGCTGAGAGCTGCGGAGCACTGGACCTCGGGTCTAGAGCTCACTACCCGCCAGGAGGTCCAGGAACTGTTTGTCATGGAGCAATTCTTGTGGAACTGCCCAGAGGACCTCCAGCAGTTCCTCCGTGACCGGAAACCAAAGGGGGCTTCTGCTACAGCCGCCCTGGCAGACGAGTATGCCAACAACAGGGCGCCGGAGCCAAAGAAGCCTGCCAGCAGCACCTGGAGAGGGGTAAGCCCAATCCTGCCCCAGCCCCATATCCAGCCCCCAGAGTGCAAGGGGTGTACCCCCCGGCTGCCTTCTCCAGGCCAGGAACAGAACCCAGACGTTGCCATAATTGCAATCAGCCAGGACACTTTAAGGCTGCGTGTCCCCAGCGCCAGAAGGCCCCATCCCTGTCCCAGAAACCGACCACTGTTTTGTGTGTGGGAGGTCCCTAGACAATTACCAACCCGTCACCATCGTCCGCTCAGCGGTCATGGGACTGCGGGACACAGGCGCTGAACGAACCCTGGTACGCCCTGAGGTGGTGTCCCCTCAAGACTTGGTACCTGGGAAAACCCTTTCCGTCTCCGGAATTGGAGGCATTGAACCGGCACTGCCCGTTGCCAAGGTGTATTTGGACTGGGGCGCCGGAGGGGGATGCGGGAGGTGGGAGTAACGCCAAATATTCCTGCAAATGTGTTGCTTGGGACTGATTTGGGGCGGCTAGTGTCCCAGTATGTGGCCACTGAACCCCCAAGATCGGCTCCCCAAGAATGTCATGACTCTACTGTGAATGCTAATGTTAATGTATTGAATGTGCCTCCAACAGTGGAGGAGGGAGTGAAACCTGATGGTAAGCCATGCACTGACACTACACATACAGGGCTCACAGTGAGGATGGGTGATGAGGCTGTAGGGGAGAGCTCAGAGGTGGAGGGAGGGGCTGCTATGAGCAGTGTAGGGCCCCTAAGTGAACCCAGCCTGCTGAGTCTAGGGCCCCTGCAGGAAGAGGAACAGGCCATGGGGGGAGGGGGCGTCCCGGGAGAGGAGCCACCAGGTAGGACCCCAGGTCAGGAGTTCCCCACATCCGGGATGTCAGGAAGTCAGGGAAGTCTGCCTGACCCGGCGACTTGGTCAGAGGATGAGGGAAAGCAGGCGCTACCCGTGGTCTCAGCGGTTGTGGCCGCTGTTACCAGGAGTGGGAGCGCTGAAGCCCAAGGAGCCTCGCGGAGGTCCGACGGTTTCCCCCTCTCTGACCAAGTGGCTGCCGAGTCAGACAGTAGCCAGGAGACAGATCCCGGGGAACTGACAGAGGACATGGCAGTTTCATCAATTCTTGCCATATCAAGTCAGGGATTTCAGGCAGCGTTGGAAGCTGACCCTAGCCTGAAGACTCTCAAGGAACAGGCGGCACAGCCTCCCCTGGAGTCCGACCGCGAGCGAGTGGTTTGGGACCACGGACGGCTGTACCGGGTAACGGTCCAGCAGGGTTCACCGGAGGCGTGGCCCAGGGACCGACAGTTAGTGGTGCCCCATCCGTTCAGGGCGGAATTGTTGCGGATCGCACACGAGATTCCAATGGCCGGACACTTAGGGATCACTAAAACCAGGGCCAGGCTAGCTCAGCATTTCTACTGGCCTGGAATGAGGACCGAGGTGATAGCCTACTGCCGTTCGTGTGACACCTGTCAGAGGGTGGGGAAGGCGGGGCCGCGCCCCAAAGCCCCACTGGTAACTCTGCCCATCATCGAAGAGCCTTTCTCGAGGGTGGCTGTGGATCTCATTGGACCTCTGTCCACTCCCAGCCGCTCCGGAAATGCTTCATACTAACGGTAGTGGACTATGTCACCCGGTACCCGGAGGCGGTAGCTTTGTCATCCATTCGGGCCGACAAAGTGGCCACTGCCTTACTGGAGATTTTCTCCAGAGTGGGGTTTCCCCAGGAAATGCTCACCGACCGAGGGACCCAGTTCATGTCGCAGCTGATGGAGTCTCTCTGTAAGCAGGTACAGGTGCAACATCTGGTGGCCAGCCCGTATCACCCACAGACCAATGGCTTGTGTGAGCGGTTTAATGGCACCTTAAAGCAGATGCTGAAGATGTTGGTCGACTCCCACGGGAGAGACTGGGAGCGGTATCCCCCACACCTGCTGTTTGCCTACCGGGAGGTCCCACAGGCCTCAACAGGGTTCTCCCCCTTTGAGCTCCTGTACGGGCGACGTGTACGGGGGCCCCTTGCTCTTGTGAAGGAAGCATGGGAAGGGGATTTAGCCACCCCTGGAGTGTCGGTCATTGAGTATGTCGTGCGCTTCCGGGACCGAATGATGGCCTTGACGCGGCTGGTGCATGACAATATGGCCCAAGCTCAGGCTGACCAGAAGCGATGGTACGACCAGAATGCTTGTGAGCGGACCTACCAGGTGGGTCAAAAGGTGTGGGTACTGGTCCCCGTACCACAAAACAAGCTTCAGGCGGCCTGGGAGGGTCCATACCTCGTGCACGCGCAGCTCAACGCCGTCACCTACCTGGTCACCCTGGACCACGCCCGTGGAAGGAGGAAGGCCTTCCATGTGAACATGATGAAGGCCCATCATGAGCGGGAGGCTTATGCTCACCCAGTGTGCAACCTTCCAGAGGAAGGAGAGGCAGAAACCCTCCTCGATCTGCTCACCCAAGCCAAGGCGGGTGGATCCATCGAGGATGTGGGGGTTGGTCACCAGCTCTCGGAGGACCAACGTTCCCAGCGGGGGCCACCCTGCACCCCTTTCGGGAGCTGTTCAGCAGCCTACCCGGAAGGACTGAGGCAGCAGTCCATGACGTGGACACTGGCAACCACCCCCCAATCCGGCGTTCAGCATATCGGGTCTCTCTTGAGGTGCAGCAGCAGATGCGCCAAGAGATAGACGAGATGCTGAGGCTGGGGGTGATCCAAGCGTCCAACAGCGCGTGGGCTTCGCCTGTAGTCCTCGTCCCTAAAAAGGACCGAACTACGCGGTTCTGCGTGGACTACAGGGGGCTCAATGCTGTGACGGTCACCGATGCGTACCCAATGCCGCGCATCGATGACCTGCTCGACCAGCTGGCCGGGGCCAAGTACCTGACCATCATGGATCTGAGCAGGGGGTATTGGCAGATTCCCCTGACCCCTAGGGCACGGGAACGCTCTGCCTTTATCACCCCATTCGGACTGTACGAGTCTACTGTGATGCCCTTCGGCATGAAGAATGCCCCTGCCACTTTTCAGCGGATGGTCAACACGCTGCTCGAGGGACTGGAAGGGTATGCGACCGCGTACCTGGATGACATTGCCATCTTCAGTCTCACCTGGGAGGATCACCTAGAGCACCTGGCGCAGGTGCTCGGGCGGATCCAGCGAGCAGGCTTGACCATTAAGCCGAAAAAATGCCAGCTGGGTATGAGTGAGGTCCACTACCTGGGACTCCGGGTAGGTGGGGGAGCTCTGAAGCCAGAGCCCGGGAAGGTGGATGCCATCGCATCCTGGCCCACCCCCAGGACCAAGAAGCAGGTGATGTCCTTTTTGGGCACTGCTGGGTACTATAGGAGGTTTGTTCCACACTATAGTGCCCTGGCCAAGCCCCTGACGGACCTCACCAAGAAAAGGCTGCCCGTCGCAGTCGACTGGACAGTCGCCTGCGAGACAGCTTTCCAGGCGCTCAAGACCGCCCTTTCTAGTTCTCCTGTACTACAGGCAGCCGACTTCACGCGGCCATTCTTAGTGCAGACCGACGCCAGCGACTTCGGCCTCGGTGCTGTGCTCAGCCAGGTTGACACTACGGGCCATGAACACCCCATTTTGTACCTGAGCAGGAAGCTCCTGCCGAGGGAAGTGGCCTATTCCACGATGGAGAAGGAATGTCTGGCAATTGTGTGGGCCCTGCAGCGTCTGCAGCCATACTTGTACGGACGCCAATTCACCGTGGAAACAGACCACAACCCCCTCAGCTGGTTACACACGGTCTCTGGGACGAATGGGAGGTTGCTACGCTGGAGCCTCGCTCTCCAACAGTACCACTTCACCATTCGCCACAAAAGAGGCAGGGACCATGGTAACGCTGATGGGTTGTCCCGGCAAGGAGAGGGTGCTGTAGGGCGCACGGGGGAACACAGGAATGTGATACCCCCTAGCGCCCTCAAAAGCAGGGAGGTGTAAGGAAAGGGTTGTCGCCATTTTGTATAGGGCCTGTACCAGCCTCCATTTTGTCAGTTCACAGAGCCACAAACTTTTAACTACACAGGGCCTATTAGCATATCCAGTACGACCGGTTTTGATGTCCACTAGGAATCAAAGGGGCTTTAGCATGCTAATTAGTTTAGGCCAGTGTCTGAATAAGATGGTCAGTCGTATGGTAAATAGCTCAAGCTCAAGCCATTGTTTCCTGCTCCATATGAATTGCAGGCCAGTTAATATGCGTGCTTCAAAGAAAAGGGGAAGGGCCTAGCAGGTTTAAGAGCTGTAGCCAGGTACCCCTGTGTTCATTCCATTTCTCACAGCAGCAGAAGCACAAGGGACAGACTTGCCAAATGGAGCTGCAGCACATGCATTGGGGACTGTCCAGCAACTGAAGACTTTCACCTGGGGAACGCAGAGCTCCATGCCTCCCCATGACCATACAACCCGGTAATATTGATCTATAGCTTATACCTTTAAGCCTTGTACATTATTGTTGTATTTTATTCTGACTGCAAATACATTGTAATTACGTTGTATAGCTTTACTGTATATTTCTGTAATTATCTAGTGCGCCCTTAAGGAAAATTAAACCATAAAATTAATCTTGGGCTGATGCTTTTACTCTGATCACGAATCTTAGAATACCCAGTGGGTAACAGGACACCTTCCCCGGCGGCCATTTGCTCTAGGTGCAGTTCCCTTACTGACCTGAGAGACAAAGGGGGCGCCGGAGAGCTGTACCTGTGGAGTTACGTCCCAGTGGTGACGTGGGAGGAAGGGGATCGTCTGTCACATTTGGTAGCGGCGGTGGTATCAGAAGCTGTGATACCCAGGCTACCGTGTGGCGGTCGGCTTAGTTCCTCACACCTCATAATTTCCTAACAAAAAAAAATTTGGTTCCAAAATTATGCTGATGTAAAGTAGACATGTGGGAAACATTATTTATTAACTATTTTGTGTGACATATTTCTCTGTTTTAAGGGAATAAAAATTCAAAGTTTGAAAATTGCAAAATTTTCAAAATTTTCGCCATATTTGCGTTTTTTTTCAAAAATAAACGCAAGTTATATGGAAGAAATTTTACCACTAACGTGAAGTACAATATGTCACGAGAAAACCATCTCAGAATTGCGAAGAACCGTTGAAGCGTTCCAGAGTTATAACCTCATAAAGAGACAGTGGTCAGAATTGTAAAAATTGGCCCGGTTATTAACATGCAAACCACCCTTGGGGGCAGGGCCGGACTGGCCATTTGGCAATTCTGGCAAATGCCAAAAGGGCCTGTCTGGTCATGGGCCGCCTTGTCTGCTATGTTGTTAACAGAATTTGTGTTCTCAAGACACCAATACTGTTAAGAGTTGTAACAGAGGTATCATTAGAAATATTGGTCTTGTAGTAACTCATGCTTTCCTCCATCCAGGGTAATATTAGTAATATATCCCATCTAATGCTTGTGGATGGGGACAGCATGGGCCTGTGTGATTTCAAATGCCAGGGCTGAATTTTAGCCCCAGTCGTACGTGCTTGGTGGTGAAGGGGTTAAAATTCCAGTTTGTACGATCTGGGTTTATACATATTCTAAAAAAAATTTGTGTAACTATTTTATGACAATTTATGGCATTTTTCATTATGTTCGGGGTTAATCAACCAACGGCCATGAACTCTTTTGCTTCTTGTGTCTCATCCTCCCAGCAAACTCTTCTCCTTTCTCCATAATGATTACCTTGTATTAGGTAGCTAGCCAGAGAGTATGAGGTTTTAGCGTAATGGCTTTATTGTTTTGGAACTCAGAATACTTCTAATCTACGACTTGTGCAAACATGTTTAATGTGTGTTAATGTGTTTTCCAAGCAGACCCTCTCAGCAAAACCCTGCTTGTCATTAATTGACATCAGTAGCACTGTACAGGATTTCAAAGGGTTGGCCAAAGCCCGGTCGTGTTTCTCATTTCCTTCTACTTTCCTGTGTTCAGTATGCCAATTTTAATTTGTTCCCATGGAGGGATGAGGCCTGCCAAGCTGGGGATTTTATATAGCAATGGCTGCATTTAACTTGCCAGCCATTAAACTCAGGCACAGGAATTCTTTTTTCCTCCCCTAGCTGTTCCCTCCTACACTCAATGGTGGTATCTGCTTGTGATTAGACTGAATCCCTCACTTGGCTGATGGTCACATCTCCAGGGGTGGCCAGAGAGGTCTCTTCCGAGGATTAAGCACAAAAAATGTACCAGAAAGCCTGATGAGTTATCACGATTTTTGTATACAGTAGTTTAAAGGGGTTCTCCAGCTAACATCCCAGTTTCTCAAAATGCTTCTCTGGTGGATCAGGAATAATTCATTTTGCATAAACTTGACCCCTTGTCACACGTTCAGTAGTTGGTCAGTATTTTACATCAGTATTTTTAAGCCAAAAACCAGGAGTGGGTGAAAAATGCAGAAGTGGTGTCATGTTTTGATTACACTTTTCCTCTGATTGTTCCACATCTGATTTTTGGCTTACTAATACAGATGTAAAATGCTGAAAGTATGAACGCGGTCTAGAGGTTCTCATATACAGTACACATTAGATAAAAGTCAGTAGAACATAGCGATTTTGGATTATGACTGGTGGCGTAAGGATTAGGTGGTTGGAATTACTTGATCCTTTGGTGGAAGATAGGCTGCTGCCAAAGGAGTCTGTCAGTGGCCCTTTCATAGAGAACACTCAGCTGAGCCATCTTTACTACCAATGACCTTTTCAGGCATCCTAAATATGTATCTAAGGTTTCTGCAGTGCTTGAGAGTCCTGCCAACTCTCTTTCGAGAGCCTCCCAGATGTGCATATGTGGTGGCATACTTACCTATATGTGTGGTTGTAAAAAAAAAAAATGAGAACTTTAAGCCGCGCACTCAGCATCACCCTAGGAATGCCTCAGAACTGACAAGAAGCACCCACCTGTGGAATGAAATGCCCACTTCTGGAATGATTGACCAGTGACATGCACTAATTTTGCTAAGATTGTTTTCAAAACGTTGGGACAGTCATAGCAAATTCAGGACAGGTGCCAACTATGTGGTGGTACGTAATATTAGGAAAATCAAGGTTTTCGAAAATAGTTGTATAAGCCTCCTGACGGGACTCTCTTGTCTCACTTCGGCCTTGAGAAGAAGACCCATGTGAGATAGAGAAATTGCTAAGGTTGTGGTGCCTGCCAACCATGTTGAAAAAAGTGCGTGGTTGGTAGAGTGTTTCTCAAATTGTCAGAAGGGTCATGTTCATCACAGACCTGAAATTGGCCCTGAGGCGGAGAAGCAGGTTGGTTGTGAGTCGCCCGCCAGGGCCGCAGGGTTCTCGGTACCGGGCCCGTTAACTTCAATGGGAGATGTCACGGCGGCGACGACCCGGTCCGTGGCCCTGGGCACTCACCAAAAAGGGGAATATATTTACAGGGGATTAAGTTTATGAAGTGGTTCGTGACGCCACCTGTAGTATCTGGTCAGGGTGACCAGCGCTGCGGTTAAGATCCTCTGGGACAGATGGTATTTGGCAGCTGTGTTGGTAAACCTCCTACAGGCGAGGCTGTGTTATCCCAGGGCAGGTAGATGTTGTAATTGAGAATAATGCTAATGGATGCAGCAGAGAGAAATGTGTGCCGCTGGAAGAAATCTAGGAGACAGTACGTATGCAGTTTCAGGGTTTTTACTCACAGTCTGTCTGCAGTACAGGTGCCCGCTTGGCACTATGTCCTCCGGGCGAGGGATACAGCAACCCCCAGGTAACTCGGTCGCACCTGCCCAGGACTCCCGTTCTGTGTGTGTCCTCTCCTGGCCGTCTCGCTCTCTCTGTGCTATTCCACTCCTCTCTTCCTAGCACCTCACCATGCAGTCTTTCAGTCCAGAAGCTGCGGACCCTGTCGGGTAACAGATTAATTCTGTGCGTCCTTGGCCCTATGTAGCTTCCTTCCTGGAGATGTTGCTGGTGGTTGGTAGCAATGACCCATAAAGTGATTGTGTAGCCCAGCTGCGCTTGGTGCCACATGTTACCCTGGAGGATGCATGAAAGGTAAACCACAATCACTTGATATTCATTCACACTTCACATTTCCCTGGTGCCACCAGAGGGAGCCCTTGAAGAGTACGCAGGTATATAAGGGTGTGCAGAGATAGAGCAGTAGACATTCTAGACAGACATTCTAGACAGAGAAAAGAAACTCTGCACTCAACTTAATGTAGTGAACAAGAAGAGAAGATTTTATTGTGGTCCAAAGTAAACAGCAATGTACAGGGGGACGTTTCGGTCTACACGACCTTCATCAGCTACCCTGTTAGTTAGGTTTGAACGATATGGACGCATCAAGTTAGATTTTTCATAGAGACACAGTGATCAGCATGGAGAATCCATGCATAATTGTTAGGAGTCCAGATAAAGTGTAATACCTGTAAGGAGAGCGGCGTCAGTCTCGGCAGTCAGAACGCGGTATCCACCGCTCGTTACACGCCGGAGAAGGAAAGACTAGCCAGAGAAAGACTTATTTGAAAGCCTGAAGACTTCAGCATTCACTGAGCTTACATCGTGGAGTCCAGTATTAGTGGGACAGATTGCCACTTAGTCTGGTCAAAGTTGAGTCCACTGAGAGTGCTTCAGCGAGCGTTTCAGAAAGTAAGCGTGCCGACACTTAGAGAGCGGTGAAGACCAAGAAAACTTACATCTACTGCTGATTGTGCTTATGTTAAAGGTGTGAGTAGGATGACAGGCAAGTGGAAAAAGGGAAAGAGAGAGCGACAGAGGTCGACAGCATTGATAGCTTACCTCAGCTCTGCACTACCGGACACCGGGTCCGAGCTTGCTACCTTCTTCAGGACTAGTAAGAGAAACCGGAGACCCTGCTGGATTCCAGATCGCAGGGGCCCAATAGTGCTGATACGTAACCGGGGTCAGGAAGAACAGGAGTCTGGCAGTGCACTGCAAATGGAGACTTAGTTCTGTCCAAAAGAAGGCTCCATCACAAGGTCAGCCGGGCGTAGCAAAGAGAACGGAGTTAAACTTTGTTTTATGCAAGTTAGAAACTCACACACATAAAGAAGGAAGGAGGCCCTACACCTACTCAGTGGTTTACTGGACATGCATCCTCCACCCTGACGGCTTCCCGGGTCGTGCCTGCAACTTCACCACCAGTAAAAGGTACAGAAAGAGACTGTCTTGTGTGTGTCTGGATTATTGCTCCTGCACCCTTACACCGCCATTCACCCTGAGGGATCAGTCTCGCCTGTGGGAGACTTAACACCTTGCTGCCCCAAACCCTCAGAGGATCTACACTGCAGCGCTGGTCATCCTGACCAGGAACCACAGGTGGCGTCACGAACATTTCTATCATCCCCTGTAAATATTCCCTTTTTAGTGAGCGCCTAGGGCCACGGACCGAGCTGCGCTATCAGTGACATCCCCCAGTGAAGTGAACGGGCTCGGTGCCGAGTACCCCACAGCCCTGGCTATGTGCGACTCATCTTTGGCATCACGAACAGGATCCGAAGCTCGCAATATGTGAGTCCTGTGTGCCTGAATGGACTGTTTTTGTGAAAAAGACTGTGTTGCGTTTTTGTGATATTTTGGTGCCATTTTCCGCCATATTTGCGCCCTGAGGCGCTGGTGAAGAAGAGGGGCGTGTATTCGTGGGCGTACCCCCCCTGTGGCGCGAAAGTAATGGGCGCCCTGTCTAAATGTTACTACAATGTCCGTGCCTGCCCCACTGCAAGGGAGATCCGCCTCCTCTTCATCCTCCATGCTAAGAAGAGAAAGCGAAAGTCCCGCCTCCACGGAAAAATCCAGAGTGTTCCAGATGAAACACACAGTCTGGCCTGGAGTAAGATGGCGGAAGGACAGGAGTCGCTGTGTGGAGGAATGGCGGTGCGCAGACCCCGTTCCCCTGAAGAGCTGCAGCCTGTGCCTGAACCGTCCCCAGGTCGGGAGAACGACTCGGGAATGCAGAGAGTGGATGAATTGGATGAGGCGCTGAGGGATATGGCCCGACACCGTGCAGAGATGGAGGCGATGGAGCAAAGCTGGCGTGCCCTGAAACAGCGGCTGCTGTGGGACCGGCTGCTCTCCCCCCTGGATGCACAACCGTCACCTGCGCCACCACTGGAACCAGCGGCTGAGGAAGAATCGGAGGCCGGTCCCAAAAGAGCTGATCCTGACTCCGCCGAGGACGCGGCGGGAGGGAAGGAGGCTGAGGAGGCCTTACCCGGACCGGAACGCCAGCCAGGCCTGGAACCAGAGGCCGCAGCGAAATGCAGTCTCCCGGTAGGGACACCGGAAGATCCCCAGCCACTAGCGATGGAAATCGACTGGGAGGAGATGGAGCTCCTGGATGACGTGGAGTACGCCGCCCAGAAGGAGAACGAGTGGAGACGCCGTGAGCAGGAGCAGCGGCAGCAGCGGGAGCAGCGAGAGGCGCAGCAGCTTCGCCAGAGGTACCGGGAGAAAGATCTTGCTGACAAGGAGATCGTCAGGCGAGACAAAGGTACGCTCCGGGAACCGCGGCGCCAGGGGGCCATTAGAGACTTCAAACTCCAGGGAGGCTGGGGATTCATCCATGAACCAGGCCTGTACCAGGAGGTTTTTGTAAATCGCAGAGATGTAGAGTCACACCTGCCAGAAGGGCACCCGGGACGGGATTTGTTAATTGGGGATGTTGTCACCTACACGCGGCACTGGGTCTTAAGGGGTGGTATGCCCTGAATGTCTCCCGAGTCAGCGACCCAGTCCCTGAAGCCGGAAACACACCCCGCGTCTCAGCGTCCCAGGCCCCAGCCACACCAGCGCCCGGCCGCGCACCTGCGTTCCATTCTGCCACGCTAAAGAGCGCAACGATTGCAAGTGCGCCCTCTACTGAGCCACTCCGTACACCTGCGTTCCATTCTGCAACGCTAAAGAGCGCGGCGACTGCAAGTGCGCTCTCCACTGAGCTGGACCGCACATCTGCGTCACCATTGGAAACGCTGCAGAGCCTAAGCCTAGGTGAGGCACCTGTCAGGCCTCCAGGAAATCGCAAAGTCAGAGTTGAAATGAGAACTGTAGCTACACAGACACCAGTAGCAGGACATGATCTTATTGTGATGCGTTACAGAACGCACAGTCTGCTTCCAGCCGCCGGTATGGAAGATGCTGCAATGTTTAAAGAAGACCAGTAGGACCCGGACAGGGTTTACTGAACTGTAGAAAGTTATGAAGAAATTGCACTTTATTGGAAAAAGTTATATGATGATGTTTACATGCTTGAAGTATGGTATCCCAGTTGGGTAAAGTGTTAATGTGATATGTGAAATGCTATTTTGAAGGACTGCGTGCTGAGGACTCTTGCAGCACAGAACTTTATTGTAAATAGTTGGCACTCGGTGCCCCATCTTGGTTTTACGTAAGCCATTCTACCTCAGAAGCAAAACCCGTAAGGTGTGGCCTTGAGTGAGGTTTGCAGCAGAGAAGTCCTGCAGCCCACCCAGGACCACCGTGGGAGGTTTGGTACGGGTCCTCCACAAGTATCCTGTATATATTTGCACTTCGAAAGTATTTGATATTTTTATACTTGCACTTGTATACATTGAAACGTTAAAGTGTCCTTACCTCCCGCAAGGGAAGAGTTATGTTATTGTTATGATATAAAAACCATTTCTCTTTTCAGCCCGGGAGTGCTGATATTAACTAGGGGGGATGTGTAGCCCAGCTGCGCTTGGTGCCACGTTACCCTGGAGGATGCATGAAAGGTAAACCACAATCACTTGATATTCATTCACACTTCATCATGGAGTCCAGTATTAGTGGGACAGATTGCCACTTAGTATGGTCAAAGTTGAGTCCACTGAGAGTGCTTCAGCGAGCGTTTCAGAAAGTAAGCGTGCCGACGCTTAGAGAGCGGTGAAGACCAAGAAAGCTGACATCTACTGCTGATTGTGCTTATGTTAAAGGTGTGAGTAGGATGACAGGCAAGTGGAAAAAGGGAAAGAGAGAGCGACAGAGGTCGACAGCATTGATAGCTTACCTCAGCTCTGCACTACCGGACACCGGGTCCGAGCTTGCTAGCTTCTTCAGGACTAGTAAGAGAAACCGGAGACCCTGCTGGATTCCAGATTGCAGGGGCCCAATAGTGCTGATACGTAACCGGGGTCAGGAAGAACAGGAGTCTGGCAGTGCACTGCAAATGGAGACTTAGTTCTGTCCAAAAGAAGGCTCCATCACAAGGTCAGCCGGGCGTAGCAAAGAGAACGAGTTAAACTTTGTTTTATGCAAGTTAGAAACTCACACACATAAAGAAGGAAGGAGGCCCTACACCTACTCAGTGGTTTACTGGACATGCATCCTCCACCCTGACGGCTTCCCGGGTCGTGCCTGCAACTTCACCACCAGTAAAAGGTACAGAAAGAGACTGTCTTGTGTGTGTCTGGATTATTGCTCCTGCACCCTTACACCGCCATTCACCCTGAGGGATCAGTCTCGCCTGTGGGAGACTTAACACCTTGCTGCCCCAAAACCTCAGAGGATCTACACTGCAGCGCTGGTCATCCTGACCAGAAACCACAGGTGGCGTCACGAACATTTCTATCATCCCCTGTAAATATTCCCTTTTTAGTGAGCGCCCAGGGCCACGGACCGAGCTGCTAGCGGCGCCTGAAGGTTTCCCACTAGTCTAGGGGCTGATTCCCTTGTGGCCTGGTCCTTCGATCCCGGAGAGGGCCACGGATGGAATGTTCACTGTCCGTGCCCAAGGACCCCTTCGCTTACTTCTCCAGAAGCTCCTCAGTCTCTTTCAACTTAGGAGACGAGCTCCTATCAGCTCCAGCTCTCTTCACAATACCCCCCTACACGAAGTGTTGCTGCTCCTTACTTAACTTCTCTCCTCCTCCTCAGCTACTGCTAACTCCACCCATCCATACACCCCTTGCTAACCAGCCTGGGATGAGACCATCCTCCTGAAGGGTACGTCCATATGCCCAGCTGATATGGTGTGTGTTGGATGCAGGTGTTGGAGTCCTAGGGGTGCTTCCTCCTTACCTGGGAGTGGGATGTCACACCTCTGGATGAGATGCAGCACCTCTGTGGCGACTGAACTCTCAGGGGCGCCACAGTGGCGTCCTACATCACAAGCTGCACGATTAGGCCGGGGTCACACTTGCAACTGCAATGCGAGAAACTCGCTTGAGTTACTAGCATTGCAGTTGCAAGTGTGACCCAGCCTTAATCAGATTTTTCTAAAAACAACTTCTTTATAATTGGGAGTTTCTTTATGAAGTGACTTATTGGAAATCAGGTTGTAGAGGGCTTTTATCGGAAGGTATATATTTTAGGAAATCTGTTAATTACTGCAGCCATTTATAGGCAGACAACCTGTGCCGACCTAGCCCTGCAGTATTGCTGGCCATACACATCAGATGCTTGCAGGTCATGTCTGCTTCTTACCTCACCATGAGTTTGGTGGCTCACTCATTGGTTCTACAACTTCTTATACTAATTGTTTTTATTTCTCACGATTTTCCAGATCTTCATTTTCTGTAAGTCAATTGAAACACTCTTGTTTTTTTTTTTTTATAAGACACTTCATGCGAGATGTTTGGTTGGTGACAGATTTTCACAATTCTCATCTGAAACAACAGATTTCCCCGCTTCTTTCTTTAGTTTTCTCCCTGTTCATCATTCTCTGGAATTATTTTCTTTTCGTCTCGTGGTTTTACACTTAAAGACGCCTTCTACAAGTTGTGTTTGAGAACAGCAGGACGTTCTCTGGGAGCGATTAGAAGAATGTAGCAGCGGTGCGCTTTGACTGTTCGCCAACGAGATTCCATCTCATGGAATATGTTTTACATAATGCAAGACCTCCTGCTTCATATAGGGTTATAGAAAATAATCTGTCACCGCTTCTGACATTATGGTAAATATGTGTATTCTCCATGACGTCCCAGTCCTAGACCACCTCTTCTACAGTTGCAGTCAACATTATTGGCACGGCACCACTGACAACTTCAGATTTTCACACAAGTCCAACATGTATATAAAGAGAACACAATCAAACAAATGAGGTAAACATATTAGATTTTGTCATATTTTTTAAATGAGGAGAATGATCCATTATCGCATGTCTGTTAGTGGCAAAGGTATATGAACCAGTATCTGGTGTAACCCACTTGTGCAGCAATAATTGCTCCTAAACGGTTCGGATACTTGATTATTCCTGCAAATCGATTTGGAGGTATTTTAGCCCATTCCTCCCTACAAAACAACTTCAACTCTCATAGGTTGTTGTTTTTTCCCATGAAATTTCTCGCTTCAGGTACTTCCACTAAGTTCCACAGCATCTCTATAGGATTAAGGTCAGGACTTTGACGTTACCGTTACAAAACGTTCTTCCTCTTTAAACATTTTAAATTGAATGACTTGTGTGCTTTGGGTCTTGCTGCATTTCCCACATTTTCCTGAGATTCAGTTCATGGACAGATGTCCTGACAATTTCCTTATTGAATTAATTTTTCCATGTATAATGGCACACTGTCCCAAACCATGATACTGCCGTCACCATGTGTCATAGATGTATGAGGTTTTTATGCTGTAATGCTGTGCTTTCCTTTTCCAAACACTCACATTTAAACAAAAAGCTTTATTTTGATCTCATTGTCGATGAAAGATGTTCCAGTAGCCTTCTGGCTTGCTCAGGTGATTTTTATCAAACATGCAGACGGGCAGCAATGTTCTTTTTGGAGAGCAGTGACTTTCTCCTTGCAATCCTGCCATGCACTCTGTTGTTGTTCAGTTTCTTTCTGATGCAGGACTCATGACCATTAGCATTAGAGTTGCTTAAAGGTTAGCTTGGGTTCCTTTGTGACCTCACATACTATAATATGCTTAGCTGTTGGAGAGATCTCTGTTGGTTGACCACTCCTTGAAGAGTAATAGTGATCTCAAATTATGCACAATCTACCAGATTGTGGACTGGTGGAGTCCAAACTCTGAGGAGATGGTTTCGTAACCTTTTTTTAACTCCTCTTCTAAGCCCCACAGAAGTTTTCTTTGTTCATGCCATGATACACTTACACAAATATGTGTTGTGAGCATCATACTTTGATAAATCCTTGTTCTTTAACCCCTTCATGACCCAGCCTATTTTGACCTTAAAGACCTTGCCATTTTTTGCAATTCTGACCAGTGTCCCTTTATGAGGTAATAACTCAGGAACGCTTCAGGCGCTATAGAGTACAAGTCCTCTTTGTTTGAAGAGGCAATTTGCATATTAAAATTTCCCAGAGGAGCATTGCACGGCGAATAAGCCTCCTTACCTTGACACGCCAGAGCTGGTATGTCACTCTCCACAAGGAGAAACCTTACCCCCTAGACCTTAGTCCAGAGCTCTCATCTAGCCAAATCAGATCTCTCCTACTTTGCACTGACGAGGACCAATAGTCCAAAACACCGTGTCTGCAAATGGAGATTCTGATTTGGCTTTTATCCTAAGTCATATTACAAGACTCGTTAAAGGGTTGATTGTGACTTGTAGGATCGCTACTTCCAATAGGTGGCGCTATAGAGTACAAGTCCTCTTTGTTTGAAGAGGCAATTTGCATATTAACAGATCCTAGCGATTCTGAGAATGCTTTTTCGTGACATATTGGGCTTCATGATAGTGGTAAATTTTTGCATTGATTTGTAAAAAAATGGAAATTTGGCGAAAATTTAGCAATTTTCAAATTTTGAATTTTTATTCTGTTAAACCAAGAGTTATGTGACACAAAATAGTTAAATAACATTTCTCACATGTCTACTTTACATAAGCACAATTTTGGAAACAAAATTTTTTTTTGGTTAGGAAGTTATAAGGGTTAAAAGTTGACCAGTGATTTCTCATTTTTACAACAAAATTTACAAAACCATTTTTTTTACGGACCACCTCACATTTGAAGTCACTTTGAGGGGTCTATATGGCAGAAAATACCCAAAAGTAACACCATTATAAAAACTGCACCCCTCAAGCTACTCAAAACTACATTCAAGAAGATTATTAACCCTTCAGGTGCTTCACAGGAACTATAGCAACGTGGAAGGAAAAAATCGACATTTTAATTTTTCCATCAAAAATTTTCTTTTAGCATCCATTTTTTCATTTTTACACGGGCAACAGGATAAACTGGATCCTAAAATTTGTTGGGCAATTGCTCCTGAGTACACAGATACCTCATATGTGGTCATAAACCACTGTTTGGGCGCACGGCAGGGCTCAGAAGGGAAGGAGCGCCATTTGACTTTTTGAATGGAAAATATGCTGGAATATTTAGCGGTTGCCATATCGCATTTGGAGAGTCCCTGTGTGCCTAAACATTGGAGCTCCCCCACAAGTGACCCCATTTTGGAAACTAGACCCCTCCAAGGAACTTATCTAGATGCATAGTGAGCACTTTGACCCCCAGGTGCTTCACAAATTGATCCGTAAAAAAAAGAAAGTACTTTTTTTTAACAAAAATTTTCTTTTAGCCTCAGTTTTTTCATTTTTACATGGGCAACAGGATAAAAGGGATTCTAAAATGTGTTGGGAAATTTATACTGAGTACACAGATACCTCATATGTGGTCATAAACCACTGTTTGGGCGCACGGCAGGGCCCAGAAGAGAAGGAGCACCATTTGACTTTTTGAATGGAAAATTAGTTCCAATCGTTAGCGGACACCATGACGCGTTTGGAGAGCCCCTGTGTGCCTAAACAGTGAAAACCCCCCACATGTGACACCATTTTGGAAACTAGACCCCTTATGGAACTTATCTAGATGTGTTGTGAGCACTCTGAACCCCCAAGTGCTTCACAAAAGTTTATAACACAGAGCAGTGAAAATAAAAAAAATCATTTTTTCCTCAAAAATTATTTTTTAGCCCGCTATTTTTTATTTTCACAAAGGTAACAGGAGAAATTGGACCACAAAAGTTGTTGTGCAATTTGTCCTGAGTACAACAATACCCCATATGTGGGGGGGAACCACTGTTTTGGCGCATGGGAGAGCTCAGAAGGGAAGGAGCACCATTTTGGAATGCAGACTTGATGGAATGTTCTGCGGGCGTCATGTTGCGTTTGCAGAGCCCCTGATGTGCCTAAACAGTAGAAACCCCCCACAAATGACCCCATTTTGGAAACTAGACTCCCAAAGGAGCTTATCTAGATGTGTAGTGAGCACTTTGAACCCCCAAGTGCTTCACAGAAGTTTATAAACTCAGAGCAGTGAAAATAAAAAAATCATTTTTGTTCCTCAGAAATCATTTTTTTTGCCCGCTATGTTTTATTTTCCCAAGGGTAACAGGATAAATTGGACCCCAAAAGTTGTTGTCAAGTTTTTCCTGAGTACGCTGTTGCCCCATATGTGGGGGGGGAACCACTGTTTGGTGCACGGCAGGGCTCAGAAGGGAAGGAGCGCCATTTGACTTTTTCAATGAAAAATTAGCTCCAATCGTTTGCAGACACCATGTCGTGTTTGGAGAGCCCCTGTGTGCCTAAACTTTGGAGCTCCCCTACAAATGACCCCATTTTGGAAACTAGATCCCATAAGGAACTTATCTGGATGCACAGTGAGCACTTTGAATCCCCAGGTGCTTCACAGAAGTTTATAACGCAGAGCCATGAAATAAAAAATAATTTTTTTCTCAAAAAATTATTTTTAGCCTCCTTTTTTTTATTTTCACAATGGTTACAGGAGAAATTGGACCCCAAAAGTTGTTGTCCAGTTTGTCCTGAGTACACTGGTACCCCATATGTGGGGGGCAACCACTGCTTGGGCACACGTCAGGGCTCAGAAGGGATGTAGTGACGCTTTCAAATGTCGACTTGATGAAATGGTCTGCGGGCATCTTGTTAGGTTTGCAGAGCCCCTGATGTGACTAAACAGTAGAAACTTCCCACAAGTGACCCCATTTTGGAAACTAGACCCCCCCAAGGAACTTATCCAGATGTGTGGTGAGCACCTTGAACCCCCACGTGCTTCACAGAAGTTTATAATGCAGAGCCGTGAAAATAAAAAATCTTTTTTTTTTCAAAAACTGATTTTTTTAACCCACAATTTTTTATTTTCACAAGGGTAACAGGAGAAATTGGACCCCAAAAGTTGTTGTACAGTTTGTCCTGAGTACTCTGGTACCCCATATGTGGGGGGAACCACTGTTCGGGCACACATTGGGGCTCGGAAGGGAAGTGTGACGTATTGAAATGCCGACTTTGATGGAATGGTCTGCGGGCGCCATGTACGTTTGCAGAGCCCCTGATGAGCCTAAACAGTAGAAAACTCCCCACAAGTGACCCATTTTGGAAAAAGATCCTGCAAGGAGCTTATCTAGATGTGTAGTGAGCACTTTGAACCCCCAAGTGCTTCACAGAAGTTTATAAACTCAGAGCAGTGAAAATAAAAAAATCATTTTTGTTCCTCAAAATCATTTTTTTTGCCCGCTATGTTTTATTTTCCCAAGGGTAACAGGATAAATTGGACCCAAAAGTTGTTGTCAAGTTTTTCCTGAGTACGCTGTGCCCCATATGTGGGGGGGAACCACTGTTTGGGCACGGCAGGCTCAGAAGGGAAGGAGCGCCATTTGACTTTTTCAATGAAAAATTAGCTCAATCGTTGCAGACACCATGTCGTGTTTGGAGAGCCCCTGTGTGCCTAAACTTTGGAGCTCCCCTACAAATGACCCCATTTTGGAAACTAGATCCCATAAGGAACTTATCTGGATGCACAGTGAGCACTTTGAATCCCCAGGTGCTTCACAGAAGTTTATAACGCAGAGCCATGAAAATAAAAAATAATTTTTTTCTCAAAAAATTATTTTTAGCCTCCTTTTTTTTATTTTCACAATGGTTACAGGAGAAATTGGACCCCAAAAGTTGTTGTCCAGTTTGTCCTGAGTACACTGGTACCCCATATGTGGGGGGCAACCACTGCTTGGGCACACGTCAGGGCTCAGAAGGGATGTAGTGACGCTTTCAAATGTCGACTTGATGAAATGGTCTGCGGGCATCTTGTTAGGTTTGCAGAGCCCCTGATGTGACTAAACAGTAGAAACTTCCCACAAGTGACCCCATTTTGGAAACTAGACCCCCCCAAGGAACTTATCCAGATGTGTGGTGAGCACCTTGAACCCCCACGTGCTTCACAGAAGTTTATAATGCAGAGCGTGAAAATAAAAAATCTTTTTTTTTTCAAAAACTGATTTTTTTAACCCACAATTTTTATTTTCACAAGGGTAACAGGAGAAATTGGACCCCAAAAGTTGTTGTACAGTTTGTCCTGAGTACTCTGGTACCCCATATGTGGGGGGGAACCACTGTTCGGGCACACATTGGGGCTCGGAAGGGAAGTAGTGACGTATTGAAATGCCGACTTTGATGGAATGGTCTGCGGGCGCCATGTTACGTTTGCAGAGCCCCTGATGAGCCTAAACAGTAGAAACTCCCCACAAGTGACCCCATTTTGGAAAAAAGATCCTGCAAGGAACTTATCTAGATGTGTGGTGAGCACTTTGAACCCCCAAGGGCTACACAGAAGTTTATAACGCCCGGGCATGAAAATAAAAAAAATCATATTTTTTCCACAAACATGATCTTTTTGTCCCCAATTTTTTTTATTTTCCCAAGGGTAGCAGAAGAAATTAGACCCCAAAAGTTGTTGTCCAATTTGTCCTGAGTACGCTGATATCCCACATGTGGGAGAAAACTACTGTATAGGGACACGTCGGGGCTCGGAAGGGAAGTAGTGACGTTTTGAAATGCCGACTTCATGGAATGGTCTGCGGTAGCCATGTTATGTTTGCAGAGCCCCTGATGTGCCTAAACTGTGGAAACCCCCCCAAGTGACCCCATTTTGGAAACTAGACCACCCAAGGAACTTATCTAGATGTGTAGTGAGCACTTTGAACCCCCAAGTGCTTCACAGAAGTTTATAACCCAGAGCCATGAAAATAAAAAATCATTTTTTTCCTCAAAAAATGATATTTTAGCCCACAATTTTTTATTTTCACAAGGGTAACAAGAGAAATTGGACCCTAAAAGTTGTTGTCCTGTTTGTCCTGAGTACGCTGGTACCCCATATGTGGGGGGGGGGAAACCACTGTTTGGGCACACGTTGGGGCTCGAAAGGGAAGTTGTGACGTTTTGTAATGCCGACTTGATGGAATGGTCTGCGGGCGTCATGTTACGTTTGCAGAGCCCATGATGTGCCTAAACAGTAGAAACCCCCTCAAGTGACCCCATTTTGGAAACTAAAACCCCCAAGGAATTCCTCTAGATGTGTGGTGAGCACTTTGAATCTCCAAGTTCTTCACAGAAGTTTATAACGCAGAGCCGTGAAAATTAAAAATCAATTTTTTTTCCACAAAAATAATTTATTTAGTCCCCAATTTTTTTCCCAAGGGTAACAGGAGAAATTATACCCCCAAAGTTGTTGTGCAATTTTTACTGAGTACGCTAATACCCCATATGTGGGGGTAAACCACTGTTTGGGCACACGTCGGGGCTCGGAATAAAGGGAGCACTGTTTGACTTTTTGAACGCAAAATTTGCAGGAATCAATGGTGGTGTAATGTAAGGAGTACAGTTCATATAGTGTCTTGTGCTTGGGTGCGATGAAAACACAGGAGTCACAGGTTTGATATAGAAGGTCTTGTATTACTTCATACAAGTGGCAATAATAGTCACACAGTTTGCAGATACAAAAGCAGGAGACACAGCAGGCCAGAGTAACTTAAGCTCAGCAATCACTCTCCACAACAGGTTCAGGATCTCTTCACTGTTACCGTAAGTCCATGCAAACGTGGATTTATCAAATAGCAAGGTTCCAAAGTCCACGAGTGTTCCAAAGTTCCACAATAGGAAATAACTGGAGTACAAGGTCCAAGGCTTCCAGGAGTCAGGTCACAGGTTCACTGCAAGCTTGATTCTGAAGCACTGATTGCTCAGCTGTGGCTGCTTAAGAAGCAAGAGGAGAGAATCAGGGCGGGAACATGCAAGCTGGAAACTCCATATTGACTGAGGGCAAGATAGCTGCAGCAAGACAGAAAGTAAAATGGCTGACGGAAAAACTGAGTTTCAGGAACATGTACACAGAACCTTACATTACTCCCCCCTTAGGGACAACCTCCGGATGACCTCAGACCAGGCTTGTGTGGGTACCTCTGATGAAACTGATGGAGCAAGCGAGGAGCATTAACGTTATTGACTGGTTCCCATGAGTTGTCCTCCACTGGGTAGCCCTGCCATTTAATCAGATATTGTAACTGATTTCTATACAACCTGGAATCTAGAATCCTTTCCACCACAAATTCTTCCTGACCATCGACTAGCACTGGGTCAGGGCAAGGAGAAGAACGTCCAGGAAACGTATTGGGTGTCGCAGCCTTTAGTAGGGATACATGAAAGACAGGGTGGATTCTCATAGTTCTGGGCAGTTGAAGACGACAAGCGACAGCACTTATAATTTTACTGATTTTATAAGGTCCAATGTATTTATGTCCCAACTTAGATGATGGAATTCTTAACTTAAGATTTCTGGTTGACAGCCAGACCAGGTCTCCTACCTTGAAAGCTGGTGCAGGTTTACGAAATTTATCTGCTGCTTTCTTGTACCTTTCCTGAGCCAATTCCAGATTTCCCTTTAGAAGATCCATATTCTTTTGTAAAGACGTGATTCTTTCAGCCACTGCTGGCAAAGGCGTTTCTATGGGAAATCGAGGAAGAATATTAGGATGATAACCTAAATTGGAGTAAAAAGGAGACTGCTTAGTGGAGGCACTCTGAGAGTTGTTATACGAGAACTCAGCCAGTGGAAGTAGATCCACCCAATCATCCTGTAGGTGGCAGATAAAGCAGCGAAGATACTGCTCCAGGGTCTGATTGGTTCGTTCTGTCTGTCCATTAGTCTGAGGATGAAAAGCAGAAGAAAGGTTTACTTTAATGTCCAATGCTGCACAGAAATTTTGCCAAAACCTTGAAGTGAATTGCACCCCTGATCCGAAATAACCTCATCTGGTACTCCATGTAAGCGAAACACATTTTTAATCATCAAATCTGATGTCTGTCTTGCAGTGGGTAAGCCGACACAAGGAATAAAATGAGCTGCTTTTGTTAAACGATCAACCACCACTAGAATGGTGTTCTTCCCTTGAGAGGTTGGTAACTCCACAATGAAGTCCATAGAAATGGATCCCCACGGGCGGGACGGGGTGGGAAGGGGTTGCAACAGACCAGTTGGTGAGGAGCGAGGTGTTTTGCATCTTGCACAGACTTCACATGAAGTGACATAGTTTAAAACATCCTTCCTGCAAGTGGGCCACCAAAAGAAACGAGAAAGAAATTCCTGTGTCTTTAGAATTCCTCTATGCCCAGCTATCTTGGAATCGTGAATGAGTTGCAATACTCTCAATCTGACTGTTTTCAGGAATATACAGACGTTGTCCCTGAATCCACACCATTCTTAAAGACAAGACTTACGTCCCTTGGGGGTTGTGCCAAAAAGGAATCCGCATGGTATGCTTCCTTGATGTCCTTAAGTAGGTCTTGATTATGAATCACTCCCAGGAATCTAGAGTCAGGAAGAATAGTCTTAGGAGGAGTAAGTGGATGTGTCTCTGCTGAATAAATCCTAGAGAGTGCATCAGCCTTTCCATTGCGCGATCCTGGTCTATAAGAAATGATAAAATTAAATTGGTTTAAGAAAAGATTCCAGCGAGCCTGGTGAGGAGTCAGGCACTTAGCCGACCTGATAAATTCAAGGTTACGATGGTCTGTCAGGACGACTATTTGCTGTGCAGCTCCCTGAAGAAGGTGTCTCCATTCTTTGAAGGCGGCAATAGTGGCCAACAACTCTCTATTGCCCACATCGTAGTTCCTCTCAGCCGAAGACAACTGCTGGGAAAAGAAGGCACAGGGATGCAAGACATTCTTTCACCTGTTCTCTGAGAGAGTATAGCTCCAACGGCACAATCTGAAGCATCCACCTCTATTATGAAGGCAAGTTCGGGGTTGGGATGTACTAAGATAGGTGCAGTGGTAAATTTATCTTTTAGACGGGAAAATGCTTCCTGGGCTTGGGGAGTCCAGGAGAACCTAGACTCTTTCGGGTAAGTTGGGTGATAGGTGACACTACCTCAGAGAAATTCCTAATGAAACGTCTATAGAAGTTGGCAAACCCGATGAAGCGCTGCACCTCCTTCACATTTCTAGGACTTGGCCAATCCTTGATGGCTTGGGTCTTGCTTCCATCCATACTAATTCCTTGTGTAGACAGTACATACCCTAGAAATTGAATTTCGGTCCTATGGAATTCACACTTTTCAAGTTTGATGTAAAGATGATTTTGTCTTAGACGTTCCAAGACCATTCTCACATGTCCATGATGTTCCTCTGTGGAGTTAGAAAAAATTAGAATATCATCCAAATAAATCACCACGAATGTATCTAGGAGATCCCTGAAGATGTCATTCACCAAGTGTTGGAAAGTGGCTGGGGCGGTACTCAGACCAAAAGGCATAACTAGATATTCAAAGTGTCCATAGCGTGACCTGAATGCAGTCTTCCATTCATCCCCAGGTCTAATACGGACTAAGTTATAGGCCCCACGGAGATCTAGTTTAGAGAAAATTTTGGCATGTCGCACTCTCTCCAATAACTCAGGGATTAAAGGCAATGGATAACGGTTTCTAATAGTAACCTTATTGAGTTCCCTATAGTCTACGCAGGTCTCAGAGATCCATCTTTCTTCTTTACAAAGAAGATGGGTGCACCTGCAGGAGATGAAGAGGGGCGTATGAAGCCCTTGGCTAGATTTTCGTCTATGTAATCCTTTAAAGCCTTTAGCTCGGGCCCCGCCAGGGGGTAGATCTTACCAAAAGGTATCTCTGCTCCAGGCAATAATTCAATTGGACAATCATATGGACGGTGAGGGGGAAGCTGGTCAGCGTTCTTCTTGTCACATAAATCCACATAGTCCTGGTATACAGCTGGTAGTTCAGGGACTGACATGGTTCCTTTAGGAACAGAGCAAGCTGAAACTTTTGGACTCATCTGTTTCTCTGGAAAGTGTAATTCCTTGGTCTCCCAGTTAATGGTAGGATTCTGAGCCTGCAGCCATGGTAGCCCTAGAATAATGGGAAAGTGGGGAGAAGAGATAAGCATAAAGGACAGTTTCTCTTGATGATCTTTACCCATAAGAACCCTCAAAGGCTCTGTTTCCTGATCCACTGGTCCAGAGGTCAGCAGGGAGCCATCCACAGTTTCCATCTGTACTGGAGTAGCCTTCTTCACTGAACGTATCCCCTGTTTCAGAGCAAAGGAGACATCCATAAAATTTCCACTTGCCCCTGAGTCGATCATAGCAGAGCTAGACACCCAAGCTGAGTCAACCCAGAGTTTGATGGAAAGAAAGCAATGAGAATTGTTTTTCTTACAACTCAGCTGGGACACCGCTGAGGAAACTTGAAAAATTGCAGCGTTTACACAGTCAACGTCCTCAGAAGTAACGGAGTTTAAGTCCGAGAAATCAAGATCTGTTGCTGCAGATCTCTCTGGAGCCTGAGGCTCGGACCTGACAGATCCCCTCTCGCAACACTCACAGTGAATGAGTGCTGCAGTAGTCTTACGAGAACGGCTGGGGCAGTTTATAATGAAGTGCCCTGACTTACCACAATAGAAACATAGATTCTCCTTAAAACGATGTTCCTTGCGTGCATCACTAACCCGTCGTTGTAAAGAGTCTACCTGCATGGGTTCAGGTTCAGGTTCCCGTGTGATCCTACTCAAAGGTTCCTTAGCTGGAGAGGAAGGTAGGAAAAGGTTAGTGCGATTGCTTTCGAACCATCTCTCTTTCCTGCGTTCAGTCAGACGAGTATCAATACGGATGCAGTAGTTAATAAAGTCACCTAACGCAGTGGGAGGGTCGGCACGAGCAAGTTCATCCTTAATCAGTGGAGATAACCCCTTTCGAAAAATAGATTTTTTGGCGGAACTGTCCCAGGTGGTATCAAGGGCCCATCTCCTGAAATCCAAGGCATATTCAGCTACCGAGTGCTTACCTTGGCGCAAAGCTAACATGGCTGCTTCAGCTGTTGCACCTCGATTGGGGTCATCAAACACCTGCCCCATGGCTGAAATGAAAGCATCAAGATGATCCAAACATTCATCCTCAGTCTCAATCAGAGGGTTTGCCCACATCAAAGCCTTGTTGGTAAGCAACATAATTATAGTAAGCACTTTAGATCGTTCAGTGGGAAATTGTGAAGCATGTGCAGAAAAAAAAAGATTGCATTGATTAATAAATCCCCTGAATTTCTCATGTTCACCGCCAAAACGAAAAGGGGGCAACTTGGGAATCCCAGAACTCGGGGCTACGGCAGGAGCCTGGACTCGCTCCTCTAGAACCTCAATCCTGGCTCGCAAATCCTGGGCAGTCTGTCCAAACACTTGCAAATTGTGATTAGTGAGGTCCTGTAGGTTTGTAAAACGGTTTTTATAGTCTGCAAATCTGCAAGGATATTATCAGTCACTCCGCAAAGTTCCTTTATGCGGGCCTCCATTTTCCAGATCTTTTAAGACAGGAGTACTGGAATGGTTGTGAGAAGTCACAACCACTATCATCACAGAAGTTCAACCGGACATCTGATATCCACAGTTACAGCAGACACAAAAGAGGAAAGAAAAAAAAAAAACAATAGTGTTTACCTGTGGTAACACTGCAGAAAAAAAAAAACTTAAGGGAATTGCTCACCTGGAATGGTTGTGAGAAGTCACAACCACTGTCATCACAGAAAGTACAACCGGACATCTGATATCCACAGTTACAGCAGACACAGCCTTTCCAGACCCAGCAGACACTAACGTTTGGCTTCAGAATCTTGTAATGTAAGGAGTACAGTTCATATAGTGTCTTGTGCTTGGGTGCGATGAAAACACAGGAGTCACAGGTTTGATATAGAAGGTCTTGTATTACTTCATACAAGTGGCAATAATAGTCACACAGTTTGCAGATACAAAAGCAGGAGACACAGCAGGCTAGAGTAACTTAAGCTCAGCAATCACTCTCCACAACAGGTTCAGGATCTCTTCACTGTTACCGTAAGTCCATGCAAACGTGGATTTATCAAATAGCAAGGTTCCAAAGTCCACGAGTGTTCCAAAGTTCCACAATAGGAAATAACTGGAGTACAAGGTCCAAGGCTTCCAGGAGTCAGGTCACAGGTTCACTGCAAGCTTGATTCTGAAGCACTGATTGCTCAGCTGTGGCTGCTTAAGAAGCAAGAGGAGAGAATCAGGGCGGGAACATGCAAGCTGGAAACTCCATATTGACTGAGGGCAAGATAGCTGCAGCAAGACAGAAAGTAAAATGGCTGACGGAAAAACTGAGTTTCAGGAACATGTACACAGAACCTTACAGGTGGCGACATGTCGCGTTTGGAGACCCCCTGATGTGCCTAAATAGTGGAAACCCCTCAATTCTAACTCCAACCCTAACCCCAACACACCCCTAACCACAACCCTAACCCCTACACACCCCAAACCCTAATCCAAACCCTAACCATAACCCTAACCCCAACACACCCCTAACCCTAATCCCAACCCTAACCACAAGCCTAACCTGTTATGATTTGGTAGCTGAGGAGAGCAGGCAAAAAAGGAAATACACCAGAGAGGTTGGAATCTATGGGATTGCAGTACCCTGACTAACCACCACAACTAGAGGCAGCCGTGGAGCGTTCCTACGTTGGTCCCAGACGCCTCGTCACAGCCTGAGAAACTAACTACACCTAAAGATAGAAAGAGGAAAGCTATCTGCCCCGGAGCAGATCCCCAAAGAACATAGAAAGCCCCCAAACAAGTAATGGCGGTTAGACAAGAAGAAATACTGACACAGACAGAAAATAGTATGAGCAAACGTTGGGGCCCAAACTTACTAAATAGAAAAGGATAGGAAGGGTACTTACTGCAATCCCAAAACACCCTGAAAAGCACCAACTCTACTAATTTCAAAAACACCTGAGATCACACGACCTCTACCACCTAAATTAGTTCTCTGGTGTAACCAAAAACAAAACAGCAGCCACTGAAAAAACTGGAAAAAGCAAATGTACAAACATCAGTGGCTGAACTGAACTGAGAGGGCAAAAGCCCCCAGAGGGGACCCTGAAGGCCCCCACAGAAGTGCAGGACAAAATGCAAAAATCAAGCACAAAAACAAAAAGAAGAAAATGTCTTATCTGTTAGCAGGAGATTCAGACACGACACAGCAGGCTACCAAGGAAACAGGAATCAAGGATTGAGACCAGAACAATTGATCACCGGCAACCCTGATGGGAAGGCGACTCCCTTATATAAGACCAGTCAGTAACACCTGATTCCCAATCCTCACAATCTTCACTGGACAGTCCAGTACCGTTTGTAACCACCAGAGGGAGCTTCTGCTCAGAACTCATTTCCAGCCTATTCACAACACTAACCCTAATCCCAACCCTAACCCCAAAACACCTCTAACACTAATCCTAACTCTAACCCTAACCACAAGCCTAACCCTAATCCGAACCCTAACCCTAATTCCAACCCTAACCCTAATTCTAACCGTAATTCAATTCTAACCCTAACTCTAATTCTGACCCTAATGCTAACCCAGCCCTAGCCTTTTGCTAACCCTAAGGCTAACCCTAACCCTAACCCTAACCCTAATAGTAAAAAATATATATATATTTTCTTTATTTTATTATTTGTCCCTACCTATGGTGGTGATAAAAGGGGCATTTACTTACTTTTTTTTTTTTGATCACTGTGAGAGTTTATCACAGTGATCAAAATAAATGTATGGAATCTGCCGGCCGGCGGGCGCACTGCGCATGCGCCCGCCATTTTCCAAGATGGCGGCGCCCATGAAGAATCCCGGAGTGACACCGGGATGGCCACAGGTCCCGGGAGAGGTGAGGGGGGGATTGGAAGGCGGGGGGTAGCGGACCGGAGCAGATAGTGACGGCTGTGACCGATCGCCACCATCAATCAGTGGCGGCGGCCGATCGCCGCCGTCACTCGGTGTGGTGGGGGGTCGGATCTCGGTGTCCAGCCATGGCAGATGCTATTGCAGCATCGGCCATGGCTGGATTGTAATATTTCATCAAATTTAATTGGTGAAATATTACAAATCGCTCTGATTGGCTGTTTCACTTTTAACAGCCAATCAGAGCGATCGTAGCCACGTGGGGGTTAAGCCAACCCCCCTGTGGTGAAGCACAAAGGGTCTTGTGCCTGCGGGTCGGGTGACCTTTCAGTGACCCCGGTCACCCGACCTGCAGGAATGCGATTTATACCATGACGCCTACGTAGGCGTCATGGGTCGGGATGGCACGGGTTTTCATGACGCCGTCGTAGGCGTCATGGGTCGGGAAGGGGTTAAATAAAAGAATGCCCACTAATTGTCATCCTGTTGAGTGAACACAGCAACGTTTAAATTTCTCTTCAAATTTTCTGCTAATCTGTAGTGCAGTAGCCAGCACTATGGCATGATGTCCCTTTCTCCCTCCATGCAGGGACGCCGGCTTACTCACTGCCCCGGCCCCGAGGTGTGGTTCCCCAGCGTGCTCCTTCCTCTTCCTGGTGTTCGAGCCACAGTTCCAGGCAGTGTGCTCTTCTCTGCTCTTAAAGGGGCAGCTCGCATATGGTAAATGCTCTCAGCTTATCGCTGAGAGGCATTGAGCATAAACGGTACAGCTGCAATTGCTGGGAGTCATCCTGTATAAAAGACTCCCTCTCCCTTAGAGATTCGCCAAGTAATGATTTGAGTTATTAGGTAGTTGGTGTTCTACCAGAGCAGTTGTGAGGTCCTTTGGTCCCAGTGTGGACAGTTTCCTGAACCCGAATCCTTGGTCCCAGTGTGGTCAGAGTTCAGAACCCAAATCCTTGGTCCCTTTTTTCATTACCATCCCCAGGTCCAGCACTGCCTCTGCAACGCTTATCTAGCCTTTGTTGATCGGCTGTAGTGGTGGTGGTAATCAGTGCAGCCAGTCAGTCACAAGGCTTGACAGCTCGTTCTGTCTACATTAGCAGAGCTTTGTTTTTTATGTGAGACTTCTGCAACCCTACAATATAATAAAACTTTAAAAGAACCTATATGGAGCGCCCCACCAGGGCTGTGGGGTACTCGGTCCCGGGCCGGGCAGTTCTTAAAGGGGAAGTCACAGCAGCAGTGACTCGGTCCGTGGCCCTGGGCGTCCAATAAAATTGTCAAAGATGATGGTGGGGGTAGTTTGTAGGGTAATTAGTTTGTGACGTCACCCGTGGTGTTCGGCTATATATGGCCGACGCTGCAGTTCAGGTCCACTGTGGCGGATGGTGACACAGCAGAGATGTTACTGCTCTCCACAGGTAGAGCTTGGTCCCAGAGCAGATATAACAGGCTGTTCAGGTGGTGGTGAACGTTGAAGTGCAGAGAATAAGCAAGGGACACAGAAAAGTGCAGTTTTCTTTACCTTTTACTTCTTGGTAGGTGAAAATGCAATCCTGGGTACTAGTTACAGATGGTAGCTGGAGTCCGGCTTACCTGGAAGCATTCAGGGGATCCACCCTGCCAGGTGGGGTTAGAGGCCTTCCAGCTGCACTCTCTTTTCTGGTCCCTGTTGCCTGTAGCTAGCTGCGACCCTCTACTGCGTTTTGACTTTAACCTGTATAGCAAACAGCGTGAGCCTATCACAGGCACTGTCTGTTCACTAGCAGCCCTGGGCTCCTGGTCTGCTGTGGTGCCTCCAGGTGTTCGGTGTGGTCAGGGAGTTTGCAGTCCCCTGCCCTCTGGATTTGGCTGTCGGGGCGTACAGCACCTGCACAGTCCAGGAATCTGGCGTCTTTTTTATCAGCGCTCCGCTCTGGGATCAGCTCTGACGCAGGTGCAATTACCAGAGCCCTTGTCTCCGCTCCTCTCTCTTCCCTCACCTCAGGCCAACTGACTCTTTCCAGAACAATCTCCTTACCTCAGTACTAACTCCTCCCACCAACTGTCACTCCCTTAAGCGCCGCCCCTTTTGGTCTGGAGTTAGAACAAGTGTTGGATGCTGTGTATTACCTCGCATGGGGACCTCTTCATGCTTCCAGGCGTGACATCACCACCCCGTAGAGGCAATGTCACCGTGGCAACCGGACTCAGGGGTGCCACATATACTCATTAGATAGCTCTCGACTGAGTACCCCATACTCAGAAATGCTGGGCTTCGCCAAGAGTTTTTGTGAAAGAGCCACTCCCAGACTTTTCTAGTGACAGCTTATCTCCCAGAGAACAACATAATCTGTCAAAGCAGAATCTGGAAGTCCCCATACACATTAGATGGTTGTCTGAACTGCAGACTTTTATGTAATGTGTATGGGGGCCTTTTTCTCTTGAATTTTTGTAGGGTCTTTTCCCCAATAACAGATTTCAGCTCCTTCCAAAGATTTCCATTTGGTTTGAGATTATGACCCATTGCTGACCAGTATGAAAAAAGTAAATTTTCCTTTATAACCACGTTAGTGTACACTTTCATGTGTACCTGTTGCGGCGAGGCATGTCTCCAGGAGTGGACCCTCTGGCTCGTAGCACTAGGTGACCTCGGGCGAGCGACCAGGTGGAGCCGACCCCTATACAGGGATCGTTTGGAGCAGGCCCGGGGGTTCTAATGCCATGATAGCTGGTACCAAGAGGGGTGGCTCTTAGGAAAACGGGAAGGCCCCTCAACGGGACTGACTGAGCCCAGGACACAGGCTGCAGAGAAACCGCGGGTAGCCGGACGGAGCCAAGACACAGAAGATAAGGACTGAAGTAGGACTGCAGGACGGAGCAGGGACACTGGAAACAAGGACCGGAGTAGGATGGTAGGACGGAGCAGGGACACAGGAAACAAGGACCGGAGTAGGCCTGCAGGACAGAGCAGGAGACAAGGACCGGAGTAGGACTGCAGGACGGAGCAGGGACATGGAGACAAGGACCAGAGTAGGACTGCAGGACGGAACAGGGACACTGGAGACAAGGATCAGAGTAGGAGTGCAGGACAGAGCAGGGACACAGGACGCAGCACGGCAGGGCACAGCGCTGAGGGAAACAATATGAAAAGAGATCATGAACCAGAGAGGGGAAGCCAGCCTAACCCAAGCGACACAAAGCAACACAAAGATCAGGCGCCTCCGCTAAAGGAGGGCGGCCTGATATACCCAGCAGAGACTCCCATAGGTCCGGTGGTGCTTCCGGGTCAGGGCACCGCCGGAGCTTAAGGAGGGCAGAGAAGGCACGGCCACGGCCTACGGTGCATGCGCAGAGTGCAGAGGCGCAGTCGGCCGCGGACCTGTCAGCGCTGAAGGAGAACGCCGCGAGTCCCGGCCCGAAGCAGACCGCAGCGCTGGAGTGGAGGGGTGAGTATAAGTAGGCGAGGCGGTGGCCGCGACAGTACCTCGGGTTATTATTCTGCAGTAGGACCTATTTTATTTGACTTGTTTTTATATATTTGGGAGCACATTTTGATGTTAACTCTTTTGATATTCCTTTAATTTGTGTACCATCCGTGTGCCATCCGTGTGTATCATCCATGTGACACGTACTGGAATAGAATGCAGAATAGAAATTACAGATGTTTAGGTGTTAAAGATGTTCAAAGATAGAGATAGTTAGATATGGGGTAAATAGATATGGGGTAAATTGCTATTTAGAAATCTGTGAGAAATGTAATGAGTGCCTTGCGTGTGTATTAAGCTAATAAATAAATGAAAAAAATTACATGGAGCCCCCTCATTTTTGATAATCAGCAAAGGTAAAGCAGACAGCTGTGACCTGATTTTATCATGCTGGGAAGGTCCATGATTATTGGGCCCTTCTCAGCCTAAAAATACCAGCCCGCATCACATTAGATGCGTCAAATGTGGCTCTTTTCCTGGCTCTTCCAGATGCCCTGGTTCATTGGCATAATGGTAGTTAGGGTTGGTGTCAGCTGTGATGTGTCAAAAATCACAGCTGGCATTGTGTCGACCCGCCACCACAATTGTGGATTACCAGGGCAATGGGGTACTCAGAGCCGAGCCCATGGAAGTCTATGGGGTTTTGTCACAGGTAGCGGTGGCTCGGTCTGTGGCCCTGGCGGTCTGGCGTATGTTGGGGGAATATTTACAGGGGATAGATTTATATACAGTTCGTGACGCCACCTGTAGTATTCTGGTAATTTGTACCAGCGCTGCTATAGATCTCTGAGGGGATGGTGAGGCAGCTAGATGTCGGGTCCCCTACAGGTGGGACTGGTCCCTCAAAGTCTATGAAGTTAGTGAAGTCGGGTGCAGATAAATAACACAGTCTCACACGGTCAGCGTCTTTCCATACCTTTACTTGTAAGATGTTCAGGCAGGTCCCAGGGAGGCTGATCCAAGGAGAGTGTATCTTGAGACAGCAGCTGGACAAGTTAGGGGCCTCCTTTACTTTCAACACAATGAGTACAACCAGCCTGAAGCGTAGTTCCCTCAATAACTCCAGCTAATCCATAGCTGTACTGCCCAGTCAGTTTTGTGGTAGGAGCCTTCCTGCGAGAGAGCTGAATTCCTATATTGCTGATCAGGCTCAAAGTCTTCACTCCCCCTGACCCCAGTTACGTACTGACTATAAGGGGCTGTTTGCCGCGACCTAAGGTCCGGTAAATTCCTGGTTTTCTTACCACTATGCTTGAAGCTAATAGTGATCCTTCGGTCCCCAGTGACCGGTTGCAATGTGCAGGACTTCTTCAATCCAAACGCACCTTTTCAATAAACTTTCCACTGTGCCTTTCGCCTTGTCCTCGCTGGTAGCATAAACACTCACACTTGCATAAAGTCGGGTAGTCACTTCCTTCATTCACTTCCTTCAAAGTTAGTTACAGATTCTCAGTTATCACTAGGCAGGAGCACGTCTCTGAACCTTTCACTGTCCTTGAGACAGGTGACTGAAGTCTTTCTGCACTAATCTCCTTCTCCTCAGTCCAGGCTAGACCTTCCTCTCTGAAGTCCAGACACTGACTGACTGACCACTCCCTCACAAGTAAACTACACTACCCTAAGGGTGTGTCTAGTGTATGTTGAGTGAATGGGTATTTAGCATTAAACTGCTGTCTCGCCACACACTCTCCAGGGTACTGCGTGTGCCTAACACCAGGGCTACACATTCCCCATGGTAAAAGACAGCACTCCCGGGCTGTAAAATACAAAAGAGACATTTTGTTTATGCATGAAAACATTAACAATAACATTAATTCGTCCCATCCGGGAGGTGAGGATATCTTGAACGTTGCAAACAATAACATTATATATAGAAATACAAAAGTATTAAATAGCATTCAATAAATATACAGTATTCTTGTGAAGGACCCGCACCAAACCTTCAACGTAGGTCCTGGGTGGGCTGCAGGACATCCGATTGCAGACCTCACTCAGTGCCACACCACACGGGTTTTTGTATTCAGAGGTAGTTGTGCTGGTTTATGTAAAACCAAGATAAGGCACCGAAGCGCAACTATGTACAAATAAGTTCTGGGTTGGCACAGTCCTCAACCTCAAAGTCCATTGTAAAACCAAAGACATAGATATAATATCACATTATTATACTAAAGTGCAAAACTTTTTCTGGTTACCCAGCCGGGCATTCTACGGTTAGCAATATATATATGCATTATATTCTTCAACTTATGCAAAATTTTGTAAAACATTCTTAAACTTTCTACAATATACTTATGGTAGACCCTATAGGGATCTCACCGATTCTTCTTTACTATTTATTCATTTACTTCTAATACACTTTCCACCCCGGGGGCTGGAACAATGCAATGGGCCCTAGATCCCAGGACTAACAAATCATGCGCTGCGATTAGGGTCTGGGTCGCCACAGTTCTCGTGCGAACCTCTAGGGGCGCAACGGGTACATTCTCCTCACGTGACACCGATTGCGTTTCAATCACAGTTAACGATATGGACCGTGTCATGGATTGCGATTGAGACTGGGTCGCTAGTTGCGATGCAGAGGTGGCTTGAATTTGCGATGAACTTGCAGGGGGCGATGCTGGGGCACGGCCGGATACTGCTTGAGCTGGAGACGGGGACGCTGCGGTAGTGGTGACGTTACCTGCGTCGGGGACGGGGTCACGGACGATGGTGACGTTAAGGGCATACCATCCCTTCATTCCCCAATGCCGTGTGTACGTGACGAGGTCTCCATTTACTAAGTCCCTCCCGGGATGGCCTTGCGGCAGGTGGGATTCTACGTCACGCCTGCTGACAAAGACCCCTGGGTAGAGGCCCGGTTCACGGATGAAGCCCCAGCCCTTCCGGAGCTGGAACTCAGTCACACACCCCTGCCGCCGCGGTTCCCTCAGGGTACCTTTCTCTCTCCGGACACTCTCCTTGTCCGCGATCAGCTCCGCATGTTGTCGCTGACGATTCCGCTGAGCTTCCCGCTCTTCCTCCTGCTGGCGTTTCTGCTTCTCCTCACGACGCTGCCACTCATATTCCCACTGGGCGGTGTAGGCGATGTCATCCAGGCGCGCCATCTCGTCCCAGTCCACGTCTGGTAGTGACGGACAGGACCCCTCCGGTGTCCCTGCCGGGGACCGATCATCTGCTGCGGCCTCCTGGCCGGGCGGGCGTTCCGGAACTGGCGATACCTCCTCAACCTCCTTCGCCTCCACCGCTTCACCGGTGGGATCAGGATTGGTACTTTCGGGGGCAGCCTCCGGTTGCTCCTTCGCCTTGGGCAGCAGAATCTTCGGTAACTGGAATCGTGGGGGGTCGTTGAGGGGAGAGATCACCGTGTCCCACAGCCTCCGCTGCTCCAGGGTACGCCGGCGTCTCTCGATCTCTTCAAAGCCAGGTTGGTACTGGACCATCTTCTTCAGGCGTGCATTTTCTTCTTGAATCTCTAGCAACGCCTGCTGCAGGTGCAGGACCACGGATGACTCCTGTGCTGGTGGCAGCTTGGCTGGGGCACGGGGCCTGCCTTCCTCCGCTTCCCTGCTCGGCTGCACACGTCCTGCTTCCATGATGTTCCAGAAGATTCTTTCTTCTTTCTGCGGAGACATCCGGTCTCTTCCGTGGAGGTGGGGTTTGCGTCTCCTCCTCCTCGCAGGGAAGGTGAAGAGGAGGCGGACCTCCTTTGCTGTAGGGCAGGATCGCATGTTGTAATAGCACTTTGAGAGGGCAGGCATTTTCTTCGCGCCACAGGGGGGTAGACGCCACGAAGGTACGCCCACCTTCTTCTCCAGCGCCTGAGGGCGCGAATATGGCGACAAAAATGGCGATTTTGGCGCCAAAAGTGCAAACAGTCCTTTTTTCACAAAAACAATTCCTTAGGCACACAGGGCTCGCAATTCTGCGAGTTTCGCATCCTGTTCGTGACGCCAAATTTTTGTGTCGACCCGCCACCACAATTGTGGATTACCAGGGCAATGGGGTACTCAGAGCCGAGCCCATGGAAGTCTATGGGGTTTTGTCACAGGTAGCGGTGGCTCGGTCTGTGGCCCTGGCGGTCTGGCGTATGTTGGGGAATATTTACAGGGGATAGTTTTATAACAGTTCGTGACGCCACCTGTATATTCTGGTAATTTGTACCAGCGCTGCTATAGATCTCTGAGGGGATGGTGAGGCAGCTAGATGTCGGTCCCCTACAGGTGGGACTGTCCCTCAAAGTCAAATGAAGTTAGTGAAGTCGGGTGCAGATAAATAACACAGTCTCACACGTCAGCGTCTTTCCATACCTTTACTTGTAAGATGTTCAGCAGGTCCCAGGGAGGCTGACCCAAAGGGAGAGTGTATCTTGAGACAGCAGCTGGACAAGTTAGGGGCCTCCTTACTTTCAAACACAATGATACAACCAGCCTGAAGCGTATTTCCCCTCAATAACTCCAGCTAATCCATAGCTTTCTGCCCAGTCATTTTGTGGTAGGAGCCTTCCTGCGAGAGAGCTGAATTCCTATATTGCTGATCAGGCTCAAAGTCTTCACTCCCCTGACCCCAGTTACGTACTGACTATAAGGGGCTGTTTGCCGCGACCTAAGGTCCGGTAAATTCCTGGTTTTCTTACCACTATGCTTGAAGCTAATAGTGATCCTTCGGTCCCCAGTGACCGTTGCAATGTGCAGGACTTCTTCAATCCAAACGCACCTTTTCAATAAACTTTCCACTGTGCCTTTCGCCTTGTCCTCGCTGGTAGCATAAACACCACACTTGCATAAAGTCGGGTAGTCACTTCCTTCATTCACTTCCTTCAAAGTTAGTTACAGATTCTCAGTTATCACTAGGCAGGAGCACGTCTCTGAACCTTTCACTGTCCTTGAGACAGGTGACTGAAGTCTTTCTGCACTAATCTCCTTCTCCTCAGTCCAGCTAGACCTTCCTCTCTGAAGTCCAGACACTGACTGACTGACCACTCCCTCACAAGTAAACTACACTACCCTAAGGGTGTGTCTAGTGTAGTTGAGTGAATGGGTATTTAGCATTAAACTGCTGTCTCGCCACACACTCTCCAGGGTACTGCGTGTGCCTAACACCAGGGCTACACATTATCACGCCCCGGTGTTAGTAATCATAGAATTATAGAATCATCATAGAATGTTAGAGTTTGGAAGGGACCTCCAGGGTCATTGTGTCCAACCCCCTGCTCAATGCAGGATTCTCTAAACCATCTCAGACAGATGTCTGTCCAACCTCTATTTGAAGACTTCCTTTGAAGGAGAACTCACCACCTCCTATGGCAGCCTGTTCCACTTGTTGATCACTCTCACTGTCAAAAAGTTTTTTCTAATATCTAATCTGTATCTTCTTCTCCCTGTCAGTTTCGTTCCATTGCTTCTCTTATTTCTGTGTACAAATGAGAATAATGATAATACCTCTATACTGTGACATCCCTTCAGATATTTGTACACAGCTATTAAGTCTCCTCTTAGCCTTCTTTTTGCAATCTAAACATTCCCAAATCCTTTAACCGGTCCTTGTAGGACATACTTTGCAGTCCGTTTACCATCCTGGTAGCTCTTCTCTGAACTTGCTCCACTTTTTAATTTTTTTTTTTAATGTGGTGCCCAGAACTGTACACAGTGTTCCAGATGAGGCCTGACCGAGGAAGAGTTTGAGGGGATAATTACTTTCATGTGTCTAGACTTTATGCTTCTCTTATACATCCCAGAACTGTGTTTGCCCGTTGACCAAGTGCCGTCTTGATCTATTAGTATACCCAAGTATTTTTCACAACGTGCTGTTGCTTAGTTCTATTCCTCCCCTTCTATAGATGTAATTTTCGGTTTCCTTACCCAGATGTAGAATTTTGCATTTCTCCCTGTTTAAATACAATTTTATTAGTCGCTGCCCATTATTCAAGCTTATCAGAACCCTCATTACTAACCCAGTAATAAAAAAAGCACACACACTTTCCCTGGTTCACCAAATTATTTAAAAAAAAAATAAAAAATCCCACGCAAGCCAGAAAAAACCACAAAACAAGTGCGCAGGCCCCATGGATTATAATGGGTGTGCTCTTGTAAGTGTCTCTGATATGTGTGAAAATGGATGCCGCACTTACTGGAAAACCGGACTGACATGTGAAGGGACTTTTCTTTGTAACGTCTTTATGTCTGCACATGTCCCCGCTTATTGTAAAATCCTGCAAAATGTGTTGGTGTTATAGAAATATACTGCTGTGTTACTGTGTAATGGCCGTGTCTGACCGTACAGGAACATGGTCTGATCATACCACATCTCCTGGGCAAGGAGAGGCAAAAGAGGGGATACAGACAGACAGCAGGATTTTTTTTTTGTGAAACAAAACATTTCCCTGCCTTTTTTAAAAAATGTTTTTCCCCAAAGCAAAATCCCTGCGTCCTGTCTGTATACTTTTTTGCTGTTGTATAAACAGACCGCCTGCAGTCGGGGACGTCATTACATACAAGCGGGCACATTTATAAGTTATCTCGCACGGGAAAATTTTTTTAATCTCATAAATTTGTGGAATTATTATTATTCCAAAACTATTAAAAAACATGAACTTTTTTTCATTGGACAACCCCTTTAGTTTTCTTTTGACATATATAGTGACGGGCCAACCAATTTTCTGACTTTTTTATCACAATTTTCCCCCATTAAATTAGACAATGCCCCTTCCCCATCACAACCCTTGGGGGAAGGGGCCCTAATGAATACCAAATCCGCTGGGATGTCCGCCCCTCAAGCAATTTTCTAGACAATTGAAGACCCCAAGGGGGTCCAGAATAGATAGAAGGTGCACCCAGTCCTAAACGTAGCAATTCTCACACAAACCCTGCGACCCGATGATAGAACAAGGCCGTCCACGTCACCTAAAAGGGTGCGCTGAGCGCATGGCTCTGGTATTAAAGCCAGGAAAACCTAAATAAAGGGGCCACCTTTGGGAAAATTATTTTCCTTTCAGAAGGAAAGGGCCTTGTACTGTTCGCCCACTATCAGCGCGAGGGGAACCAGACGGGGAGTTCAGCTCTTGAGGTAAACGCAACAGCCTACGCATTAAACAAACGTGTAAACCCCCAAAAAAGTGAAAACACTCCTCCCGGGAGGTAAGCGCCTCCGCTCCCCCACCTTTCAAACCACTTAAAATAAAGTTCCCAATTCCTCACCGTTTTTTTAAAATTGCGGGTTCTGCGTGAATAGGGCAAAAAACAACGTTTTAAAAAACCCCCCTGTAGTGACCTAATTTGTGCAAAAAGCAGAAAAAATTTTTGTATTTTTCTAAGCAGCTTAATTTTAAATTTGGGAAAAACCCAAATTGTAGTAAAAGTAGTAATTTTGAAGGTCAAAAAAGCGTAGGCAAAGCTTTTAGGAAATGGAATTTTTGATGCAGCTCTTTGGTTTTTTTAACTCTGTGAGCAATCATATTTTTCCCCAGGGTTTCCCATGCAAAGTCAAACTCACAGCAACAAGTGCTTTTTTCAAATAAAAACTTGATATTATTCAGGAAAAAGACAGATAAGAATTATGAGACCGTGACTACAAAAAACAAAAAATAGGCACTCTGGAGTATTTTAAAAGGATGAAACCAGGATCAAAAAGAAATGAGTAACGTAAAAACTGCCCCCCACAGAAAAATGAGCGCAGCTCGGTATAATCAGGATGAACCAGGATCATAAAAGGGAAATAAGTAATGTATGTACCAGGGGCCCACCCCGCAAAATTGAGCGCACTCTGGAATAATACAGGGTGTAACTCAGGGTCATTAAAAAGAAAAGTAATAAAGATGTACCATGACTGCAAACCCCAAAAATAGTGGTGCGCCTGGGGAATAATACAGAGTAACCGGGCATACGGTAAGAAAATTACTGTATTACCAGGACTACAAAAAGCAGAAAGTGAGTGCAGTCTGGAGAATAATACAGGATGAACCGGGATCAAACAAAAAAGAATGTAAAGTATTAACGTGACTACAAAAAAAAAATAAAGGCAGCCGGAGATAATACAAGATGAAACTCAGATCAGTACAGAAAAGTAATGAAATATTTTACACGTGACCCCCACAGCAAATGTGGGGGCGCTCGGAGAAAAAATACGGGTTAACTCGGATCATTAAGGATAAGTAAGGTAAGTTTTAAAACCCAGTGACTCCCCCACAGAAGGGGAGGGCACTCGGATATTCGGTGAACTCAGGTCAGTACGGGAAAAGTAATTAAAATGTATGTACACAGTGACCCACCAAGAATAGTAAAGGTAGCCGGAGAAATACAGGAGCAACTCAGATCATTAAGGAAAATAATGTAAGTAAAAAACCCTTACCCCCACAAAAGGAGCGCACTCGGGAGTATACCGATGAACCGGATCATACGGATAAGTAAGTTGTACACAGGACTCGGCCAGAAAAAGGGTGCAGCTCTGGAGTTAATACAGTTAACTCGGGACATACAGAAATAATTAAAAAAAGACACAGGACGCCACAGAATAGCGAGGCGCCGGGATTTAAATCAGTTTAACCCAGGACATACGGATAATAATAATGTACACAGTGCCCCCCCAGTAGAATTGAGTGACCTAGTAAAAAAACCCAAGAGAATCAGGTCTACAGGAAGAATAGATGAGAAAAGGGAACAGCCAAATAAATTAATGTTTGTAAACGGACTCCACCACGAAAGTGATTTCAGCCTGATGTAAAAAAATATAAAACCGGAACGTGCAGGTTTTATTAGCAAAAATCATTCCCACACAAAATGAGTGCGCTCGGAGCTAAGCAGGTTGCAAACAGGACAGAAGGAAAGAAATTTTTTTGGTGTCCATACCCTTTAAGGGACACCATTGCTTCGACATCTTGGTTTTACACATTAGGGAAAAGACTTTGATTCCAGGCAGAGATACCGACTACAATTATGTGGAGAGAGAAAAACCTTCTCCGGTCCCACCTGCGTTTTGCTGCTAATGTTTTCAGGATGTGGAATCCCCCCAGAGGGTTTATAAATTCTCATTTTTTTTCATTTACTTCGAAATGCGAAACCAGCTGTGCCCTGAAAAGCCGATCCCTGCAGTTTTTGCAAAATGAAGTCCTTGTAAAAGGATGTTTTAAACATACAAGGGAAAAGGTAGCACGGGTAAACATGAAGAAATGTCCCCCCCCCTTGGGCCTGGGGGAAAGGGGAATCCACCCCTCTTTTTCAGTTTAAAAAGATTTTGTTTTGCTTAAGAGCCGCTCATGCTGAGTTTTAAGCGTTCATTTTGCTTTGAACCCCGTTCTCCGCGTTTTTTTTGACACGTCTTTAGCGAATTGAGTCATAAAGTTCCCCACTTTGGATGGGCAGATAGGGTTAATAGGGCATTTGGAGCGGGTTGCGCAAAAAACCCATTCCACGAAAAACCACCTGGTCATTAGCGTCCCGCTTAGAGCAGCAACGCCTGAAAGGGAATGGGGGATTTAAAAAACCCGTCCTTGGGGTCCGAGCTGGAGAAAATTAAAGGGACAGGACAGAACCCCCGATCATTTTTGAGAAGGGAATGATTAAAAACCGGGTCTCCAGGGACGTGCAAAGTCTCAAAATATTTAAAGGGGGAATTAATACCACAACCCCTAGACTTTTAGTGGCCTTTGTCATCCTTTCGCAAAAAAAAAATCGGACGACTCCGTGAGTTTTTCCAGACACCGTTTTTTTGTAAAAAGCAATGTCGTTTTTCGCCCCCACGCACTAACATTTGTGAAGGGGCAGCCCACCAGGGCCACTGACTGCACCAACATGAGCAAGCCAACATCCGGAATCGGCCCCAAATTTCAAAGTTTTCCAACATTTTACCCCACTCTGTCTCTTAAGGTATGCTCCCACCTTTCGAAAACACCTCAAGAATACCGACTTTTGGGGGTGGTTTAAACTACCCCAAACAAAAGGAACGGCCAATTGAACTCCGGCACCTACCTTTTATTTTATGACAAATGTTTAAGGGGCAACCGTAACCATACAAATTTGATGGTTACCAATCCCACCAAAAACGTCTGTTTCGGCCAACTTTAGGAGATGTATGGGGATTTAAAAACATTGCACATTTGGGGTGGGGTTTTCCCAAGGAGATTTTTAGGCTTTTTATTTGTCTCTCCTCTGATTTATGAAGAAGCCTTTAGGGGGGAAAAGCCATTTTGCATCTATTAATTCCCCAAAAGGCGTGGATTGGGGTTTTTCTAAAAAAAAGCTACCTTTTTTAAAAGCTCTCTCTTTCATGAAAAGTACACGAAAAAAATCAGGTTCACACTGT
>JARQOD010000003.1:99579542-99653803 GCA_033576555.1 Oophaga sylvatica
AACACATATAAAAACCAGAGGGCAGCAGATCATGTGAAAATATAATATTTGTGTTATTCTCAAAACTTTTAGCCATGACTGTACACATTAGATAAAAGTCAGTAGAACATAGCGATTTTGGATTATGACTGGTGGCGTAAGGATTAGGTGGTTGGAATTACTTGATCCTTTGGTGGAAGATAGGCTGCTGCCAAAGGAGTCTGTCAGTGGCCCTTTCATAGAGAACACTCAGCTGAGCCATCTTACTACCAATGACCTTTTCAGGCATCCTAAATATGTATCTAAGGTTTCTGCAGTGCTTGAGAGTCCTGCCAACTCTCTTTCGAGAGCCTCCCAGATGTGCATATGTGGTGGCATACTTACCTATATGTGTGGTTGTAAAAAAAAAAATGAGAACTTTAAGCCGCGCACTCAGCATCACCCTAGGAATGCCTCAGAACTGACAAGAAGCACCCACCTGTGGAATGAAATGCCCACTTCTGGAATGATTGACCAGTGACATGCACTAATTTTGCTAAGATTGTTTTCAAAACGTTGGGACAGTCATAGCAAATTCAGGACAGGTGCCAACTATGTGGTGGTACGTAATATTAGGAAAATCAACGTTTTCGAAAATAGTTGTATAAGCCTCCTGACGGGACTCTCTTGTCTCACTTCGGCCTTGAGAAGAAGACCCATGTGAGATAGAGAAATTGCTAAGGTTGTGGTGCCTGCCAACCATGTTGAAAAAAGTGCGTGGTTGGTAGAGTGTTTCTCAAATTGTCAGAAGGGTCATGTTCATCACAGACCTGAAATTGGCCCTGAGGCGGAGAAGCAGGTTGGTTGTGAGTCGCCCGCCAGGGCTGCAGGGTTCTCGGTACCGGGCCCGTTAACTTCAATGGGAGATGTCACGGCGGCGACGACCCGGTCCGTGGCCCTGGGCACTCACCAAAAAGGGGAATATATTTACAGGGGATTAAGTTTATGAAGTGGTTCGTGACGCCACCTGTAGTATCTGGTCAGGGTGACCAGCGCTGCGGTTAAGATCCTCTGGGACAGATGGTATTTGGCAGCTGTGTTGATAAACCTCCTACAGGCGAGGCTGTGTTATCCCAGGGCAGGTAGATGTTGTAATTGAGAATAATGCTAATGGATGCAGCAGAGAGAAATGTGTGCCGCTGGAAGAAATCTAGGAGACAGTACGTATGCAGTTTCAGGGTTTTTACTCACAGTCTGTCTGCAGTACAGGTGCCCGCTTGGCACTATGTCCTCCGGGCGAGGGATACAGCAACCCCCAGGTAACTCGGTCGCACCTGCTCAGGACTCCCGTTCTGTGTGTGTCCTCTCCTGGCCGTCTCGCTCTCTCTGTGCTATTCCACTCCTCTCTTCCTAGCACCTCACCATGCAGTCTTTCAGTCCAGAAGCTGCGGACCCTGTCGGGTAACAGATTAATTCTGTGCGTCCTTGGCCCTATGTAGCTTCCTTCCTGGAGATGTTGCTGGTGGTTGGTAGCAATGACCCATAAAGTGATTGTGTAGCCCAGCTGCGCTTGGTGCCACATGTTACCCTGGAGGATGCATGAAAGGTAAACCACAATCACTTGATATTCATTCACACTTCACATTTCCCTGGTGCCACCAGAGGGAGCCCTTGAAGAGTACGCAGGTATATAAGGGTGTGCAGAGATAGAGCAGTAGACATTCTAGACAGACATTCTAGACAGAGAAAAGAAACTCTGCACTCAACTTAATGTAGTGAACAAGAAGAGAAGATTTTATTGTGGTCCAAAGTAAACAGCAATGTACAGGGGGACGTTTCGGTCTACACGACCTTCATCAGCTACCCTGTTAGTTAGGTTTTGAACGATATGGACGCATCAAGTTAGATTTTTCATAGAGACACAGTGATCAGCATGGAGAATCCATGCATAATTGTTAGAAGTCCAGATAAAGTGTAATACCTGTAAGGAGAGCGGCGTCAGTCTCGCAGTCAGAACGCGGTATCCACCGCTCGTTACACGCCGGAGAAGGAAAGACTAGCCAGAGAAAGACTTATTTGAAAGCCTGAAGACTTCAGCATTCACTGAGCTTACATCGTGGAGTCCAGTATTAGTGGGACAGATTGCCACTTAGTCTGGTCAAAGTTGAGTCCACTAAGAGTGCTTCAGCGAGCGTTTCAGAAAGTAAGCGTGCCGACACTTAGAGAGCGGTGAAGACCAAGAAAACTGACATCTACTGCTGATTGTGCTTATGTTAAAGGTGTGAGTAGGATGACAGGCAAGTGGAAAAAGGGAAAGAGAGAGCGACAGAGGTCGACAGCATTGATAGCTTACCTCAGCTCTGCACTACCGGACACCGGGTCCGAGCTTGCTAGCTTCTTCAGGACTAGTAAGAGAAACCGGAGACCCTGCTGGATTCCAGATCGCAGGGGCCCAATAGTGCTGATACGTAACCGGGGTCAGGAAGAACAGGAGTCTGGCAGTGCACTGCAAATGGAGACTTAGTTCTGTCCAAAAGAAGGCTCCATCACAAGGTCAGCCGGGCGTAGCAAAGAGAACGGAGTTAAACTTTGTTTTATGCAAGTTAGAAACTCACACACATAAAGAAGGAAGGAGGCCTACACCTACTCAGTGGTTTACTGGACATGCATCCTCCACCCTGACGGCTTCCCGGGTCGTGCCTGCAACTTCACCACCAGTAAAAGGTACAGAAAGAGACTGTCTTGTGTGTGTCTGGATTATTGCTCCTGCACCCTTACACCGCCATTCACCCTGAGGGATCAGTCTCGCCTGTGGGAGACTTAACACCTTGCTGCCCCAAACCCTCAGAGGATCTACACTGCAGCGCTGGTCATCCTGACCAGGAACCACAGGTGGCGTCACGAACATTTCTATCATCCCCTGTAAATATTCCCTTTTAGTGAGCGCCTAGGGCCACGGACCGAGCTGCGCTATCAGTGACATCCCCAGTGAAGTGAACGGGCTCGGTGCCGAGTACCCCACAGCCCTGGCTATGTGCGACTCATCTTTGGCGTCACGAACAGGATCCGAAGCTCGCAATATGTGAGTCCTGTGTGCCTGAATGGACTGTTTTTGTGAAAAAGACTGTGTTGCGTTTTTGTGATATTTTGGTGCCATTTTCCGCCATATTCGCGCCCTGAGGCGCTGGTGAAGAAGAGGGGCGTGTATTCGTGGGCGTACCCCCCCTGTGGCGCGAAAGTAATGGGCGCCCTGTCTAAATGTTACTACAATGTCCGTGCCTGCCCCACTGCAAGGGAGATCCGCCTCCTCTTCATCCTCCATGCTAAGAAGAGAAAGCGAAAGTCCCGCCTCCACGGAAAAATCCAGAGTGTTCCAGATGAAACACACAGTCTGGGCCTGGAGTGAGATGGCGGAAGGACAGGAGTCGCTGTGTGGAGGAATGGCGGTGCGCAGACCCCGTTCCCCTGAAGAGCTGCAGCCTGTGCCTGAAACCGTCCCCAGGTGCGGAGAACGACTCGGGAAATGCAGAGAGTGGATGAATTGGATGAGGCGCTGAGGGATATTGCCCGACACCGTCAGAGATGGAGGCGATGGAGCAAAGCTGGCGTGCCCTGAAACAGCGGCTGCTGTGGGACCCGGGTGCTCTCCCCCCTGGATGCACAACCGTCACCTGCGCCACCACTGGAACCAGCGGCTGAGGAAGAATCGGAGGCCGGTCCCAAAAGAGCTGATCCTGACTCCGCCGAGGACGCGGCGGGAGGGAAGGAGGCTGAGGAGGCCTTACCCGGACCGGAACGCCAGCCAGCCTGGAACCAGAGGCCGCAGCGGAATGCAGTCTCCCGGTATGGACACCGGAAGATCCCCAGCCACTAGCTATGGAAATCGACTGGGAGGAGATGGAGCTCCTGGATGACGTGGAGTACGCCGCCCAGAAGGAGAACGAGTGGAGACGCCGTGAGCAGGAGCAGCGGCAGCAGCGGGAGCAGCGAGAGGCGCAGCAGCTTCGCCAGAGGTACCGGAGAAAGATCTTGCTGACAAGGAGATCGTCAGGCGAGACAAAGGTACGCCCGGGAACCGCGGCGCCAGGGGCCATTAGAGACTTCAAACCCCAGGGAGGCTGGGGATTCATCCATGAACCAGGCCTGTACCAGGAGGTTTTTGTAAATCGCAGAGATGTAGAGTCACACCTGCCAGAAGGGCACCCGGGACGGGATTTGTTAATTGGGGATGTTGTCACCTACACGCGGCAACTGGGGCCCTTAAGTGGTTGGTATGCCCTGAATGTCTCCGAGTCAGCAAACCCAGTCCCTGAAGCCGGAAACACACCCCGCGTCTCAGCGTCCCAGGACCCAGCCACACCAGCGCCCGGCCGCGCACCTGCGTTCCATTCTGCCACGCTAAAGAGCGCACGATTGCAAGTGCGCCCCTCTACTGAGCCACTCCGTACACCGGGCCGTTCCATTCTGCAACGCTAAAGAGCGCGGCGACTGCAAGTGCGCTCTCCACTGAGCTGGACCACACATCTGCGTCCCCATTTGGAAACGCTGCAGAGCCTAAGCCTAGGTGAGGCACCTGTCAGGCCTCCAGGAAATCGCAAAGTCAGAGTTGAAATGAGAACTGTAGCTACACAGACACCAGTAGCAGGACATGATCTTATTGTGATGCGTTACAGAACGCACAGTCTGCTTCCAGCCGCGGTATGGAAGATGCTGCAATGTTTAAAGAAGACCAGTAGACCCGGACAGGGTTACTGAACTGTAGAAAGTTATGAAGAAAATTGCACTTTATTGGGAAAAAGTTTATATGATATGTTACATGCTTGAAGTATGGTACCCCCAGTTGGGTAAAGTGTTAATGTGATATGTGAAATGCTATTTTGGAGGACTGCGTGCTGGGGACTCTTGCAGCACAGAACTTTATTGTAAATAGTTGGCACTCGGTGCCCCATTTTGGTTTACGTAAGTCATTCTAACTCAGAAGCAAAACCCTAAGGTGTGGGCCTTGAGTGAGGTTTGCAGCAGAGAAGTCCTGCAGCCCACCCAGGACCACCGTGGGAGGTTTGGTACGGGTCCTCCACAAGTATCCTGTATATATTTGCACTTCGAAAGTATTTGATATTTTTTATACTTGCACTTGTATACATTTTAAACATTAAAGTGTCCTTACCTCCCTCAAGGGAAGAGTTATGTTATTGTTAAAGATATAAAAACCATTTCTCTTTTCAGCCCGGAGTGCTGATATTAACTAGGGGGGATGTGTACCCAGCTGCCTGGTGCCACATGTTACCCTGGAGGATGCATGAAAGGGAAACCACAATCACTTGATATATTCATTCACACTTCATCGTGGAGTCCAGTATTAGTGGGACAGATTTCCACTTAGTATGGTCAAGTTGATCCACTGAGAGTGCTTCAGCGAGCGTTTCAGAAAGTAAGCGTGCCGACGCTTAGAGAGCGGTGAAGACCAAGAAAGCTGACATCTACTGCTGATTGTGCTTATGTTAAAGGTGTGGAGTAGGATGACAGGCAAGTGGAAAAAGGGAAAGAGAGAGCGACAGAGTCGACAGCATTGATAGCTTACCTCACTCTGCACCACCGGACACCGGTCCGAGCTTGCTAGCTTCTTCAGGACTAGTAAGAAAACGGAGACCCTGCTGGATTCCAGATTGCAGGGGCCCAATAGTGCTGATACGTAACCGGGGTCAGGAAGAACAGGATCTGGCAGTGCACTGCAAATGGAGACTTAGTTCTGTCCAAAAGAAAGGCTCCATCACATAGGTCAGCCGGGCGTAGCAAAAGAGAACAGTAAACTTTGTTTTATGCAAGTTAGAAACTCACACACATAAAGAAGAAGGAGGCCCTACACCTACTCAGTGGTTTACTGGACATGCATCCTCACCCTGACGGCTTCCCGGTCGTGCCTGCAACTTCACCACCAGTAAAAGGTACAGAAAGAGACTGTCTTGTGTGTGTCTGGATTATTGCTCCTGCACCCTTACACCGCCATTCCCCCTGAGGGATCAGTCTCGCCTGTGGGAGACTTAACACCTTGCTGCCCCATAAACCTCAGAGGATCTACACTGCAGCGCTGGTCATCCTGACCAGGAAACCACAGGTGGCGTCACGAACATTTCTATCATCCCCTGTAAATATTCCCTTTTTAGTGAGCGCCCAGGGCCACGGACCGAGCTGCTAGCGGCGCCTGAAGGTTTTTCCCCCTAGTCTAGGGGCTGATTCCCTTGTGGCCTGGTCCTCGATCCGGAGAGGGCCACGGATGGAATGTTCACTGTCCGTGCCCCAAGGACCCTTCGCTACTTCTCCAGAAGCTCTCAGTCTCTTTCAACTTAGAGACGAGCTCCTATCAGCTCCAGCTCTCTTCACATACCCCCTACACGAAGTGTTGCTGCTCCTTACTTAATCTCCCCCTCCTCAGCTACTCCCTAACTCCACCCATCATCACCCCTTGCAAACCCCTGGATGAGCCATCCCCCTGAAGTACGTCCATATGCCCAGCTGATTGGTGTGTTTTTGGGAAAGCAGGTGTTGGAGTCCTAGGGTGCTCCTCCTTCCCCGGGGAGGGGATGAAAACTCCTCTGGTTTAGGCAGCACCTCTGTGGCGATGAACCAGGGGCGCCAACATTTGGCGTCCTACATCCCCAGCTGCAGATTAGCCGGGGTCACACTTGCAATGCAATGCGAGAAACCCCTCGTGATTTTTACTGCATTGCAGATGAAATGTGACCCAGCCTTAATCAGATTTTTTTTAAAAAACAATTTTTTTAAAATTTTGGGAGTTTTCTTTATAAGTGATTTTATGGAAATCAGGTTGAGAGGTTTTTATCGGAAGGAAAAAAAATTTTGGGGAAATCTGTTAATTACTGAAAGCCTTTATAGGCAGACAACCTTGCACCTCCCCTGCAGTATTGCGCCATAAAATCAGATGCTTGCAGGTCTGTTTTCTTTTACCCACCATGAGTTTGGTGGCTCATCATTTTTCTCAACTCTTATATAATTGTTTTTTTTCTACGTTTTTTTCCAGATCTTCATTTCTGTAAGCAATTGAAACACTCTTGTTTTTTTTTTTTTAAAGACACTTCAGCGAGATGTTTGGTTTGGGTGAGATTTTAAACATTTCATCGAAACAACAGTTTTTCCCCGTTCTTTCTTAGTTTTCTCCCTGTTCATATTCTCTGAATTTATTTTTTTTTCGTCTCGTGGTTTACATTTAAAAAAGACGCCCTTTTTACAAGTTGTGTTTGGAACAGCAGGAACGTTCTCGGGAAGCAAATAAAAGAATGTAGCAGCGGTCCCGCTTTGACTGTTCACAACGAGACCCCATCTCATGGATTTTTTTTTACAAAATGCAGACCTCCTGCTTCATATAGGTTATGAAAAAATCTGTCACCGCTTCGGGAATTATGGTAAATATGTGTATTCTCCATGAGTCCAGTCCTAGACCATTTTCTCAACAGTTGCATTTAAAATTTAAATTGGGCACGGCACACTGACAACTTCAGATTTCACACAGTCCAACATTATATAAAGAGAACACAATCAAACAAATGATGTAAACATTAGATTTTGTCATATTTTTTAAATGGGGGAATGATCCATTATCGCATGTCTTTTAGTGCAAAGGTATATGAACCATACCCTGGTGAACCCCCACTTGTGCAGCAAAATTGCACCTAAACGGTTCGGATCTTGATTATTCCTGCAATCGATTTGGAGGTTTTTGCCCCCTTCCTCCCTACAAACAACTTCCCAACCCTTTCCCGGTTGTTGTTTTTTCCCATGAAAATTCTCGCTTCAGGTACTTCCACTAAGCTTCCACAGTCCCTATGGTTAAGGTCAGGACTTGACGTTACCGTTACAAAACTTCTCCTCTTTAAACATTTAAATTGAATGACTTTTGTGCTTTGGGTCTTGCGCATTTTTCCCACATTTTTTTCCCGAGATCATTCCCCTGGACAGATGTCCTGACAATTTCCCTTTTTAAAATTTTAAATTTTTTCCAAAAAGTATAAAGGCACACCCGTCCCAAACCATGATACATGCCGTCCCCCATGTTTATAGATGTAGAGGTTTTTATGCTGTAATGCTGTGCTTTCCTTTTCCAAACACTCACATTTAACAAAAAGCTTTATTTTGATCTCATTTTTCGATGAAAGATGTTCCAGAAACCTTTGGCTTGCTCAGTGATTTTTATCAAACATGCAGAAAAGGGGAGCAATGTTCTTTTTGGAGAGCATTGACTTTCTCCTTGCAATCCTGCCATGCACTCTGTTGTTGTACAGTTTCTTTCTAATGCAGACTCCATGACCATTAGCATTAGAGTTGCTTAAAGGTTACTTGGTTCCTTTGGACCTCACATACTAAATATGCTTAGCTGTTGGGAGATCTCTGTTGGTTGACCACCCTTGAAAGATAATAGTGATCTCAAATTAAAGCACAATCTACCAGATTTGGACTGGTGGAGTCCAAACTCTTAGGAAAATGGTTTCGTAACCTTTTTTTAACTCCTCTTCAAAACCCCACAGAAGTTTCTCTGTTCTGCCATTAAAACACTTACACAAATAAATTTTTGTGAGCATCATACTTTGGGTAAATCCTTGTTCTTTAACCCCTTCATGACCCAGCCTATTTTTACCTAAAGACCTGCCATTTTTGCAATTCTGACCAGTGTCCCTTTATGAGGTAATAACTCAGGAACGATTCAGGCCTATAGATTACAAATCCTCTTGTTTGAAGAGGCATTTGCATATTAAAATTTCCCAGGGAGCATTGCACGGCGAATAAGCCTCCTTACCTCGACACACAGACTGGTATGTCACTCCCCACCCAAAGGGAAAAACCTTACCCCCTAGAACCTTAGGCCAGAGCGTCCCCATCTACCAATCAGATCTCTCCTACTTTGCACTGACGAGGACCAATATCCAAAACACCGTGTCTGCAAATGGAGATTCTGATTGGTTTTATCCTAAGTCAATTACCAAAACTCGTTAAAGGTTGATTGTGCTTGTAGGATCGCTACTTTCCAAAAGGTGGCGCTATAGAGTAAAAAGTCCTCTTGTTGAAGAAGGCAATGCATATTAACAGATCCTACGATTCTGAGAATGCTTTTTCGTGACATATTGGGCTCATGATAGTGTTTAAAATTTTTCATTGATTTTTAAAAAAATGGGGAAAATTTTTCAAAATTTAGCAATTTTTAATTTTGAATTTTATTTTTGTTAAACCCCAAAGAGTTAATTGACCAAAATAGTTTAAAAAAACATTTTTCACATGTCTACTTTACAAAGCACAATTTTGGAAACAAAATTTTTTTTGGTAGGAAGTTATAAGGGTTAAAATTGACACAGTGATTTCTCATTTTACAACAAAATTTTAAAAACCATTTTTTTTACGGACCACCTCACATTTGAAGTCACTTTGAGGGGTCTATAGGGCAGAAAAACCCAAAAGTAACACCATTATAAAAACTGCACCCCTCAAGCTACTCAAAACTACATTCAAGAAGATATTAACCCTTCAGGTGCTTCACAAACTATAGCAACGTGGAAGAAAAAATCGACATTTTAATTTTTCCATCAAAAATTTTCTTTTAGCATCCATTTTTTCATTTTTACACGGCAACAGGATAAACTGGATCCTAAAATTTGTTGGGCAATTGCTCCTGAGTACACAGATACCTCATATGTGGTCATAAACCACTGTTTGGGCGCACGGCAGGGCTCAGAAGGGAAGGAGCGCCATTTGACTTTTTGAATGGAAAATATGCTGGAATATTAGGCGTTGCCATATCGCATTGTGAGTCCCTGTGTTGCCTAAACATTGGAGCTCCCCCACAAGTGACCCCATTTTGGAAACTAGACCCCTCCAAGGAACTTATCTAGATGCATAGTGAGCACTTTGACCCCAGGTGCTCACAAATTGATCCGTAAAAAAAAAAGAAAAGTACTTTTTTTTTAACAAAAATTTCTTTTAGCCTCAGTTTTTTCATTTTTACATGGCAACAGGATAAAAGGGATTCTAAATGTGTTGGAAATTTATACTGAGTACACAGATACCTCATATGTGGTCATAAACCACTGTTTGGGCGCACGGCAGGGCCCAGAAGAGAAGGAGCACCATTTGACTTTTGAATGGAAAATTAGTTCCAATCGTTAGCGGACACCATGACCGTTTGGAGAGCCCCTGTGTGCCTAAACAGTGAAAACCCCCCACATGTGACACCATTTGGAAACTAGACCCCTTATGGAACTTATCTAGATGTGTTGTGAGCACTCTGAACCCCCAAGTGCTTCACAAAAGTTTATAACACAGAGCAGTGAAAATAAAAAAATCATTTTTTCCTCAAAAATTATTTTTTAGCCCGCTATTTTTTATTTTCACAAAGGTAACAGGAGAAATTGGACCACAAAGTTGTTGTGCAATTGTCCCAGAGTACAACAATACCCCATATGTGGGGGGGAACCACTGTTTTGGCGCATGGGAGAGCTCAGAAGGGAAGGAGCACCATTTTGGAATGCAGACTTGATGGAATGTTCTGCGGGCGTCATGTTGCGTTTGCAGAGCCCCTGATGTGCCTAAACAGTAGAAACCCCCCACAAATGACCCCAATTTTGGAAACTAGACTCCCAAAGGAGCTTACTAGATGTGTATGAGCACTTTGAACCCCCAAGTGCTTCACAGAAGTTTTAAACTCAGAGCAGTGAAAATAAAAAAATCATTTTTGTTCCTCAGAAATCATTTTTTTTGCCCGCCTATGTTTTATTTTCCCAAGGTTAAACAGGATAAATTGGACCCCAAAAGTTGTTGTCAAGTTTTTCCTGAGTACGCTGTTGCCCCATATGTGGGGGGGAACCACTGTTTGGTGCACGGCAGGGCTCAGAAGGGAAGGAGCGCCATTGACTTTTTCAATGAAAAATTAGCTCCAATCGTTTGCATACACCATGTCGTGTTTTGGAGAGCCCCTGTGTGCCTAAACTTTGGAGCTCCCCTACAAATGACCCCATTTTGGAAACTAGATCCCATAAGGAACTTATCTGATGCACAGTGAGCACTTTGAATCCCCAGGTGCTTCACAGAAGTTTATAAACGCAGAGCCATGAAAATAAAAAATATTTTTTTCTCAAAAAATTATTTTTAGCCTCCTTTTTTTTATTTCACAATGGTTTACAGGAGAAATTGGACCCAAAAGTTGTTGTCCAGTTTGTCCTGAGTACACTGGTACCCATATGTGGGGGGCAACCACTGCTTGGGCACACGTCAGGGCTCAGAAGGGATGTAGTGACGCTTTCAAATGTCGACTTGATGAAATGGTCTGCGGGCAACTTGTTAGGTTTGCAGAGCCCCTGATGTGACTAAACAGAAGAAACTTCCCACAAGTGACCCCATTTGGAAACTAGACCCCCCCCAAGGAACTATCCAGATGTGTGGTGAGCACCTTGAACCCCCCACGTGCTTCACAGAAGTTTATAATGCAGAGCCGTGAAAATAAAAATCTTTTTTTTTCAAAAACTGATTTTTTTAACCCACAATTTTTTTATTTCACAAGGGTAACAGAGAAAATTGGACCCCAAAAGTGTTGTACAGTTTGTCCTGAGTACTCTGGTACCCCCATATGTGGGGGGAACCACTGTTCGGGGCACACATTGGGGCTCGGAAGGGAATAGTGACGTATTGAAATGCCGACTTTGATGGAATGGTCTGCGGGCGCCATGTTACGTTTGCAGAGCCCCTGATGAGCCTAAACAGTAAAACTCCCCACAAGTGACCCCATTTTGGAAAAAAGATCCTGCAAGGAGCTTATCTAGATGTGTATGAGCACTTTGAACCCCCAAGTGCTTCACAGAAGTTTATAAACTCATGAGCAGTGAAAATAAAAAAATCATTTTTGTTCCTCAGAAATCATTTTTTTTGCCCGCTATGTTTTATTTTCCCAAGGGTAACAGGATAAATTGACCCCAAAAGTTTGTTGTCAAGTTTTTCCTGAGTACGCTGTTGCCCCATATTGTGGGGGGGGAACCACTGTTTGGTGCACGCAGGGCTCAGAAGGGAAGGAGCGCCATTTGACTTTTTCAATGAAAAATTAGCTCCAATCGTTTGCAGACACCATGTCGTGTTTGGAGAGCCCCTGTGTGCCTAAACTTTGGAGCTCCCCTACAAATGACCCCATTTAGGAAACTAGATCCCATAAGGAACTTATCTGGATGCACAGTGAGCACTTTGAATCCCCAGGTGCTTCACAGAAGTTTATAACGCAGAGCCATGAAAATAAAAAAATAATTTTTTCTCAAAAAATTATTTTTAGCCTCCTTTTTTTTATTTTCACAATGTTACAGGAGAAATTGGACCCCAAAAGTTGTTGTCCAGTTTGTCCTGAGATACACTGGTACCCCATATGTGGGGGCAACCACTGCTTGGGCACACGTCAGGGCTCAGAAGGGATGTAGTGACGCTTTCAAATGTCGACTTGATGAAATGGTCTGCGGGCATCTGTTAGGTTTGCAGAGCCCCTGATGTGACTAAACAGTAGAAACTTCCCACAAGTGACCCCATTTTGGAAACTAGACCCCCCAAGGAACTATCCAGATGTGTGGTGAGCACCTTGAACCCCCACGTGCTTCACAGAAGTTTATAATGCAGAGCCGTGAAAATAAAAAAATCTTTTTTTTTTTCAAAACTGATTTTTTTAACCCACAATTTTTTATTTTCACAAGGGTAACAGGAGAAATTGGACCCCAAAAGTTGTTGTACAGTTGTCCTGAGTACTCTGGTACCCCATATGTGGGGGGGAACCACTGTTCGGGCACACATTGGGGCTCGAAGGGAAGTAGTGACGTATTGAAATGCCGACTTTGATGGAATGGTCTGCGGCGCGCATGTTACGTTTGCAGAGCCCCTGATGAGCCTAAACAGTAGAAACTCCCCACAAGTGACCCCATTTTGGAAAAAAGATCCTGCAAGGAACTTATCTAGATGTGTGGTGAGCACTTTGAACCCCCAAGGGCTACACAGAAGTTTATAACGCCCGGGCATGAAAAAAAAAAAAATCATATTTTTTCCACAAACATGATCTTTTTGTCCCCAATTTTTTTTATTTTCCCAAGGGTAGCAGAAGAAATTAGACCCCAAAAGTTGTTGTCCAATTTGTCCTGAGTACGCTGATATCCCACATGTGGGAGAAAACTACTGTATAGGGACACGTCGGGGCTCGGAAGGGAAGTAGTGACGTTTTGAAATGCCGACTTCATGGAATGGTCTGCGTAGCCATGTTATGTTTGCAGAGCCCCTGATGTGCCTAAACTGGAAACCCCCCCAAGTGACCCCATTTTGGAAACTAGACCACCCAAGGAACTTATCTAGATGTGTAGTGAGCACTTTGAACCCCCAAGTGCTTCACAGAAGTTTATAACCCAAGCCATGAAAATAAAAAATCATTTTTTTTCCTCAAAAAAATGATATTTTAGCCCACAATTTTTTATTTTCACAAGGGTAACAAGAGAAATTGGACCCTAAAAGTTGTTGTCCTGTTTGTCCTGAGTACGCTGGTACCCCCATATGTGGGGGGGGGAAACCCACTGTTTGGGCACACGTTGGGGCTCGAAAGGGAAGTTGTGACGTTTTGTAAATGCCGACTTGAGGAATGGTCTGCGGGCGTCATGTTACGTTTGCAGAGCCCATGATGTGCCTAAACAGTAAAACCCCCTCAAGTGACCCCATTTTGGAAACTAAAACCCCCAAGGAATTCCTCTAGATGTGTGAGTGAGCACTTTGAATCTCCAAGTTCTTCACAGAAGTTTATAACGCAGACCGTGAAAATAAAAATCAATTTTTTCCACAAAAATAATTATTTAGTCCCAATTTTTTTTCCCAAGGTAACAGGAGAAATTATACCCCCAAAGTTGTTGTGCAATTTTTTACTAGAGTACGCTAATACCCCATATGTGGGGTAAACCACTGTTTGGGCACACGTCGGGGCTCGGAATAAAGGGAGCACTGTTTGACTTTTTGAACGCAAAATTTGCAGGAATCAATGGTGGTGTAATGTAAGATTACAGTTCATATAGTGTCTTGTGCTTGGGTGCGATGAAAACACAGGAGTCACAGGTTTGATATAGAAGGTCTTGTATTACTTCATACAAGTGGCAATAATAGTCACACAGTTTGCAGATACAAAAGCAGGAGACACAGCAGGCCAGAGTAACTTTAAGCTCAGCAATCACTCTCCACAACAGGTTCAGGATCTCTTCACTGTTACCGTAAGTCCATGCAAACGTGGATTTATCAAATAGCAAGGTTCCAAAGTCCACGAGTGTTCCAAAGTTCCCAATAGGAAATAATACTGGAGTACAAGGTCCAAGGCTTCCAGAGTCAGGTCACATGTCACTGCCAAGCTTGATTCTGAAGCACTGATTGCTCAGCTGTGGCTGCTTAAGAAGCAAGAGAGAGAATCAGGGCGGGAACATGCAAGCTGGAAACTCCATATTGACTGAGGGCAAGATAGCTGCAGCAAGACAGAAAGTAAAATGGCTGACGGAAAAACTGAGTTCAGGAACATGTACACAGAACCTTACATACTCCCCCCTTAGGGACAACCTCCGGATGACCTCAGACCAGGCTTGTGTGGGTACTCTGATGAAACTGATGGAGCAAGCGAGGAGCATTAACGTTATGACTGGTTCCATGAGTTGTCCTCCACTGGGTAGCCCTGCCATTTAATCAGATATTGTAACTGATTTCTATACAACCTGGAATCTAGAATCCTTTCCACCACAAATTCTTCCTGACCATCGACTAGCACTGGGTCAGGCAAGGAGAAGAACGTCCAGGAAACGTATTGGGTGTCGCAGCCTTTAGTAGGGATACATGAAAGACAGGTGATTCTCATAGTTCTGGGCCAGTTGAAGACGACAAGCGTCAGCACTTAAAATTTTTACTGATTTTTATAAGTCCAATGTATTTAATGTCCCAACTTAGATAAAGGGAAATTTTTTAAATTTAAGTTTTTTTGGTTGACAGCCAGACCAGGTCTCCTACCTGAAAGCGGGTTGCGGGTTTTTACGAAATTTATCTGCGTTTTCTTTACCTTTCTGACCCAAATTTTCCCAGTTTTCCCCTTTTAGAAGATCCAAAATTTTTTTGTAAAGACGTGATTCTTTCAGCCACTGCTGGCAAAGGCTTTTCTATGGGAAATCAGGAAGAATATTAGGATGATAACCAAAATTGAGTAAAAAGGAGACTGCTTAGTGGAGGCACACTGGAGTTTTATACGAGAACTCAGCCAGGGGAAGAAGATCCACCCAATCATCCTGTGGTGGCAGATAAAGCAGCGAAGATACTGCTCCAGGGTCTGATTGGTTCGTTCTGTCTGTCCATTAGTCTAGGATGAAAAGCAAAGAAAGGTTTATTTTTAATTTTCCAAAAGCTGCACAGAAATTTTGCCAAAACCTTGAATGAATTGCACCCCTCGATTCCGAATAAACCTCATCTGGTACTCCATGTAAGCGAAACACATTTTTAATCATCAAACTGATGTCTGTCTTGCATGGGTAACCGACAAAAGGGAAATTTAAAAGAGCTGCTTTTTTTAAAACGATCAACCACCACTAGAATGGTTTTCTTCCCTTGAGGGGTTTGGTAACTCCACATGAAGTCCTAGAATGGATCCCCAGGGCGGGACGGGGTGGGAAGGGTTGCAACAGACCATTTGGGTGAGGACGAGGTGTTTTGCATCATCACAGACTTCACATGAAGTGACATAGTTTAAAACACCCTTCAGCAAGGGGGCCAAAAACCAAAAGAAACGAGAAAAGAAATTCCTGTGTCTTTAGAATTCCTCTATGCCCACTATCTTGGGAATTCCCTGAATGAGTTGCCCAAAACCTTTAATCTGACTGTTTTAGGAAAATACAGACGTTGTCCCTGAATCCCACATACCATTCTAAAGACAAACTTACGTCCCTTGGGGTTGTGCCAAAAGGAAACCGCATGGTATCTTCCTTTATGTCCTTAAGTAGGTCTTGATTATGAAACACTCCCAGGAATCTAGAGTTTAGAAAATATCCCTTGGAGGAGTAAGTGGAACGTGTCTCTGCGAATAAATCCTAAGAGTTTCATCAGCCTTTTCCCTTGCGCGATCCTTGGGCTATAAAAAAATGATAAAATTAAATTGGTTTAAGAAAAGATTCCAGCGAGCCTGGGGAGGAGTCAGGCACTTAGCCGACCTGATAAATTCAGGTTACGAAGGTCTGTTTAGGACACTATTTGCTGTGCAGCCCCTGAAGAAGGTTGTCTCATTCTTGAAGGCGGGAATAGTGGCCAACAACTCTCTATTGCCCACATCGAAATTTCCTCTCAGCCGAAGACAAATGCTGGAAAGAAGGCACAGGGGTGCAAGACATTCTTTCACCTGTTTTTCTGAGAGATATAGCTCCAACGGCAAAAATCTGAAGCAACCACCCTATTTTATGAAGGCAAGTCGGGTTGGGGATGTACTAAGATAGGTGCAGTGGTAAATTTTTCTTTTAGACGGGGGAAAAAGCTTCCCGGGCTTTGGGGGTCCAGGAGAACCTAGACTCTTTCCGGGGGAAGTTGGGTGATAGGTGACACTACTTTATAGAAAAATTTCCCAATGAAACGCTATAGAAGTTGGCAAACCCGATGAAGCGCTGCACCTCCCCCCACATTTCTAGGACTTGGCCAATCCCTTTGGGTGCTTGGGGCTTTTCTTCCATCCATACTAATTCCTTGTGTAGGACAGTACAACCCCAGAAATTGAATTCGGTCCTATGAATTCACACTTTTTAAGTTTTATGTAAAGATATTTTTTTTCCCTTTGACCCTTTTCCAAGACCATTCTCACATGCCATGATGTTCCTCTGTGGAGTTAGAAAAAATTAGAATATCAAACCAAATAAATCACCACGAATGTATCTAGGAGATCCCCCGAAGTGTCATTCCCAATGTTGGAAAGTGGCTGGGGCGGTAATCAACCAAAAGGCAAACTAAATATTCAAAGTTCCAAGCTTGACCTGAATGCAGTCTCCATTCATCCCCAGGCTAATACGGGGCTAGTTATAGGCCCCACGGGATCTAGTTTAGAGAAAAATTTTGGCATGTCGGGACTCTCTCAATAACTCAGGGATTAAAGGCAATGGATAACGGTTTTCTTAATAGTTTAAACCCTTTTTGAGTTCCCTATAGTTCCCAAAGCATGGTCTCAGAGATCCATCTTTCTTTCTTACAAAAGAAGATTGGGGGCACCTGCAGGGGAAAGAAGAGGGCGTTAAATTAAGCCATTGCTAGATTTTTCGTCTATTTAATCCTTAAAGCCTTTAGCTCGGGCCCCGCCAGGGGGTAGATCTTAAACCCAAAAAATATCTCTGCTCCAGGCAATAATTCAATTGGTCAATCATATGGACGGTGAGGGGGGAAACTGGTCAGCGTTCTTTTTGTCACATAAAACCACATAGTCCTGGTACAGCTGGTAGTTCAGGGACTGACATGGTTCCCTTTTGGAACAGAGCAACTGAAACTTTTGGACTCATCTGTTTCTGTGGAAATTTTTAAAATTTCCCTTTTGGTCTCCCAGTTAATGGTAGGATTCTGAGCCTGCGCCATGTTTGCCCTAGAATAATGGGGAAATTTGGGGGAAGAGATAAGCATAAAGGACAGTTCTCCTTGATGAAACTTTACCCATAAGAACCCTCAAGGCTCTGTTCCTGATCCCCTGGTCCAGAGGTCAGCAGGGAGCCATCCCCATTTTTCCCTCCCGTACTGGAGTACCTTCTTCACTGAACGTATCCCCGTTTTTAGAGCAAAGGAGACAACCATAAAAATTTTCCCCTGCCCCTGAGTTCGATCCCTAGCAGAGCTAGACACCCAAGCGAGTCAACCCCAGAGTTTGATGGAAAAAAAGCAATGAGAATTGTTTTTCCTTTCAACTCAGCTGGGACAAAACCCCTGAGGAAACTTGAAAAATTGCAGCGTTTAAAACAGTCAACGTCCTCAGGAAGTACGGAGTTTAATCCCCAGAAATCAAGACTGTTGCTGCAATCTCTCTGGAGCCTGAGGCCGGACCCGACAGATCCCCTCTCGCAACACTCACAGTGGAATGATTGCTGCAGTATCTTACGAGAACGGCTGGGGCAGTTTATAATGAAGTGCCCTACTTACCCAAATAGAAACATAATTCTCCTTAAAAAGATGTTCCTTGCGTGCATCACTAACCCGTTCTTTTTAAAGAGTCTACCCGCATGGGTTCAGGTTTTAGGTTCCCGTGTGATCCTACCAAAGGTTCCTTAGCGGAAGGAAGGTAAGGAAAAGGTTAGTTTCGATTGCTTTCGAACCATCTCTCTTGCCTGCGTTCAGTCAGGAAAAAGAATCAAAAAACGGATGCAGTATTAATAAAGCACCTAACGCAGTGGGGTCGGCACGAGCAAGTTCATCCTTAATCAGTGGAGATAACCCCTTTTTGAAAAATAATTTTTTGGCGGAACTGTCCCAGGGGGTAACAAGGGCCATCTCCCGAAATCCAAGGCATATTCAGCTACCGAGGGGCTTTACCTGGCGCAAAGCTAACATGGCTGCTTCAGCTGTTTCACCTCGATTGGGTCCCTCAAACACCTCCCCATGGCTGAAATGAAAGCATCAAGATGATCCAAACATTCATCCTCAGTCCCCAATCAGAGGGTTTTTTCCCACATCCAAAAGCCTTGTTTTTGGGAAGCAACATAATTATAGTAAGCACTTTAGATCTTCAGTGGTAAATTGTGAACATGTGCAGAAAAAAAAGATTGCATTGATTAATAAATCCCCTGAATTTCTCACGTTCACCGCCAAAACGAAAAGGGCAACTTGGAATCCCGAGAACTCGGGGCTACGGGAGGAGCCTGGACTTCGCTCCCTTAAAAATCGGGTCCAAAATTTGGATTTAAACACTTCATTTGTGTTTTGAGTTCCTTGGTTTGTAAAACGGGTTTTTAAAGCTTCAAAAAATCTGCAAGGAAAATATTACCCGCAAAAAGTTCCACGGGCCCCACCCCGACTTTTAAGGACAGGAACGGAAGGGGGGGGGTGAGAGCACAAAAACTTCCCCACAGAAAACAACCGGGGAAACAACACAGACAGCAGACAAAAAAAGAGGAAAAAAAAAAAAAAAACAAAGGGGCCCGGGAAATTTGAAAAAAAAAAAAACAAGGGAAAAGCTCACCTGGAAGGGGGGAATCCAACCACTTTTCTCCAGAAAGAAAAACCCCACCTGTATCCCCAAATAAGCCCGCCACCCTTTTCCGAACCCCAGCAGACACTAAGTTTGGGGTTTCAATCGTAATGAAGGATAAAAAAGGGGTTTTTTATGTTTTGTGCTTGGGGGCCCATAAAACAGGTCAAGGTTTGATATAGAAGGTTTGTATTAAACTTAAAAGTGGAATAAAGTCCCTTTGCAATAAAAAAGGAGCAAGCAGGCCAAGGGAATTTTAAAGCCAAATCCTCCCACGCATTTAGGATCTCTTCCCGTTCCGTGTCCATGGGAAAGGGATTATTGCAGGTTTCCCAAATCCACGGGTTTCCCCCGTTTAAATAGGAAATAACTTGGAAAAAAGGCCAAGTTCCCAACGGTAAATAGATATGGGGTAAATTGCTATTTAGAAATCTGTGAGAAATATAATGAGTGCCTTGGTGTGTATTAAGCTAATAAATAAATGAAAAAAATTACATGGAGCCCCCTCATTTTTGATAATCAGCAAAGGTAAAGCAGACAGCTGTGACCTGATTTTATCATGCTGGGAAGGTCCATGATTATGGGCCCTTCTCAGCCTAAAAATACCAGCCCGCATCACATTAGATGCGTCAAATCTGGCTCTTTTCCCGGCTCTTCCAGATGCCCTGGTTCATTGGCGTAATGGTAGTTAGGGTTGGTGTCAGCTGTGATGTGTCAAAAATCACAGCTGGCATCACGCCCCGGTGTTAGTAATCATAGAATTATAGAATCATCATAGAATGTTAGAGTTGGAAGGGACCTCCAGGGTCATTGTGTCCAACCCCCTGCTCAATGCAGGATTCTCTAAACCATCTCAGACAGATGTCTGTCCAACCTCTATTTGAAACTTCCTTTGAAGGAGAACTCACCACCTCCTATGGCAGCCTGTTCCACTTGTTGATCACTCTCACTGTCAAAAAGTTTTTTCTAATATCTAATCTGTATCTTCTCCCTGTCAGTTTCGTTCCATTGCTTCTCTTATTTCTGTGTACAAATGAGAATAATGATAATACCTCTATACTGTGACATCCCTTCAGATATTTGTACACAGCTATTAAGTCTCCTCTTAGCCTTCTTTTTTGCAATCTAAACATTCCCAAATCCTTTAACCGGTCCTTGTAGGACATACTTTGCAGTCCGTTTACCATCCTGGTAGCTCTTCTCTGAACTTGCTCCACTTTTTAATTTTTTTTTTTAATGTGGTGCCCAGAACTGTACACAGTGTTCCAGATGAGGCCTGACCGAGGAAGAGTAGAGGGGGATAATTACTTCATGTGATCTAGACTTTATGCTTCTCTTAATACATCCCAGAACTGTGTTTGCCTGTTGACTCAAGTGCCATCTGTGATCTATTAGTATACCCAAGTATTTTTCACACGTGCTGTTGCTTAGTTCTATTCCTCCCATTCTATAGATGTAATTTTCGGTTTCCTTACCCAGATGTAGAATTTTGCATTTCTCCCTGTTAAATACAATTTTATTAGTCGCTGCCCATTATTCAAGCTTATCAGACACCCTCATTACTAACCCAGTAATAAAAAAAGCACACACACTTTCCCTGGTTCACCAAATTATTTTAAAAAAAAATAAAAAATCCCACGCAAGCCAGAAAAACACAAACAAGTGCGCAGCCCCATGGATTATAATGGGTGTGCTCTTGTAAGTGTCTCTGATATGTGTGAAAATGGATGCCGCACGTACTGGAAACACGGACTGACATGTGAAGGGACTTTTCTTTGTAACGTCTTTATTGTCTGCACATGTCCCCGCTTATTGTAAAATCCTGCAAAATGTGTTGGTGTTATAGAAATATACTGCTGTGTACTGTGTAATGGCCGTGTCTGACCGTACAGGAACATGGTCTGATCATACCACATCTCCTGGGCAAGGAGGAGGCAAAAGAGGGGATACAGACAGGACAGCAGGAGATCACCTCTGATTTTTTTTTTGTGAAACAAAACATTTCCCTGCCTGTTTTTAAAAAATGTTTTTCCTCAAAGCAAAATCCCCTGCTGTCCTGTCTGTATACTTTTTTGCTGTTGTATGATCAGACCATGTTCCTGTACAGTCAGGCACAGTCATTACATAGTACATAGCAGGGGCACATTTATAAGATTATCTCAGCACAGGAACATTTTATTTAATCTCATCAAATTGTGGAAGTTATTATTATTCCAAGATCTATTAATTAACATGAACTTTGTTCATTGGACAACCCCTTTTAGTGTTCTTTTGACATATGATAGTGACAGGCCAGTACCAATTTTCTGACATTTTATCACATATTTCCCCATTAAATTAGACAGATGCCCCTTCCTCATCACACCCTTTGGGGGAAGGGCCATAATGAAGTACCAAATGCCGCTGGGATGTCCTGCCCCTCAAGCAATTTTCTAGACCAATTGAAGACCCTAATGGGGGTCATAGAATCATAGAATCATAGAATCATAGAATGGTAGAGTTGGAAGGGACCTCCTGGGTCATCTGGTCCAACCCCCTGCTCAAAGCAGGATTCTCTAAATCATCCCAGACAGATGTCTATCCAGCCTCTGTTTGAAGACTTCCATTGAAGGAGAATTTACCACCTCTCGTGGCAGCCTGTTCCACTCATTGATCACCCTAACTGTCAAAAAGTTTTTTCTAATATCTAATCTGTGTCTCCTCCCATTCAGTTTCATCCCATTGCTTCTAGTCTTTCCTTGCGCAAATGAGAATAAAGATGATCCTTCTACAATGTGACAGCCCTTGAGATATTTGTAGACAGCTATTAAGTCTCCTCTCAGTCTTCTTTTTTGCAAGCTAAACATTCCCAAATCCTGCAACCGTTCCTCATAGGACATGGTTTGCAGACCGGTCACAGAATAGCATTAGAAGGTGACACACCAGTCCTAAAAGCGTATGCAATGCTCACACTAAACCAGCTGCGACCTCGATGAGTAGAACAAGGCTGCCGTCCACGTCACCTATAATTAGGCTGCGCTGGAGCGTCATGGCTCTGGTATGTAAAGCCAGGGAAACCTATTATAGGGTACTACCTTATGGAACATTTATTCCTTGCAGTAAGGAAGATGCGGCCTGTGTACATGTTCTGCCTCACTATCAGCGCGAGGGAGGAACCAGGACTGGAGAGTTCAGCTCTTGAGGTAAACTGCATCAGCCTACAGCATTATAACAAACAGTAGTCACCCCAAAAATGTGAATCAGCTCCTCCCTGGGAGAGGTAGAGCGCCTCTCTGCTCCACCAGCCTTATCTAAACCACTGTATAATATAATGTTCACCAATTCCTCACCGTTTTCAAGATTGCGGCTTACTGTCAGTGAATAGGATCAGGATGAACAACGTTATAAAATCCCTCCTGTATGTGACCTAATTTTTGCAAAAAGCAGGAAAAAATTTTTGTATTTTTTTCTAAGCAGCTTAATATTATCTAAGGGTTAACCTAATTGTAGTAATTGTAGTAATTTTGAAGGTCAAAAAGCTGTAGGGCAAAGCTTGTAGGAAATGTGATTTCTGAGTGCAGCTCTTTGTGTTGATTTATACTCTGTGAGCAATCATATTTACACCAGGTTCCGATGCAAGATGTCTAATCTCACAGCATAGCAAGTGCATTTTGCAAAATAATACTTGATATTATTCAGGATCAGTACAGGATAAGTAATGTAATGTATGTACACAGTGACTACAAAAAGCAGAATAGTGAGTGCAGCTCTGGAGTATAATACAGGATGTAACTCAGGATCAGTACAAGATAAGTGATGTAACGTATGTATACAGTGACTCCACCAGCAGAATAGTGAGCGCAGCTCTGGAGTATAATACAGGATGTAACTCAGGATCAGTACAGGATAAGTAATGTAATGTATGTACACAGTGACTCCACCAGCAGAATAGTGAGCGCAGCTCTGGAGTATAATACAGGATGTAACTCAGGATCAGTACAGAATAAGTAATATAATGTATGTACACAGTGACTACAAAAAGGAGAATAGTGAGTGCAGCTCTGGAGAATAATACAGGATGTAACTCAGGATCAGTACAGAATAAGTAATGTAATGTATGTACACAGTGACTACAAAAAGCAGAATAGTGAGTGCAGCTCTGGAGTATAATACAAGATGTAACTCAAGATCAGTACAGAATAAGTAATGTAATATATGTACACAGTGACTCCATCAGCAGAATAGTGAGTGCAGCTCTGGAGTATAATACAGGATGTAACTCAGGATCAGTTAAGGATAAGTAATGTAATGTATGTACACAGTGACTCCACCAGCAGAATAGTGAGTGCAGCTCTGGAGTATAATACAATATGTAACTCAGGATCAGTACAGGATAAGTAATGTAATGTATGTACACAGTGACTCCACCAGCAGAATAGTGAGTGCAGCTCTGGAGTATAATACAGGATGTAACTCAGGATCAGTACAGGATAAGTAATGTAATGTATGTACACAGTGACTCCACCAGCAGAATAGTGAGTGTAGCTCTGGAGTATAATACAGGATGCAACTCAGAATCAGTTAAGGATAAGTAATGTAATGTATGTACACAGTTACTCCACCAGCAGAATAGTGAGCGCAGCTCTGGAGTATACCGGATGTAACTCAGGATCAGTACAGGATAAGTAATGTATGTACACAGTGACTCGGCCAGCAGAATAGTGAGTGCAGCTCTGGAGTATAATACAGATTTTAACTCAGGATCAGTACAGGATAAGTAATGTAATGTATGTACACAGTGACTGCGTCAGCAGAATAGCGAGTGCAGCTCTGGAGTATAATACAGGATGTAACTCAGGATCAGTACAGGATAAGTAATGTATGTACACAGTGACTCCACCAGTAGAATAGTGAGTGCAGCTCTAGTGAATAATACAAGATGTAACTCAGGATCAGTACAGGATAAGTATTAGTAGATGAGAATAGGGAGAACAGCTCTAAAGTATAATGTAATGTTTAACACCAAAAACACAAGTCGTACAAAGACTCAAATAGTGTATAAAATTTTTTTATTGAAAATATATTTAATATATAAAAGATCCAGTGATCACCGCAAAGAAATTTGGTGGGTCACCTGGACTACTAAAAACATGTACATATATGATCCAAAGTATAATACACATAAAGAATATAAAGTGTGCTAATAAAGTTGGAGTACCTAAAAATACATATAGTGAATAGTGATCAGTATAATAACAAAAACAAGTAAGAAAAAATAAATGTATCAACAAAATACCCCAAAAAAAGAGAGATCATACATAATTACCTATGTGGTATAAAGAAGTCCAGGCACCCACCACACCCGACGCGCGTTTCGCATCAAAGCTTCGTCCAGGGGTGGTGGAATGCTGGAGAGGAAGGTATTTAACAAACAGTGAACCAATCAGGAACGAATATAACCGGTAAACAGCTGCATCAAGGCATTACCCTAATCGCCACATGGAACAAAATATTAATCAAGCCGCACACCAAACACGGAAGTGAACGCTAATACCGACAACCGGAAATGACGAATCGGCTAGTAGTAGAAGCTAGAAAGCCGAAAATGACAAGTCGGCATAGTAATCAATGCCGCAAAACCGGAAATGACGAATCGGCATCTTAGGTGGCGACAGAAGCAAAGCGAAGTATGTGTAACTAAGCAACCTTTTTAACACAACACTTGAAACCAATTCCCCGCCATTTCTGGCTTAAACACAATTGTGACCCCAGTGGTCTTCTCTTTAAGGGTATAGATCATGTTTTCATTGGGCCACGTGGTGGTAATTGGAAGAAACTCTTAGCCCAAAAAGAGACTACTTGGATATACAAATTGGATACCATTGCCCCACTGGGTCTTAATGAAAACAATAGCTTTGTCCCTTTTTTATAATTTTATTTCTTTAATTCTATTTTAATAAAATATGTTTTTATTTTGACATTTGTTTTTTATTCTTATTTGTGCATTTGGTCCTATCTTCTGTTGTTTCCTTATGCTGGTTCTAACAACTATTTTTATTTGATCTTTATTATTTAGGTGTTCAACGGCCTCAATCTGCGGCAACTTATTAAATATACATTGACGTTATATGCATCATTCACTTTCATCATTTATGTCACGTTATATTTGTTGTATAAATTGTTATATTATTATTATATATATATTTCTTTGTACATTATTTTGTCACAGTGTTTGTTCATTTTTGCTGTAATTATTCATTTTTGTATGTATTGGTTGTCACTTTGCCGCTTTATGTTGGTTTAAATGCCTGTGTCCTATCACTCACGTGAGTTTCAGTTATTGCGATCTTATTTTGATCGCATAACTGGATTCTATTTATCTTCTCAGGCGCTTTACCTTATATTTTATGTGTCCGGCCGATATCTGTATGTCCGGTTTAAATGCTGCAAGTGTTGTGTTAAAAAGGTTGCTTAGTTACACATACTTCGCTTTGCTTCTGTCGCCACCTAAGATGCCGATTCGTCATTTCCGGTTTTGCGGCATTGATTACTATGCCGACTTGTCATTTTCGGCTTTCTAGCTTCTACTACTGGCCGATTCGTCATTTCCGGTTGTCGGTATTAGCGTTCACTTCCGTGTTTGGTGTGCGGCTTGATTAATATTTTGTTCCATGTGGCGATTAGGGTAATGCCTTGATGCAGCTGTTTACCGGTTATATTCGTTCCTGATTGGTTCACTGTTTGTTAAATACCTTCCTCTCCAGCATTCCACCACCCCTGGACGAAGCTTTGATGCGAAACGCGCGTCGGGTGTGGTGGGTGCCTGGACTTCTTTATACCACATAGGTAATTATGTATGATCTCTCTTTTTTTGGGTATTTTGTTGATACATTTATTTTTTCTTACTTGTTTTTGTTATTATACTGATCACTATTCACTATATGTATTTTTAGGTACTCCAACTTTATTAGCACACTTTATATTCTTTATGTGTATTATACTTTGGATCATATATGTACATGTTTTTAGTAGTCCAGGTGACCCACCAAATTTCTTTGCGGTGATCACTGGATCTTTCATATATTAAATATATTTTCAATAAAAAATTTTTATACACTATTTGAGTCTTTGTACGACTTGTGTTTTTGGTGTTATCTATATTTATTAACTTTGTAGGTGTTTATCTTTTTTTATAATGTAATGTTTGTAAACAGTGACTCCACCAGCAGAATAGTGAGTTCAGCTCTGGAGTGTAATAAAATATATATAACTCAGGATCAGTGCAGGATGTTATGTATGTACACAATCATTCCAGCAGCAGAATAGTGAGTGCAGCTCTGGAGCATAATGCAGGTTGCAAGACAGGATCAGTATAGGATAAGTATTTTTTTGGTGTCCATACTCCTTTAAGGGACAGCCATTGCTTCGACATCTTGGTTTTACACATTATGAGAAGACTTTGATTCCAGGGCAGAGATACCGATCTACAGGATTATGTGGAGAGAGAAGAAACCTTTCTCCGTGTCCTGCACCTGCGCTTTGCTGCATAATGATTTCAGGATGATGGAATCCAGACTCCAGGATGGATTATAAATTCTCATTTGATTTCATTTACTTCTGAAATGCTTGAAACCAGCTGTGCCCTGAAAAGCCTGATCCGTCAGCGCAGATTTGCAAAATTGAAGTCTCTTGTAGTCAAGGATGTCTTATTACATACAAGCGGTAATAGGTAGCACGGGTAAACATGAAGAAATGTCCCCCCCTCCTTCGGCCTGGGGGCTAATTGAATCCATCCCATATTTTTCAGTTTACAAAGATTTGATTGTTTGCTTAAGAGCCGCTCATGTGCTGAGATTTAAGCGTTTCATTTGCATTGAAGCCCGTTCTCCTGCGATTTTCTTTGACATCTGGTCATTAGCGGAATTGAGTCATAATGTATACGCTACATGGGATGGGCAGATAGGGTTAATAGGGCCATTTGGAGCAGGATTGCGCAATTAACCCATTCCACGTAAATCCACATGGTCATTAGCGGTCTCCGCTTAGATGACAGCATCGCCTGTAATGGCAATGGGGTTATTAAAAACCAGTCCTTAGGAGTCTCTGAGCTGGGAGAGAAATTTAAAGGCACAGGACAGTAACCCTCTGATCATTTAGAGAAGGGTAATGATAGTAAGGCAGTGGGTCTCCAGGGGACAGTGCAAAGTCTACATAAATATTAGAGGGGTAATTAACTACTCGACAACCCATAGACTTGTAGTGGCCTTTGTCATCCTTGCTGCAAAATAAAATCGGACATGACTCCGTGAGTTTTGCACAGACACACAGTTCGTGTAAAAAGCAATGTCGTTACTGCGTCTCCACTGGTCACATAACATTGTGAAGGCTGCAGCCCACCAGGGGCCACTGACTGCAGCGCTAACATGAGCATGCCAACATCTCTGGAATCGGTCCAATTACATAGTTGCCAACATTTCATCCCAGCTCTGTCTCTTATAGGTATGCTCCCATCCTTTCTGAAAACACCTCAAGAATACCGACTTTTGGGCGTGGTTTATCTACCCGCAGAACAAAAGGATCGGCCAATTGAACTCCGAGCACCTGATCCTTATATTCATGACATAATGTGTTATGGGACAACCGGTAACCAATACAAATTTGATGGTTAGCCAATCCCACCAAAATCGTCTGGTTCGGCCAACTTTTAGGTAGTATGTATGGGGATTTTACAACATTGCGCATTGGGATGGGGTTGCCAAGGAGAGTTGTAGGCTTTCTATTTGCTCTCTCCTCTGATTTATTGAGAGAAGCCTTGAGGGAAGAAATAGCCATCTTTGCATCTATTATATTCCTAATATGGTCTGTGGATTGGGTTGTCTAGAAAAAAAGTCTACCTTTTAAATGCTCTTCTCTTACATAGAAATGTATCAGCGTAAAAAGCTCAGGTGTCAGCACTGTTGTCCTGCAGTGTTGCGGTCCAGGGTTCAAATCCAACCAAGGACAACATTTGTATGGAAGTTGTATGTTCTGCCCTTGTGTCCGTGGGCTTTCTTAGGGTGCGCCACTTTTTTTTGCCATAGTCTAGAGTTATACCGATGTAGAATATAGTTTGTGAGCCTCCATGGGGGACAGTGAGTGATGATAATATTCGCTATAGAATACGTCAGCAGCGCTATATAAACATGATAAATATATAATCTGTGCTCTGCCATTGCAATATGGTAATTTACCAATGTGGCTTTTATGGGTGAAGCATGAAAAAAAGTGTGTTTCACCTGTAAAAGTGGTGACTCATAATTAAGGAAACATAGAATAAAAACAGTTTTTCAGATGAAATGTCAAATTGGAAAATGTCATAAACATGGTGGCCATAAGGAGTGTAGTTGTCTTGGATTCTACGTCAGTTCCTCAAATAACAAGTTACATAGGTGACCTGGTAGCAAATTTCACCTGTAAAAAAGGTCTTCTTCCTGTTAACGTAACTTGATTAGTTGTCATTGTACAACAGTGATTGTTCCTCTGTCCGGGCGATGTGAAAGGATGGCGTTATCCCAAGCAGAACGTGTTGAGATCGTCCTCTGGTGAAGGGAGAATACATGTCAGCACAGAGCATTTTAACCAACATCATCCAAACAGGCCTTCTGTGACCCAGAGGGCAGGGACCAAACCACCATCACTGAAAAGCAAATGATATGAAAAATAAGGGTCTGAAGTTGCTGAGGCGTCCGCCGGTCTGGGTCGTCCTCGATCAGGTGCTGCAGGATCTGAACATTTGCTGAATTGAGGCCCGACAGATGCTGAGTGCTATAGTGCGGGTGTTTTTGGAATGAGGCCAGGACAACAATCACATCTTTAACTTTATTAATCATCTTGTTTTCCGTTTATTGGTTTATTCGGAAATTGGCAATAGGGTTGGCCAGTGCGCTGCTGGTTATGGGAGGCCTGTTTTGGTGGTGTCGGAGGTAATCTTTTGTGATGTGATAACACTTGTGCTCCGTTCTCCAGAAGTGAGGACGATCTCAACACGTTCTGTTTGGGATAATGCCATCCGTCACGTTGCCCGGACAGAAGAAAAATTGTGTCCTAACATAAGGACAAATACCATTACATTAACATGGCGCACACCGTTGTTTTTTTGGTGAAATTTGCTACCAGTTTGACATGTCACACATATAACTTCCCATTTCAAAAACTGAAGATAAATCCAAGATGGCAACATTCAAGGTGGCAGCCATGCTGAGGACAAGGCTTAACAGATTTACCTCTTCTTCCACAACTTGTGTCTAAAATTGGATCACCGTCTACAAAATTGTGTTATTTTTTATGGTGCTTTCCTTACTTTTGAGACTCTCTGTATATATAGTATATAATATCGCTTTATTAGGAGACAGAAGAGAATAAGTCCTAGTCCAGAAGATAGTATTTGTCCCATCCAAATCCTCATATGTCCACCAGGTTCCTGAAACGTGAACCATGATTAGCTGTGACTCTTGAGCGTCTTGGTTCTGCAGTACACATTTTTTTGTACATTTAAACACCCTAGTTTTGCCCACACATGGCAGGAGGAGGGGGACAAAGACCTTGTTCCAGATCACCTCACTCCGTCAATAAATAAACTTTGGATCCCAGAGTTTGGCCTCTCTGTCTGCTGACTTCTGTCCACTGATTGATAAATGTGTAAATTTCAAGAGACTGGCACAGCCACCATCTGGGCAGAGGAGCTGTTTATTCTGGGTGTGTGAGACTTTGATGTGCTTTGAGAATTACAGCCAAGGTCACCAGAAGAACATTAAAATATCGTAAAAAGACGTGAAGGAAATATTACAGGAAAGACGCTGCCAAAACCGTCACATAGGATCTGCAGCTTCCATCATTCAGAAGGTGGAGCCGGTCATTAACCGCCCGCAGCATTGATGCCAGCCTCAATAACTTGTGGAATTTTTTTCCCGTTTCCTATTACACAAAATACAAATTGAACATTAAATAAGACCATAACATTTGTGTTGGAAAGTTGGATGCGTGTATCTTTTATTTCCTCACAGTAGCGAAACATAAAGGGGTGGCCATATTTACTGGTCTCACCCGCACATTAGAAATGTCGACGCATAGCGGCTTCACACTGCATTAAAAAGTTAGCAAAACGTAAAGCCAGAGAGGAGGCAAGAAAATAGCAGAATTGTGAATTCAGCTCTGGTTATGACTACATTATTCACAGATCTACTGCAATGCAACAGATCATTTCTCTGTGACCTTGAACGATAAGGGGGCTGCAAAAAGATGTGCAGCCTGAGAAATAGAGACAGCAAAACATTTTTTTGACTTCAGCTTTGAATGTATTTGTAGTCAGAATATGTAGCTCTTCTGCACAAGGAGAGTAGCCACATTATAAAGCATTGGCTTAGCCTTTAAAGCAGGGGTGGGCACTCGAAGACCTTTTATCCAACCCCCGTGCAGATTCCCAGGGACCGCAGTGCTTGGGCCAGCAGCTGTATTTTGACGGCCATCGACCCACTAATTTCTTCTTGCTCTGTTAGCACACACACGCAGTGTTCACTACTGAACGCTGAGGAGCGTGCAATAAACGATTATGTCCTGACAGTGCCAGAGTCAGAACGTACTTTGTGGGCAGAGTTAGGGCTCAATTAGCACGGACCCCGAAGGACGGTGTAAGTATCCAAGCGGCCCTTGGAAAAAAAAAATGATTCCCCACTTCTGCTTTAAAGGATCACCCCATGTTCATATTTGGGTAGTGTCAGATACAGTCATGGCTGAAAGTTTTAGAACCCTTGAAATTTTTCCAGAAAATTGTATTTCTCCCAAAAAATTATTGCATTTGCAAATGTTTTGTTATACACTTGTTTATTTCCTTTGTGTGTATTGGAACAACACAAAAAACAGCGAAAAAGGCAAATTGGACCTAATTTCACATAAAACCTGGGATGGGACAGACAAAATTGTTCGCACAATCAACTTAATATTTGGTTGCACACCCTTTGGAAGGAATAACTGCAATCAATCGCTTCCTATAACCATCAACAAGCTTCATACACCTCTCAACTGGAATTTTGGACCACTCTTCTTTCACAAACTGCTGCAGGTCTCTCATATTTGAAGGGCGCCTTCTCAACAGCAATTTTAAGATCTCTCCACAAGTGTTCAATGGGATTTAGATCCGGACCCATAGTTTGCTACGTCAGATCTCTCCAACGCTTTTTTCCATCCATTTCTGAGGGTTTCTTTGAAGTATGTTTGGTGTCATTGTCCTGCTGGAAGACAGAACAGGAGAAATACTTTCAGCCATGACTGTATATCTTGTAAATGCAAGCAATTTACTGCTTATTAAATTTTTTAGCCATTCTTGAGACATTGAGGCTATGTGCACACGTTGCGGAATTGCCATGGAAATTTCCGCGGCAATTCCGCACCTCCCTGCGCGAGAAATACGCATATTATAGGTATACGTATTCCAGCTAAAAGCTAGCGTTTTACAAGCGATCTGACAGGTTGGTCACACGAGTCAAACAAGTGTTTGACAAGTGTGACCAACTTTTTACTATTGATGCCGCCTATGTCGCATCAATAGTAAAAAGATCTAATGTAAAAATAATAAAAAAAATAATAAATAATGATATTCTCACCTTCCGGCGGCCCCTGCAGCTTTCCCGCCTCTCAGCGACGCTCCCGCCAATCCCGTTCCCAGGCGTCCTTTGCGACAATCATCCCGATGACGTAGCATCACACGAGACCGCTACGCCATCTGGGTGATCTCGCAATGCACTACTGGGAACGGGATTGGCCGGGAGCGTCGCTGAGAGGCGGGAAAGCTGCGGGGGCCGCCGGAAGGTGAGAATATCATTATTTTTTATTTTAATTATTGTTTTTACATGGATATGGTACCCAGGGCTTGGAGGAGAGTCTCCTCTCCTCCAGACCCTGGGTACCATCCGCACATGAACTGCTTACTTTGCGCATAGTGGGCACAGCCACATGCAGAAAGTAATGGGTTCAATGCATTCCCTATGGCGGCGGAATCGCCGCGGTTCCGCAAAAAAGAATGAGCATGCTGCGGATTCTCCCGCGATGCGATTCCGTCGCGGAAAAACCCGCAGCATGTGCACAGCATTGCGGAATCCCATAGGCCTTAATGAGTTGTACTGTGTAAGCGGTTTTGCCGTGGTTTCGCGGCGTTTCCGCCGCGAAAAACTGCGGCAAAACCGCTAGGAATCCGCAACGTGTGCACAGGCCCTAACTCTTTTTTGTTTACCGATTTTTACCTTGGAGGCCAACAGCCGCTGCTAGACAGTAGAACATGTACAGTGCTTACAAATTTTCTTCTATTGAGCTTATAAGCACTGTTTCGAAACTCGAAAGATCGCTGATGATGAGCACACTGTTACTTCCTAAGGCCGGCTCACACTAGCGAGTTTGATGCGAGTTAGTCGCACGACTTACTCGCATCAACACTTGGCACGGCCGCCCGCTCTCGGACCAGAGTGCGCGGCTACATGTATTTCTATGCCGCCGCGCACTCGGGTCCGAGAGCGGGCGGCCGTGCCGGGTGTTGATGCGAGTAAGTCGTGCGACTAACTCGCATCAAACTCGCTAGTGTGACGCCGGCCTAATGGTGGCCAGCTCCAGCACAGTGTGTACAAGCCAGAGAGTAGTGGTGGTCGGTCTTCTAGGCAACAAACTGTACACAGGTGTTTAACCTACAAGTAAATAGTGTCCTGTGTAGCCGGCTTACAGGACCAGCGGCTACAGGAAGAAAATGAACTTTTATTATCCCTGTAGCTACTCGCTTCTAATTTTTGATGCAATCCAATAAGCAGTTACAATCACCACTCATTACATAGTAATTGTGCTCTAATCACTTAATAATAATCTTTATTTTTAAATAGAGCTAACATATTCCAAAGCGCTTTACACACATTATCATCGCTGTCCCGATGGGGCTCACAATCTGAATTCTTTATCAGTATGTCTTTCGGAACGTGGGAGGAAACCAATGCAAACACAGAGAGAACATACAAACTCCTTGCAGATGTTGTCCTTGGTGGGATTTGAGCCCAGGACTCCAGCGCTGCAAGGCTGCAGTGCTAACCACTGAGCCACCGTACTTCCCGACACATTCATTGACAGCTCGCTCTCCAGTGTGTATGCAGAGCAGACTGGAAGTGAGCGTCTGTAGGGAGGAAAAAAGTCTTTATTTTTTCCATGTATCCACTACTTCAGTAAGCCGACCAGACATGATTTAAACATTCTTTGTCCTGCAGATCACTACTATATCTACAGGTAAATAGCGTTTTTGTTGCTGACAGGTTCCCTCTAAGCAAGACTTCCAACAGATCCAAGGATATTTTGCCAAGCCAGAGGCTTCCCATAAGGCCTCTGTTTCAGGGTTCTTGCCCATCATCAGTGTGGATAAGACTTGATGTAAATCTCTCAGTAAACGCTAAAAGTATTTTGATGTTGGGGCCACACTTTAATGTCCGTAACTCTTAACCCCTCCCTTGCATTACATCTTTTTTATCTTTTAGTGGAGCACGATAAAGAGTTCTTTCACCGGAGACGTCACCACCGCGAGTTCCGGTTCGATCTCGCCAAAATCCCAGAGGGCGAAGCAGTGACAGCGGCTGAATTCAGGATTTATAAGGACTATATCCGAGAGCGGTTTGACAATGAGACCTTTCAGATCAGCATCTATCAAGTTTTGCAGGAACATCAAGGAAAGTAAGTGAGGTCCTTAGAGAAACTACAAACGGGTTTTCCTTTGTTTTATGGGTCTCCCAGCAATGATCTGATGGGTACAGGTGGGGGTAGTACGGCTGAATTTGTCAGGGGGAAATAAAGTATTGCAAGTTATCCATTAGTGTCCTGCTCTCTGCAGCGGTTTTCTGCTAATGTTTATGGAGAAGATCTCTAATGGGTGACTCCTACCCCTAATTGCACATTATGTCCTATGACTGGTTGTCGTAATGACGGGGATGCACAGAAAAGGCAGCATGGCTGCCTTCAAGTCCTTTGCTTAGGTCCATAACATCTGAACAATTTGTTATAGAAATACCGTACTTTATAGTGTGGCCAGAAGTGAGGAAAACTGCGACTGCTGGAGGATGGTATGATCATGCCTGCGATGTAATAAAACAATACAAGTAGTGGAGATTATGTTGTCCTCTGTGGCCAGGATGGAGAAAACTTTGCTTAAAATGTCAATTGGAAATAAACTTAGGTAGAGTCACATCAACCAGGCCAAAGACCTAGGGAAAAATCAGGATGGTCTATCAAGTAGAGTTTATTGAGTGCAATCTACCCCGCTGAAGAAGAAATACACGACTGCTGTCAGGAAAGTACAGATAACAGTTATAAACAGCATTGTGTCACTTATACTATGCACTGATCATCATTGTTACCAAGGACCATGTAAATGTAGGACATTATTTTTATGTACTCCAGAGCTGCATTCACTATTCTGCTGCTAGGGTATATTAAAGGGTGTAATTCAGTGCAGAATAAGTAATGTAATGTATGTACACAGTGATTCCACCAGCAGAATAGTGAGTGCAGCTCTGGAGTGCAATACAGGATGTAACTCAGGATCAGTACAGGATAAGTAATGTAATGTATGTACACAGTGACTGCACCAGCAGAATAGTGAGTGCAGCTCTGGAGTGTAATACAGGATGTAACTCAGGATCAGTACAGGATAAGTAATGTAATGTATGTACACAGTGATTCCACCAGCAGAATAGTCAGTGCAGCTCTGGGGTATAATACTGGATGTAACTCAGGATCAGTACAGGATAAGTAATGTAATGTATGTACACAGTGATTCCACCAGCAGAATAGTCAGTGCAGCTCTGGAGTGTAATACAGGCTGTAATTTAGGATCAGTACAGGATAAGTAATGTAATGTATATACACAGTGACTGCACCAGCAGAATAGTGAGTGCAGCTCTGGAGTGTAATACAGGATGTAACTCAGGATCAGTACAGGATAAGTAATGTAATGTATGTACACAGTGACTGCACCAGCAGAATAGTGAGTGCAGCTCTGGAGTATAATACAGGATGTAACTCAGGATCAGTGCAGGATAAGTAATGTAATGTATATACACAGTGACTGCACCAGCAGAATAGTGAGTGCAGCTCTGGAGTGTAATACAGGATGTTACTCAGATCAGTAGCAGAATAAGTAATGTAATGTATGTACACAGTGACTCACCAGCAGAATAGTGAGTGCAGCTCTGGAGTATAATACAGGTGTAACTCAGGATCAGTACAGGATAAGTAATGTAATGTATGTACACAGTGACTGCACCAGAGAATAGTGAGTGCAGCTCTGGAGTTAATACAGGATGTAACTCAGGATCAGTACAGGTAAGTAATGTAATGTATGTACAGTGACTCACCAGCAGAATAGTGAGTGCAGCTCTGGAGTATAATACAGATGTATCTCAGGATCAGTGCAGAATAAGTAATGTAATGTATGTACACAGTGACTCTACCAGCAGAATAGTGAGTGCAGCTCTGGAGTATAATACATGTTGTAACTCAGGATCAGTACAGGATAAGTAATGTAATGTATGTACACAGTGACTGCTACCAGAAGAATAGTGAGTGCAGCTCTGGAGGTAAATACAGGATGTAACTCAGGATAAGTACAGGATAAGTAATGTAATGTATGTATGCAGTGACTCCACCAGCAGAATATGAGTGCAGCTCTGGAGTATAATACAGATGTATCTCAGGATCAGTACAGGATAAGTAATGTAATGTATGTACACAGTGACTGCACCAGCAGAATAGTGAGTGCGCTCTGGAGTATAATACAGGATGTAACTCAGGATCAGTACAGAATAAGTAATGTAATGTATGTACACAGTGACTCTACCAGCAGAATAGTGAGTGCAGCTCTGGATATAATACAGGATGTAACTCAGGATCAGTGCAGGAAAAGTAATGTAATGTATGTACACAGTGACTCAACCAGCAGAATAGTGAGTGCAGCTCTGGAGTATAATACAGGATGTAACTCAGGATCAGTACAGGATAAGTAATGTAATGTATGTACACAGTGACTCCACCAGCAGAATAGTGAGTGCTGCTCTGGAGTATAATACAGGATGTAACTCAGGATCAGTACAGGATAAGTAATGTAATGTATGTACACAGTGACTCCACCAGCAGAATAGTGAGTGCAGCTCTGGGGGTATAATACAGGATGTAACTCAGGATCAGTACAGGATAATAAGTAATGTATGTACACAGTGACTCCACCAGCAGAATAGTGAGTGCAGCTCTGGAGTTAATACAGGATGTAACTCAGGATCAGTACAGGATAAGTAATGTAATGTATGTACACAGTGACTCCACCAGCAGAATAGTGAGTGCAGCTATGGAGTATAATACAGGATGTAACTCAGGATCAGTACAGGATAAGTAATGTAATGTATGTACACAGTGACTCCACCAGCAGAATAGTGAGTACAGCTCTGGAGTATAATACAGGATGTAACTCAGGATCAGTACAGGATAAGTAATGTAATGTATGTACGCAGTGACTCCACCAGCAGAATAGTGAGTGCAGCTCTGGAGTATAATACAGGATGTAACTCAGGATCAGTACAGGATAAGTAATGTAATGTATGTACACAGTGACTCCACCAGCAGAATAGTGAGTACAGCTCTGGAGTATAATACAGGATGTAACTCAGGATCAGTACAGGATAAGTAATGTAATGTATGTACACAGTGACTCCACCAGTAGAATAGTGAGTGCAGCTCTGGAGTATAATACAGGATGTAACTCAGGATCAGTACAGGATAAGTAATGTAATGTATGTACACAGTGACTCCACCAGCAGAATAGTGAGTGCAGCTCTGGAGTATAATACAGGATGTAACTCAGGATCAGTACAGGATAAGTAATGTAATGTATGTACACAGTAACTACACCAGCAGAATTGTGAGTGCAGCTCTGGAGTATAATACAGGATGTAACTCAGGATCAGTACAGGATAAGTAATGTAATGTATGTACACAGTGACTGCACCAGCAGAATAGTGAGGGCAGCTCTGGAGTATAATACAGGACATAACTCTACAGGGTAAATTAGGGTAGGAGCCTGGACTTTGTTACATCGCTTACTATACCTATTCAGCCAGTTTGCAATGTAAATGATCAATCCTCCCCCTTAAGCCATAGCTCAGGGGTTTGTATACTACTCCTGCTTATTGTATACTGCTCCTGTTTGTTGACATTGTACAGATATATTTATATCATCTTATGGGCACATTTTGGCTGCTTCCTCCTCAGATCCACTAGGAAACCATGTTCTGAAACATACCCTGTAAAACAGTCTTCAGTTGCTTTCCGGGTGTCGGAATTCTTGGCTTTTCCCGCCATCTCCAGCGACCATGTTTTATGACCCCCATAGAGGGCACGTGTGCACAAAGAATTTCAATAAATATCTCTGCTGCTCCCTCCGCCCCGCGGCCATGGACCTGGACCCACCGTTTATGAGCAGCGTTTATGAATCTCTGCAGCCCTGTGTACAGGTCATTACACCAAAGGCTTCAGCTGGGGATACTGTTCCCTTCTGACGAACTCAGGACCTTGATGGAGAACAAGAAAGGATTTTTTTTTATTTTGCAGCATAAAATTGATCTAAATAACCAAACTTGTAAAATGTTATATGCAGAGGGACCCACAAACTTCAGTGATCAGCTGGCGATTGGTGCAAATATCCCCCTTCCCGTTACATAGGAAATGTAAATTCATATCTTAAAGGGGTTTTCTCCACTGCAGATTGTAACGGGCTGATAGGCAGGGGTCTGATGGCGACCACAGCACTAGTTGTGCAGCAATCTGAATGGGACTGCATTGCACTCTATTCTTTACTGTTGCATCCTCTGTGAGCATGGATGTCAGGCTGACACATTTACCATCATCTAATCATCAGTATCTCCCTAGGGATTCGGACTTGTTCCTGCTCGACTCCAGGACCATTTGGGCAGCGGAAGAAGGCTGGTTAGTCTTTGACATTACCGCCACCAGCAATCACTGGGTGCTCATCCCGCAGCAAAATCTTGGCCTGCAGCTGTCTGTGGAGAGCAACAATGGTGAGTGACAGAGAGCGACATTTCCTTAAAGGGGTTTTCCCATTTCCAAGATCCTGTCCCAATATATAGTAGGTGTAATAATAATAATATCCAATCCCTACAGTTTAAAGCGTGCCCTAAAAACGCATTTGTTCAGACTCAACGCATTAACATAACTATCCTGTTGGCCCATTCAAAATTTTTTTTACCATAATCAGGTTCCTCGTATCATGTTCTCACCCACTTTATGCATTTAATAGCACTATGTGTCTGTACTGTTACATACTTTGGCTGTTAACTGGTTTATGCAGAATTACATGAACACCCGATTCTTACACTATGGCTGGTCCGAACAATGAAAGCAATTGTTACCATCCACCTTTTGTGTCTCCCCTTTTTCCTCATAGATTGTAAGCTTGCGAGCAGGGCCCTCATTCCTCTTGGTATCTGTTTGATCTGTGTTTATTGTTATGCTGTAATGTCTATTGTCTGTACAAGTCCCCTCTATAATGTAAAGTGCTGCGGAATATGTTGGCGCTATAGAAATAAAATTATTATTATTATTATTAATGTTAACAAATATCTCCAATTAGAAATGTAGTATAGTTTTTCTGAATTGCTATATCACTTTCCTCATGTGCAGGCATTGCAGGACCTTAGGTATCCATTGTTACAACTACTGATATAGTGACAGCTAGTTGCTAGTGGTCATAATAGCTTTGGTTTCCTAAGATCCTGCAATGCCAGCACATGAGGAGACACATAATGAATCAGAAAAACTATACTACATTTCTAATTGGAGATATTTGCTAATATTATTATTATTACTACTTATTGGGATAGGATCTTGGCGAGGGGAATACCCATTTAAAGACACCATAAGACTATGTGCAAACAGAATTTGCTTATTTTTTTATGTGTTTTCAAATGGAAAACACTTCAGGAAAGACTCTTTCTTTGGGGAAATTTTGGAGTCTTTCTGTTTCCTGAAGCAGTTTTGAAAACTATTTTGCAAGAGTTTTTTTTTGCAGCCTTCTGACGGCCACCAGGGAAGAAGCGTTACAGTAAGTGCTGTTCCCGGCGCCGGGTGCTGAACATGGCTCTCATAATTTTCCCCTGCTCTGCTGGCGATCGGCGCGAGCAGGGGAGAATGATGAGAGTTACATTTAAGTGATCAAAGAGACAGCAGGCGTCAGCTGATGGGACTATTACTCTTGTCAGCCTACCCCTGCTGCTGCTAATAACAGTGACAGCAGGAGCGGCTGATGGGGGCATTCATCAGCCGCTGTGTTGTGAATGGGTTTGAGATGAGTTCTGAGCAGAGGCTCCCTCTGGTGGTTACAAGCGGTACTAGTGAGGATTGTGAGGACTGGGAATCAGGTGTTACTGATTGGTCTTATATAAGGGAGTCATTTTCCCATCAGGGTTGCCGGTGATCAATTGTTCTGGTCTGAATCCTTCTTTCCAGTTTCCCTTGTAGCCTGCTGTGTCGTGTCTGCATCTCCTGCTATCAGATAAGACAATTTCTTATTTTGTGTTTTTGCTATATTTTTGCATTTTGTCCTGCACTTCTGTGGGGGCCTTCAGGGTCCCCTCCAGGGGCTTTTGCCCTCTCAGTTTAGTCCAGCCACTGTGTTTTGTACTTTTGCTTTTTCCAGTTTTTTCAGTGGCTGCTGTTTTGTTTTTGTTACACCAGGAACTAATTTAGGTGGTAGAGGTCGTGTGATCTCAGGTGATTTTGAAATTAGTAGAGTTGGTGTTTTTTCAGGGTTTTCTGAGATTGCAGTAAGTACCCTTCCTATCCTTTTCTATTTAGATAGTTTGGGCCCCAGCGTTTGCTCATACTATTTTCTTTCTGTGTCAGTATTTCCTCTTGTCTAACCGCCATTACATGTTTGGGGGCTTTCTATTATCTTTGGGGTTCTGCTCCAGGGCAGATAGCTTTCCTATTTCTATCTTTAGGTGTAGTTAGTTTCTCAAGCTGTGACGAGGCGTCTAGGACCAACGTAGGAACGCTCCACGGCTGCCTCTAGTTGCGGGTGGTTAGTCAGGGTACTGCAATCTCATAGATTCCAGCTGCTCTGGTGTATTTCCTTTTTTGCCTGCACTCCTCAGCTACCGTAACATAACAGTATCACCGGCCATAAAAATTGTATGGTACTCACAGAAGGGAAAAAATATTTTGAAGGAAGAAAAGTTGTCAGAGATATTTTTCTGTTTGTTGCATTTTTTTTTTTTTTTTCCCTCTGTATCTCTGGGTGCTGGGGAGGATCTTTTCTCCCAATGGAGTTTGCACAGTTGTCTGGCCGTGTGGATCAGCTTCCCACTGAGGTTCAGAGTATTGCTGCATATCTTGCTAGGTTGCCTGTTGTGGAACCTAGGATCCCCATGCCAGATTTGTTTTTAGGGGATCGAGCTAAGTTTCAGAATTTCAAAAATAATTGTAAATTGTTTCTTGCCTTAAAATCTAAGTCCTCAGGAAACGCAGCGCAGCAGGTTCAAATTGTCATCTCTCTCCTGCGCGGCGATCCTCAGGATTGGGCTTTTTCCCTGATACCTGGGGATCCTGTTTTGAGTGATGTTGATGCATTTTTTCAGGCTTTGGGGTTATTGTACGATGAGCCTAATGTCACTGATCAAGCTGAAAAAGCCTTGTTGGCATTAAATCAGGGGCTTGATGACGCTGAGTTATACTGTCAGAGATTCCGTAGGTTGGCAGTCCTGACCAAGTGGAATGACGACGCTTTGGCGGCCCTTTTCCGGAAGGGTCTGTCGGATAATGTAAAGGATGTTATGGTGGGATTCCCTGTCCCCTCTGGTCTCAATGATTCTATGTCATTAGCGATTTAAATTGACAGACGTTTGCGTGAGCGGAGAAGTATGCGTGGAGTGGTGTTGCCTTGTGAGCCAGCTGCTGAGCCCATGCAGTGTGATGGAGTGGTTCTGGGGCACAGCGTCATGAGTTTCGAAAGCGCAATGGGTTATGTTTCTACTGTGGTGAATTAACCTGATGGATTATGATTTTGCTAAACGTTGTGGGTTTCCCTTGATACCCCTACAGAAGTCTATTCCTTTACTGGGGATCGATTCTACCCCTTTGGCTGAGAATAAACCCCAGTTTTCTACTCAGGTGATAATGAGGGTTGAACCTGATCACCAGGAGTGCTGCAAATTTTTGGTTCTATATAATCTGCATGACATTATAGTGCTGGGTTTCCCTTGGTTACAGTCTCATAATCCTGTTTTGGATTGGAAATCTGTGTCTGTAACCAGTTGGGGCTGCCAATGTGTTAATACCAACACTCCTGTTTTTTCTGCCTCCCCCCAGGCTGAGGATGTTCCTGACTTTTTGTTTAATTTTTCTGATGTGTTTAGCGAAAGTAAATCTGCATCCTTACCTCCCCATAGGAGCTATGACTGCGCTATTGAATTAGTGCCAGGTAGTAAATTCCCTAAAGGTCGCCTTTTTAACTTGTCTGTACCTGAACATGACGCTATGCGGTCTTATATCAAGGAATCATTGGAGAAGGTCATATCAGACCATCCTCTTCACCCTTAGGTGCCGGTTTTTTCTTTGTGGTCAAAAAAGATGGTTCATTAAGGCCGTGTATTGATTATCGTCTCTTGAACAATATTACTGTGAAATATCAATACCCGTTACCCTTGATTTTTGACCTGTTTTCCAGGGTGAAAAACGCTACTTGGTTTACCAAGCTTGACCTCAGGGGGGCGTATAACCTTATTCGCATTAAGCACGGGGATGAATGGAAGACGGCATTTAACACCCCTGAAGGGCATTTTGAGCACCTTGTGATGCCCTTTGGGCTCACTAATGCTCCTTCCGTCTTCCAGTCCTTCATGAATGACATTTTCAGGGATTTTGTGGACAAGTTTCTGATTGTTTATTTGGATGATATCTTGATTTTTTCTAATGACTGGGACTCTCATGTGAAACATGTTCGAACTGTATTCCAGATTTTGAGAGAGAATGCTCTGTATGTGAAGGGATCAAAGTGTCTTTTTGGCGTACAGAAGATCTCATTTCTGGGATTCATTTTGTCCCCATCTGTTATTGAAATGGACCCGGTCAAGGTTCAGGCCATCTGTGATTGGGTCCAACCTACTTCATTAAAGGCTCTTCAGAGATTTTTGGGTTTTGCCAATTTTTATCGTAAATTTATTGGTAATTTCTCGGTTATTGTTAAACCATTAACTGATTTGACCAGAAAGGGTTCTGATGTGGTGAATTGGCCTCCTGAGGCAGTCTCTGCGTTTCAGGAACTTAAGCAGAGATTCACTTCTGCTCCTGTTCTACGGCAACCTGATGTTTCTCTGCCATTTCAGGTGGAGGTTGATGCCTCTGAAATTGGGGCAGGTGCCGTTTTGTCCCAAAAAGATCCAGAGACCTCTAAAAGTAACCCTTGTGCCTTTTTCTCTCGAAAATTTTCTCCTACTGAACGTAATTATGACGTGGGTAATCGGGAGTTATTGGCCATGAAGTGGGCTTTTGAAGAGTGGAGACATTGGCTGGAGGGAGCCAAACATCAGGTGGTGGTCCTTACGGACCATAAGAATCTGGTCTATCTGGAATCTGCCAAGCGACTCAATCCTAGACAGGCCAGGTGGGCCTTGTTTTTCACACGTTTTAATTTTGTCGTTTCCTTTCTTCCTGGCACTAAGAATGTTAAGGCGGATGCCCTCTCGAGGAGTTTCCTTGCGGACTCTCCTGAGCTATCTGATCCCTCTGTTATTTTGAAGGAGGGTGTAGTTCTTTCCGCCATCTCGCCCAATTTGAGACTTGCTCTGGAGGGGTGTCAGGAGGATAGGCCCGAGCGCTGCCCTGTTGGAAAATTGTTTGTCCCGGACCAATGGAAAAAGAGTGTGATGTCTGAGATTCATTGTTCCGCATTGGCTGGGCATCCCGGAATTTTTGGTACCAGAGACTTGGTTAGTCGGTCCTTTTGGTGGCCTACCTTGTCTCGCGATGTCAGGGAATTTGTGCAGTCCTGCGGGACTTGCTCTCGCTCCAAGCCTTGCTCTCGCTCTAGTGGTTTGTTGATGCCATTGCCTGTGCCCAAGAGACCATGGACCCATATCTCTATGGATTTCATTTCCGATCTTCCTGTTTCTCAGAGAATGACCACCATCTGGGTAATTTGTGATAGGTTTTCCAAAATGATACATCTTGTGCCATTACCTAAGTTGCCTTCCTCCTCTGAATTGGTGCCGTTGTTCCTTCAGCACGTGGTTCGTTTACACGGCATTCCTGAGAACATTGTGTCTGACAGAGGAGTCCAGTTTGTTTCCAGATTTTGGAGGACTTTTTGTTCTAAACTGGGTGTTCAATTGTCTTTCTCCTCGGCATTTCATCCTCAGACCAATGGTCAAACTGAGAGAACAAACCAGACATTGGAGACTTATCTAAGATGCTTTGTGTCTGCTGATCAGGATGACTGGGTCTCTTTTTTGCCTTTGGCTGAGTTTGCTCTTAATAATAGGGCTAGCTCTGCCACTTTGATGTCTCCGTTTTTCTGTAATTCTGGGTTTCACCCTCGATTTTCTTCAGGACAGACGGAGGCTTCTGTCTGTCCAGGTGTTGACTCTGTTGTTCAGCGTATGCAGCAGATTTGGGACCAGGTAGTGGAGAGGTTGTCCCTCTCTCAGGAGAGGGCCCAGCGGTTTGCTAACCGGCATAGGACTGATGGTCCTCGGTTTAAAGTGGGGGACTTGGTCTGGTTGTCCTCAAAGAATATTCCTATGAGAGTAGCATCTCCTAAATTTAAGCCTAGGTTCATTGGACCTTATAAGATCATGGAGATTATTAATCCTGTTTCTTTTCGTTTGCTTCTTCCAGGGACATTTAAGATCCATAACGTGTTCCACAAGTCCTTGTTGAAGAGGTTTGTTGAGCCAGTGGTTCCTGCTGCTGTGCCTCCTGACCCTGTTTTGGTTGAGGGCAGTCTGGAGTATGTGGTTGAGAAAATGTTGGATTCTCGTTTTTCTAGACGAAGACTCCAGTATTTGGTTAAATGGAGAGGTTATGGTCAGGAGGACAATTCTTGGGTGTTTGCTTCGGACATCCATGCTGGGAGACTTATCCGTGCGTATCATAGAACTCATCCTGACCGACCTGGTTGCTCAAATGAGGGTTCGGTGACCCCTCCTCAAGGGGGGGGTACTGTTGTGAATGGGTTTGAGATGAGTTCTGAGCAGAGGCTCCCTCTGGTGGTTACAAGCGGTACTAGTGAGGATTGTGAGGACTGGGAATCAGGTGTTACTGATTGGTCTTATATAAGGGAGTCATTTTCCCATCAGGGTTGCCGGTGATCAATTGTTCTGGTCTGAATCCTTCTTTCCAGTTTCCCTTGTAGCCTGCTGTGTCGTGTCTGCATCTCCTGCTATCAGATAAGACAATTTCTTATTTTGTGTTTTTGCTATATTTTTGCATTTTGTCCTGCACTTCTGTGGGGGCCTTCAGGGTCCCCTCTGTGGGCTTTTGCCCTCTCACTTTAGTCCAGCCACTGTGTTTTGTACTTTTGCTTTTTCCAGTTTTTTCAGTGGCTGCTGTTTTGTTTTTGTTACACCAGAGAACTAATTTAGGTGGTAGAGGTCGTGTGATCTCAGGTGATTTTGAAATTAGTAGAGTTGGTGTTTTTTCAGGGTTTTCTGAGATTGCAGTAAGTACCCTTCCTATCCTTTTCTATTTAGATAGTTTGGGCCCCAGCGTTTGCTCATACTATTTTCTTTCTGTGTCAGTATTTCCTCTTGTCTAACCGCCATTACATGTTTGGGGGCTTTCTATTATCTTTGGGGTTCTGCTCCGGGGCAGATAGCTTTCCTATTTCTATCTTTAGGTGTAGTTAGTTTCTCAGGCTGTGACGAGGCGTCTAGGACCAACGTAGGAATGCTCCACGGCTGCCTCTAGTTGCGGTGGTTAGTCAGGGTACTGCAATCTCATAGATTCCAGCTGCTCTGGTGTATTTCCTTTTTTGCCTGCACTCCTCAGCTACCGTAACATAACACCGCTGCTTGCGCTGTAAATAAATAAATGAAAAAAATGGCATGGGTTTCCCTGTATTTTTGATAACCAGCCAGGCAAAACTCACATCTAGGGGCTGCAATCCTCAGCTGTGAGCTTCAGCAAGGTTGGTTATCAGGAATAGAGGGGTCCCCACGCTCTTTTTGTAAATTAAACTTTCCCCCTATTTTTGACAACCAGCCTTGCTAAAGCACACAACTGGGGGCTGGTATTCTCAGGCTGATAAGGGGCCATTGATATAAGCCCCCAGCCTAAAAATAGCAGCCTGCAGCTACCCTGAAAAGGCGCATCTGTTATATGCGCCAATTCTGGTGCTTTGCCTGGCTCTTCCCACTTGCCCTGTAGCAGTGGCAAGCGGGGTAATATTTGTGGGATTGATGTAACATTTCTATCGTCAGGTGACAGCAAGCCCACAGCTTAGCAATGGAGAAGCGTCTATAAGACACCTATCCATTACTAATCCTATAGTTGTATTGTAAATAAACACACAGTCAGAATAAAGTCCTTTAATTGGAAAAATGACGCAGACTCCTTTAATATTCTCAATTAAACCATACTTACAACCTCGGCTATTCCAACGAAGCCCTCGATCTCCTGTAATAAAAGTAAAATAAAAAAGCAACAATATACCATATCTTTCCATATCTGTCCGTCGTTCTGTCCCACGAGCGACGTAATCCATGTCTGGGGGATAATTAGTTTTCAACCTGGACGGTGCCAAGATGCGACCATCCACGCTGAGAAACACTGGTGAATGAGCTGCTGGGAACGCAGCGTCAGTAATCGAGGGTGACGTCATAGATGTTACCTCCGGTCACTGGGCTCCATTCCCAGTGGGGCTGAGCTGCAGTGAGATCCGGGGTCACGTATAAAATTCACATACCAGGAAACAGTAGATTAGTTCCAAAAAGATGACACTTGTTGGGCATTGCCACTGTTAAGGCACATCTAGATAAGTTCCTTGGGAGGGCTAGTTTCCAAAATGGGGTCACTTGTGGGGGGTTTCCACTGTTTAGGCACATCAGGGGCTCTCCAAACGCGACATGATGCCCGCAGACCATTCCATCAAAGTCAGCATTACAAAACATCACTACTTCCCTTCCTAGCCCTGACGTGTGCCCTTACAGTAGTTTTCTTCCACATATGGGGTATCAGAGTACTAAGGACAAATTGGACAACAACTTTTAGAGTCCAGTTTCTCCTGTTGCCCTTGGGAAACTAAAAATTGGGGGCTAAAAGATCATTTTTGTGGGAAAAAAATATGATTATTTTATTTTAACGGCCAAGCGTTATAAACTTTAGTGAAACACTTGGGGGTTCAAAGTGCTCACCACACATCTCGATGAGTTCCTTGGGGGGTCTAGGGTTCAATTTCTCCTGTTACCCTTGGTAAAATAAAAAATAGTGGGTGAAAAAAATCATTTTTGTGTAAAAAATATGATTTTTTAATTTTACGGATCTAGGTTATAAACTTCTGTGAAGCTCTTGGGGGTTCAAAGTGCTCATCACACATCTACATAAGTTCCTTAGGGGTCTAGTTTCCAAAATTGTGTCACTTGTTGGGGGTTTCCACTGTCTAGGCACATCAGGGGCTTTCCAAACGCGACATGACGTCCGATCTCAATTCCTGCCAATTTTGCATTGAAAAGTCAAACTGTGCTCCTTCCCTTCCGTACTCTGCCATGCGCCCAAACAGTGGTTTACCCCCACATATGTGCTATCAGCGTACTCAGGACAAATTGCAAAATAACTGTTGAGGTCCAATTTCTCCTGTTACCCTTGGGAAAATAAAAAATTGGGGTGGAAAAGATCATTTTTGTGGAAAAAATGATTTTTTAATTTCACAGCTCTACGCTATAAACTTCTGTGAAATCCTTGGGGGTTCAAAGTGCTCACCACATATCTAGATTAGTTTCTTGGGGGGTCTGGTTTCCAAAATGGTGTCACTTGATTGGGGTTTCCACTGTTTAGGCACATCAGGGGCTCTCCAAACCCTTGGTAAAATAAAAATATTTGGATCTGAAGTAAATTTTTTCTGAAAAAGAGTTAAATGTTCATTTTTTTTTTAAACATTTCAAAAATTCCTGTGAAGCACGAGAAGGGTTAATAATCTTCTTGAATGTGGTTTTGAGCACCTTCAGGGGTGCAGTTTTTAGAATGGTGTCACTTTTGGGTATTTTCCATCATATAGACCCCTCAAAGTGACTTCAAATATGATGTGGTCCCTAAAAAAAATGGTGTTGTAAAAATGAGAAATCGCTGTTTATCTTTTAACCCTTATAGCCTCTTAACAAAGAAAAATTTTAGTTCCAAAATTGTGCTGATGTAAAGTAGACATGTGGGAAATGTTACTTATTAAGTATTTTGTGTAACATATCTCTGTGATTTAAGGGCATGAAAATTCAAAGTTGGAAAATTGCGAAATGTTCAAAATTTTTGCCAAATTTCCATTTTTTTCACAAATAAACACAAGTCATATCAAATAAATTTTACCACTAACATGAAGTACAGTTTGTCACGAGAAAACAATCTCAGAATCACTGGGATCCATTGAAGCGTTCCAGAGTTATTACCTCATAAAGGGACAGTGGTCAGAATTGTAAAATTGGCCCAGGTCATTAACATGCAAACCACCCTCGGGGGTTAAGGGGTTAAAAAAAAACTAATGATGCCAATAAATTCTACATCTCATCCTGCAAAAAAACAGCCCTTATATGGCTTAATTGACGGAAAAATAAAAAGTTCTAGCTCTTGGAAGAAGGGGAGGAAAAAACAAAAACACAAAAATGAAAAATCGCTTAGTAGGGAAAATGTTAAAACAAAATATAAACCTGAATACAGGTTCCCGTAATAGTACTCCCGGCAGAACGAAAGTTGTAGTACAAAAAAAAAAATTGGCAAAATTTGTTAGTAATTTTTGGGAGGGAGTATAAAAAGACCACCATATTTTCAATATATGTACCTGGAAATACTACTTGTTCCACCCCCCCAAAAAAAAAAGAAACAGAAAAATAAAAAAGTCAGGAATGGAAAAAAAATCGCCACATCCTAATGGCAATAATGGACTGTGGCACCAAGGGTTTAATAAGTTAGGTTGACCCATTCACTTGACAAGAGCCCTGTGATGAGCACATGTGTTGTGCAGAAATCTCAGCAGATATTATCAGTATAATCGTGTCCGGAAGATAGTTAAGTTTGTGTTTACCCATTAAAAAAAATGACCAGGAAAGGAGCAAAAAAAGGAATAAAAAAAGTAGTGGTATAATGAGGCGTCCTGACCGCACTGCTGTCCCGGACAGATGCCGTACTGTACGACCCCCAGGCTCTCTGGGCAGCAGATGTCACAGGATGTGAGCGCTGCTTTATTGAAAATGCTCAAGGGGAGACTGCAGGTTTTATTGTTATCAATTTCATGCAGTTTTCAAACTTCTGCTTGCAGTCACTGAATAAAAACTTTCATTAGTTTCACCTGGAGGATCAGAATTTGTCCTGGTCATGTGATGATCACAGAGGTGCTAGTGAGGACTGAAAACACTGACCAAGCCCCGACCTTGTGTGATCACCACATCGACGCGACTCTTTGCAGCACAAATCTCCATCCTGCGCTGACGCATTGTAACGGACAGCAGATTTGTGAGCAGAGGATGGATTTTCAGCCTCTGAATGTAGAAATAAAAGTGTTTCCATTCACTAACTGCAAGCATAAAAGGATATACCAAGTTTATACAAAACTTTTTTTTAAAGCTTTACATAAAAGTGGGCAATCCCTTTAAATCTTGATTTCCCAGCCTCTGCGTGCAGCGCATGGTGTCTTGGCGCTATGTGATCTGCTGGCAGCGGTGGCTGTACCCCTGCTTCTGAGCGAGGGAGCTGCCCCCTGTCTATCTTACACAATCTAGTAACACATTTTACAGGCCGCATTTGTTTTCTGCACTGAATAAATTACCTGAGGCTGGAATTTAAGATTCTCCTGAGGAACAAGGGTAATTCTTGTAACGGGTTTCACTTTTTTTTTTGTTTTTTTTACAATTTTAGATTTTTTTGGGGGAGATTTCTTCTGGTGTTAAAAGATGGTGAACTCTCCACAACCCTTCAGAACGAGTCAGGGGCAGCGGTGGGGATGGCGGCTTTATTTATTACCTAACTTAACTGTACACAGGCCAGGATTGGGTGTCCAGGGACTGATCCCTCAGACTTGCCGAAAAAGGCAAATACAGGCGCTATATCAGGTACACCCAAGAAATAAGATGTACTGATAGCAGAGTTTTATACAAATATATCCACAATATATGGATAGAAACATTGGAACACGCGTCTTTATCACCGAATTGAGGTTTTTCCGTCAGTCCCATTGCTTCTGTTGTATAACATCCGGCCCCTCGACCCCATTGTATAACATTCGGCCCTTCGACCCAGGGGTGTAACATCCGAACCCTCACCCTAGTTTATAACTCCGGCCCCATTTCTCCCGGTCAATAATCTTTGGTACCATTGCCCCCGTTGTATAACATCCGGCTCATCCCCCTGGTGTATAATAAACGGCCCCTCATCATACTGTCTGTCCTTACTAATGTGTCAAAATGGCTGGTGGTACAGAGTTCCCGAATATCAGCCCGGTCTTGTAATAGGAGCCACTGGTGTAACAAGTCAGATCATGACATTTTCTTCTGTCCTAAATATTCCCCCATCACCTGTGAGTGATATTATTGAGATGCAAAAGGAACAGCAGCGACTCAGCCAGAAAGTGGAGACTCCATAACGTTACAGAGCGAGGTCACCGAGTGCTGAGGAGCAGAGGACCGAATAGTCACCAACACTCTGCTGACTCCATAACTGACAACTTCCTCTGATATTAACATTGGCACAAACATTGCGCCCTGCCGGAAGCTTCATGACTGAGCAGCCGCGTGCAGTCTTACATCACCAAGCACAATGCCAAGTGTCGGATGGAGTGGGGTTAAGCAGCCGCCACCAGACACTGGAGCAGTGGAAACGTGTTCTGTGCAGTGATGGATCACACTTCTGTATCTGGCATCTGGTGGATGAGTCTGGGTTTAGTGAATACCAGGAGCCTTACCTGCCTGACTATCTTGTGCCAGCTGTAGTTTGGTGGAGGATGGATGATGCTATGAGGGTGTTTTTCAATAGTCGACCTCAGTTCCTTAGTTCCAGTGAAGTAAATTCTTCAGCATATAAGACATTTCGGATAATTTTATTCTCCCAAGTTTGTGGGAACAGTTTCAGGGGAAGGCTCTTTTCTGCTCCCCGTGACTGGGCTCCAGTGCACAAGATCCATAAAGACATGGTTGGGGGAATTCACACAGAGCTGTGATCTCGACCCCATCCGACACCTTTGGGATGACATAGAATGGAGATGGTGAGCCCGGCTGTCTCCTCCATCAGGGTCTGACCTCACAAATGCTCTTCTGGATGAAAGAGCAAAAATTCCCATAGACAACTCTGAAATCTTAAAGAAATTCTAACCAGAAGAGAGAAGCCATTATAGCTGCACATGGGGACCAACTCCACATTAATGGCTATGGATGTAGAATGGGAGGTCATAAAAGCTCTTGTATGTGCAATGTAGGGGGTGGGGGTGAGGGGCACAATACTATTATCTATGCAGTGCATCTACCTATCCATTTCTATCTATCAATCTATCTTGTAAAATATGCAATTTTGTACGTTAGGTCAGAGCATCAACCCTAAACTAGCCGGTTTGGTTGGGACTAATGGACCTCACAACAAGCAGCCGTTCATGGTGGCCTTCTTTAAAGCTACAGAGATTCACCTGCGAAGCATCCGATCAACAGGTGGGAAGCAGCGTAACCAAAACCGATCCAAAGGACCAAAGAACCAGGAGGCACTGCGGGTGGCAAATATAGCAGGTACATACAAAGCTTTGGTCACTGTGGACATCCTCCTGATCAAAGGGTTGGAAAACACTTCACCCCGTGCAGGAGAGAGAGAATAATCGGTGGATGGATTGGATTTGCCGATTTAGCAGATCAGGAGCATCAATCCTGCCTAAAATCACCTTTCTGTATTTTTTCTCAATTTTTACAGAGAACACCAGCACAGATCAGAAACAGGCTTGCAAAAAGCACGAATTATATGTCAGTTTTCGGGACCTGGGATGGCAGGTAAAATCATTTTAATCTTTGTTAATTTTTGGGGCTTATTGGCAAAGACCTCATTAAAATCTGACCTTCCCTTTGCAGCACTGGGCCATTTCTATCACGGAGAGGCTTGTTTGACCATCAGTCCATTCATTCTCCTTCCTGGTCGTGGGGCGATAAAAAGGGGGGCAGAAGCCTTTTGTTCTGCCTGTCGCCCCACAGCTGTCAGACTCCCACCGATCTAGCATTTATTTATTGCCTATCAGTGGACGATAAATGCTTCCAGCTGGAATACCCCTTTAACAAGGCAGAATATTTTTAGGAGGCACATTACTTATCATCTAGTCTGCCAAATGACAGACCACTCCAATTTATAGCCAGTATAGCATGAATAATGGCTTGGGCCGTAGTCTGGGCTTTTCCACACCACCTTAGGGCCAAATGATGATATCTGTCATTCTGTGCTGGTGCAGGAGGGTCAAGTGACTTACTTTTCACGGACACATTTAAAAGGTTGTTCCCGTCTTCATAGATGGATATTATGGGATAGTTCTAGTAAATATAGTTTGGCAAAGTGGAGTTTATCATGATGTGTGGGCTGCGATCACGCAAAGGATGAGTTCCAGAGAGTATTAGTGAAAAAGGTGTGGACAATGACTGTCACATTCCTTTCCCTGAAGACACCAATAGCATCATGTAGATAATGTCATGCATTGTTTATATATACAAACAGAGTGATCTATTTCAAGTGTTTAGAATTGAGAGTCCTCAGTGGTTGATACCTTTTAATGGCTAACTGAAAAGATGGTAACAAGTTGCAAGCTTTCGAGACTATTCAGGTCTCTTCATCAGGCAAAGACTATTTATTTCAAGTGTTTATTCCTGTTAATGTTGATGATTATGGCATATATACTGTATATATATATATACTTACCTTATAATGTCTTTACATCCTGTTCTGTCCAGATGTGTCTGGATCCCTGAATTCCAAGCTGTGATGGGTGTCTCAATATGGAAACTGCTGGTGGTACCAGCCTCTTGTGCGGTACCACCAGCGGAACACCGTCGCACCACACACACACACATGCACACACTGTATATTCCATACGCACCACACACACTCACTGTGTACGCCGTACACAACACACACACGCACACACACACTGTATACGCCGTACACACACACACACACACTGTTTACACCGTACGCACCACACACACACTGGATACGCCGTATGCTCCACACACAGACACACTGTTTACGCCGTAGGCACCACACAAACACACACACACTCTGTATATGCCGGTCTGATTTACTGCGCCTGCGTGAATTCCGCGCAAGAGCAGTGAATCATTTGGCTGCTCCCGGCGGCAGATGTGCGACGTGTCTACAGGTAGAGGAAGCCGGTCACATTAAAGTGGTTTTCCCATGAATGACAATTCATTTTAAAAATTGTCTGTGTGTGTGACCGTGTACGGAGCATACCACATCTCCTGCGCAGGGGAGGAAGCAAAACACAATACTGACATTACAGCAGGGGATCACAGAGGATTCATTTTGTGAGGTAAAATATTTCACTGTTTTTAAACAATATTTTATCTAACAAAATGTATCCCCTGCGATCACCTGCTGTAATGTCAGTATTGTCTTTTGCTTCCTCCCCTGCCCAGGAGCTGTGGTATGTTCGGGAGAAGTCAGTACATGGGGAAAGAGAGAGTGGATGTGTGGGTGAGCACATGGGGGGGAGAAATTCTCAATGCTGCAAAGCCTGCCCCCATCGTGACATTACCGCCCTCCTGATGCGATAGCATCGGGCCTCCATCTAGTATATATACAGTATAATGTATACAGTGGCACGTAAAAGTTTGGTTTGAGCACCCTTGGTCAAAATTACTGTTATTGTGAACAGTTAAGCAAGTTGAGGATGAAATGATCTCTAAAAGGCCTAAAGTTAAACATGACACATTTCCTTTTTATTTTAGGCAAGAAAATATATATATTGTCATTTTTAACATTTTAAAAATTCCAAAAAGGAAAATGGGCCAATGCAAAACTTTAGACACCCTTGGAGATTTGTGTACTCAACTTTGACCAAGGTTTCAGACCTTAAATAGCCTGTTATGGCTTGTTCACTATCATCGTTAGGATAGTCCAGGTGATGCAAATTTCCCAGCTTTGTAAAAACCCAGCCTCCTCTAACCTTGTTCCAAAAAACAGCAGCCATAGGTTCTTTTGAGCAGCTGCCTAACACTCTGAAAATAAAAATGGTGGAGGCCCACAAAGCAGGAGAATGCTATAAGAAGATTGCAAAGCGTTATCAAGTTGCTCTTTCCTCAGTTCAAAATGTAATTAAGAAATGGCAGTTAACAGGAACAGAGGAGGTCAAGATAAGGGTTGGAAGACCAAGCAAAAGTTCAGTGAGAGCCGATTGTAGGATTGCTAGAGCGGCAAATCAGGACCCCCATTTGACTGCAAAAGACCCTCAGAAAGGTTTAGCAGACTCTGGAGTTTTAGTACATTGTTCTACTTTTTAGAGACACCTGTACAAATATTGCCTTCATGGAAGAGTCAACGAAAGAAAACCTCTCCTGCATACTCACCATAAAATTCAGCATCGGCAGTATGATAAAGAACATCTAAACAAGCCTGATGCATTTTGAAAACAAGTTTTGTGGACTGATGAGGTGAAAATGGAACTCTTTGGCCACAATGATCAAAGGTATGTATGGAGAAAAAAGTGTACAGAATTTCAGGAAAAGAAAATTTAGCTAAACATTAAGCATGGGGGTGGATCAATCATGCTTTGAGTTGTGTTGCAGCCAACGGCACAGAGAACATTTCAAAGGTAGAAGGAAGAATGGATTCAATGAAATTTCAACAAATTCTTGATGCAAACATAATACCATCTGTAAAAAAGCTGAAGTTGAAAAGAGAATGGCTTCTACAATTGGATAATGATCCGAAACACATCAAAATTCACAATAGAATACCTCAAAAAGTGCAAGCTGAAGGTTTGACAGTGGCCCTCACAGTCCCCTGATCTGAACATCATTGAAAACCTGTGGCCAAACCTCAAAATAGCAGTGCATGCAAAACGACCCAGGAATCTCACAGAACTGGAAGAATTTTCCAATGATGAAGAATGGATGAAAATCCCTTCAACAAGAATTGAAAGACTCTTGGATTTCTGCAAAAAAACATTTACAAGCAGTGATACTTTCAAAAAGGGATGCTACTAGGTACTAACCATGCAGGGTGCCCAAACTTTTGCATTGGCCTACTTCCCTTTTTGTAATTTTTAAAATATAAAAGATGAATATATATATACAGTATACAGTATATATATCCTAAAATGCAAAGGAAATATGTCATATATAACTAGGCCTTTTTGAGATCATTTCATCTTCAACCTGCTTAACTTTTCACAATAACTGTAATAAAAATATATATATATATATATAATATATACATATATAGATCTATACTGTATATAGTGTCATGTGAAATGTAAAAATGTAACTTTACTGTGGTTTTAGTGTATAATGTGAATAGACATTGATATGGCAGTGTACAGCATAGGGTAAGATATAGGTTAGGATCTATGACATAAGATAAGGACAATAGGCTTAGTACATACTGTTAAAGGATAGTAACTGTAGTTAGCTGAAGGTATAGGATAAGATACTGTTAATGTTTGGGGTTAGCCCACAGTGGGATGGGGCTACCATCAGTTTAAAGCAGGCTACTTCCTGATAGTTAGTCAGATAGGGAAGTACAGTAACAAGGTCAAGTTCAAATGCAGTGGCCTGCTAGGGCCAGCATGTACCTATCAGGAGGCCTTACTAGAATCGGGCGGTGTCCAGCCTTTCAAGAGGCACACCTACAGAAGGCAGTGTCTGAATCGATAACGCCAGCCCACAGTGAGAGTGACCATCGTTGCAGAGTGAGATTGAAGGAAAACATCTGTCTAAGAAGGTGTGGTCCGAGGAAATTGGCAGGGACATTTGAAAAACGCTATTGTGAGTCAGGGCAGACTCCAGCCAGTAAAAGGTACTGCCATGACGGGCCTCCGAACCTGGAAGAGACTACACCATTTGAGAGTTTTAAGCAGTAGGGAGAACAGCAGTATGAACTAATGGAGGAGTGGCAACTGATGTTGGCCCAGTGTGAGTCGGCAGAGGAGAAGGTGAGACCAGGTGGTCTACTGGAGAGGTTCGAGGCAGAGCAGGAGCCGCAGTCATGGACGGTGGCCTGGTCTGAAGCCCGCCCCCAAAACGGGGTGCACACCTCTTTCCACTCGGTTGAAGTGGAATTCAGCTGGGTGGCCTGGCGGAGAAGGTCATCGGTTTCCCTAAATGAGAGCCAGAGGACCGATGAAGAAAACTGAGTCGGATGTTGACGTCCACTTTTTGCTTGTTGCATATTTGTCTGGAGCTGCTTGGAACTCCAGGAAGTCGAATGTTTCAGTGCGTCTAGGACCCATTGGTCCGGAACTCCTTGTTATTGGCCGAGAGCAGCCGAAGGTTTGGTTTGCCCGTTTCTTTTCACCCCCCCCACTGGTTGAGAAACTTTGCGTTGCATTGGGTTCAACGCCTATGGATTTTGTCCTATATGGACAAAATTAGTTCTAACCCGAGAGAACCAAATAATCAAAGTATTATGCAGGAGGAGGACTTGGTATGCGACCATCAACTGTTGGGCAGTTGTTATTATGTTGGCCAAGGGACTTGAGCTCTTTATTCCGTGGTCAGTGAATCTCCAGTAATGGACACTATATGCCCCTGAAGGCTGAGCCCATTTGTTTATTGTCTGTGTTAAGTGTATGGATTTCATTGATGTTTTTCAGGTGCCAAAATGGTTGAGAACGACCATGTTTAATGAAGGGAGGAATGTAAGGGGTGTGGACAGTGACTGTCCATTCCTTCCCCTGTAGACACCAATTGCACTATGTAGATAATGTCATATGTTATATATATTTAGTCAGTGCTGACATGCGTAGCCATTTTCAATGACACGTGACCTCATACAGAGAAGTATAGGGCCGTGTGCCGAGAAGAACATTTCATCTCGGCTCCTGCACGGCAAGGCCCAGTAGCCGAAGAAAGAGATGGGTGAACCCGAACAGTGCTTGGCAGTGCGGCAAACACCGCTTCTACTCGGCGGAAAAATCATAACCCCCGGTCAGAGTGCCATGGTTCCCACGCTGTCAAAAGACAGCGTGAGTGCTCAGCTGTGTTCGGAGGTATAAAGTTTACCTCCAGTCACTGGTGTGAGCTTGATGGGACTACTGATCCCATCATCTGACACCTGCTGCCGCTAATAACAGTGAGAGCAGGAGTGGCGGATGGGAGTATTCATAAGCTGTTCCTGCGCTGAAAATAAATAATTTAAAACAAAACTGCGCGGGTTCCCCTGTATTTTTGATAACCAGCCAGGCAAAACTCTCAGCGGGGGGCTGCAACCCTCAGCCGTCAGCTTCAGCAAGGCAAGGCTGGTTATCAAGAACAGAGGGGTCCCTACGCTGTTTTTTTTTAAATTATTTAAATAAATAATTTAAAAAATGGTGTGGGGTCCCCCCCATTTTTGACAACCAGCCTTGCTAAAGCAGACAGCTGGGGGCTGGTATTCTTAGGCTGGTAAAGGGCCATAGATATTGCCCCTCCAGCCTAAAAATAGCAGCTCTTCCCACTTGCCCTGGAGCGGTGGCAAGTGGGGATCATATTTGTGGGGTTGATGTCACCTTTGTATTGTCAGGTGACATCAATCCCATGGCTTAGTAATGGAGCGGTGTCTATACTATAATTAGTAGTAATTACTAATCCTATAGTTGTATGGTAAGTAAAGACACAGCCAGAATAAAGTCCTTTATTAGAAATAAAACAAAAACACACTTTTACTTTTTATGTAAAAATAACAAACACAGTTATACTCACCAAACGCCTATTTTACCGAAGCCCTCGTTCTCCTGTAATAAAACTAAAATAAAAAAACAACAATATACCATACTTTTCTATCGTTCTGTCCCACGCTGTAATCCATGTCTGGAGGATAAACAGTTTTCAACCTGGACAGTGCCAAGATGCGACCATCCAGGCTGAGAACCACTGGTGACTGAGCGGCTGCCAGCGCAGCATCAGTGACCGGTGGTGATGTCATTGAGGCTCCGTTCTCAGCCGTCTAAACTACGGTGACCTTGGTGAGATTCCAGCTAGTAGCGTGAGTTCCTTAGCACAAAGATGTGTCGTGCTAAGGAAATAAGGAACAAGAAGTGTTGTGGCCTAGCTCACATGGTACAATCTGATGAACTTGAACTGTCCAGTAAACTTCTGTTTGTTGAAATGAATTTGGGGTCCTTTTAGTCGTGCTCGGCAGCTCCAGAAGATGGAGATCTATAGACAGCAGAGGCCTACTAGTGAGTGTGCTGCACCCAACATCTGACAGCATACTGGGACATGATTTTCCTGTAAAGTGCCATGGCATGATGGAGCAGCAGCTCGTTCATGGCTACTGCCTGTGGTCGTTTTAATAAGCAAGATTTTTTATTCACACCAATACGTTTTGGCTCCTGACAGATGCCTTTCTCAATGGAAAAAACCAAGTGTGCACAACTTTCTTGTAAATACAAGCACTTTTGCAATTTACTGTTTATTAAAATTGTAGCCGTTTTTGAGATGTTAGTGCTCTTTGTTTAGTACAGCTCGTTGTCTTAAAGACTGACCACTGCTGCTAAACAGCTGAACAGGTGCAGTGCTTACAAGATCTTTTCTATTGAGCTAGGGAGGGCTGTTTTGTAACAAGCCAATACCGCCAGAGCATGCAGTTGCCTCCTAATCCCGGCCAGCTTCAGCCATGCAGTGCTTGCAAGCTAGCGGTGGTTATAAACTAAAAAAGTGTTAACAACTCAAGAATGTCTGCAAATTTTAATAAACAGTAAATTTCAAAATTGCTTGTTTTAACAAGCCTTATCTGACAATTTCAATCTATGAAGAAAGTAATAACGCTAAGGTAAATAGCTTAACGCTGGGAAACATTTACCATTGAGATATACTACGTTGCCAAAGTCAGAGATCAACCTTTATTGACCAGATACTTGAAATTAATCAACTAAATCCATGTGATTTAGTGTAAATAATCTGTTCCGTTTCACACAGGACTGGATCATCGCTCCCGAAGGTTACGCTGCATATTACTGCGAAGGAGAGTGTGCTTTTCCTTTAAATTCCTACATGAATGCGACAAACCACGCTATTGTACAAACACTGGTAAGTTTAGCATTCTTGTATGCACATGCAATATAGATCATGAGGTTAAAGGGATAGGGCTAGAAATTATTTTTGCAATTGTGTTGCATTAAAAAGTGGCACCCTTTGGATTTCACAGACTCTTTGTTTCCCTGCACATTACTGGCTGCAGAATGAGTTAAAGGGTTTGTTCACTACTGTAAAACACCTTTTCAGTGTCCTAAATCTTCCTAATAAAATTTAAAAAAAATCAGTATCCGCTGATGAGCTCCAGAACTCACGTGATATAAAAAATGTCAAGAGTTCGCTGGAGAGCAGAACTTGTCTGGAAGGCAAATTTACTCTTTTTTATCTTACTTGGTATATTAGGAAAATATTTAGACTTGAGAGTCCTCAGTGGTTGATACATTTTAATGGCTAACTGAAAAGATGGTAACAAATTGCAAGCTTTCGAGACTACTCAGGTTTCTTCATCAGGCTAAACTAATACAAAATCTGAAGAATCACATATTTATGCACAACACAGCACAGAAAAAATGCAATAGGTAAGACAAGTGACGTAAAGTAGAACTGTCATTATGGGAGATAGAGATGAACATAAATATTGGAACAGTTCATAGATAAGGAGTGTGAAAGTTTTATTGCCCTCTGATTGGGGTCTGGTAATGTTTTGTGATGTTCTCACAGGGTCTTTGGAGTAAATTCTTTAATTGATGTAAAACGTCATAAATCCGTGTGACAGGTTCATTCCAGCATTAAGAGTGTCAGAGGTCACCATCAATTTGTATTCGCAAACTCTTCTGTGTCTCTGAGATGTGAAACTACCTTTCAGTACAAGTAATTTCATATCCATCATGCTATGACCAGGGGAGCAAAAATGTTTTGTCACAGGTAGATCAATTCTTTTTTCTCTTATTGTGTGGCGATGAGAATTCATCGTTGTTCTCAGTTTTTGCCCGGTCTCTCCCACATACAGACCCCCAGTTGGACATTTAGTACATATAATTAGGTACACCACATTAGATGTGATGCAGCTGAAAGTACCTGGTATCTTGTAGTCCTGATGGGAGTTGGGGATCTTTATCTTGTACGTGGTCATTATAAATGGACAGGTTTTGCATTTCTTCTTGTTGCAAGGAAAGGTTCCTGCAGCTGTTGGGGAGGACAGGGAACTTCTGACAATGATGCTTCTTAGATTTGGAGGCTGCCTAAAACAGTAGTGGGGGGTCTGGAAATATGGATTGTAATCGGGCATCTTTTTGTAGTAAAGGTTGTAGTTTCCGTGCAGCTCCCCTTAGCACCTCTAGATTTGAATTGTAGGTGACCACTAGAGGCACCCGGTTATTTTCTTCTTTAGTTTTGTAATGTAGCAGGTGATTCCTTGATATTCTGGTGTAGCATCATAGCATGATGGATATGAAATTACTTGTACTGAAAGGTAGTTTCACATCTCAGAGACACAGAAGAGTTTGCGAATACAAATTGATGGTGACCTTTGACACTCTTAATGCTGGAATGAACCTGTCACACGGATTTATGACGTTTTACATCAATTAAGGAATTTACTCCAAAGACCCTGTGAGAACATCACAAAACATTACCAGACCCCAATCAGAGGGCAATAAAACTTTCACACTCCTTATCTATGAATTGTTCCAATATTTATGTTCATCTCTATCTCCCATAATAACAGTTCTGCTTTACGTCACTTGTCTTACCTATTGCATTTTTTCTGTGCTGTGTTGTGTTGTGCTGTGTTGTGTTGTGCTGTGTTGTGTTATGTGATTCTTCAGATTTTGTATTAGTTTAGCCTGATGAAGAGACCTGAGTAGTCTCGAAAGCTTGCAATTTGTTACCATCTTTTCAGTTAGCCATTAAAAGGTATCAACCACTGAGGACTCTCAAGTCTAAATATTTTTCTATCTACTGGCTAACACGGTACAAACATATACATCTTTACTGTATTGGTATATTAGGGATATTGAAAAGAAGTTGTCCAGTCGTGAATAGCTCCTTTAAGTGCAACTCTACTATTCTGACACAGTTTGTAGTACTTTTATCTGTCTTTGCTGATAAGTAACCACAGACCACATCAAAGTTGAGTTGAATTTTGATGTGGTCGTAAATTAGCTGATAGGAGCTGAAAAGAAGGGTGATAAGATTTAGAATCTCTCATTCAAAACTGACAGATTCTCAGTTGTATGCATTGCTCGGGATTACTTTAAGATTTTTTCTTAGGGTTGTAGCTGCTGTAAATAATAAACTCCCAACGCTGTCTTTCCCCCCCTGCTCCGGTCTTATCAGCAGCAATAATTTGATGACTACAGCACACCTGACCATTGTATCCAATCAGAGACTTCAGTAGCTCTGATGATGTAGATGGCGTGAGTGAGCTGCTGAACCCAATGACTGGCTGCAGTGGTCACATGCTCTGCAGCCTATCAACAAAGAGCAGAGCAGCCAGTACTGTGCTGGAAAACAAAAACCTTTTTAAAAGCCAGTCACTGCAAAATTTATGAGGAAACCGAATTGTAAAAAATATTTTTAACCCAAACTACATGCGTTTAAGTAAAAAAAAAAAAAAAAAAAAACACCATGTTTATACCCTATATTGAAGTTGATGATTAGAAAAAAAACATGTCTGGTAATGCTGCCGAGCCTTATTGAAATGAGTGGGGCTGAGCCATTGTACAATAAGGCCTACAGACAGATTTAGCACTGGTTTTCATAGAAAGCAGTCCTGTTTTTCTAATTTTCAACAATATTTTTAATGTAGATTTCTAGATATCTCCCTATAATTAAAGGTGTATTTATATGTTATTAAATTGCTTAAGTTAGTTAGACAGCATTAAAATAGTCAAGTTTGCAATTGACTTGCCTTGCTTTTGCTATTTGCCTTCATTCTCTTACAATGAGAGCTTTTATCTTACATAGTGCACAGCTGGCTCTGTGGAGCCTGGAATCTACTGCCTGCCAAAGACCAAGGCTGAGAGTGTGCAGTAGCTATATTCCAGGAGAGAGGTTATCTATTTACATACCAGCCACCTCTTTCCAGCCCATTGATTTCTACATAGCAATAATCTGCTCACCTCATTCACCCCTGCCTCTAAGGATGGGGTCACACTGCGTTTAGGCAGTCCGTTAGACGGACTGCGTTACACCACGTTATAACGCAGTGTAACGCAGTCCGTTAACGCTGCCATTGACCCCCATTGTCGGGCGCATCGCGACCATTCAGTGACGGAGCCTCGGACGTGGGCTGCAGCGTCTGAGGCTCCGTCACCGCTAGCACAGATGATCGCGTTATGCTATTTATGCTATACCGTTACAGCTGACATGTGCCAGTAAAGATGTGGGCTCAGCGCCAGATAACACATCAGAGGGAGAGATTCCGACATCGCTGTACTGTTACATCCAATGACTGAAAGGGGTTAAAATGATACCTTGGTTGATGAAATCCCTCTTGTGGTTGTTGTTTAATCTGCAGAGCAGCACATAAAGGCCCGCCCACAGCCACGCCCACAACTCCACCCATGGCCTGCCCCAGAGCACGAGAATCTCATTAACGAGAATCTCATTTACAGAAAACTACAAATAAAGATTAAACAACAACCACAAGACGGATTTCATCAACCAAGGTATCATTGTAATCAGTATAATGGCACCAACCTGACACTGTTTGTAGGTTACTGTGCACAATCCTGGTGACAGATTCCCTTTAAGGCTCCTCTTAGACTAGCAGCAGCAGTTTTCTGATAATCTTCTTTCTGACTCTCCTACGCTTGCATTTTTACACAGCAGTCAGTCTGATCCCCCTGACTTTAGGGGGAATATGTGGAATAGATAAACATATACACATATAGTAATATACATTTTGTCTGGGTATTATCTTTAGGGGGGGAAGTGCTTCATAACCAGCATTTGCTTTTCCATCTCCACACAGGTTCATTTTATAAACCCGGACACAGTTCCCAAGCCTTGCTGCGCCCCCACACAGCTTACTGCCATTTCTGTTCTCTATTTTGACGACAGCTCTAATGTGATACTTAAAAAATACAGGAACATGGTTGTCAGGACCTGCGGATGTCATTAATAGTGAGGAGGATCCGCAGCCATATTTGATCCAACCAGCGAAGAACAACCTCCTGCACTCGCCTGTCCCATCCGACCACAGAGGTCCTGTCCACTCGTGTTTCGTCTCATTCTGGACATAGCTTCCCGTCACAGCCGAGGATTGAGAACCAGCTCCAGTTCTGCCCCAGGATCGATACGCAATCATTATGTGTCCTGTACTATTTTCTGGGGCAGACAAGGATATAAAACATTCTGGAGTCATACGTTCACTTCACATTCTGCCTTGTGTTTGGAGTTCACAGTATTCTTGGATTTAGACGTTTTTCCAATCTTATTTCTGTCAACACAAGACGAAGATTGATATTTGGAGACATTTGACTTTGGTCTGTCTTGTCTAAATGTTTTGAAGAGGCAATTTGCATATAAAATTTCCCAGAGGAGCATTGCATGGCGAATAAGCCTCCTTACCTCGACACGCCAGAGCTGGTATGTCACTCTCCACAAGGAGAAACCTTACCTCTTAGACCCTTGTCTAAATGGAGTCACCAGCTGTCCATACACGAGACTTCTTCAAAATGAGGTGATAGATAGTAACAAACAAAGACAATACTAATGCAGTTGTCTGTGGCTGGTGTCAGAGCCGCAGAATCATGTCCTTGTACAGAATGGAAATAAATCAGTCTCCTTTACATCTTGAGGTACTAAAACCAGTCCCCTTGTCACATTTTTGGATGGATTTACCTACAAGGGGAAGGTTCATTAAGACAGGTCATCACTGGAGACCCTCATATGTCTCTAGGTCACTGAGTTATGTCATCAGGGTTTCTCTTAATTTCCATAAGAGACAAGTTGACATAGCTCGGAGATCAGGAACAATGTACATGGTGGTCCTTGAGCTGAGAACTTGAATGTGAAGTGTAGAAGTAAAAGACTCGTTAACATTAGAAATATAAATGTTTAGGTCATGGGGAATCTCAATATTTAGATCAGGACGAGCGATTGGTACTTGAAAAAATGGTCAGCGGTGCATCTTTACTTTTCTCCACTGTAGGATGGTGGATTTCCCAATAAAGCAGTGGTACTGTAATGGAGATAAAGGTAGACCCATTGGAGACATATATCATCAAGTTTTGTATCCTTTATAGTTGGAGGCTTTACTCAGAGATACAGAAAATGTGAAAGTGAATGAAGGTTTGGGTCGTTTAATCGGTCATTAGCATTGTAAGTATCCCACTGACTCACTGCTAGAATAAAGAGACCATAGGTGATCCTTCGAAGATGATGTCGGTTTGGGGCAATTTAGAGATCCCAAGTTATGCCAACTGGTTTCCTATGAATTTACAATGCGTGACTCGTTGACATGAAACATGACCATGGTATCTGATGGTAAGGAAATCCAGCTAATCCGACACACAAGTGTCTTGATAGATTAGAAAGAAGGTGCTTGCTAGTCTAGCATTGTCTCGTTGGCAGACTTTCCGCAGGATAATGATATTTTCAGTGTCAATGTTTTAGATGTAAGTGGACAGATGTTTGGAACTAGGTATTCTGAACTCCCCGAATAATGTACCACTACAGCATAATGTACAGAGCTCTATTTGCCACTTATATGGAGTCCGGATTTCTCTGAAGTTGGTCCTAGCATCTGGCAGTACTTCATTGGTTAATCCAGATGCAGGAACATTGAGAAAGTGTTTCCTCACACTGGCTGCTACTGACATGAGTTATGGGTAACTTAGAGGTTCGCCCTGACCTGCACAGGTCCCATGGGCGTAGATTACCCACCTCTCCAACATGGAGCCACCTAATAATGATTGATGATGGAGTAAGGTGACTCTGAAAATAACGTCTGCTTTGTGACCTTCTAAATTTCCACCAGATGCTTCACTAAAGAATTTAAAATATGACCGCTGAGCCTTCACCTCTCTCAGACCCCATTGCAAATCAAGTTGTGTTTGGTCTGTTTTGTCCCCAATGGAATATATGTGACGTATACAGTCATGACTAGATTACATTACAAAGAGTAAAATTCCTCCACTACCCGTAATTCATCCCTCTGTAATCAGACATGAAGAATTATTCAGCGGGTTGTACTAGAACATTTGGTCACGTAACCATCTGATGAACAGACCACAACGTGACAAGGATTGCACAGGATTGTCTGTTCAGATGGTTAAGGATTTAATACAGACACTTCTGGGAAAGGATAATGGCTCTGACACTTGGGGTAGGGGGTAATGACTTTGAGACTTGGGGTACAGGATATTGTCACACTGACACTTGGAGTACTTGTAAATGACACTGACACTTGGGATACAGGGTAATGACACTGACACTTGGGGCACCGGACTATGACACTGACACTTGGGGCACCGGACTATGACACTGACACTTGGGGCACAGGACAATAACACTGACACTTGGGGTACAGGACAATAACACTGACACTTAGGTACAGATAATGACATGACACTTGGGGTACAGGACAATAACACAATACACTGACACTTAGGGTACAGGATAATGACACTGGGGTACAGACAATGACACTTAGGGTACAGGATAATGACACTGACACTTGGGGTACAGGACAATGACACTTAGGGTACAGGATAATGACACTGACACTTGGGTACAGGACAATAACACTGACACTTAGGTACAGGATAATGACATGACACTTGGGGTACAGGACAATAACACTGACACTTAGGGTACAGGATAATGACATGACACTTGGACGAGGACAATGACACTGACCCTTGGGGTACAGCACAATATCACGTTTTCTGCTGGGGCATAGGCAGCATATCACACATACGTTGAGCTTGTGGCACCATGACTGCTTGTTGGGCATACCTACCCCAAGTAGAAAGTCAATTCAGACCAGGCTTTCCTACATAGATAACTCACCTTGTACATCAGCTTTTTCCAGGGTAGCACAGTTTAAGATTGTTTTGGACAAGAAAACCAGTAACTCCAGTCTGACACCTCCCCCCACCAGCTCTGACCTTTCTCAGTGCTGGGAACCCACATCACTGGAACTAATACAAAGTGACTTTAACCACAGGCAACTTACATGGACCACTGATTCTCCCTCATGACTGGAAATAACATGTTAACCCCTTCGTGGGGGCACTCGGGTCCCACTATAGGGGTAATATGACAATCACCTCTTAGATGCATGAATGCCCCTGATCACCGGTTACAGAATGGTTGCACTTTGGCCTAAGAGAATATTATAGCTTAGAGATATTATGATATACAGTTAACAAATTGCGCTAAAGCTGTGTACTTCTGACCAGTCACATTGCTGGGGTTCCAGGGGCTGGGAATACCACAATGGTCTGGTCCAGCTTTGTGGAAAAAGGGCTGGGCATTTGTTCGCTGCCTCTTCTGTAAATTACACGATGATAGATAACCCCTTTAATTGACCACCTGTAATGCCAGCTGAATGCCAAGAACTGGTATTCTCATTGCATGATCTCTTTGATCTAGACCAGCTTGTTCTGTGAAGGATTTTCACATCTCTTACTGACCATGTTCTGTAGACTGGTTGTCCTCTTCGAGAGATCCACTGTGGTGGAAGACCATTAGGATGTAGCTTTTCATAAATGATAAACCCCCTCTTCTGGTATTATTCATTTTGCCTAGTAAGCATTAAGGGAGGCTGTTTGGGTGACTACTATCCGGGTAGTTGTACCAAACTAGTCATATCAAGTTCATCCTGCTGTACAGTGCACTGCCTTACTTTTCTACACAGTATTTTTTAAGTCCTTCCAGCTTGAGGAGATTGTGTACGGAGATGGATATACTACCCACATTCCCCCTTGAAGACAAGTGAGTGGCTGTAATGTGTATTATGACATGCGTTATTGGTGTTGGTGTTGTATGTTGCCTGACAGTAGGTAGAGCTAAGGTTAATGTTTGGGACTAGCCCGGAGTGGGAGAGGCTAAGGTAAAGGGACAGAGACAGTTTCCTGTCAGGACATTAGATAGGGCCCAGCATGTCACAGAAGCAGATTTAAGGTCTAAATAATCAGCAGAGCCGCGTGGTGTGGGTGCCCCTAATGTGAGTGGAGACCGAATCAGAGGATAACACGAGAAGAGGGAGAAAGACAAAAGTGATCGAAGGACAGAGTGATCGACTGGAGATGGGGCCTGGGACAGGACTCCTAGGAGTATGGCCCCGAGTTTATAACTCAGAGAGGTGACGAGCCATGACGGAACAGGGAACGTGAGACGAACAGAGTGCTATGGGTGCTAGTTCCAAGGTGCCAGATGCAGAGAAGTTAAGTGGTGAACTAGTTCCTTTAAGAAGGAGTAGGACAGGGAACCACAGGACGAGATAGGACTCACTAACTGGACTGTAGTAGTGTGTTGGGTGGTGGTGAAGACAGGTGAACCAATAGAGAAAGAGTTCAAGTGAGTTCAGAGGAAGGATCTGAGACTGTGTGTGAAAATGCTTCGTATTGTGAAGGAAATGTTGATCAAGCTGTGCACCTGGAATCTTTTGTGCATAACTCCAATCGAGTTATCGTTCAGTACAAAGTTTATTTTTGAGTGGTGGTCTCCATCATTGAATTGTTCAACATCCGGTCCTGGCCAGTCGAAGTCACACACCCAGCCAGGACCCCCATCTTCATGTACCGTGCTGGGCATAAGTGACGAGTATCTCGCCCATGGCTACCGCCCCGCTCCACGTTATAAGAATCGCTGCGGCTTCAAGATACAAACAAGAATCATCGTATAAAGTTTTAGGCTGCAGATTGAGAAGGCTGACTTGTAGTTTTGGAGTAGAGTTCCCCTTTAAAAATCATGGAATGATATAAAGATCCCAAAGAGGTCACGTGAAGCGACCTCATGTAGCTGTTGGGGAGGACTTGTACCTTCAGTCCCTGCTTGCTGCTGATTTGTGATGTGTTTACAGCCAGACACAGTGTAGGAAAGTTCATGATTGTTCCTGAATTACAGATGTCAACAGCTGTTTGAAGGAAGAACAAGGAGGCGAGGGGGCAAATTAGTTCTGTTTACTGCAAGAATACTTCTGAGATAGAGTCATGGCAATAAAATTAGAGGCCGCAGGGGTGGGGGGAGATTCTGATAGGATCCCCACATAGGGATTTACAGATCCCGCTGCACCTGGATGGGATAGACTGCACCTCCAACCTCTCTTCTATACAGAGATCTGGAGAGGTTGCCTTAAAGTAGCTATAAACTGAAGAAAATCATCTGAAGACGCCAGACAGGAAGTAATATACACAGTAAATAGCAATCAAAGAGAGGATGTTATTCGTGACTCGTCAAGTGGTTTATAAGATGATGCAGGGAATGACCTAACGACATACATGGTGCTCGTACACATCACTTTACATTATGGATTTTTCCCTAGAGTAATAAAGGATAGAGGTCTTATCGAACTATGTGCTGAATATCCTCTTCTTGATCACTGCTGAGTTTCAGTGTTTACTTGCTTCTGTTCTTGCATTCTTGAACATTAGGGCAGTATTATAGTATTATAGTAGTCAAATTCTTGTAAATAGGAGGTAGCTTTATAGTAGTTATATTCTTGTACATAGGGGGCTTTATTATAGTAGTTATATTCTTTTACATAGGGGCAGTATTATAGTAGTTATATTCTTGTACATACACACGTGGTCAAAATTGTTGGTACCCCTCATTTAATGACAGAAAACCCCCGATGGTCACAGAAATAACTTGAATCTGACAAAAGTAATAATAAATAAAAAATCTATGAGAATGAACAAATGAAAGTCAGTCATTGCTTTTCAACCATGCGTCCACAGAATTTTTTAAAAAATAACTTATGAAATAGGCCTGGACAGAAATGATGGTACCCTTAACTTAATATTTTGTTGCACAACCTTTTGAGGCAATCATTACAATCAAACGATTCCTGTACCTGTCAATGAGACTTCTGCACCTCTCGACAGGTATTTTGGCCCACTCCTCAAGAGCAAACTGCTCCAGTTGTCTCGTGTTTGAAGGTTGCCTTTTCCTGATGGCATGTTTCAGCTCTTTCCAAAGATGCTCAATAGGATTTAGGTCAGGGCTCATAGAAAGCCATTTCAGAATAGTCCATTGTTTTCCTCTTAGCCATTCTTGGGTGTTTTTAGCTGTGTGTTTTGGGCCATTATCCTGTTGCAAGGCCCATGACCTGCGACTGAGACCAAGCTTCCTGACACTGGGCATCAATCACATTTCTCTCTAGGATCCCTTGATAGTCTTGAGATTTCATTGTACCCTGCACAGATTCTAGACACCCTGTGCCAGATGCAGCAAAGCATCCCCAGAACATAACAGAGCCTCCTCCATGTTTCACAGTAGGGACAATGTTCTTTTCTTGATATGCTTCATTTTTCCATCTGTGAACATAGAGCTGATGTGCCCTGAGAAAGAGTTCCATTTTTGTCTCATCTGTCCATAGGACATTCTCCCAGAAGCTTTGTTGCTTGTCAACATGTAGTTTGGCAAACTCCAGTCTGGCTTTTTTATGATTTTTTTTCAACAATGGTGTCCTCCTTGGTCTTTTCCCATGAAGTCCACTTTGACTCATACAATGACGGATGGTGCGATCTGACACTGATCTTCCTTGAGCTTGCAGTTCACCTTTAATCTGTTTAGAAGTTTTTCTGGGCTCTTTTGTTACTATTTGTATTATCCATCTCTTTGATTTGTCATCAATTTTCCTCCTGCGGCCACGTCCAGGGAGGTTGGCTACAGTCCAACGGAGCTTAAATTTCTGAATAATATGTGCAACTGTAGTCACAGTAACATCAAGCTGCTTGGAGATGGTCTTATAAATTTTACCTTTAACATATTTATCTATAATTTCTTTTTAATCTCCTGAGACAACTCTTTCCTTCTATTCTCCCCTGGTCCATGTTGAGTGTGATACACACCATGTCACCAAACAGCACAGTGTTTATCTGTAGCCCTCTATACAGGCCCACTCACTGATTCCAAGATTGTAGACACCTGTGATGCTAATTAGTGGACACACCTTGATTTAACATGTTCCTTTTGTCACATTATTTTCAGGGGTACCATCATTTCTGTCCAGGCCTGTTTCATGAGTTTTATTTTTAAAAAAAATTCTGTGGAAGCATGGTTGAAAAGCAATGTCTGACTTTCATTTGTTCATTCATTTTTTATTTATTATTACTTTTGTCAGATTCCAGTTATTTCTGTGACTGTTGCGGGTTTTTCTGTCATTAAACGAGGGATACCAATAATTTTGACCACGTCTGCCTGGCAGAGGGCAGGGACGCCGGCGCTACAAATATAACTACTATCATACTGCCCCCTATGTACAAGAATATAACTACTATAATACTGCACCCTACAGACGTGGTCAAAATTATTGGTATCCCTCATTTAATGACAGAAAAACCCGCACCTGGGAGCGCTCATCTGTTACCTGCCTGCTAGCCTACCTGGAGGCTCTGCCATCACGTCTGCCAGGCAGGGACGCTGTTCCCCTCACCCCTCTGCTCCGAGTCCGGCGTCCTTCTTCCGCTCTGCTGGCAGCGCGCGCTCCTTTCCTGCCACTGTGCTTAGGGCGCGCGTGCGCTACCCTCCCTCTTAAAGGGGCCGCGCGCGTTGTCCTAAGGAGTCCCCGGCCAATGGCCGGAGGACTTCACCTTACATAAGGCACTTCCTCCAAAATGGAGGTGCCCGAGCAATGTTGTTGCACTGTTCACTACTCTGCTTCAGTCCTTAGGGTCCATTGCCAGATACCTGTCTGATTCCTGCCAGGTTGCTGTCTATTACCTGCCTGCTAGCCTACTTGGAGGCTCTGCCGTCACGTGCTGTGATCTTCTGCTATTCCAGTGGCTCTCGCCCGCTCACCTGGGAGCGCTCATCTGTTACCTGCCTGCTAGCCTACCTGGAGGCTCTGCCGTCACGTGCTGTGATCTTCTGCTATTCCAGTGACTCTCGCCCGCTCACCTGGGAGCGCTCATCTGTTACCTACCTGCTAGCCTACCTGGAGGCTCTGCCGTCACGTGCTTGATCTTCTGCTATTCCAGTGACTCTCGCCCGCTCACCTGGGAGCGCTCATCTGTTATCTTCCTGCTAGCCTACCGGGAGGCCAGCCATCACAGGTCGTATCTACCTTCATCCAGAGACTGCCCCGGTCACTTGCCGTGACCTCCTGCCCGCTCATCCAGAGACTGCCCCGGTCACTTACCGTGACCTCCTGCCCGCTCATCCAGAGACTGCCCCGGTCACTTGCCGTGACCTCCTGCCCGCTCATCCAGAGACTGCCCCGGTCACTTACCGTGACCTCCTGCCCGCTCATCCAGAGACTTCCCCGGTCACTTGCCGTGACCTCCTGCCCGTTCATCCAGAGACTACCCCGGTTATCTGCTGTGACTACCTGCCCGTCCACCCTGGTCGCCACCCGCTCCCTTACAAGGACCGCCCCTTTGTATAGTAGCTCAGAGGTTCCGCCTCCCAGACCCGTTAGTTTGCTCGGGCCGTATTAAAGATGAACTCGCCGGTCGGGACATTCCTACCACTCTCGATGACCTTATAACTCTCGCCACCCGGATTGACCTACGGTTCCAGGAGCGGGCCAAAGAGGTCACCCGTGAGAGGAGGTTTCCACGTCTAGCTCCTACGTTTCAGAAACCCGTCACTCCCTCCGTTTCTCCCCAATTACACTCTCCTGAGCCTATGCAGGTCGACCAGACCAAGATGGTCAAAACCCGTCAGGACTTACGCCGTGCCGAGGGGAGTTGCTTCTACTGTGGCAGTAAGGAGCACCGGATTCGTACCTGTCCGGAGAGGTCGGGAAACGCCTGTGTCTAGGTTCGCTCAGAGAGGTCGACCTAGACAAGGAGAAAGCCTCTCCATCTCTGCTGCTGTCAGTCTCAATTCTCTGTGGGGAGAATCGTTATTTTGAACTAGCCCAACTTGACTCTGGAGCAGCCGGGAATCTTATGTCACAGTCCCTGATAGAAAAATACCGCATTCCCACCAAACCTCTGGTTGTACCATTATCTGTCGCTGCTGTGGATGGGGGTCTTTTACCACGCCCCATCCAACTCATCACCGAACCCATAACTCTGCAAGTGGGAATGCTGCATTCTGAGAGCATCTCTTTTCATGTTCTGCCTGGACTCTCTCACGCCCTCTTACTAGGTCTACCTTGGCTCCAGAGACATGGACCCGTGCTCGACTGGCAGACCGGAGAGGTTCTTCGCTGGGGACAGGATTGTCATAAGACGTGTTTGGTTCCTGTTCATCCCGTCTGTCCTTCTCCTACCCCAACTAATCTACCTGGACTTCCGATTCCCTATTGGTCATTTGCTGATGTCTTTAATAAAAGAGAGGCAGAGACATTACCTCCTCACAGACCATACGACTGTCCTATCGACCTGTTACCTGGTACTACGCCTCCCCGTGGGCGTATTTACCCACTGTCCGCTGCTGAGACCCGGTCGATGTCCGAATATATCGAGGAGAATTTGGCCAGGGGATTCATCCGGAAATCTACCTCTCCGGCGGGAGCAGGCTTCTTTTTCGTAAAAAAGAAGGACGGCTCTCTCCGTCCCTGTATAGATTATAGAGGACTTAACCAGATCACGGTGAAGAATAAGTATCCCCTTCCGCTCATTCCAGAATTATTTGATCGTTTGCGGGGGGCTAGAATCTTCACCAAACTGGACCTCCGTGGGGTGTACAACCTGGTCCGTATCCGTCAAGGGGATGAATGGAAGACTGCCTTCAACACCCGGGACGGCCACTATGAATATCTAGTGATGCCCTTTGGCCTCTGTAATGCTCCCGCCGTCTTTCAAGAATTGGTCAATGACATCTTCCGGGACCTTCTCTATTCCTGCGTAGTGGTGTACCTGGACGACATCTTGGTCTTCTCTCCGGATCTCCAGACTCACCGGAGGGACGTTCGTCAGGTTCTGCTCAGGCTCAGGCAGAATCACCTCTTCGCTAAATACGAGAAGTGCCTCTTTGAGCAAACCTCGCTTCCGTTTTTGGGCTACATTATTTCTCAGACCGGTCTACGAATGGATCCAGAGAAACTGTCTGCCTTCGAGAAATGGCCCCGACCGGAGGGATTGAAGGCCATTCAGCGGTTTCTGGGCTTTGCTAACTATTACCGTCTCTTCATACCGCACTTCTCTTCCCGGACTGCCCCAATTTCCGCGCTCACCCGTAAGGGCACTAACCCCAAGGAGTGGACGTCCGAAGCAGAGGAGGTCTTTCTTTCCTTAAAACAGGCTTTCTCTTCCACCTCGGTGCTTCATCGCCCGGATGGCAACAAACAGTTCTTCCTGGAGGTTGACGCTTCCTCCTCTGGAGCCGGAGCGGTACTTACTCAGAAATCATCTTCCGGGAGGATGGTAACTTGCGGCTTCTTCTCCAAACTCTTCTCCTCTTCTGAGCGCAATTATTCCGTAGGAGACCGAGAGTTATTAGCCATCAAACTGGCATTGGAGGAGTGGCGTTACCTACTCGAGGGGGCTCTTCATCCGGTAATTATTTACACTGACCACAAAAACTTGGCTTACCTCCAGCATGCCCAGAGGCTTAACCCGCGCCAAGCCCGATGGTCCTTGTTTTTTGCTCGCTTTGATTTTGTTCTACATTTTCGCCCGGCTGACAAAAACATCAAGGCGGACGCCTTGTCCCGATCCTTCCTGGTGTCGGATCTCGAGGAGGAACCTAAACATATCATCGATCCTGCCAGAGTCATGCAGGTGGCGCCCGTGAGTCTAAACCGTCTCCCTCCCGGTAAGACGTTCGTATCGGTAACCGATCGGGAGAGAATCCTACACTGGGGTCATTCGTCTAAACTAGCTGGCCACCCGGTCAGAGAAAGACCCTCCAACTTATTTCTCGGCATTACTGGTGGCCTACCCTGCACAAGGACGTAACAGATTTTGTTGCTACCTGTGCCTCCTGTGGCCGCAACAAAGTTCCGAGATGCCTGCCGGTCGCCTTCTTCCGCTTCCTGTACCCACTGCCCCCTGGCAGCATATAGCCATGGACTTCATTACGGATCTCCCTGTCTCTGCTGGTTATACGGTCATTTGGGTGGTCGCTGACCGCTTTTCCAAGATGGCTCACTTTATTCCCCTGCCAGGCCTTCCGTCTGCACCCGAGCTGGCTAAAGACTTTATCCACCACATTTTCCGACTTCATGGCCTGCCCCGTCACATCGTGTAGGATCGAGGGGTACAGTTCACCTCACGTTTCTGGAGAGCCACTTGTAAATTATTAGACGTCACCCTGGACTTCTCCTCCGCTTACCACCCACAGTCCAATGGTGAAGTGGAGCGGATCAACCAGATCCTGACCAGTTACCTCCGGCACTTTGTTAATGCCCACCATTCTGACTGGGTGGATCTCCTGCCATGGGCCGAATTTTCTTACAACAATCACGAGAGCGAATCTTCCTCCAAATCCCCGTTTTTTGTAGTCTTCGGTCAGCATCCTCGGATCCCTTTTCCCGTCTCCACCTCAGCGGACAATCC
>JARQOD010000003.1:99653903-99790819 GCA_033576555.1 Oophaga sylvatica
GAGTGAAACCCGAATCCCATTCAATAGGGAAGGATTCCAACACCAGAAGTAGCTCTTCAGAATCCTCATTCAGAATGATACCCAAAGAGATGCCCCCCCTGGACGATAAGGCGACATCCTAATTTCCTGGGTTTAAGACTTTTAACGACAAAAACAAGGTGCGTCAACAAACCCACGGACACTAAATAAACCCGTAGGCCCGCGTCGAGCTACGCTGGGTCATCTTTTGGCAATGTCGGGAGTGACCAGACAAAAAATCAAAAGCATTCCTCTTAAAAAACCTTTATCAGTAGTGCCCCAATGCCTTGCCCCCCCTGTCATCGTCATCAAGGGAAAGAAGGAGAAAAAAAAGACAAAAGTGTCAACGACAATCATCGGGATAATTCAAGTCCGCTTTATTTCGAGACTACAACCTCGAGATAACAGCATTCGATCCTTCAACCAAGGACAACAACTCACTACCTACAGAGGGAGACAAAGTGATCAACGGGGTCATGAGCATCAAACCCACCGGAGACAACTATAACAGCTGGGTAGCTCCCTCACCTCTTCCAGCAAAGACTAAGTTGCCAAGTGATCCGCAGCAAGTAACTGCTAAGTTCCCAACCTTTGATACCCATCTCCATCACAAGCCTGGTCAAACCGAAGCCGTGCTAGACTTCAGTGCTCAGAGAGCCCCTCTCTCAACAGCCTACCTCTGACCGATCGCGCCAGCGTTTTCCCCACGCAATTTAGCCTCAGTTCACTGGCGGATGTTGAACAAGACACGTTCACTTCCCAAACATCACCCTGTAAGGAACTTGCTATCGAACGACGAGCCTCGCCTGTTGAAAACAGCATCCATGGTCCTCTCGGGTTTAAGACACCCATCGCAGTTCTAGGCAGGGTACCACTGAGACAGCTTGCTACTCAGGATATCAACTGGAACACTATGTTACCATCTCAGAGACATCAAAGATGGGAGACGGCAAAGAAGTCTCTAAAAGCCTTACAACAAGTCCTGCCCCGTAGTTCTGTAAAGACTCTTTCAACCGCCATCAAGAGACAAGTCTACCTTTCCTACGACGTGTCTACGAGGACTACAGCTGCAGGAGTCTCTCCAAGCGCTTCAGAAACCGGCAAAAAGGTACAGAAGCTGATACCTCTTTACCCTGGACATCCTTTTAGCTGGTCAGCCATCGTATCTGCTGACATCCATTTCAGGTTAATCAGCTGCTGGCTCCTTCAAGCAGGAGTCACATGATCTTAGCTTTGTCTCTGGACTCTGCCACGGCGGGGAGCATGTCTCTGCATACTACTACCATGCTAGTATGCAGAACTATCAGCATCCGAATGAACTTTGAACTTTCCCTTGTGAACTTGAACTTTCATCTTTGGATTGTTTGGGTTGGTAGAGGTGTTTGCATGTTGCAGCTTCCCCAATCTGAAGATGGGTTCTCCCATAACTTGGTCTATTCAACCATTGAGGACTTCACGTCATCAACCAAGAATTGGACTTACAATTGTTACAGTTTATTTCCGCATGTTGTTTTTTTTTCTCTTTTGTCTTTCAGGTCTACAGTGACATCTCCAATGGACATCATAAAAATTATGAAATCTATAGATTTCAGACGGGGAGTGTTAAGTTCCATGAATGAGACATTTTACAGACTGTCCTGTGTATTTTACATGCTGTATTGCAGTCTCTCATATTGTTTACTGTTGCTATGTGTCCCTGTGTTTGCATAGCTGAAATCCTCCCTTTCCATCAAGTTTGTCCCTTCTGTCTCTCTGTCTCTCTCTTCTGGGCATGATGTCATTTCCTTCTTTCTCTTGTGTTTCATTCTCCATCTTGGTTTTATCAGAATCACACGTGTTTTCAGTTTGTCTGAAGAAAGTCTTTTTTACCTGCTGGTGTTTGTATGCATTCAACAAGAATTCTTAAAGAAATCAAAGTCTCTTCTGGATTCTTCATAACATGTGTGCCGGCAGCTGAGTTAAGCTATCTGTAGTCGTCGCCAATTGTAAGTAAGGTGAAGAGATCCAGCATCTCACAGAGCCATATTTACAGCTACAGGCCCCGGGGACAGAATAATGACTTTTGTTAGACTGACTGTCATTTGCACCGACCACTTAGGAAAATCAGAGAAAAATATCTTTTGCATAATAATTTGAAACATAGTGTAGATATTGGGCCAGTTTATATTCCCTCTGTAGGTTCTAAAATATCATCAGTTTCTGTGATTTGTTCATGTTGTTCCTCTAGACGCTGAGATATTCCTCTTTGCCTTTGTGTACCGTCTTCCGGATTTCACTTTTGTCAGGCCATGCAGGTTGGTGGCTTGGTCAGGATGGTTTGGGTTGATTTGTATTGAAGGGCTTTGTGCTCCTCGGGGTTCCTGGTGTGATGATTTTGTGATGGTAGGAGATGGGACTACTACTTTGTAGATGAGCCTTGAATGATAACGCCTTCTTCTGGATCGCAAGGTGTAGCGGGAATCTGCTAGGCAGGTGCTGTTTGATGTGCTCCGATGGACTTGGAGGAGGTGTATGCAGAATTCTAGGTGGAATATTTCTGTTGGCCCTGCGTCCCACTTTGAACAGTTTGAGTATGAGACTGGACTTCTGAGAATAATGCCTTTTTTACACCGGTTATGGGAAGATGTTGAAAAGTGGTGGACCTTAGTAAGACCGAGGATCGACAAGAGCGGGCTGGTAAAGTCATCAGAATTCACACCACAAAACTTTTAATACAGAAAAGTTCTTCAGTCTCCTTAGGGCTCATTGACAAGTCGCATTTTTAAACGTACAAGAAAAATGGACCGGTTGTTGTGATCAGACTGATCAGAGTTTGGTCTGATCCTTCCAAATTCTGACAGTTTGTGAAAATATAATCCGAGTGTGGTCTGATTTTTTCACTGACCCATTGACTTGCATTGCAAATTGAGATTAAAATTGGACATATCTCGATTTTCCATGGACCTATTGGTCCATGAAAAATGACGTACATGTCAATGGCCTCATAGACTATCACAGGTACAAGCGCTATCTCTAAAATAGATGGTTTGCGCGATAGGAGGCGTGAATGAGTCCTTATGCTGGCGCACTGAAGCCGATAGATGAACCAAGTTCATTAACAGCGGCACGCCTCATAACAGATTTGGCGCATGTTATTCCAGCGCACACTGGAACGCCAGGCTTGACGATTCAGCTACCAAAAATATTAGAACGATACAGAACTTAAAGGGTTATTACCAACTTGGCAAGTATTCACTTTTCATAAGAGTCCTACACTGTCACTAGCAGTTCCATAAACAATAAGTAGAGTGGTCCGCAGGTACAGACACCACTCTATTGTAGTTTATTGTGCATTTAATAGACCTGTTGGGGTCCCAGCATTTCAAAAATGACCACCTATCCACAGGTGCCAAATTGGGAATATCCCTTGTGAAACAGTGACCGACATTATTGTAAAATAGCCGGTATATGTCACAGAGGAGGAGGTCCTCTGCGCTGTAAGCCAGAAATGTTGCTCTGGGACCTATAGTTCTATGAGCCTTGTTTTAGTTTATAAGGGGGGATTACAATTCTACAATTTTCAGTCATGAAAATACAGAAAAATCGTTGAATGAGAAGGTGTGTCCAAACTTTTGGTCTGTACTGTATATATATATAATTATTTGCTTTTTTTGTTATTTTTTTTGACAATGTGATTTTTACATGATTTTTTACATAGAGATAACTGCTCTATGAAAAACGTCATGTTAAAATCGCATTGCATACAGATGGAAAACAGATGGAAAACGGATGGTGCGATTAAAAATCGCATACAAATTGCATGACAATTGCATATATTCGGACCGTTTTTTCCATCCAGAAAACTGACCTTTTTTTTCCACAAATGGAAAGGAGCCCTAAGGGCTCATACTATCATATTATGTGCAATTGTCATGCGATTTGCATGTGATTTTTTATAGCACCATCTATTGCATTAGCGATTATCATGCCAAAATCGCATCAAATCGTAGCATGTTGCGATTTTTTTCTCACACCGATTTCGGCTGAGAAAAAAAATCACAAATGAGATGTCACCTGTTGATTAACATTGGTCAGATTTCAATCCGATTTTTTATCGGCTGAAAATCATCCGTTTTCGGCTCAAGTGAGTATGAGCCCTAACAGTTACAATCTATCCCATTAGAATGAGCACACTGATGGGTTCTCGGGTAACTCATTCTGCTGCTAACAAAACACAGTTCAATACAGAAGCCATAAAATAGAAATGGTGCAAAAAAAAAAACTGCAAAAAAGATTTTTAGGCCAAAATACATGCATTTAAGTAAAAAATTACACCCCTGAAAGTTTATCTGTCCTTTAAACATCACAACATTCACTTGATTTAACTTTTTAAGGAAAAAAAACTAGCCGTGTGTATGTAGGATGTACTTTGTCTAGATTTCTCTGCTACAGCTCATCACTGACCCCCAGCCTTGTCCAGTGGTCTCCCATCCGTGCAGTCTCTATGCTGGGACCCTCATTTGTGTTTTCGTTTGTGGCCACGTTTGTAAACATCAGTGTTCTGTGCTGAGTAACCTAAAAGCTGTTTATTTGATTTAGAAGGGTACCCCGCATTTTTGGCATAACTTAGACATATTTTTACTCATCGAAGCCAGCACAATTTGTCATAAATACTATTTCCAGCCAGGATTTTTTTCTAGTTTAAAAAGGCAAAAAGAAAACCCCTGTTCCATGATGCCACTGCAAACATCCGAAAAATTCACCATGCTATACATGGGGAAAAAACTCCTTGAATCCACAGCTTTAAGCCACGTAAAATTGTATAATCCCTTCACATCTATAGATTATTGTTTCATTTTTTAAAGGCAATCTGTCAGCAGGTTTTTGCTATTTAATCTGAGAGCAGCATGATGTAGGGGCTGAGAACCTAATTCTAACAATGTGTCAGTTACTGGCCTAAGTTTTGCTGTTTCAATAAAATTAGTGTTTTATCAGCAGTAGATTATCACTATAGGACTAAAGGTACTGTCACACTAGGCGAGATCGCTAGCGATATCGCTTAAGCGACAGCGATTTTATGACGCAGCAGCGACATCGTCAGCGATGTCACTGTGTGTGACATGTAGCAGCGATGTGGCCCCTACTGCGATGTCGCTGCACCATTTTTTGATCGTTGGCGTCCCCCTGGTGAGCCTGAATCACTGAGTTTGACACCCTTTATGAACGACGAGCGACCTCGTTGGCGACTCATGTCAGCGGCGCAGGCGGGACTAGGTTTTAACGCCCCTCAGCTCCGATTGGTGGCCACAACATCTAGTCCTTTGTGCGTTGTTGCGAGGATACTATCGTGTGTGGGGTTTTGCGATCCTGTCAGAGTCGCTACAGCGCTTCATCTTTGCCATTTATACGACATTTTTGAGATCCTGAAAAAGTGAATCCGGGGCAAACGCAATAGCGGCACAAACTGGATCGCAGTAGCTGCAAAGCAGAAGGCTAGCAGGACGCAGTATGGAACGATGCTGGAAATTCGTATGAGCCACTTGCGTCGTCTTTTATGACGCGGACGTCCAATCACGAAGCGAGAGCTGTGACATATGACATACAGTGACCACCAATCTGTGCTGAGGGGCGTGGAAAAGGTTGCGCTCAATCACGCCTATCGAGGTCGGGATCTTTAACAATAGATGCTGTGTGACAGGTCCCAATGACCGCCGAGGTCGTTATACAGATCGCTGATCGCTGATGTGTCGTTGATGAGATCTTCCTGTTTGGAAGCTAACTAGCGACCATATAGCGTTCACACCAACGATCTCGCCAGGTTGTGTCGTTGTCGTGATCGCTGGTGCGATCGCTTAGTGTGACAGTACCTTAAGTGTCTTGTGCCTCCTGGTCCAACCCACCCCCACCACTGATTGACTACTTTCTGCCAATAACGGGGAGACAGGTGTATTAATCGGGCAGCAGAGTGCAGGATGGATTGGAGTGGTGCCAGAGTGCTAGAGGGAAGGCCAGAGAGTAGGAGGTTGCAGTAGTCGAGGCGGGAGATGATGAGGGCATGCACTAGTGTTTTTGTAGTTTCATGGTCAAGGAATGCACGGATCCGGGAAATATTTTTGAGTTTGAGACGGCAGGAGGAGGCAAGGGTTTGGACATGTGGCTTGAAATAGAGGGCAGAGTCGAGGATCACACCGAGGCACAGAGCATGCGGGACTGGGGAAAGTGTCATGGACACCGCACTGCACTTGCTCACTGAGCCAGTGCGTGTGTCCTTAGTGAACAAACTATGCCCAAAGATACCTGTAGCAGAGCCGCAGCAGAGATGACGTGTGTTTCTGAGGAACAGGACCTTCCACATGTGACTGCTAGTGGGCGGAGCCAGCCACACTTCTCTCAGAGGCAGTAGTAGCAGATAGAGAATGCTTCAGACCAAAGGACCTGCAGGCACGTGACTGCTAGTGGGCGTGGCCTAAGCTCCAGAGAGCTATGAGGTGAAGGAAAACTCCTAGAAGGGTAACTACGGGACACAGTTACCAAGGGGCATATACCGAACGGATAATCAGAACGTAGCCAAGGGGGTCATACACATAGAGGGCGACAAAGTACAAGAGGAGCAGGCAGAGCGGAGTCAGAACGTAGCCAAGGGTCACACACGTAGAGAGCGACGAAGTACAAGAGGAGCAGGCAGAGCGGAGTCAGAACGTAGCCAAGGGTCATACACATAGAGGGCAGCAGAGTACAAAAGGGACAGGCAAAACTCAAAACAGGGACACAGCCAAATCAGAACCAGACAAACAGAACGTAGCACAGGCACAAAGCACTGGCACAGGCACAACAGGGTCACACACACTCGGCCAAGGGTCAGAGTATAAGCCACAGAGGATGGCCCCACAATGAGGCTATAAAAAGCCTCCCAGAATCCCAGAGTGAGGCCATCCCGGTTAACCCTAAAACCACCTAATCCCAGAAACTCAGCAGACCATGACAGAAAGTGAGCAGCCATTGACGTTGATGGACAGGTCTGGTGGTGGGGGTAGAGTGAGATGGAGGAAAGATGATGAATTCTGTTTTTGTCTAGAGAATATGTAATCTTTGCCGGATGAAGCAGCAGGAGTTGTTGGGTGTTGAGGTATTCCCCTCATTAAATGGTATGGTATTTCTCAAGAATATGCTGTAGCATTATGATTGTTGAGGGTCTGACATCAGTGATCCTTTCATATTTTGCAACATACCCATTAAACCATTTTTAGTTTTTGCCCTTTTGTTTTTCCCTCCCCTATTTTCAAGTGCTATAGCTCTTTTAGTTTTTTGTCGACAGAGAAGTATGTTTTTTTCAGCTTTTAATTACACCATTTATTTTACCATACAATGAGTTAAAAAATGGTTCACATGAGGACCGCCCCAGGAAAGGAAGACCAAGAGTCACCTCTGCTTCTGAGTATAAGTTTATCCGAGTCACCAGCCTCAGAAATCGCAGGTTTACAGCAGCTCAGATTAGAGACCAGGTCAATGCCACACAGAGTTCTAGCAGCTGACACATCTCTACAATAACTGTTAAGAGGAGACTTTGTGCAGCAGGCCTTCATGGTAAAATAGCTGCTAGGAAACCACTTCTAAGGACAGGCAACAAGCAGAAGAGACTTATTTGGGCTAAAGAACACAAGGAATGGACATTAGACCAGTGGAAATCTGTGCTTTGGTCTGAAGAGTCCAAATTTGAGGTCTTTGGTTCCAACCACCGTGTCTTTGTGTTACGCAGAAAAGGTGAACGGATGGACTCTAAATGCCTGGCTCCCACCGTGAAGCATGGAGGAGGAGGTGTGATGGTGTGGGGGTGCTTTGCTGGTGACACTGTTGGGGATTTATTCAAAATTGAAGGCATACTGAACTAGCATGGCTACCACTGCCTCTTGCAGCGGCATGTGTTATGTTTCGGTAGCTGAGGAGTGCAGGTAAAAAAGGCAATACACCAGAGCAGTTGGAATCTATGAGATTGCAGTACCCTGACTAACCACCACAACTAGAGGTAGCCGTGGAGCGTTCCTACGTTGGTCCTAGACGCCTCGTCACAGCCTGAGAAACTAACTACACCTAAAGATACAAAGAGGAAAGCTATCTGCCCCGGAGCAGATCCCCAAAGAACATAGAAAGCCCCAAACATGTAATGGCGGTTAGACAAGAAGAAATACTGACACAGACAGAAAATAGTATGAGCAAACGTTGGGGCCCAAACTACCTAAATAGAAAAGGATAGGAAGGGCACTTACTGCAATCCCAAAAAACCCTGAAAAGCACCAACTCTACTAATTTCAAAAACACCTGAGATCACACGACCTCTACCACCTAAATTAGTTCTCTGGTGTAACAAAATCAAAACAGCAGCCACTGAAAAAACTGGAAAAAGAAAATGTACAAACATCAGTGGCTGAACTAAACTGAGAGGGCAAAAGCCCCCGGAGGGGACCCTGAAGGCCCCCACAGAAGTGCAGGACAAAATGCAAAAATCAAGCACAAAAACAAAAACAAGAAAATGTCTTATCTGTTAGCAGGAGATGCAGACACGACACAAAGGCTACAAAGGAAACAGGAATCAAGGATTGAGACCAGAACAATTGATCACCGGCAACCCTGATGGGAAGGCGACTCCCTTATATAAGACCAGTCAGTAACACCTGATTCCCAATCCTCACAATCTTCACTGGACAGTCCAGTACCGCTTGTAACCACCAGAGGGAGCCTCTGCTCAGAACTCATTTCAAGTCCATTCACAACAGTACCCCCCCCTTGAGGAGGGGTCACCGAACCCTCACTTGAGCAACCAGGTCGGTCAGGATGAGTTCTATGATACGCACGGATGAGTCTCCTAGCATGGATGTCCGAAGCAAACACCCAAGAATTGTCTTCCTGACCATAACCTCTCCACTTAACCAAATACTGGAGTTTCCGTCTAGAAAAACGAGAATTCAATATTTTCTCAACCACACACTCCATATTGCCCTCAACCAGAACAGGGTCAGGAGGCAAAGCAGTAGGAACCACTGGCTCAACAAACCTCTTCAACAAGGACTTGTGGAACACGTTATGGATCTTAAATGTCCCTGGAAGAAGCAAACGAAAAGAAACAGGATTAAGAATCTCCATGATCTTATAAGGTCCAATGAACCTAGGCTTAAATTTAGGAGATGCCACTCTCATAGGAATATTTTTTGAGGACAACCAGACCAAGTCCCCCACTTTAAACCGAGGACCATCAGTCCTATGCCGGTTAGCAAACCGCTGGGCCCTCTCCTGAGAGAGGGACAACCTCTCCACTACCTGGTCCCAAATCTGTTGCATACGCTCCACAACAGAGTCAACACCCGGACAGACAGAAGCCTCCGTCTGTCCTGAAGAAAATCGAGGGTGAAACCCAGAATTACAGAAAATTGGAGACATCAAAGTGGCAGAGCTAGCCCTATTATTAAGAGCAAACTCAGCCAAAGGCAAAAAAGAGACCCAGTCATCCTGATCAGCAGACAGAAAGCATCTTAGATAAGTCTCCAATGTCTGGTTTGTTCTCTCAGTTTGACCATTGGTCTGAGGATGAAACGCCGAGGAGAAAGACAATTGAACACCAAGTTTAGAACAAAAGGTCCTCCAAAATCTGGAAACAAACTGGACTCCTCTGTCAGACACAATGTTCTCAGGAATGCCGTGTAAACGAACCACGTGCTGAAGGAACAAAGGCACCAATTCAGAGGAGGAAGGCAACTTAGGTAATGGCACAAGATGTATCATCTTGGAAAACCTATCACAAATCACCCAGATGACGGTCATTCTCTGAGAAACAGGGAGGTCGGAAATGAAATCCATAGAGATATGGGTCCATGATCTCTTGGGCACAGGCAATGGCATCAACAAACCACTAGAGCGAGAGCAAGGCTTGGAGCGAAAGCAAGTCCCGCAGGACTGCACAAATTCCCTGACATCACGAGACAAGGTAGGCCACCAAAAGGACCGACTAACCAAGTCTCTGGTACCAAAAATTCCGGGATGACCGGCCAACGCGGAACAATGAATCTCAGACATCACACTCTTTTTCCACTGGTCCGGGACAAACAATTTCCCAACAGGGCAGCGCTCGGGCCTATCCTCCTGACACCCCTCCAGAGCCAGTCTCAAATTGGGCGAGATGGTGGAAAGAACTACACCTTCTTTCAAAATAACAGAAGGATCAGATACCTCAGGAGAGTCCGCAAGGAAACTCCTCGAGAGGGCATCCGCCTTAACACTCTTAGTGCCAGGAAGAAAGGAAACCACAAAATTAAAACGTGTGAAAAACAAGGCCCACCTGGCCTGTCTAGGATTAAGTCGCTTGGCAGATTCCAGATAAACCAGATTCTTATGGTCCGTAAGGACCACCACCTGATGTTTGGCTCCCTCCAGCCAATGTCTCCACTCTTCAAAAGCCCACTTCATGGCCAATAACTCCCGATTACCCACGTCATAATTACGTTCAGTAGGAGAAAATTTTCGAGAGAAAAAGGCACAATGGTTACTTTTAGAGGTCTCTGGATCTCTTTGGGACAAAACGGCACCTGCCCCAATTTCAGAGGCATCAACCTCCACCTGAAATGGCAGAGAAACATCAGGCTGCCGTAGAACAGGAGCAGAAGTGAATCTCTGCTTAAGTTCCTGAAATGCAGAGACTGCCTCAGGAGGCCAATTCACCACATCAGAACCCTTTTTGGTCAAATCAGTTAATGGTTTAACAATAACCGAGAAATTACCAATAAATTTACGATAAAAATTGGCAAAACCCAAAAATCTTTAAAGAGCCTTTAATGAAGTAGGTTGGACTCAATCACAGATGGCCTGAACCTTGACCGGGTCCATTTCAATAACAGATGGGGACAAAATGAATCCCAAAAATGAGATCCTCTGTACGCCAAAAAGACACTTTGATCCCTTCACATACAGAGCATTCTCTCTCAAAATCTGGAATATAGTTCGAACATGTTTCACATGAGAGTCCCAGTCATTGGAAAAAATCAAGATATCATCCAAATAAACAATCAGAAATTTATCCACAAAATCCCTGAAAATGTCATTCATGAAGGACTGGAAGACAGAAGGAGCATTAGTGAGCCCAAAGGGCATCACAAGGTACTCAAAATGCCCCTCAGGGGTATTAAATGCCGTCTTTCATTCATCCCCGTGCTTAATGCGAATAAGGTTATATGCCCCCTGAGGTCAAGCTTGGTAAACCAAGTAGCGTTTTTCACCCTGGAAAACAGGTCAGAAATCAAGGGTAACGGATATTGATATTTCACAGTAATATTGTTCAAAAGACGATAATCAATACACGGCCTTAATGAACCATCCTTTTTGGCCACAAAGAAAAAACCGACACCTAAGGGTGAAGAGGATGGTCTGATATGACCCTTCTCCAATGACTCCTTGATATAAGACCGCATAGCGTCATGTTCAGGTACAGACAAGTTAAAAAGGCGACCTTTAGGGAATTTACTACCAGGCACTAATTCAATAGCGCAGTCATAGCTCCTATGAGGAGGCAAGGATGCCGATTTACTTTCGCTAAACACATCAGAAAAATCAATCAAAAAGTCAGGAACATCCTGAGCCTGGGGGGAGGCAGAAAAAACAGGAGTGTTGGTATTAACACATTGGCAGCCCCAACTGGTTACAGACACAGATTTCCAATCCAAAACAGGATTATGAGACTGTAACCAAGGGAAACCCAGTACGATAATGTCATGCAGATTATACAGAACCAAAAATTTGCAGCTCTCCTGATGATCAGGTTCAACCCTCATTATCACCTGAGTAGAGAACTGAGGTTTATTCTCAGCTAAAGGGGTAGAATCGATCCCCAGTAGGGGAATAGACTTCCGTAGGGGTATCAAGGGAAACCCACAACGTTTAGCAAAATCAAAATCCATCAGGTTAATAGCTGCTCCCGAATCAACGAAAGCCTGAGCAGAAAATGAGGACAGAGAGCATATCAGAGTGACAGTTAATAAAAACTTAGTCTGAACACTACCCAAGACAACTGAGCGTGCAAAACGTCTTCCCCGCTTAGGGCAGACTGAAATAGCATGAGAGGCATCACCACAGTAGAAACATAACCCATTGTGCTTTCGAAACTCATGACGCTGTGCCCCAGACACCACTCCATCACACTGCATGGGCTCAGCAGCTGGCTCACAAGGCAACACCACTCCAGCATACTTCTCCGCTCACGCAAACGTCTGTCAATTTGAATCGCTAATGACATAGAATCATTGAGACCAGAGGGGACAGGGAATCCCACCATAACATCCTTTACATTATCCGACAGACCCTTCCGGAAAAGGGCCGCCAAAGCGTCGTCCCAAAAAACCCTGAAAAGCACCAACTCTACTAATTTCAAAAACACCTGAGATCACACGACCTCTACCACCTAAATTAGTTCTCTGGTGTAACAAAATCAAAACAGCAGCCACTGAAAAAACTGGAAAAAGAAAATGTACAAACATCAGTGGCTGAACTAAACTGAGAGGGCAAAAGCCCCCGGAGGGGACCCTGAAGGCCCCCACAGAAGTGCAGGACAAAATGCAAAAATCAAGCACAAAAACAAAAACAAGAAAATGTCTTATCTGTTAGCAGGAGATGCAGACACGACACAGCAGGCTACAAAGGAAACAGGAATCAAGGATTGAGACCAGAACAATTGATCACCGGCAACCCTGATGGGAAGGCGACTCCCTTATATAAGACCAGTCAGTAACACCTGATTCCCAATCCTCACAATCTTCACTGGACAGTCCAGTACCGCTTGTAACCACCAGAGGGAGCCTCTGCTCAGAACTCATTTCAAGTCCATTCACAACAGGCATGCTATTCCATTCGGTTTGCGTTTAGTTGGACCATCATTTATTTTTCAACCGGACAATGACCCCAAACACACCTCCAGGCTGTGTAAGGGCTATTTGACCAAGTAGGAGAGTAATGGGGTGCTACGCCAGATGACCTGGCCTTCACAGTCACCAGACCTGAACCCAATCGAGATGGTTTGGGGTGAGCTGGACCGCAGAGTGAAGGCAAAAGGGCCAACAAGTGCTAAGCATCTCTGGGAACTCCTTCAAGACTGTTGGAAGACCATTTCCGGTGACTACCTCTTTTAGCTCATCAAGAGAATGTGAGTCGCCCTCCCAGGGCAGTGGGGGTACTCGGTTCCGAGCCTACTAACTCCTATGGGGGATGTCACGGCAACACAGCTCGGTCCGTGGCCCTGGGCGCTCACCATAATTGGGGGATATTTACAGGGGACTAAATGTTTGTATGATGATTTATGACGCCACCTGTAGTACCTGGCCAGGGTGACCAGTGCTGCTGTGCAGATCCTCTGGAAGGGATGGTGTTGTGCAGCTAGATGTTAGGCCTCCTACAGGTGAGGCTGTGTCCTTCCAGGGCAGGTAGATGTGTAGGGATGCAGGACGGAGGGGAACCCGGCAGGGTAGGGACGAGAAGGTGGACACACACACAAGTCACTTTGGTACCTTTACTGAAGATATTGCAGGCAGATCCCGGAGCACTGTAGGGTGAAGGGTGCACATCCAGATTCTCCCACTAAGTAGGTTTAAGGCCTCCTTGTTCCTTGCCTTTCTGTAATGAGTTTCTGGCCTGCCTGCAGCTGGGCCTAACTTAGTCTCTGTCCTGCACCCGGCTGACCTTTTGGTTGGACCTTATCTTGAAGTACAGTGTCCCTGCTTGCAGGGCCCTGCTTGCCTGACCTCCATCCTCCTGGCCCTGTTACTTATCAGCTCTGTGGTGCTCCTGGGACTTGTAGTCCTCCAGGAATTCCGGTGTTCTCCTAATGGTTCATGGAGAACCCTATAGGTTCGGACCCGGCGTCCGGTTTATACTTGCTGGGGTGAGCTGGTTGGCTCCTCTGCCCCTTTGCTACTCTCCTCTTGCCTTTGGCCTACTCAGGCCCTCACACGATTATACACTCTGGCAGTTGGTGGGCTGCCTCTTCTGCCGCTCTCAGAGCGTCGGCATGCTCCTAGCTCTTTACTGAACTGAGCTGAACTCACTCTGCTGCAGACTGCAGCCTTCTGCCTTTTGCTCAACTCTACTGAGCTGCACTACTCTGCTCCACTAAGCTGCACTTCTCTCAAGTCTCTCAAGTCTGCCTGGCTTCCTGCCTTCATCCTCATTTATATTCTTATTAGGGCTCCCTCTGGTGGTCTTAGGGGACGGGTGAAGGTGTGTGTATGCATAGTGAGACCTCTAGTGGTACAATCGTTCATGCACCCTTCTGGATTTGTGGAACTGAGCGAAGCTGGGCTCCACAAATGCCAAGAGTGTGCAAAGCAGTAATCAAAGCAAAAGGTGGCTACTTTGAAGAACCTAGAATATAAAACATATTTTCAGTAGTTTCACACTTTTTTGTTAAGTCTATAATTTCACATGTGTTAATTCATAGTTTTGATGCCTTCAGGGTGAATGTACAATTTTCATAGTCATGAAAATACAGAAAAATCTTTGAATGAGAAGGTGTGTCCAAACTTTTGGTCTGTACTGTATGTATGTATATATATATATATATATATATATATATATATATATATACATATATATATATATATATATATATATATATAGTGTGATAGGCACATATATATAGTGGGGCCGCTTCTCTTTAACATATTTATTAATGACCTTGTAGGGGGCATACAGAGTAGTATTTCAATATTTGCAGATGACACTAAACTCTGCAGGGTAATAAATACAGAGGAGGACAATTTTATATTACAGGAGGATTTATGTAAACTAGAAGCTTGGGCTGATAAATGGCAAATGAGCTTTAATGGGGATAAATGTAAGGTCATGCACTTGGGTAGAATAAACAAGATGTATAATTATGTGCTTAATTGTAAAACACTGGGCAAAACTGTCACTGAAAAAGACCTGGGTGGACGACAAACTCACATTTAGTGGCCAATGTCAGGTAGCTGCTGCCAAGGCAAATAAAATAATGGGATGCATTAGACGAGGCATAGTGCTCATGGGGAGAACATAATTTTACCTCTATACAAGTCACTGGTGCGACCACACTTAGAATACTGTGTGCAGTTCTGGTCTCCGGTGTATAAGAAAGACATAGCTGAACTGGAGCAGGTGCAGAGAAGAGCGACCAAGGTTATTAGAGAACTGGGGGGTCTGCAATACCAAGACAGGTTATTACACTTGGGGTTATTTAGTTTGGAAAAACGAAGGCTTAGGGGTGATCTTATTACAATGTATAAATATATAAGGGGACAGTACAAAGACCTTTCTAAAGATCTTTTTACTTTTAGACCTGTGACGGGGACAAGGGGGCATCCTCTACGTCTGGAGGAAAGAAGGTTTAGCCATAATCACAGATGCAGATTCTTTACTGTAAGAGCAGTGAGACTATGGAACTCTCTGCCGTCTAATGTTGTAATGAGTGATTCCTTACTAAAATTTAAGAAGGGACTGGATGCCTTTCTTGAAAAGTATAATATTACAGGCTATATTCACTAGTTTCCTAGACACTGCGTTGATCCAGGGAGCTAGTCTAATTGCCGTATGTGGAGTCGAGAAGGAATTTTTTTCCCCAATGTGAAGCTTACTGTTTGCCACTTGAGTTTTTTTTTCCTTCCCCTGGATCAACATGTTAGGGCAGGTTAGGATAGGATATGGGTTGAATTAGATGGACTTAAAGTCTTCCTTCAACCTTAATAACTATGTTACTATGTATACATGTATATACAGTATATATTACATAGTCTCCTTTATTATGTATATTGCTGTCCTCCATTACACAGTGCCCAGTCTTTTTACATACAGCACCCTTCCCTTACATATTGGATTATATAGAGCCCTGTTTTTTATTACATACCATCCTCTCTTGTTAGCTGTATAATGCAATGATGGCTGATGGAGTATGGGAAAGTTTCTTTTCTAGTGGAGGAGCTGATGGACTGGTAGTCTGGTCACCGGCTCCTCCATCAGCAGTCATTTTATATCTAAAAAGAGAGGGGACTATGTAATAAAAAAGGGTGCTGTTATATAACAAAATTAACAAGAATACACTATGTAAGAGACAGCACTGTATATAACAGCAGAGGAAGCTATATAATAAGGGACGGCACCATATATAACTAGAGAGGATGGTACGTAATAAGGGACGGTGTTATACATAATAAAAGATGAAATTATGTAACTAAGGATGGTCTTATACAGAATTAGTGAGCACACTTATACTAAGGGACTGTGTTAGACATAATAAGTGAGTTCACTATATACTAAGGGACTGTCTTAGACATAATAGGTGAGTACACTATATACTAAGGGACTGTGTTAGACATAAGCGATAATAATGTCTTCCTCCACCTCCAACTGTTCGTAAGTCCATTATAAGTCCCCCTATCACCCTTCCCAATCCCTCACACACCTCATTGTCCTCCTCCCCCACATCCCATTATTGTCCTCTCCTTCACCCCATCATTGGCCTCTTTATCACCTCCATCATTGCCTTCTCCCCACGACTCATTGCTTTCTCCCCTGCCATCCCATCATTGCCCATTCCACCACCTCCATCATTTCCTCCTCCCTACCACCCCTATTATTGCCCATTCCACCACTTCCATCATTGCATTCTCCCCCACCACCTCCATCATCATTGCTTTTTCCCCCACCACCCCATCATTGCCTTTCCACTACCTCCATCATTTCCTCCTCCCTACCACCCCAATCATTGTCTCTCCCACCACCACTCCCATCATTGCCTATTCCACCACCTCCATCATTGCATTCTCTCCCACCACCTCCATCATCATTGCTTTGTCCCCCACCACCCCATCATTGCCCTTTCCACCACCATCATCATTGCCTTCTCCTACACCACCCCATCAATGCCTCCTTCCTCATCACTCCCATCATTGTCTTTTCCACCACTTCCATCATTTCCTCCTCCCCCACCATCCCCATCATGGCCTTCTCCCCATCACCCCCATCATGGCCCTCTCCCCATCACACCCATCATAGCCTTCTCCCCATCACCTCCATCATTTCCCTCTCCCATCACCCCCATCACTTCCCTATCCCCATCACCCCATCATTGCCCTTTCCCCATCACACCCATCATTGCCTTCTCCCCATTACCCCCATCATTGCCTTCTCCCCATCACCTCCATCATGGCCTTCTCCCCATTACCCAATCATTGCCTTCTCCCCATTACCCCCATCATTGCCTTCTCCCCATCACCTCCATCATGGCCTTCTTCTCATCACCCCGCCCATGGTCCTGAAAGACTTTGCACTCACAGAAGCTGTGTGCGCAATCGCCGCCAGGTGATCAGCTAATATCACAGCTGACGCCTGGCACTCACACAGCAAGTAAGTGAGGTCACCGGAATTCATTACTAGTGAACTTTCTCATGGTAGTTCAGCGGTTCAGCTCTACACACTTCAGCAGCGTGATTACGCTCCTGTCTCAGTGTGAGTCGGCTGGAAAGTTGAGGTCACTGATGTGACAGCTATCCAAATCATCTTGATCATTGTGGGACAGTATGGATAATCTTCATGTTGGACAGGTGAAGGATATGGTTGTTTATTATTTTACTTCTTTTCCAGGTGACATGGGCTTCAGTGGATTAGGCGAAAAGGTGAGTATCATGGTTGCTTATTATATTCTGTTGTTTCCAGGTGACATGGGCTTCAAATGATTAGGCGTAAAGGTGAATATAACTTTGCTTTTTATTTTTATTTCAAGTAAAGGAGTCTGTGTCATTCTTTCAATCAAAGGATTTTATTCTGCCTGTTTTTTTTTACAATCTAACTATGGAATTAGTAATAGGGGCCATTACTAACCTGTGGGCTTGATGTAAGTGGCCATGACATCAACCCCACAGCTTTTACCCCACTTGCCATCGCACCAGGGCAAATGGGAAGAGCTGGTCAAAGTGCCAGAAATGGGTCATCTAATAGATGCGCCTTTTCTGGGGCGGCTGCGGGCAGCTACAGTATTTTTGGGCTGCGGGGGCAGTATTCATGGTCCCTTACCAGTCTGAGAATAACAGCCCCCAGCTGTTTGCTTTAGCTTAGTTGGTTGTAAAAAATGGGGGACCCCACGCGGTTTTATAAAATTATGTATTAAAATAATTTAAATAAACTGCATGAGACCTCTTTATTCTTGATAATCAGCCATGATAAACCTGACAGCTGAGGGTTGCAGCCCACAGCTGTCAGTTTTGCCGTAGCTGGTTATCAAAAATAGATGAGACCCCGCGTAATTTTTTATGGCACAGGCGACGCCTGCATTAGCTGTTATCAGCAGATGACAGAGTTGCAAACAATGGATGTTCCCAGCAAAACTTTTAAATCAGTCCACAAAAAAAGCAAATCCCCACTCAGGTTCGTCATATGTTAATGGAAATTTAGGGGGCTTCCATGTTACTGGTAGCATAAAGGCTCTGGAAAAGCAAAATGGCTCCTCGCCCCCCAAAAGAAATTCAGCAAATTCTGCTCTCACAAATCCAAATTCCCCTCTTCCTTCTGAGCCCCAGTTTGCGTACACCACAATTGGTGTACACGTTTGGCATTTCTGTAGCAATGTTAGCCCGCCTAATTTACAGGTGCATGTCTCCAGAAGCACAAGCTGGGCATAACATACTGGTCACTATATTGTACTGGGCACTACAACTTACTGGGAAATACAATTGCAGTTTGCAATTAACACTTAGCAACATCCACTGGCTGCTTGTCTCTGGAAAACACCAATGGAATAAAAATCGTCACTACACCTGTAGATAAATTCGCAAAGAGGTATAATTTCCAAAATGGGGTCACTTGAGGGGGATTCTTCTCTTCCAACACTTAGGGGCTCTGTATATGGAATCTACAAACTATTCTAGGAAAATCTGTGCTCCAGGAAGCAAATAGCTCTCCGTCCCTCCCAAGTCTCGCCGGATGGCTAAGTAGTACTGTACAGCCACAAATGGAGTATTTCCACATTCAGCAGAAATTGTGGGACAAATTTTGGTGCCATTTTAGCCATTTCCCAGTGTGAAAATGTAAAATCTGGGGCTAAAACAAAATTTTGGTGGTAAAAGCGTAATTATTTTTTCTTTACTGCCCAATGGTATAAAATGCTGTGACACACCTATGGCGTCAATATGATCACGCCCACCCCTAAATGAATTCATTGAGACTGTAGTTTGTAAAATGGGGTCACTTATAGGGGTTCTGCTGTTCTGACACCTTAGGGACTCTGCCAATTTGACATGGAACCATTCCTTCAAAATCTGAACTCCAATATGGCGTTTCTTCCCTTCTGAGCGTTGCACTGTGCATCAAAAGTTGTTTTCAACCACATATGGGATATCAGTGGGTCATGGCACCTGCAAAAAATAACAGTAAAATCTGCACTATAATATGGCGCTCCTTCCCTTCTGAGATTTGCACTGTATCTGAAAAGTATTTCCCAATTACATGTAGGGTATTGGCGCACTCAGGAGAAATTTGTACAACAAACTGAGAGGTCCATTTTTTCCTATTAGCCCTTATAAAAATGGAATTTGTTCTTTCTACACCACCCAACGGTATAAAATTCTGTGAGGCACATGTAGTGGCAATATGATCACTGTACCCCTAGATGAATTCAATGGGGAGAATAGTTTGCAAAATTAGATCATATATGGGGGGTTACTTCTGTTCTGGCACCTCAGAGACTCTGCCAATGTGACATGGAACCATTCCAGCAAAATCTGAACTCCAATATGGCGCTTCTTCACTTCTGAGCTTTGCACTGTGCATCAAAAGTTGTTTTTAACCACATATGGGGTAGCAGTGTACTCAGGTGAAATTGCACAACAAAGTGGGGCTAAAATAACATTTTTGTGGGAAAAATATATATTTTTTTATTTTCTCAGATCAACATTGTAAAATTCTGTGAAGCACCTGTGGGTTTAAGGTACTCACCACACATCTAGTTAAATTCCTTGAGGGGTCTAGTTTCCTAAATAGGGTCACATGTGGGGGGTTTCCACTCTTTAGGCACATCATGGGAATTCCAAATGGAACATGACACCTGCAAAACATTCCATCAAAGTCTAGGTTCCAAAACGTAACTCCTTCCTTTCTGAGCCCTAACGTGTGCCCAAACAGTAGTTTTTCCCCACATATGGGATATCTGTGTACTCAGGAGAAATTTCACAACATATTTTGGGGTCCATTTTCTCTTGTTACCTTTGTGGCAAAAAAAATTGGAGCTAAAATAACTTTTTGTGGAAAAAAATGTAATTTTGTTTTCATGACATTACGTTATAAATAGAGTTGAGTGAATTTCTTCAGGTCCCCACTTATTCGGCAAGCTATAGCGCTTACCGAGTAAGCTGCAGAGGGAACCCGGATACATGGAGCGCGCCGGCTGATTGGCGCCGCAGGACCTGTTTCCAAAATACATCAGGCTTCTTTAGATGTTCTTTTGCATACTTTTGACTCTGAATTTTATGGAGGGGACGCAGGAGAGGGTTACTTCAAATGACTCTTTCATGAAGGCTATATTTGTGCAGGTATCTCTGAAGAGTAGAACAATATACCACAACTCCAGAGTCTGCTAAATCTTTCTGAAGTTATTTTGCAGTCAAATGTGGGTTTATATTTGCCTACAAGCAGCTCTTACTGAAATTTTGCTTGGTCTTTCAGACCTTACTTTGACCTCCACTGTTCCTGTTATCTGCCATTTCTTAATTACATTTCGAACTGAGGAAAGGGCAACTTGAAAACGCTTTGCTTTCTTCTTATAGCATTCTCCTGCTTTGTGGGCTTCCATGATTTTCATTTTCAGAGTGCTAGTGCTGTTTATTGGCACAAGGTTAGAGGAGGCTGGCTTGTTGTAAAGCTGGGAAATTTGCATCACCTGGTCTTTCCTAATGATGATCGTGAACAAGCCATAACCCTAACAAGCTAAATAAGGTCTGAAACCTTGGTCAAAATAATCTGAGCACACAAATCTCCAAACTTTTGCATCGCCTGTTTTCCTTTTTGTAATTTTAAAAAACGTAAAAGCTGAAAAAAAAAAAAAAAAAATATATATATATATATATATATACATATATATTTGTCTAAAATACAAAGGAAAGTGTCACCTTTAACTTCAGGCATTTTAGAGATCAGTTCATCTTCAACTTGATTCACTGTTCACAATAACAGTAACCAGGGGTGCTCAAACTATTACATGCCACTATACATTATTTTTTTCCTTTTCTGGCGTTAAAGGGACAATTGGATTATGCTGGATTAAAAGAATACTTTCCATATATAGAAACAGGTATCAGAATTTTCCCCTTGTTGTGACAGATGCAGGTTCGAACGCAGACAGAAGGGGCCACTTATGCAAGAACAGTATATTTACCCTTGCAGCCCATAAAATTCATCATAATCCACTGCTTTTGGTATCTGTGACAGAAGCTGCCTCCTGCTTTGTAATTGGAACTCTTTACCCAAACCTGTGGCCACACACCCAGTAAGGACCAGCATCAGCCACTTTTAACTATATCGCCGAACATGACACATTGATACAGACAGTTGACCCTGCAGGCTGCAGAAGACTATGGCTTCCTGCTCTGCCACTTTCCAATTTGGTGTCATTCGACCTGCAGCCTACAGAACAACAGGGGCACTCACAGGATGTCATCGTGCTACTACGCCTGCACAGGTCTCTGGCTATGTGTGGTCACTACAATGGAGTTTGCTCCTTTGAGGAGTGATATGTCTTGTGAAGGCTCTCCTAGACTAAAGCATGCATGCATGTGTTGTGTCACACAGCCGCGACACATGCAGTTGCGGCGCTGAACAGCGGATCAGCAGGAGCAATACAGGTATCCGGGTTCCCGCGGCAGCTTGTTCGGTAAGCGCTATAGCTTGCCGAATAAGGAGGGAGCCGAAGATATTCTCTCATCTCAAAACAGGAGTGCTATTTTGCAAGATGGGTTTGTATATAGAGAACAGCGGTGATATACTGCATGATGGGGCTGTACATAGAGGATAGAAGTTATGTACTGTAGGATGGGGTTGTATATAGAGGACAGGAATTAAATACTGCAGGATGGGTCAGTACATAGAGAGCAGGAGTCATGTACTCCAGAATGGTGCTGTACATAGAGGGCAATAATGTTATGAAGCTGTATTATGAGGACATGAGTACTATAATGCAGAATAGGGGTGCATATATAGAATAGTAGTGGTATACAGTAGGACATGGCTGTGCATAAAGGCAGGAGTTATATACTACAGTTTAGGACTGTATATAGAAGACAGTAGTGAAACACTGCAGAATGGTGTTGTATATAGAGGACATAAGTGATATACTACTAGATGGGCAGTATATAGAGGACAGGGGAGATGTACTGTAGGATGGGGCTGTATATAGAGGACAGGAGTGATGCACTGCAGGATAGGGCTGTATTTAGAGGACAGGAATGATACACTGCAGGATAGGGCTGTATATAGAGGACAGGAGTGATGTACTGCAGCATAGGGCTGTATATAGAGGACAGGAGTGTTGTACTGCAGGGTAAGGTTGTATATAGAGGACAGGAGTGATGCACTGCAGCATAGGGCTGTATATAGAGGACAGGAGTGATGTACTGCAGGAGGGGTTAATTCCTATATATAGCATTATTGCTATTGCTAAGGGCATTATTGCTCTTTGAAGGTACTTGAGGCATTATTGTTAAGGGGACACCCAGGAGGCATTATTGCTTTTTAGGGACCCTCAGAGAACAATATTAATTTTTAAGTGCACACTTAAGGGGCATTATTACTTTATAGGGGTAGTCAGGGTATTGAATCCATCAAAGAAACACACATAGGGCATTACTGCTTTCTGTTATTTTCTATAATGTTCACAGCGGACAGTCATTTGCTAGGCACTAGGGGGCTTTACTATGTAAGGGGTGCAGTGGTGGTCATTATTTCTATGTGGGGCCCTAAGAGGAGCACCGTTAAAGGCAATCTGACAGGTAATGCATGCTGCCCAATCTGTGGGCAGCATGTATTAGGTGTCAGGTTCCCTTTAGTGGCCATCACATTAGGTGCAGTAACAGGGACATGTGGGGCAGCAGCGGCTAAGCATTGGGGTGACAGAAGGATGAGGAGTTTAAGCAGATTGGAATAGAAATGGATGTTGGAAATTTTAGGCCCAAATGTGTCTTCGTTGTAAAATCTGAGGACAAGTCATGGGTGGAAGAAGTCTTCATGGTGGTCTGGGATATATGGAAAGAAAGGAAAAAGTGAATGACCCTATCAAAAAGAAACATCACAAGTGAGCCACTATATATAACATTGGATCGCCCGCCCGGGCAGTGGGGGTACTCGGTGCCGGGCCGCTTCTTAAAGGGGCAGTGTCACAGCGGCAGTGAACCGGTCCGTGGCCCTGGGAGTCCTTTAAAAGGGGAATATTTACAAAGGATAATAGAGTTTGTAATAGAGTGTTCGTGATGCCACCTGTGGTTTCTGGTCAGAGGTGACCAGCGCTGCAGTGCAGATCCTCTGGGCTGGTGGTGATGCAGAAGAGTTGGTATAGCTCTCCACAGGCAGAGCTTAGTCCCAGGGCAGATGTAGGATGTAGAAGATGGTAACGTTGGTAGATGTAGCAGTGTTGGATAGGTGATGCAGGATTGATTGGAGGACACAGCAGGGTGCAGTTTCCAAAGCTTTACTCACAGTTCTGGTGTGCACAGGTGCCCGCTTGGTGCCGTGTCCTCCAGGTGAGATGCTCAACAAACTCCCAGGTAGTTCAGGATACACCTTTCCAGGACTCCCTTCAATATGTTCCTTTCTCGGTCATCTCACTGTGCTGACCCTCCACCTTTCCTTCCTGTCCAACACCTCACAGTCAGTGTCCCAAGCCAGTAGCCGTGGACCTTGGCGGATAACGTCCTCTCTGCGTTTCCTTGCTCCCTTATGACTACCTTTTCGGAGAATATAACTGTGGTTCTGTAGCTGAGGCACCTAAAGATGCAACTGCCTCCGGCTTGCTAGCTGAGTCTTGAAGTTCTCCACTAGGCTAGGAGCCAGTGTCCTTTCTGCGACCTGGTCCCTCCACTATTGGATCGGGTCCCACCGATGGATTACTCACTATCCGTGCCCCTAGGAAACCTTCTGTCCTTCGAGAAGCTTCACTCTGCTCCGTTCTTATCTAGCTTTCTCCGTCTGGGGACAAGCTCCTGCCAGCCTCAGCTCCCCTCCTATCCAGACTCTATTATCTCTTTCCCGCTCTCTAAGATTCACGTCCCCTCCTACTTACTTCCTCCACCCACCTCCCAAACACTCTTTTCTACCCAGCCTGGGATGAGACCATCCTCCTTTAGGGTACGTCCAGGGTGCCCGGCTGCTATAGTCTATGTGTTGAGTGCAGGTGTTAGAGTCCTTGGTGGTGCTCCCTCCTTACCTGAGAGTGGGGTATCACACCTCTGGATGAGGTGCAATACCTCTGTGGCGACTGAACCCTTCGGGGGCGCCACAACTGTACTGCAGTTGATTGTATAAGTCTACTGAACTGATATCTACCACTATTTGTACACGCTATGGTGGTAATATCAGTCTTGGTCTTTGTAAAATGTTTTTAGTTAGTATCAGAATTGTGATCTTCTGATATACCCATTATAATTATGCTGCACCTCTGTAGATGTATGCAAATTGTTTCTTGAAAGAGGAAGAGGACTGGACCTCTAATGCCACCTATTTGAAAGTAACAATCCTAAAAGTCAATTTTGACCCTTTAATGAGCCTTGCAATATGACTTAAAATAAAAGCCAAACCAGAATCTCAATTAGCAGATGTGTTTCAGGATGTTGCTCATCCTCAGTGCAAAGCATGAGATCTGATCTGGCTGTATGAGAGACCTTTTACTGGGTTCCAAGGGGTAACATCTTTGTGGGGAGTGACATGCCCGACATGCTGATGTAAGGAGATTTATAGGCCATGCAATACTCCGCTGGGAAATTAAATAGTTGAATGAAAATTGCCTCTTCAAAAAGGAAAAGGACTGGAACTCTAGTGCCACCTATTGGAAGTAGCAATCCTAAAAGTCTATATCAACACTTTAAAGTGAACATGATAGCAGATACATGGTGCTCAATACACAGGCAGCATGTATCAGACATTGGCTGTATGAATTTGACTCTGAAATGCTTTCAGAGAAAAGCATACTTTAACCCCTTAACGACCGCCGATACGCCTTTTAACGGCGGTCATTAAGGGTACTTAAACCACAGCGCCGTTAATTAACGGCGCTGTGGAAAAAGTGAATAGCGCCCCCCAGAGGCGCATTTTCTCCGGGTCTCGGCTACCGGGGTAGCCGAGACCCCAGAGAGCATGAATCGGGTCGGTTTTTACCGACCCGATGTTGCGGTCGCCGTTATTAACCCTATAACGGCGACCGCAACAAAAAAAAAAAAATCTGATGTGCCATTTAATTTCTCTGTCCCCTGATGTCATCGGACATCAGGGACAGAGAAAAAGGGTCCCCAGGACCCCCATGTAGCCCCCGATCCAGTCCATGTGGCCCCCGGCCCTCCGTTGTCCCCCGGTGCCGGCGCTGTTAAGAAAATGGCGGGCGCATGCTCAGTGCGCCCGCCGCTATGCGCCGCTGTGCTGGTGGGGGGATGGGCAAATATTCTCTGGGGTCTCGGCTACCGGGGGTAGCCGAGACCCCAGAGAACATGATCCGGGTCGGTATTCACCGATCCCGGTGTTGCGATCGCGGCTATGCAAGCATAGCCGCGATCGCAAAAAAAAAAAAAAAAAAAATATTTCTCTCCCCTCTGATGTGATCGCACATCAGAGGGGAGAAAATGAGGGTCCCCCGATCCCCCCCCGTATACTTACCGGTGTCCTCCGTCCTCCCGCAGGCCCCAGGATCCCGGCGTCTTCTTCCTGCAAAAAAAAAATGGCGGGCGCATGCGCAGTGCGCCGCCGATCTGCTTGGCGGCAGATTCAAAAAAAGTTTCATTCATTCTCCAGAAAGTGCATTTTGATCACTGTGATAAACTATCACAGTGATCAAAATAAAAAAAACAGTACATAACCCCCCCATTTATCACCCCTTTAGTTAGGGACATATAATAAAAAATAGAAATTATATTTATTTTCATTCTTCTGTTAGGGTTAGGGTTATAATTAGGGTTAGGGTTATAATTAGGGTTAGGGTTATAATTAGGGTTAGGGTTAGCATTAGGGTTAGGGTTAGCATTAGGGTTAGGGTTATAATTAGCGTTAGGGTTAAGCTGGGTTCATACTGCGTTATGGCAGTCCGTTAGACGGACTGCGTTACACTACGGTATAACGCGGTGTAACGCAGTCCGTTAACGCTGCCATTCACCCCCATTTGAGGGCGCATCGCGACGCATGCCGTAAAGTGGCATGCGTTTGCGACGTGCCATCATTCAGTGACGGAGCCTCGGACGCGGGCTGCAGCGTCTGGGCTCCGTCACCGCTAGCGCAGATGAATCATCTGCTGATTCCTCTGCGCTAGCGGGTATAGCATAACGCGATCACGTTATGCTATACCGTTACCAGCCCGTCAACGCTATGTGTTGAACGGGCTGGTAAAACGCAAAATGAACCCAGCCTTAGGGTTAGGGTTATAATTAGGGTTAGGGTTACAATTAGAGTTAGGGTTATAATTAAGGTTAGGGTTACAATTAGGGTTGGAATTAGGGTTGGGATTTAGGTTACGATTACGGTTGGGATTAGGGTTAGGGGTGTGTTGGGATTAGGGTTGGAGCTAGAATTGAGGGATTTCCACTATTTAGGCACATCAGGGGTCTCCAAACACGACGTGGCGTTCAAAAAGTCAAATGGCGCTCCCTCCCTTCCGAGCCCTGCCGTGCGCCCAAACAGTGGTTTACCCCAACATATGGGGTATCAGCGTACTCAGGACAAATTGCACACCAATTTTGGGGTTCTAATTTCTCCGGTTTCCCTTGGGAAAATAAAAAATAGCTGGCTAAAAAAATCATTTTTGAGAAAAAAAAAGATTTTTCATTTTCACGGCTCTGCGTTTATAAATTTCTGTGAAGCACTTGGGGGTTCAAAGTGCTCACCACACATCTAGATAAGCTCCTTAAGGAGTCTAGTTTCCAAAATGGTGTCACTTGTGGGGGTTTCCACTGTTTAGACACATCAGGGGGTCTCCAAACACGACGTGGCTTTCAAAAAGTCAAATGGCGCTCCCTCCCTTCTGAGCCCTGCCGTGCGCCCAAACAGTGGTTTACCCCAACATATGGGGTATCAGCATACTCAGGACAAATTGCACACCAATTTTGGGGTTCTAATTTCTCCGATTACCCTTGGGAAAATAAAAAATAGCTGGCTAAAAAAATCATTTTTGAGAAAAAAAATGATTTTTCATTTTCACGGCTCTGCGTTTATAAATTTCTGTGAAGCACTTGGGGGTTCAAAGTGCTCACCACACATCTAGATAAGCTCCTTGGGGGGTCTAGTTTCCAAAATGGTGTCACTTGCAGGGGGTTTCTACTGTTTAGGTACATCAAGGGCTCTGCAAACACAACATGACGCCTGCAGAACATTCCATCAAAGTCTGCATTACAAAATGGCGCTCCTTCCCTTCCAAGCACTCCCATGCGCCCAAACAGTGGTTTCACCCCACATATGGGGTATCAGCGTACACAGGAAAAATTGCACAACAACTTTTGTGGTCCAATTTCTCCTGTTACCCTTGGGAAAATAAAAAAAATAGCGGGCTAAAGAATAATTTTTGAGGAAAAAAATGATTTTTTATTTTCACGGCTCTACGTTTATTAATTTCTGTGAAGCACCTGGGGGTTCAAAGTGCTCACCACACATCTAGATAAGTTCCTTAAGGGGTCTAGTTTCCAAAATGGTGTGATTTGTGGGGGGTTTCGACTGTTTAGGCGTATCAGGGGCTCTCCAAACGCGACATGGCGTCCAATTTCAATTCCAGCCAATTTTGGTTTGAAAAAGTCAAACGGCGCTCCTTCCCTTCCAAGCCCTGCCGTGCGCCCAAACAGTGGTCCCACCCCACATATGGGGTATCAGCGTACTCAGGACAAATTGGACAACAACTTTTGTGGTCTAATTTCTCCTGTTACCCTTGGAAAAAATAAAAAATTGGGGACTAAACGATCAGGTTTGTGGAAAAAATATGACTTTTTATTTTCATGCCCGGGAGTTATAAACTTCTGTGAAGCACTTGGGGTTCAAAGTGCTCACCACACATCTATATAAGTTCCTTAGGGGTTCTAGTTTCCAAAATGGTGTCACTTGTGGGGGGTTTCCACTGTTTAGACACATTAGGGCCTCTACAAACGCGACATGGCGTCCAGCCAATTCTGAGTTGAAAAAGTCAAACGGCGCTCCTTCCCTTCCAAGCTCTGCCATGCACCCAAACAGTGGTTTACCCCCACATATGGGGTATCAGAATGCTCAGAACAAATTGCACAAAAACTTTTGGGGTCTTGTTACCCTTGGAAAAATAAAAATTGGGGTGAAAAGATTGTTTTTGTGGAAAAAATATGATTTTTTATTTTCACTGTTCTATGTTATTAACTTCTGTGAAGCACTTGGAGGTTCAAAGTGCTCACCACACATCTAGATAAGTTCCTTAGGGGGTCTAATTTCCAAAATGGGGTCACTTGTGGGGGGTTTCCACTGTTTAGACACATCAGGGCCTCTACAAACACGACATGACGTCCAGCCAATTCTGCGCTGAAAAAGTCAAACGGCGCTCCTTCCCTTCCAAGCTCTGCCATGCACCCAAACAGTGGTTTACCCCCACATATGGGGTATCAGCATGCTCAGGACAAATTGCACAAAAACTTTTGGGGTCTTGTTACCCTTGGAAAAATAAAAATTGGGGTGAAAAGATTGTTTTTGTGGAAAAAATATGATTTTTTATTTTCACTGTTCTATGTTATTAACGTCTGTGAAGCACTTGGAGGTTCAAAGTGCTCACCACACATCTAGATAAGTTCCTTAGGGGGTCTAGTTTCCAAAATGGGGTCACTTGTGATGGGTTTCCACTGTTTAGACACATCAGGGCCTCTACAAACGCGACATGGCGTCCAGCCAATTCTGCGTTGAAAAAGTCAAATGTCGCTCCTTCCCTTGCGACCTCTGCCGTGCGCCCAAAAAGTGGTTTACCCCCACATATGGGGTATCGGCTTATTCAGGAGAAATTGCACAACAAATTTTGTGGTTCATTTTTTCTTTTAACACTTGTGAAAATAAAAAAAAATAGGTTCCGAAGTAAAGTTTTTGCAAAAAAAGTTAAATGTTAATTTTTTCCTTCCACATTGCTTCAGTTCCTGTGAAGCACGTAAAGGGTTAATAAACTTTTTGAATGTGGTTTTGAGCACCTTGAGGGGTGCAGTTTTTAGAATGGTGTCACTTTTGGGTATTCTCTATCATATAGACCCCTCAAAGTGACTTCAAATGTGATGTGGTCCCTAAAAACAAAATGGTGTTGTAAAAATGAGAAATCGCTGGTCAACTTTTAACCCTTATAACTTTGTAAAAAAAAAAAAATTTTGGTCCCAAAATTGTGCTGATGTAAAGTAGACATGTGGGCAATGTTATTTATTAAGAAATTTGTGTGACATATCTCTCTGATTTAAGGGCATAAAAATTTAAAGTTTGAAAATTGTTAAATTTTCAAAATTTTCGCCATATTTCCGTTTTTTCATAAACACAAGTCATATCAAAGAAATTTTACCAGTAACGTGAAGTACAATATGTCACGAAAAAACAATCTCAGAATCAGCGGGATTCGTTAAAGCGTTCCAGAGTTATAACCTCATAAAGTGACAGTGGTCAGAATTGTAAAAATTGGCCCGGTCATTAAGCTGCAAAATGGCTCTGTCACTAAGGGGTTAATAGAGGCTGGGGACCAAGCTGTGCTGTAGACTTGTCGCACATGTGGGTCCCTGGCAGTTTCTGCCTGCTCACTGCCCTGGATTTAAAGGTCTCTTTATATATGTGCATGTAGGCAGAGACCTGTCACTCCAATACAGCGGGTGGTGAAACCCGACTATTACAGTATGCAACGTTAAACATACCTTGCTGAGTTCATAGAACCAGTGTCTGATAGATGTATCAGATATCAAGTTCATGAGCCTTGCAGTTTACATATTTAATTTCTTAAAGGAGCATTGCATGGCCTATAAGTCTCCTTACACTAGCATGTCAAGCATGTCATTCTCCACAAGGAGAGACATTACCCCTTACCCGTAGTTGAGAACATGGCTACCTAAGTTAGTGCCCCACTTAGGTATGTTTTCCTTCCTTGTGCTATCCCCATAGCTTTGACTCTGCCCTTACCGCCTGGGCCCCGTGGCTGCATAGGTTGCACAAATAGTATGTCCGCCCCTACACAGACGGTTGTACATGAGGTGTCAGTACGTGTAGGGAGGAAAGGGAAGAGACACTTCTAGAGGTAAGGAATGCCATTAAACACTCATCAGTGCAGCTGGAGCATTGAAGGAAGAAGCCACATCTGACCCCATGTACATTATTCATGCAGGTCTCTGGACCCCAAGAGATAAATCTACTGGAGAAGATTTACATCAGTGCTGATGGGCCAGGGACTTCAGAAGTCCTCCAAATCCAGCAACAAAAGACCTGCAGGGTCACACTGCTACAGTTGCAATGCATCACTGAAGGATCTGCAGTATGTGGGCATCCTGGACATCCTCTGCTCGAAACATCACCAATGTGGAGGATGAGTGCAATGGAATGAGATATGTCAAGCAAGATCACTTCTTCATCTTGAGATCCCAATCCTTGACTCACAGATCTAGCCACTAGTGATGAGAGCGAGTGCTCGTTACTCGAGTTTGCCTAGGGTGCTCGGGTATGCAGGGGCGGACACAGACTGTAGTGGGCCCCTGTGCAAGAAATTTTTCGGCCCCCCCCCCCCCGCACTTTATAGGGCAACAAAGTTATGTAATCATATAGATTGTAATATATATTTAGAACGCAACTATCAAATCTAAATAGTAAAGTTGTTTAATATGATCATAAAAACTAATAGGGAGATAGATGATACCTACCTGCCCATTCTACCTACCACTTGCATAGGTCAGTCACAAACCTCAGTGGGCCCCTTTAACCCCTTCACCCCCAAGGGTGGTTTGCACGTTAATGACCGGGCCAATTTTTACAATTCTGACCACTGTCTCTTTATGAGGTTATAACTCTGGAACGCTTCAACGGATCTTCGCGATTCTGAGATTGTTTTCTCGTGACATATTGTACTTCATGATAGTGGTAAAATTTCTTCCATATAACTTGCATTTATTTATGAAAAAAATGCAAATATGGCAAAAATTTTGAAAATTTTGCAATTTTCAAACTTTGAATTTTTATTCCCTTAAAACAGAGAAATATGTCACACAAAATAGTTAAGAAATAATATTTCCCACATGTCTACTTTACATCAGCACAATTTTGGAAGCAAAATTTTTTTTTGTTAGGAAATTATAAGGGTTAAAAGTTGACCAGCGATTTCTCATTTTTACAACAAAATTTACAAAGCCATTTTTTTCGGGACCACCTCATATTTGAAGTCACTTTGAGGGGTCTATATAGCAGAAAATACCCAAAAGTGACACCATTCTAAAAACTACACCCCTCAAGGTACTCAAAACCACATTCAATAAGTTTATTAACCCTTCAGGTGCTTCACAGGAGCTGAAGCAACGTGGAAGGAAAAAATTAACATTTTACTTTTTAGTCACAAAAATGATCTTTTACAAACATTTTTTTTATTTTCACAAGGGAAAAAGGAGAAAATGGACTGATAAAGTTGTTGTGCAATTTCTCCTGAGTACGCCGATACCCCATATGTGAGGGAAAACCACTGTTTGGGCACACGGCAGAGCTCGGAATGGAAGGAGCGCAGTTTGACTTTTCCAAACCAAAATTGGCTGGAATTGAGAACAGACGCCATGTCGCGTTTGGAGAGGCCCCAATGTGCCTAAACAGTGGAAACCCCCCACATGTGACCCCATTTTGGAAACTAGACCCCCTAAGGAACTTATCTAGATGTGTGGTGAGTAGTTTGAACCCTCAAGTGCTTCACGCAAGTTTGTAATGTAGAGCCGTGAAGAAAAAAAATCATATTTTTTCCACAAGCATGATGTTTTAGTCCCCAAATTTTTATTTTCCCAAGGGTAAGAGGAGAAATTGAACCACAAAAGTTGTTGTCCAACTTGTCCTGAGTACGCTGATACCCCATATGTGGGGGGGAACCACTGTTTGGGCGCACGGCAGGGCTTGAAAGGGAAGGAGCGCCGTTTGACTTTTCCAAACCAAAATTGGCTGGAATTGCAAACGGACGCCATGTCGCGTTTGGAGGGCCCCTGATGTGCCTAAACAGTGGAAACCCCCCACATGTGACCCCATTTTGGAAACTAGACCCCCTAAGGAACTTATCTAGATGTGTGGTGAGCACTTTGAACCCTCAAGTGCTTCACACAAGTTTGTAATGTAGAGCCGTGAAGAAAAAAAATCATATTTTTTCCACAAACATGATGTTTTAGTCCCCAAATTTTTATTTTCCCAAGGGTAAGAGAAGAAATTGGACCACAAAAGTTGTTGTCCAACATGTCCTGAGTACGCTGATACCCCATATGTGGGGGGGAACCACTGTTTGGGCGCACGGCAGGGCTTGAAAGGGAAGGAGCGCCGTTTGACTTTTCCAAACCAAAATTGGCTGGAATTGCGAACGGACGCCATGTCGCGTTTGGAGGGCCCCTGATGTGCCTAAACAGTGGAAACCCCCCACATGTGACCCCATTTTGGAAACTAGACCCCCTAAGGAACTTATCTAGATGTGTGGTGAGCACTTTGAATCCTCAAGTGCTTCACGCAAGTTTGTAATGTAGAGCCGTGAAGAAAAAAAATCATATTTTTTCCACAAACATGATGTTTTAGTCCCCAAATTTTTATTTTCCCAAGGGTAAGAGGAGAAATTGGACCACAAAAGTTGTTGTCCAACATGTCCTAAGTACGCTGATACCCCATATGTGGGGGGGAACCACTGTTTGGGCGCACGGCAGGGCTCGAAAGGGAAGGAGAGCCGTTTGAATTTTCCAAACCAAAATTGGCTGGAATTGCGAACGGACGCCATGTCGCGTTTGGAGGGCCCCTGATGTGCCTAAACAGTGGAAACCCCCCACATGTGACCCCATTTTGGAAACTAGACCCCCTAAGGAACTTATCTAGATGTGTGGTGAGCACTTTGAACCCTCAAGTGCTTCACGCAAGTTTGTAATGTAGAGCCGTGAAGAAAAAAAATCATATTTTTTCCACAAACATGATGTTTTAGTCCCCAAATTTTTATTTTCCCAAGGGTAAGAGGAGAAATTGGACCACAAAAGTTGTTGTCCAACATGTCCTGAGTACGCTGATACCCCATATGTGGGGGGAACCACTGTTTGGGCGCACGGCAGGGCTTGAAAGGGAAGGAGCGCCGTTTGACTTTTCCAAACCAAAATTGGCTGGAATTGCGAACGGACGCCATGTTGCGTTTGGAGGGCCCCTAATGTGCCTAAACAGTGGAAACCCCCCACATGTGACCCCATTTTGGAAACTAGACCCCCTAAGGAACTTATCTAGATGTGTGGTGAGCACTTTGAACCCTCAAGTGCTTCACGCAAGTTTGTAATGTAGAGCCGTGAAGAAAAAAAATCATATTTTTTCCACAAACATGATGTTTTAGTCCCCAAATTTTTATTTTCCCAAGGGTAAGAGGAGAAATTGGACCAAAAAAGTTGTTGTCCAACATGTCCTGAGTACGCTGATACCCCATATGTGGGGGGGAACCACTGTTTGGGCGCACGGCAGGGCTTGAAAGGGAAGGAGCGCCGTTTGACTTTTCCAAACCAAAATTGGCTGGAATTGCGAACGGACGCCATGTTGCGTTTGGAGGGCCCCTGATGTGCCTAAACAGTGGAAACCCCCCACATGTGACCCCATTTTGGAAACTAGACCCCCTAAGGAACTTATCTAGATGTGTGGTGAGTAGTTTGAACCCTCAAGTGCTTCACGCAAGTTTGTAATGTAGAGCCATGAAGAAAAAAAATCATATTTTTTCCACAAGCATGATGTTTTAGTCCCCAATTTTTTATTTTCCCAAGGGTAAGAGGAGAAATTGGACACCAAAAGTTGTTGTCCAACATGTCCTGAGTACGCTGATACCCCATATGTGGGGGGAACCACTGTTTGGGCGCACGGCAGGGCTTGAAAGGGAAGGAGCGCCGTTTGACTTTTCCAAACCAAAATTGGCTGGAATTGCGAACGGACGCCATGTCGCGTTTGGAGGGCCCCTGATGTGCCTAAACAGTGGAAGCCCCCCACATGTGACCCCATTTTGGAAACTAGACCCCCTAAGGAACTTATCTAGATGTGTGGTGAGCACTTTGAACCCTCAAGTGCTTCACGCAAGTTTGTAATGTAGAGCCGTGAAGAAAAAAAATCATATTTTTTCCACAAGCATGATGTTTTAGTCCCCAATTTTTTATTTTCCCCAGGGTAAGAGGAGAAATTGGACCACAAAAGTTGTTGTCCAACATGTCCTGAGTACGCTGATACCCTATATGTGGGGGGGAACCACTGTTTGGGCGCACGGCAGGGCTTGAAAGGGAAGGAACGCCGTTTGACTTTTCCAAACCAAAATTGGCTGGAATTGCGAACGGACGCCATGTCGTGTTTGGAGGGCCCCTGATGTGCCTAAACAGTGGAAACCCCCCACATGTGACCCCATTTTGGAAACTAGACCCCCTAAGGAACTTATCTAGGTGTGTGGTGAGCACTTTGAACCCCCAAGTGTTTCACTAACGTTTATAATGCCCTGGCGTGAAAAAAAAAATATATTTTTTTTTCCACAAAAGTGATGTTTTAGTCCCCATTTTTTATTTTCCCAAGGGTAAGAGGAGAAATTGGACCCCAAAAGTGGTTGTCCAATTTGTCCTGAGTACGCTGATACCCCATATGTTGGGGGGATACACTGTTTGGGCACACGGCAGGGCTCGGAAGGGAAGCAGTGACGTTTTGGAATGCAGACTTTGATGGAATGGTCTGCGGGCGTCATGTTCCGTTAGCAGAGCCCCTGATGTGCCTAAACAGTGGAAACCCCCCACATGTGACCCCATTTTGGAAACTAGACCCCCTAAGGAACTTATCTAGGTGTGTGGTGAGCACTTTGAACCCCCAAGTGTTTCACTAACGTTTATAATGCCCTGGCGTGAAAAAAAAAAATATTTTTTTTTTCCACAAAAGTGATGTTTTAGTCCCCAATTTTTTATTTTCCCAAGAGTAAGAGGAGAAATTGGACCCCAAAAGTGGTTGTCCAATTTGTCCTGAGTACGCTGATACCCCATATGTTGGGGGGATACACTGTTTGGGCACACGGCAGGGCTCGCAAGGGAAGCAGTGACGTTTTTGAATGCAGTCTTTGATGGAATGGTCTGCGGGCGTCATGTTCCGTTAGCAGAGCCCCTGATGTGCCTAAACAGTGGAAACCCCCCACATGTGACCTCATTTTGGAAACTAGACCCCCTAAGGAACTTATCTAGGTGTGTGGTGAGCACTTTGAACCCCCAAGTGTTTCACTAACGTTTATAATGCCCTGGCGTGAAAAAAAAAAAAAAATTTTTTTTCCACAAAAGTGATGTTTTAGTCCCCAATTTTTTATTTTCCCAAGGGTAAGAGGAGAAATTGGACCCCAAAAGTGGTTGTCCAATTTGTCCTGAGTACGCTGATACCCCATATGTTGGGGGGATCCACTGTTTGGGCATACGGCAGGGCTCTGAAGGGAAGCAGTGACGTTTTGGAATGCAGACTTTGATGGAATGGTCTGCGGGCGTCATGTTCCGTTAGCAGAGCCCCTGATGTGCCTAAACAGTGGAAACCCCCCACATGTGACCCCATTTTGGAAACTAGACCCCCTAAGGAACTTATCTAGGTTTTGTGGTGAGCACTTTGAACCCCCAAGTGTTTCACTAACGTTTATAATGCCCTGGCGTGAAAAAAAAAATATTTTTTTTTTCCACAAAAGTGATGTTTTAGTCCCCAATTTTTTATTTTCCCAAGGGTAAGAGGAGAAATTGGACCCCAAAAGTGGTTGTCCAATTTGTCCTGAGTACGCTGATACCCCATATGTTGGGGGGATCCACTGTTTGGGCATACGGCAGGGCTCGGAAGGGAAGCAGTGACGTTTTGGAATGCAGACTTTGATGGAATGGTCTGCGGGCGTCATGTTCCGTTAGCAGAGCCCCTGATGTGCCTAAACAGTGGAAACCCCCCACATGTGACCCCATTTTGGAAACTAGACCCCCTAAGGAACTTATCTAGGTGTGTGATGAGCACTTTGAACCCCCAAGTGTTTCACTAAAGTTTATAATGCCCAGGTCTGAAAAAAAAAAATCCTACTTTTTACCTCACACAAATGATGTTTTAGTCCCCAATTTTTTATTTTCCCAAGGTTAAGAGGAGAAATTGGACACCAAAAGTTGTTGTTCAATTTGTCCTGAGTACACTGGTACCCCATATGTGGGAAAAAACTGTTCGGGCACAATTTGGGGCTCAGAAGGGAAATTGTGACGTTTTGGAAGCAGACTTTGATGGAATGGTCTGCGGGCGTCATGTTCCGTTTGCAGAGCCCCTGATGTGCCTAAACAGTAAAAAAAACCCACAAGTGACATAATTTTGGAAAGTAGACTCCCAAGGAACTTTTCTAAATGTGCCCCCCTTCTGGAACTAATCTTTCCTGTAAAGTAAATTAGTAGTGCATTGAGGTGTGGTACAATTTGAAACAATCCTTCATACACAGGCCAGGTTTTTCGGGCAGGTGTCGCATTGGTAAGTGGTGTCCTTGCGTATTCCCCTTTTGTAACACACTCGGCACCTTTTTTGTGGCTTACCTTTTCTTCCAGTTGGCGGGACCACCCCCGGGAAATGCTGACCTGGTATGATACGAGCACCTTCAGTTCCGGAAGTACTGGGGCCCGCTGTTTCCTGAGCGCCAAACATCAGGGCCTTAACCACTCCCCTCCTGAAACTGAAGGTACGTCGTATCGCTGTTGCGTGCACATCGTGACAGCAGGAAAGCGTTGAGCATTGCCATTTGGACGATGTGCACGGACAGCTTCTTGTACCACACCTTGGCCTTTCTCAAAGCACTGTACGGTTGGAGGAGTTGATCAGAGAGATCAACACCCCCCATGTATTTATTGTACCCCAGTACACAGTCCGGTTTGCGGACCTGTGTAGAGGTACCCCGTACAGTGCTGAGGGAGCTGCCATCACCATGTATGGTGGTCAAGAGAAGGACATCCCTCTTGTCCTTGTACTTGACCACCAACAGGTGGTCGCTACATTGGGCTCTGCTCTCACCCTTTCTGAGCATCAGCCCAAGTAGCGTCTTTGGGAGGCCTCTCTGATTTTTGCGGACGGTACCGCAGGCTGCGGTACCTCGTGCAGAGAGGGATTTGTAGAGTGGGATGCTGGAATAAAAGTTATCAGTGTAAAGGTGATAACCTTTATCCAGCAGTGGGTGCACCAAATCCCACACAATTTTCCCACTCACTCCCAGGACGGGGGGACACTCAGGGGGTACAATCCTGGTGTCCTTTCCTTCGTAAACTCTAAAGCTGTGTGTGTACCCTGAGGTACTCTCACACAGCTTGTAGAGTTTGATTCCGTACCTTGCCCTCTTGCTGGGCAGGTACTGGCGGAATGCGAGCCGTCCCTTAAAATGAACCAAGGACTCATCCACGCAGATGTCCCTTTGGGGCACGTACACTTCAGCAAACTTTTTGTTGAAGTGTTCGATGACCGGCCGAACTTTGAACAGGCGGTCAAAGTTGGGGTCATCTCGTGGGGGACACTGTGCATTATCATTATAATGCAGGAATTTGTGGATGGCCTCAAAACGCGTCCGAGCCATGACCATTCGGAACAGTGGAGTGTTGTATAAAATATCAACACTCCAATATTGCCGAATTTCTGGCTTCTTCAGGATCCCCATATGGAGGACCAGGCCCCAAAACTGCATCATTTCAACTGCGTCTACAGGAGACCAGTTGGAAAATGATGAACGGGGGTTTTGCGCCAAAAATTGCCGAGCGTACAAATTTGTTTGCTCCACCATGAGGTTAATTAAATCCTCAGAGAAAAAGACTTTGAAAAAGTCTATTTCTGTGAAGCCGGTGGAGTCAAACCTGATTCCTGATTCTGCCACAAAATCAGGAATCAGTGGCTCGTAATTTTCGGGGGCCGGGGTCCATACGGGGTCCGAAGAGGGGTGCGCTGGTTCATTTTCAGGGGCGGGCGCTGCCTCATGTTCTGTCCTGGGGCGTCTGCGTGGCGGTTCCGCAGGACCCGAGGAGGAAGATGAGGAGGAAGAAGAATCTTCATCTGAAAAATAAAGAAATGTGGGATCCTCTCCCTCGCTATCAGTGTCGGAGGCAAGGATAGCGTATGCCTCCTCCACTGAATAGCGCTGTTGGGATGAGCGTGACGAGCGGGACATTTTTTTTGTGAATGTGGTGCTTTGTGTGAACTTTATTTATAACTGTGTGTGTGTGTGGGGGGGGGATAGTGATTGGTGTAAACTAAGCTGAAAAGAAAAAGCTAAAAGAAAAGAAAGCGAATAGGGAAAAAAAAGGCCTGTGAAAAAAAGTCTAAACCAGCAGGCACGAGCTCTGATAAGTGACCGGTGTCACTTATCAAAGTTCCGTGGCTGCTGGATGTGCGCACGGGAGTGACGGAAAGGGGGTGAAAAAAAAAACTGTCAGGCACGAGCTCTGATAAGTGACCGGTGTCACTTATCAAAGTTCCGCGGCTGCTGGATGTGCGCACGGGAGTGGCGGAAAGGGGGGTGAAAAAAAAAACTGGCAGGCACGAGCTCTGGTAAGTGACCGCTGTCACTTATCAAAGTTCCCGGCTGCTGGATGTGCGCACGGGAGTGGCGGAAAGGGGGATGAAAAAAAACAAAAAACAGCAGGAACGAGCTCTGATAAGTGACTGGTGTCACTTATCAAAGTTCCGCGGCTGCTGGATGTGCACACGGGAGTGGCGGAAAAGTTGGTGGGAAAAAAAAAAAAAAAACAGCAGGAACGAGCTCTGATAAGTGACTGGTGTCACTTATCAAAGTTCCGTGGCTGCTAGGTGTGCGCACGGGAGTGGCGGAAAAGTTGGTGAAAAAAAACAGCAGGAACGAGCTCTGATAAGTGACTGGTGTCACTTATCAAAGTTCCGTGGCTGCTGGGTGTGCGCACGGGAGTGGCGGAAAAGTTGGTGAAAAAAAACAAAAAAAAAACAGCAGGAACGAGCTCTGATAAGTGACTGGTGTCACTTATCAAAGTTCCGTGGCTGCTGGATGTGCGCACGGGAGTGGCGGAAAAGTTGGTGAAAAAAAACAAAAAACGGCAGGAACGAGCTCTGATAAGTGACTGGTGTCACTTATCAAAGTTCCGTGGCTGCTGGATGTGCGCACGGGAGTGGCGGAAAAGGGGGTGAAAAAAAAAAAAACGGCAGGAACGAGCTCTGATAAGTGACCGCTGTCACTTATCAAAGTTTGCGGCTGCTGGATGTGCGCACGGAGGGGGGTGCGAAAGTGTTGATGGTGAACTGCGTCACCAATCAACGCTCGGCGGCGCAAAGGGGGGGTAAAAAGAGGGGGAAAGGGAAGGGGGGAGGGGGGAATGGGGGATTGGGGTGGATCGGGCAGGATCGGGGCTCAAAAACTCACGTTTGTAGTCTTTTCTTTCTTTTCTCTTCTTTCTTCTCTCTTCTTCTTCTCTCTTCAGCAGGAGTTGTGGTGTCACAGGCTACTGTGGCACCACAAGGCCCAGCACAGGAGGAGATCTGGCAGTGTGACCGCACAGCAGGAATCCTCAGCAAGTGTGAGGACCCCTGCAGTGCGGTCAGACAGGTCAGATCCAGTTTGCAGACAGGTCACAGAGCGGTCACATCGCTGCTGTGACCTGTCATTGGTGGGATCGATGATCACATCAATCCCACCAATCAAAGGAGACCCCTGCATTGCCGGTTGCTAGGCACCGGCCTAGTAATCGGAGCTCACAGCTCCGATTCCTAGGCAGGTCACCGGCAGGTCACCTAGCAGGGCACAGAGCGGTCACACCGCTGCTGTGCCCTGTGATTGGCGCGATCGTCGATGACATCGATCGCGCCAATCAGCTCCTTCATGCCCTACAGGCCCTGGCCTAGGATCGGTGCTATTACTGCACCGATCCAGGCAGGTACAGGCAGGGCACAGCGCGGATATACCGCGGCTGTGCCCTGCGATTGGCGCGATCGATGTGATCGGCGATCGCGCCAATCCGGGGGGGGTCTGGACTTTCCTAGGCCCAGGCCTAGGATCGAGTACATCGGTACTCGATCCTAGCCTGCGATCTCACTGTTTTAGCCGCTCTGATTGGCTGAAACAGTGAGAAAGGCTGTGATTGGCTGTTCAGAATTCAACAGCCAATCACAGCGATCGGGAGGCCTGAGGGGGGAGGACGCAGCCCGGGATGCCGACGCCAACTTCCAAGAGGTAAGCTGGCGTCGGAATTTTAATGCGATCACCGCTACTTAAGTCGCGATGTCGCATTAAAGGGCATGACGTACTATCCCGTCCATGGTCAGAATGGCACGGGTTTTATGGACGGGATAGTACGTCTAATGTCAGAGAGGGGTTAACACAGACCAAGATTCATGATGCACAGATACAGCAGAGAAATATGGGTATAGTACAATGTGTGGTGTAGTGACCCCTGATGCAGCTAGGGGGCACTGTGTATGCTCCTCGGGAGATGCATGGAGGCATGATTTGTGTTGTGGTAAAGGACCTGTGATGAGGTCATGACCAGGTGACCTAACCATGTGATCCTGACCTCATCTGTGGGTGGGGTTACACCTATGTTAAGGAGTTTGTTTGCACCTGTGAGAGAGTGTGTGGGAGTCTGCCAGTGTGGACAGACTTCCATGAGGTCCAAACGGGGACATGACAGAGAGGTCTCTGTGTCTGAGTGAGGCTCCAGGCTGGAGCTGAAGCATTGAAGATTTGTATTGTATGTTACCCGGTGGTTTATGATGTAATAAACCAAAGGACTTTTTGCATAAGAAAGTGTCTCCTGATTACCTCTGAAGCAGCCGAGTGAGTAAAACCTTACAAATGCCAAATACTTCACTTCTTCCATTACATGAGTGATATCTATTGTAAATTCTACAATAGCTCAAAAACCGCCAAATCCCACAGCGCACAGAACAGACTGGACAGTACAGTCCTCCATACAATATTATGGGCACCACAGTCTCCCCCTCATCACCCATATAATACCCCATGCAGGATGTCACCCCCCATATAATGCTCCATACAGAATACTGGACCCAAAATAATGCTCCATACAGAATACTGGACCCAATATAATGCTCCATACAGGATACTGGTCCCCATATAATTCTCCATACAGAATACTGGACCCAATATAATGCTCCATACCCATACAAAATATGGAGCTCTCCTCTGCGCTGTACTGCGTTCTGCACTGTTACGGCTCAGGAAAGGGCGCTGTGGAAAGACTCCCCATTATCATCATGATTGCCTCCCCATCATCATCATTGCCTCCTTATCATCATTGCCTCCCCATCATCATCATGGCCTCCCCATTATCATCAATGCCTGCCCATCATCATCATCATCTCCTCCCCATCATCATCAATGCCTGCCCATCATCATCTTCTCCCCATCATCAATGCCTGCCCATTATCATCAATGCCTGCCCATTATCATCATCTTCTCCCCCATCATCATCAATGCCTCCCCATTATCAGCAATGCCTGCCCATCATCATCTCCTCCCCATCATCATCAATGCCTGCCCATCATCATCTTCTCCCCATCATCAATGCCTGCCCATTATCATCAATGCCTGCCCATTATCATCATCTTCTCCTCATCATCATCAATGCCTCCCCATTATCAGCAATGCCTGCCCATCATCATCTCCTCCCCATCATCATCAATGCCTGCCCATCATCATCTTCTCCCCATCATCAATGCCTGCCCATTATCATCAATGCCTGCCCATTATCATCATCTTCTCCTCATCATCATCAATGCCTCCCCATTATCAGCAATGCCTGCCCATCATCATCTTCTCCCCATCATCAATGCCTGCCCATTATCATCAATGCCTGCCCATTATCATCATCTTCTCCCCATCATCATCAATGCCTCCCCATTATCAGCAATGCCTGCCCATCATCATCTCCTCCCCATCATCATCAATGCCTGCCCATAATCATCTTCTCCCCATCATCAATGCCTGCCCATTATCATCAATGCCTGCCCATTATCATCATCTTCTCCTCATCATCATCATCAATGCCTCCCCATTATCAGCAATACTGTCAAGGACACCGCACTGCACATGCTCACTGAGCCAGTGCACGTGTCCTCAGTGAACCAACTGTGCGCCCCAAGATACGTGTAAGCAGAGCCGCAGCAGAGAAGACGTGTGTTTCTGTGTAACAGGACCTTCCGCAGCATGTGACAGCCAAGGGGCGGAGCTGGCCACACGTCTCTCAGAGGCAGCAGTAATGAATGATGTGTACTGCAGACTAACAGGACCTGCAGCACATGACTGCTGGGGGCGTGGCCTAAGCTCCAGAGATCTAGGAACTGCAGGAAAACTCCTAGCAGGGTAATGACGAGATAAAGTTACCAAGGGCCAAAGACAGACGAAAACCAGGACAGGCCGAGATCAGAGCACAAGATAGCACGACAGTACCAAAGGGTTAGACAGAACGGATAGTCAGGACGTAGCAATAGATCAGTAAACCAGAGCGGGCAATAGACAGTACAATAGGGACAAAACGGTAACAGAGTATCGATAGCCAAGCCAGGAGGTCAGAACCGGAGAAGACAATATAAGCAAAACGTGAGACAGAGAGCAGAGTGAGCAAACAGACCGGGTCATACACAGGAGTCAAACAAGCAGAGCAGTATACACGCAAACCAGGGGGGTCAAATACACAGTCACAACGAAAGTATAGCTGACAGAGAATCTCCCTCTGGACTGGGTATAAATACCCTCCCAGATCCAAAGGGAGGTCAGCAAAAGTTAACCCTGAGTGGACAGGACATTAACCATGTCCTATACCATGACAGTACCCCCCCCCCTTAATGGGGGGCCACTGGACCCCCAGGCCTCTCAGGATATCTGGCATGAAAAGCCTGTACCAGTCGATCGGCATATACCGAACTGGCCGGAACCCATGACCGATCCTCAATGGAGTATCCCTTCCAATGAATAAGGTACTGAAGTCTCCGGCGCACCCACCGTGAATCAATGATGCGCCCTACCTCGTACTCCAGTTGCCCCTCTACCAATACTGGTGGAACCACGGATGAGGGATCTTCTCTAACCATCCCCACAGGTTTTAATAGGGACCTGTGGAAGACGTTAGATATTTTGAAGGAGGTGGGCAACTGAAGCCTGTACGCCACTGGATTGATCACCTCTACAATCTTGTATGGGCCAATAAATTTGGGGCCCAGCTTCATAGAGGGTATCTTAAGTTTGATATTACGGGTGGACAACCAGACCTTTTCCCCCACTGTCAACGCAGGACCCAACCCCCTCCTCCTGTCCGCAAAATGTTTGTACTTCTTCTGGGCTTTGGAGATGTTCCCCTGCACCTCCCTCCAAAGGTTTTTTAACTGTTGAACCATCCCCTCGGCACCAGGACAACCAGAATCCATACTGGAAAATTCCCCAAACTGCGGAACAAACCCATAATTGACCTGAAAAGGAGACTTTCCGGTAGACTGATTGATACGACAGTTGAACGCAAATTCTGCCATGGGTAAAACCTCACACCAATCTTCCTGTCTGGAGGAGGTCAGGCATCTCAGAATCTGCTCCAACGACTGATTGGTGCGTTCAGTCTGTCCGTTGGATTCCGGGTGATAGGCAGAGGAGAATGATAATGTGACCCCCAACTTCTTACAGAACGCTCTCCAAAACCTGGCCACAAACTGCACACCCCTGTTCGACACCACATTCACAGGCACTCCATGCAACCGAACTATGTGCTGTATAAACAAGCGGGCCAAGGTTTCAGCAGACGGCAACGCGGGTAACGGCACAAAGTGGGCTTGCTTAGAAAATCTATCAACCACTACCCATACCACTGAATTGCCCTTGGATGAGGGAAGATTAGTGATAAAGTCCATGAACAGGTGTGTCCATGGTTTATCCGGAATTGGCAAAGGCACCAATTCCCCGGCCGGCCGGACCTGAGAGCTTTTAGAGCGAGCGCACACCACACAAGTATTAACAAAATTTTTTATATCAGTACCCATAGAGGGCCACCAAAAACCTCTAGCCACTGCCCCCCGGGTAGCTGCAATACCAGGGTGTGCACTTAACACAGAATCATGAAATTCTTGCAGGAGTGTGAGACGGAGCTGTTCGGGTACGAACAATTTACCTGGGGGTTTATTCCTGGGAGCTTGTGCTTGTGCTTCCAGAATCTCTCTCTGTAACTCAGAGGAGACTTTGGCTACAACCACTCCCGGTTGAAGAATGGAGGAAGGAGGTTCTGGAGGGGACACAGAATCAAAACTTCGGGATAAGGCATCTGCCTTTACATTTTTAGACCCTGGTCGGAATGTGATGGTAAAATGAAAGCGAGAAAAAAAAAGTGCCCACCGAGCCTGTCTGGGGGTCAATCTCTTAGCAGACTCGATATAGGCCAGGTTCTTATGATCAGTGATGACCGTAATGGGATGAGCGGCCCCCTCCAAAAAATGCCTCCATTCTTCAAAGGCCAGTTTGACCGCTAATAGTGTTGAGCATTCCGATACTGCAAATATCGGGTATCGGCCGATATTAGCTGTATCGGAATTCCGATTCCGAGTTCCGATATTTTCGTCTTATCGGATACCGGAATCGGGATGTCACTGTCACTGTCAGTGTCCGTTGGTCGGGTCTGTCAGGAGTCAGCGGCACTTACCTGGCAGAAGATCTCCGGCGGTCACGTCCTGAACTGCTTCATGGCCGCCATCCTCTTCTCCCCGGCGGTCACATGCAGTTTCTCGCGGATAACTGCAGTGACTGCTGGGTAATCCCGGCCGTAAAGCAGTCAGTCCGATGACGTCACCGCCGGGGAAGCAGGTAATCAGCTGTGCTGCGTTGCAATGACAGGCTCTGCCTGTCATTGCGATGTAGCAGAGTTGGATCGTCGTGGGACAATCGTTACTATGGACTGCGTCGGACAGGTGGTATACTGTTGGTTTGTTTTTTTTCTTTTTTTACAGGAGATCGATGGCGTCGCAGGAATGAGAGAGTAATAAAAGAAATGAAAACTGTGTTGTCTCTTTTATTTCATTAAAATACTTTTTTCTTGCTTTGTCTTTTTTTTAAACATTTAATAACTTTGGGATTAATAATGGATCGGTGTCTTATTGACACCTCTCCATTATTAACCGGGCTTATTGTCACCGTGCAATCAACGGTGACAATAACCCCTTATTACCCCGCTTGCCACCGCTACAGGGCAAGTGGGAAGAGCCGGTAAAGTGCCACAATTGGCACATCTTTTGATGCGCCAAATGTGGGGCTGCTGTAGCCTGGTATTATCAGGCTGTTGAGGGCCAAAATCCATGGGCCTTGACAGTCTTTTAATACCAGGCCGCAGCAGTCTGCATTTTACTTGGCTGGTTAACAAAAATAGGGGGGATCCCCACGCCGTTTTTTTTTCGAGGGGATCCCCTATTTTTGTTAATCAGCCAAGCTAAGCAGACTGCTGTGGCCTGGTATTATCAGGCTTGCAAGGTCCATGGATATTGGATCCTTACCAGCCTGAAAATCCAGGCCTCAGCGGTCTGCTTCATCTGGCTGGTTAACAAAAATAGGGGGACCCCACGCCAATTTTTTTCAAGGGGATCCCCTATTTTTGTTAATCAGCCAAGATATGCAGACTGCTGTGGCCTGGTATTATCAGGCTGGCAAGGTCCATGGATCTTGGCTCCTTAACAGCCTGAAAATCCAGGCCTCAGCGGTCTGCTTCATCTGGCTGGTTAACAAAAATAGGGGGGACCCCACGCCAATTTTTTTCGAGGGGATCCCCTATTTTTGTTAATCAGCCAAGATATGCAGACTGCTGTGGCCTGGTATTATCAGGCTGGCAAGGTCCATGGATCTTGGCTCCTTAACAGCCTGAAAATCCAGGCCTCAGCGGTCTGCTTCATCTGGCTGGTTAACAAAAATAGGGGGGACCCCACGCCAATTTTTTTCGAGGGGATCCCCTATTTTTGTTAATCAGCCAAGATATGCAGACTGCTGTGGCCTGGTATTATCAGGCTGGCAAGGTCCATGGATCTTGGCTCCTTAACAGCCTGAAAATCCAGGCCTCAGCGGTCTGCTTCATCTGGCTGGTTAACAAAAATAGGGGGGACCCCACGCCATTTTTTTTTCGAAGGGAACCCCTATTTTTGTTAATCAGTTCCCTCTGACGTCACTGATTGTGTCCCTGGCTGACCTGAAGTGAAAGTGGAAAGCAATCAATTAAGCTTTCCACTTAAGGGCCCGTCTCACATAGCGATATCGCTACCGAGATCGCTGCTGAGTCACTAGTTTTGTGACGCAGCAGCGAGCTCACCAGCGATATCGCTGTGTGTGACATTCAGCGACGATCAGCCCCCCTGCCGGGTATCGCTGATCGTCGCTGAAATGTCAGGACCTTTGATCGCTGGTTTCCCGCCTGTCACACGCAGCGATGCGTGCCTGTCAGAGGGAAACCAGCGATCAAAAAAAGGTCCTGACATTTCTGCGACGATCAGCGATACCCGGCAGGGGGGCTGATCGTTGCTGAATGTCACACACAGCGATATCGCTGGTGAGCTCGCTGCTGCGTCACAAAACTAGTGACTCAGCAGCGATCTCGGTAGCGATATCGCTATGTGAGACGGGCCCTTAAGCGATGTTACCCGCAGTGTCGCTGTCCCAGATCGCTGCCTGAGCTGCCTGTTTGGCAGCTCAGCAGCGATCATGTAGCGATACACCAGCGATCCTGACAAGTGCATATCGTTGTCGGGATCGCTGGTGTATCGTTATGTGACACCCAGCCTTTACTCTCCTGTCAGGCAGGAGAGGAACTCATTCATTTGGGGTTTACTGTGAGGCTGCAGCATTAGCTGCGGTCCCTGCAGTAAACATTAACCCTTTCTGAAGGATTACACCGTGGGACCTGACTGTGCATGGGATAGGTAAGAATAATTTTGCTTTTTTATTTTATTTTTATTACAGGAAATGGTTTTTGCAGTAAAATAAAAGATGGTCAAAAACATGTGTCTTTATTTCATTAAAATGATTTTTAATTAAAGTGTGTGTGTTTTATTTTTATTTCATGCAATAGGATTAATAATTGATAGTTGTCTAATTGACAGCTCTCAATTATTAACCTGGCTTAAGGTCACCTTTCAATAGCAAGGTGGCTTTAACCCCATATTAACCCATTCGCCACCGCTACAGGGCAATGGGAATAGACGGGCAAAGTGCCAGAAAGGGCGAATCTAATTATAGATTTGTCTTTCCTGGGGTGTCTGGGGGCAGATGTTAGTAGCCGGGGGGGGGCAAAAATAATGGTCCCTCTCTGGGCTATTATTATCTGCCCCCACTCACTGGCTTTGTCTGTCTGGTTGCGAAAATAGGGCGGGAGCCCACGCATTTTTTTTCAGCAATTTTACACCTCATATATATATATACATGTCATTGAATTTGTGACACATATATATATATATATTTATATTTGTAGTTCATACACTTCTACATAGTATAATAGCCGCTAATTCAATTGCCGGCTTTTGTGAAAATGCAGAACCCGACATGAAATGACACTTGGTGTACATAGGGTTAAACATTTCTTTTCATGTCCTTTGCTATCTAATTTGCACAAACAATTAAATCAGACTATGTGTGCAAAATTTCACACCTCTAGGGGTTAATTAAAGGTGTAAATTCGTAGCAAAAAAGTCCGGTTTTTTTACAACGAATTTACACCTTTAATTAACCCCTAGAGGTGTGAAATTTTGCACACATAGTCTGATTTAATTGTTTGTGCAAATTAGATAGCAAAGGACATGAAAAGAAATGTTTAACCCTATGTACACCAAGTGTCATTTCATGTCGGGTGACCCGACATGAAATGACACTTGGTGTACATAGGGTTAACCATGTCTTTTCATGTCCTTTGCTATCTAATTTGCACAAACAATTAAATCAGACTATGTGTGCAAAATTTCACACCTCTAGGGGTTAATTAAAGGTGTAAATTTGTAGCAAAAAAGTCCGTTTTTTTACAACGAATTTACACCTTTAATTAACCCCTACAGGTGTGAAATTTTGCACACATAGTCTGATTTAATTGTTTGTGCAAATTAGATAGCAAAGGACATGAAAAGAAATGTTTAACCCTATGTACACCAAGTGTCATTTCATGTCGGGTGCTTCTGTCTTTTCACTGAAGCCGGCTTTACCCGGCAATTGAATCAAAGGATATTTTACTATGTAGAAGTGTATAAACTATACATATATGTATATATATATGTCACAATGACATGTATATATATATATATGTATTCTATGTGTGTATATTTAGTGTTTACAAGGAAAGAATGGGGTTTTTTTAGTTGCGATATTTTGTTCCCATAGACTTACATGGGACTTCCGGTATCGGTATCGGGTATCGCCGATATTTTAGTGATATCGGCGATACCATTCCGATTCCGATACTTTAGCATATCGGAAAGTATCGCTCAACTCTAACCGCTAACAATTCCCTGTTGCCGACATCATAGTTTCTCTCTGCCGAAGAGAACTTTTTAGAGAAAAAGGCACAGGGTTTAAGATTAGTGAGAGTAGAGGGGCCCTGGGACAACACTGCCCCCACCCCCACTTCTGAAGCGTCGACCTCCACGATAAAAGGTCTAGACGAATCGGGTTGTACCAACACAGGGGCTGAAGTAAAGCATTTCTTCAATGTAAGGAAGGAATTTTTTGCGGCCACGGACCAATTTTTTACCTCTGCCCCCTTAAGAGTGAGGTCCGTCAAAGGTTTCACTACCTGTGAAAACCCTTTAATGAACTTCCTATAATAGTTAGCGAAGCCCAAAAATCGTTGCAACCCTTTCAGATCATGAGGCTGCACCCTATCTGTAATGGCCTGAACCTTCCCTGGATCCATGCGGAATCCCTCCCCTGATACAATTACACCCAGAAAAGACAGTTCTTGCATAAAAAATAAACACTTCTCCAGCTTAGCATACAAATGGTTCTCCCGGAGTCTCATAAGAACCGCACGTAAATGATGCAAGTGTGACTGACTGTCTTCTGAGTATATCAGAATGTCATCCAGGTAAATGACTACATAACGTCCAATTAAATCAGAAAAAACAACATTGATGAAGTTCTGAAAAACAGCAGGGGCATTAGTGAGACCGAAGGGCATAACCAGGTTTTCAAATAGCCCCTCAGTTGTCAGGAATGCTGTTTTCCATTCGTCCCCCTCCCGGATCCTTATAAGCTCCTCGTAGATCGAGCTTAGAAAACCATTTGGCCCCCGTGAGTTGATTGCATAGATCGGGAATCAACGGGAGAGGGTATGTGTTCTTAACGGTAATTTTGTTCAGTTCCCGAAAGTCGAGACACGGTCGCAACCCACCATCTTTTTTCTTTACAAAGAAAAACCCCGCTGCCACGGGTGACATCGAGGGCCGAATATGCCCTTTGCGAAGGCTTTCCTTGATGTACTCTTTCATGGCTTGGCGCTCAGGCCCGGACAAATTAAACAAACGAGCCTTGGGTAATTTGGCTCCAGGTAACAAATCAATGGCGCAATCATAGGGTCTATGTGGTGGGAGCGCCTCAGCCTCACTTTCGGAAAATACGTCTTCAAAGTCTTTCAGGTACTCCGGAATACCCTCCAGACTGACAGACGACACAGATACAGATTTTATCGGTTTGACAAGAGAAACGGAGTTACAACAAAGACCATTATTATTACATCCCCATCGGGTGATCTCCCCTTTTGCCCAATCAATGAGAGGATTGTGGCGTTGCAGCCAGGGCATCCCCAATACCAGTCCTGCAGGCAGATTATTCAGAATAAAGCAACTTAATTTTTCCACGTGCGTGGAACCCACTTTCATAGAAAAAACTTCAGACATAAAACAAATTCCATCCCGGGCAAGAGGGGATGAATCCACAGCCACAATTTTAACAGGATCTTTCAACCTGACTGTCCCTATCTTATTAAGAGTCACAAATTGGGCATCAATCAGATTAATGGAGGAACCACAGTCAACAAAGGCGGTGGTCATAACAGAACCGCCAGCAAGTTCCAATTCAACCTGGAGCACCATTTTAGCAAGCGAAAAAAAATGTACCTGGGAGTCTGGGCAACCTCCACGATTGTTGCCCAGACTCAGTAGTTTTCCTGATGATTTCACAGAAGAAGGGCAGGAAGGACAGTCCCTTTTCCAATGTCCAGAGGCTCCACAGTAAAAGCATAGATGGTTGTCTTTACGGTGTCTTCTCTCTCGTTCCTTTCCTGAGACAGCCTCCATCTCCATGGGCTCAGATGCGGTGTAACACAATTTGGAGTACAAAGGAGTCTCTTGTTGCATCATTCCCCTAGCACGGAGTCTCCGGTCCATATGGACCGCCTGCATCATGGCGTCCTCCAGAGTATCGGGAGGAGGATGTAATGCCAGAGCGTCCTGCAGACGGTCAGATAGGCCCCTGCGGAACAACCCCCTCAGGGCGGCATCATTCCAGGATACTTCCGCGGTCCAACGTCTGAACTCTGAGCAGAACCATTCAGCAGAGTTCCTCCCCTGTGTCACACTCATCACCATATCCTCAGCCAGACGCACTCTATCGGCTCGTCATAAATGTGCCCCAAAAGCCTCAAAGAACAGGTTTACAGGCATACGTTCAGGAGCAGAGGAAGAGAGAGAGAAAGCCCATGCTTGCGGAGCCCCCCTTAATAAGGACATTACGATCCCCACCCTCTGCCTTTCATTTCCAGAGGTCCGGGGACGCAATTCAAAGAACAACTTGCATCCCTCCTTAAAAACCCTAAACAATTTTTTATCTCCAGAAAAATTGTCGGGTAATTTTACAGGGGGGTCGGGGTCCGCAAGAGATACATCAGTGGGGCCCCCCCTCCTGGAACCCCGACGGAACAGACCCCATTAGAGCGTCTGCCACATCTCTCTGTACCTGCTGATGCGACTGAACCAGATTTTGCTGCTCCATAGACAGCTTCTGCATAACGGGAGAGCTCATTAACCTGTTCAGTGAGAGCCCGAACCGGATCCATAATGTACTAACACCCCACCACCAGGGAAAGACTGTAACGGTCAGCTATAATGTCAAGGACACCGCACTGCACATGCTCACTGAGCCAGTGCACGTGTCCTAAGTAAACCAACTGTGCCCCCAGATACCTGTAAGCAGAGCCGCAGCAGAGAAGACGTGTGTTTCTGTGTAACAGGACCTTCCGCAGCATGTGACAGCCAAGGGGCGGAGCTGGCCACACGTCTCTCAGAGGCAGCAGTAATGAATGATGTGTACTGCAGACTAACAGGACCTGCAGCACATGACTGCTGGGGGCGTGGCCTAAGCTCCAGAGATCTAGGAACTGCAGGAAAACTCCTAGCAGGGTAATGACGAGATAAAGTTACCAAGGGGCAAAGACAGAGACGAAAACCAGGACAGGCCGAGATCAGAGCACAAGATAGCACAACAGTACCAAAGGGTTAGACAGAACGGATAGTCAGGACGTAGCAATAGATCAGTAAACCAGAGCGGGCAATAGACAGTACAATAGGGACAAAACAGTAACAGAGTATCGATAGCCAAGCCAGGAGGTCAGAACCGGAGAAGGCAATATAAGCAAAACGTGAGACAGAGAGCAGAGTGAGCAAACAGACCGGTTCATACACAGGAGTCAAACAAGCAGAGCAGTATACACGCAAACCAGGGGAGTCAAATACACAGTCACAACGAAAGTATAGCTGACAGAGAATCTCCCTCTGGACTGGGTATAAATACCCTCCCAGATCCAAAGGGAGGCCAGCAAAAGTTAACCCTGAGTGGACAGGACATTAACCATGTCCTATACCATGACAAATACCTGCCCATCATCATCTTCTCCCCATCATCAATGCCTGCCCATTATCATCAATGCCTGCCCATTATCATCATCAATGCCTCCCCATTATCATCAATGCCTGCCCATCATCATCGCCTCCCCATCATCATTATCGCCTCCCCATCATCTTCTCCCCATCATCAATGCCTGCCCATTATCATCAATGCCTGCCCATTATCATCATCTTCTCCCCATCATCATCATCAATGCCTCCCCATTATCAGCAATGCCTGCCCATCATCACACACAGACAGCACCACAGCACACAAGCACTCTCTCACATACAGACATACACACACACACACACACACACAAAGCACCGCACTACATACACACAGACACACACAGAGACACACACACACACGTCTTACCTGTCCAGCGTCCGCGCGCTCTCTCTGCCACAGCTGGCCGCTGAATGATGACGTCATTCAGCAGCGCTACTGTGAGAGGAAGCGCCGGCGCCCCCTGGAGCCCGGAGCTGCGGCAGCGGAGGCACGGGAGAGGTAAGTATTGTGCCAGCTGATGCCGGGGCCCTGAGCAAGCGGGGGGGGCCCAGTGGCGGTGCTGACACCGCTAACGGGCGCAGGGGTGCCAGACTGCCAGTGGGCCCCCCCGCCTGCTCAGGGCCCCTGCACTTGCCCGGGTGTGCCGGGTGCTGACGCCGGCCCTGCCTCCCGCAGCGCTGCTCTTCTCCTTGTGCCTCGGCTGCGTAGTGCACCACATGGCTAATTTGAATAGGTAAATTATTAGCCATGCGGTGCTGGAGGCTGGAGGGGCCCCCTCTCCCCTGGGGCCCCCGTTCAATGAACGGGCTGCACGGGCGGTAGGTCCGCCCCTGCGGGTATGCACTAAGTATCATGGGTGCTTGAGTGACATGTTCGAGTCCCCGCTGCTGCATGTTTCACGGCTGTTAGCCACAAAACATGCGGGATTGCCCCTGTTTGTCAAGCAAATTCACTAATTGAGAAATATTCATAGCAAAAAAACTGTCGGAAATGCAATGATGAACCAGGCCCATAGGCTTTTCCTTAGGCGAGTCACACTACCATAAAATACAGCCGAGAAAACATCACATAGCACTCTGCCCAGTGTTATCCCCTTTCTGTCATCAGACGTACTATCCCGTCCATGTGCCCTGGGACTTAATTCCCAGGGGTGGGATAGTACGTCATAGGCAATCAGCTGCGCTCCGGGGGGAGCGCAGCTGATCGCGGCCGGGTGTCAGCTGATTATCACAGCTGACACCTGGCACTATGTGCCAGGGCGGTCACTGACCGCTCCCGGCACATTAATCCCTGGCACACCGCGATCAAAGATGATCGCGATGTGCCGGATGCACAGGGAAGCAGATTCGCGCAGAGAGGGGGGTCCCTGTGTGCTCCCCTGAGACCCTCAGAACAGCGCGATGTGATCGCACTGTTCTGAGGCCTTCCTCCCTGCAAGACCCAGGATCCAAGATAGCCACGGGGTCCTGCAGGGAGGCGGCTTTTTCAGTGCCTGCTGTACACACTGTCACACCAGCGATCTGAGTTTATACAGTGATGTCCCACCCTGGGACAAAGTAAAAAACTAAAAAAAATGAAAATCACATGTGTAAAAAAAAAATTCCAAAATAAAGGAAAAAAAAATATTCCCAATAAATTCATTTCTTCATGTAAATAAAAAAAACAAAACAATAAAAGTACACGTTTGGTATCGCCGCATCCGTAACGACCCGCCCTATAGAACTGTCAGACTAGTTAACCCCTTTAGTGAACCCCTTAAAAAATAAAGCAAAAAATCAATGCTTTATCATCATACTGCCGAACAAAAAGTGGAATAACACGTGATCAAAAAGACCGATATAAATAAACATGGTACCGCTGAAAACGTCATCTTGTCCCGCAAAAAACAAGCTGCCATACAGCATCATCAGGAAAAAATAAAAAAGTTATAGCTCGCAGAATTAAGCGATGCAAAAATAATTATTTTTTATATAAAATTGTTTTTATTGTATAAAAGCGCCAAAACATAAAAAAATTATATAAATGAGGTATCGCATAATTGTACTAACCCGAAGAATAAAATTGCGTTATCAATTTTACCACACGCGGAACGGTATAAAGGCCCCCCCAAAAGAAATTCATGAATTGCTGATTTTTGTTCATTCTAACCTCCCAAAAATCGAAATAAAAAGCGATTAAAAAATGTCACATGCTCAAAAATGGTACCAATAAAAATGTTAACTTGTACCGCAAAAAATAAGACCTCACATGATTCTGTGGGCCAAAACATGCAAAAATTATAGCTCTCAAAATGTGGTAATGCAAAAACTATTTTTTGCAATAAAAAGCGTCTTTTAGAGTGACAGCTGCCAATCATAAAAACCCGCTATAAATAGTAAATCAAACCCCCCTTTATCACCCCCTTAGTTAGGGAAAAATGATAAAATTTAAAAAATGTATTTATTTCCATTTTCCCATTAGGGTTAGGGTTAGCGTTGCAGCTAAAATTAGGGTTAGGGTTGGGGTTAAAGTTAGGATTAGGGTTGGGATTAGGGTTAGGGGTGTGTTAGGGTTAGGTTTGTGGTTAGGGTTATGGTTAGGGTTGGGACTAGGGTTAGGGGTGTGTTGGGGTTAGGGTTGGAGTTAGAATTGGGGGGTTTCCACTGTTTAGGCACATCAGGGGCTCTCCAAATGTGACATGGCGTCTGATCTCAATTCCAGCCAATTCTGCGTTGAAAAAGTCAAAGGGTGCTCTGTTATGAATGTGCTAGAGATGGTTTCTGAGCAGAGGCTCCCTCTGGTGGTTACAGACAGTACTGGGCCTTTCAGCGAGGAATGGCAATCTGGGATCGCTGACTGGTCTGATATAAGGGAGGTTCCCTCCCATGATGGTTGCCGTGATCAATTGTTCTTGTCTCAATTGTGGTTCCTGGTTCATTTGGAAGTTTGCTGAGTCTTGCCTGCATCTTCTGCTATCAGATAAGATATTTTCTGCTTTTATTTTTGTGCTTGCTTTTTGCATTGTTCCCTGCACTTCTGTGGAGGTCAGCCAGGTCCCCTCTGGGGGCTTGTGCTCCTCTCAGTTTATCTGAAGCAACTGTTATTTGTTCATTTGCTTTTTCCTGTTTTTTCAGTGGCTGCGGATTAGTTTTGTTACACCAGAGATCTGATTTTAGGTGGTAGAGATCGTGTGATCTCAGGTGTTTTTGCAATCAGAAGAGTTGGTATTTTTAGGGTTTTTTTTGGATTGCAGTGAGTATCCTTTCCTGTACTTTTCTGTCTAGACAGATTGGGCCCCAGCGTTTGCTCATTCTATTTTCTGTCTGTGACCGTGCTTCTTCTTGTCTAACCGCCATTACATGTTTGGGGGCTTCCTATTTTCTTTGGGGATCTGCTCCAGGGCAGATAGTTTTCATCTTTCTGCCTTTAGGTGTAGTTATCTCTCAGGCTGTGACGAGGCGTCTAGGATCAACGTAGGAACGCTCCACGGCTACCTCTAGTTCTGTGGTTAGTTCAGGTTACTGCAATCCAATAGGTTCCAGCCTCTCTGGTGTATTGCCATTTTTGCTTATTCTCCTCAGCTACCAAAACACAACAGTATCACCGGCCCAAACTGAAAATTATATGGTACTCACAGAAGGGAAAAATAGTGTGGAAAGAAAAAAAAAAAAAGTTGTCAGAGTTGTCAGAGATTTTTTTTTCCTGTTTGTTGCATTTTTTCCCTCTTTTTCTCTGGGTGCTGAGGAGGATTTTTTTTTCTCTCTCAATGGAGCTTGCACAGTTGTCTGGCTGTTTGGATCAGCTTGCCACTGAGGTTCGGAGTATTGCTACCTATCTTGCTAGGTTGCCGGTTGTGGAACCTAGGATTACCATGCCAGATTTGTTTTTGGGGGATCGGGCTAAATTTCTGAATTTCAAAAATAACTGTAAGTTGTTTGTTGCCTTAAAGCCTAAGTCCTCAGGGAAAGCAGCACAGCAGGTTCAAATTGTCATCTCTCTCCTGCGCGGCGACCCTCAGGATTGGGCTTTTTCCCTGACAACTGGGGATTCTGTTTTGAATTATATTGATGCATTTTTTCTGGCTCTGGGGTTATTGTACGATGAACCTAATGTCACTGATCATGCTGAAAAAACCTTGTTGGCATTAAATCAGGGTCTTGAAGACGCTGAGTTGTACTGTCAGAAATTCCGAAAGTGGGCAGTCCTGACCAAATGGAATGATGATGCTTTGGCAGCCCTTTTTCGGAAGGGGCTGTCAGAGAATGTAAAGGATGTTATGGTGGGATTCCCTGCTCCCTCTGGTCTCAATGATTCTATGTCATTGGCTATTCAAATTGACAGACGTTTGCGTGAGCGCAGAGTTATGCGTGAGATAGTGTTGCCTTGTGAGCCAGCTTCTGAGCCCATGCAGTGTGATAGAGTGACTTCTGGGGCACAGCATCATGAGTTTCGAAAGCGCAGTGGGTTATGTTTCTACTGTGGTGACGCATCTCATGCTATTTCAGTCTGCCCTAAGCGGGGAAGACGTTTTGCACGCTCAGTTGTCTTGGGTAGTGTTCAGACTAAATTTCTGTTGACTGTTACCCTGATTTGCTCCCTGTCCACATTTTCTGCTCAGGCTTTTATTGATTCAGGAGCAGCTATTAACCTGATGGATTTTGACTTTGCCAAACGTTGTGGGTTTCCCATGATACCCCTGCGGAAGTCTATTCCCCTACTGGGCATTGATTCTACCCCTTTGGCGGAGAATAAACCCCAGTTTTCTAATCAGGTGATAATGAGGGTTGAACAAAATCATCAGGAGAGTTGCAAATTTCTGGTGCTGTATAATCTGCATGACATTATTGTACTAGGTTTCCCTTGGTTACAGTCTCATAATCCTGTTTTGGATTGGAAATCTGTCTGTGACCAGTTGGGGCTGCCAATGTGTTAATGCACACTCATGTTTTTTCTGCCTCTCCCCAGTCTCAGGATGTTCCTGACTTTTTGACTGATTTTTCGGATGTATTTAGTGAAAGTAAATCTGCATCCTTGCCCCTCACAGGAGCTATGATTGCGCTATTGAATTAGTGCCTGGTGGTAAATTTCCTAAAGGTCGCCTTTTTAACTTGTCTGTACCTGAACACGATGCTATGCGATCTTATATCAAGGAGTGATTGGAGAAGGGTCATATCAGACCATCCTCTTCACCCTTGGGTGCCGTTTTTTTCTTTGTGGCCAAAAAGGATGGTTCATTGAGGCCGTGTATTGATTATCGTCTCTTGAATAAGATCACTGTGAAGTATCAATATCCGTTACCCTTGATTTCTGACCTGTTTTCCAGGGTGAAAAGTGATAGTTGGTTTACCAAGTTTGACCTCAAGGGGTCGTATTACCTTATTCGCATTAAGCACGGGGATGAATGGAAGACGGCGTTTAATACCCCAGAGGGGCATTTTGAGTACCTAGTGATGCCCTTTGAGCTCACTAATGCTCCTTCTGTCTTCCAATCCTTCATGAATGATATTTTCAGGGATTTTGTGGATAAATTTCTGATTGTTTATTTGGATGATATCTTGATTTTTTCCAATAACTGGGACTCTCATGTGAAACATGTTCGAACTGTGTTCCAGATTTTGAGAGAGAATGCACTGTATGTGAAGGGATCAAAGTGTCTTTTTGGCGTACAGAAGGTCTCATTTCTGGGATTTATTTTGTCTCCGTCTGTTATTGAAATGGACCCGGTCAAGGTTCAGGCCATCTGTGATTGGGTCCAACCTACTTCATTAAAGGCTCTTCAGAGATTTTTGGGTTTTGCCAATATTTATCGTAAATTTATTGGTAATTTCTCCGGTATTGTTAAACCATTGACTGATTTGACCACAAAGAGTTCTGATGTGGTGAATTGGCCTCCTGAGGCAGTCTCTGCGTTTCATGAACTTAAGCAGAGATTCACTTCTTCTCCTGTTCTATGGCAGCCTGATGTTTCTCTACCGTTTCAGGTGGAGGTTGATGCCTCTGAAATTGGGGCAGGTGCCGTTTTGTCCCAAAGAGATCCAGAGACCTCTAAGAGTAACCTTTGTGCCTTTTTCTCTTGAAAATTTTCTCCAACTGAACGTAATTATGACGTGGGTAATCGGGAGTTATTGGCCATGAAGTGGGCCTTTGAAGAGTGGAGACATTGGCTGGAAGGAGCCAAACATCAGGTGGTGGTCCTCACGGACCATAAGAATCTGGTTTATCTCGAATCAGCCAAGCGACTTAATCCTAGACAGGCCAGGTGGGCCTTGTTTTTCACACGTTTTAATTTTGTGGTTTCTTTTCTTCCTGGCACTAAGAATGTCAAGGCGGATGCCCTCTCGAGGAGTTTCTTTGCGGACTCTCCTGAGTTATCTGATCCTACTGTTATTTTGAAAGAGGGAGTAGTTCTTTTATCATCTCGCCCAATTTGAGACTGGCTCTGGAAGGGTGTCAGGAGGATAAACCTGAGCGCTGCCCTATTGGGAAATTGTTTGTCCCAGACCAGTGGAAGAAGAGTGTGATGTCTGAGATTCATTGTTCCTCGTTGGCTGGTCATCCCGGGATTTTTGGTACCAGAGACTTGGTGAGTCGATCCTTTTGGTGGCCTACTTTGTCTCATGACGTCAGGGAATTTGTGCAGTCCTGCGGAACTTGCTCTCGCTCCAAGCCTTGCTCTCGCTCTAGTGGTTTGTTAATGCCATTACCTGTGCCCAAGAGGCCATGGACTCATATCTCTATGGATTTTATTTCCGACCTCCCTGTTTCTCAGAGAATGACCGTTATCTGGGTAATCTGTGATAGGTTTTCCAAGATGATACATCTTGTGCCATTACCTAAGTTACCTTCCTCCTCCGAATTGGTGCCTTTGTTCCTTCAGCACGTGGTTCGGTTACATGGCATTCCGGAGAACATTGTGTCTGACAGAGGAGTCCAGTTTGTTTCCAGATTTTGGACGACATTTTGTTCTAAACTTGGTGTTCAATTATCTTTCTCCTCTGCTTTTCATCCTCAGACCAATGGACAAACCGAGAGAACAAACCAGACCTTGGAGACTTATTTGAGATATTTTGTGTCTGCTGATCAAGATGACTGGGTCTCTTTTTTGCCTTTGGCTGAGTTTGCTCTTATTAATAGGGCTAGCTCTGCCACCTTGATGTTTTCCATTTTTCTGCAATTTTGGGTTTCACCCTCGATTTTCTTCGGGACAGGCGGAGGCTTCTGTCTGTCCAGGTGTTGACTCTGTTGTGGAGCGAATGCAGCAGATTTGGGACCAGGTAGTGGAGAGGTTGTTTCTCTCTCAGGAGAAGGCCCAACGGTTTGCCAACCGGCATAGGACTGATGGTCCTCCAAAGTTTAAACCTAGGTTCATTGGACCTTATAAGATCATGGAGATTCATAATCCTGTTTCCTTCCGTTTGCTTCTTCCAGGGACATTTAAGATCTATAACATGTTCCACAAGTCCTTATTGAAGAGGTTTGTCGAGCCAGTGGTTCCTATGGCTGCGCCTCCTGACCCTGTTTTGGTTGAGGGCAATCTGGAGTATGTGATTGAGAAAATATTGGATTCTCGTTTTTCTAGACAGAAACTCCAGTATTTGGTTAAGTGGAGAGGTTATGGTCAGGAGGACAATTCTTGGGTGTTTGCTTCGGACATCCATGCTAGGAGACTGATCCGTGCCGATCACCGAGCTCATCCTGATCGGCCTGGTTGCACAAGTGAGGGTTCGGTGATCCCTCCTCAAGGGGGGTACTGTTATGAATGTGCTAGAGATGGTTTCTGAGCAGAGGCTCCCTCTGGTGGTTACAGACAGTACTGAGCCTTTCAGCGAGGAATGGCAATCTGGGATCGCGGACTGGTCTGATATAAGGGAGGTTCCCTCCCATGATGGTTGCCGTGATCAATTGTTCTTGTCTCAATTGTGGTTCCTGGTTCATTTGAAAGTTTGCTGAGTCTTGCCTGCATCTTCTGCTATCAGATAAGATATTTTCTGCTTTATTTTTGTGCTTGCTTTTTGCATTGTTCCCTGCTCTTCTGTAGAGGTCAGCCAGGTCCCCTCTGGGGGCTTGTGCTCCTCTCAGTTTATCTGAAGCCACTGTTATTTGTTCATTTGCTTTTTCCTGTTTTTTCAGAGGCTGCGGCTTAGTTTTGTTACACCAGAGATCTGATTTTAGGTGGTAGAGATCGTGTGATCTCAGGTGTTTTTGCAATCAGAAGAGTTGGTATTTTTTAGGGGTTTTTTTGGATTGCAGTGAGTATCCTTTCCTGTACTTTTCTGTCTAGACAGATTGGGCCCCAGCGTTTCCTCATTCTATTTTCTGTCTGTGTCCGTGCTTCTTCTTGTCTAACCGCCATTACATGTTTGGGGCCTTCCTATTTTCTTTGGGGATCTGCTCTGGGGCAGATAGCTTTCATCTTTCTGCCTTTAGGTGTAGTTATCTCTCAGGCTGTGATGAGGCGTCTAGGATCAACGTAGGAACGCTCCACGGCTACCTCTAGTTGTGTGGTTAGTTCAGGGTACTGCAATCCAATAGGTTCCAGCCTCTCTGGTGTATTGCCGTTTTTGCTTATTCTCCTCAGCTACCAAAACACAACAGTGCTCCTTCACTTCTGAGCTCTGCCATGCGCCCAAACAGTAGTTTACCCCAACATATGGGGTATTAGTGTACTCAGGACAAAATTTCACAATAACTCTTGGCATCCAATTTCTTCTGTTACCCTTGGGAAAATAAAAAATTGGGGTCACAAATATCATTTTTGTAAAAAAAAATGATTTTTTTGTTTTTACGGCTGTACGTTATAAACTTCTGTGAAGCACTTGGGGCTTCATAGCGCTCACCACACATCTAGATAAGTTCCTTGTGGGGTCTATTTTCCAAAATGGGGTCACTTGTGGGGGTTTCCACTGTTTAGGCACATTAGGGGCTCTCCAAATGCGACATGATGCCCGCAGACCATTCCATCAAAGTCTGCAATCCAAAACGTCACTACTTTCCTTCCAAGCCACGACGTGTGCCCATACAGTAGTTTTCTCCCACATATGGGGTATCAGCGTACTCAGGACAAATTGGACAACTTTTGGGGTCCAATTTCTCCTATTACCCTTGTGAAAATAAAATATTGGGGGCAAAAAAATCATTTTTGTAAAAAAAAAAAGGATTTTTTTATTTTTACGGCTGTACGTTATAAACTTCTGTGAAGCACTTCGGGGTTCAAAGTGCTCACCACACATCTAGATAAGTTCCTTGTGGGGTCTATTTTCCAAAATAGGGTCACTTGGGGGTTTCCACTGTTTAGGCACATCAGGGGCTCTCCAAACGCGACATGACGCCTGCAGACCATTCCATCAAAGTCTGCAATTCAAAGCGTCACTACTTCCCTTCCGAGCCCTGACGTGTGCCCATACAGTAGTTTTCTCCCACATATGGGGTATCAGCATACTCAGGAAAAATTGCACAATAACTTTTGGGGTCTTGTTACCCTTGGGAAATTAAAAGTTGGGGTGAAAAGATCATTTTTGTGGAAAAAATATGATTTTTTAATTTTACGGCTCTACGTTATAAACTTGTGTGAAGCACTTGGGGGTTCAAATTGCTCACCACAGATCTAGATAAGTTCCTTAGGGGGTCTAGTTTCCAAAATGGGGTCACTTGTTTAGGCACATCAGGGGCTCTCCAAATGCAACATGGCTTTCAATCTCAATTCCAGCCAATTTTGGTTGGAAAAAGTCAAATGGTGCTCCTTCCATTCCGAGCTCTGCCGTGCGCCCAAACAGTGGTTCCCCCCACATATGGGGTATCAGCGTACTCAGGACAAATTGGACAACTGTTTTCAATTGGTGACTAAAAGATAATTTTTTGGGGAAAAAAATAGAATTTTTTATTTTCATGCCCGGGCATTATAAACTTGTGTGAAGCACTTGGGGGTTCAAAGTGCTCACCACAGATCTAGATAAGTTCCTTAGGGGGGCTTGTTTCCAAAATGGGTCACTTGTGGGGGGTTTCCACTGTTTAGGCACATCTGGGGCACTGCAAAGGAACATGACTCCCATCAACGTCGGCATTCCAAAACGTTGTTACTTCCTTTCCAAGCCCTGCCATGCGCCCAAACAGCTTTCCTCCCCCAACATATGAGGTATCAGCGTACTCAGGACAAATTGGACAACAACTTTTGGGGTCCAATTTCCTTGGGAAAAATCAAAAATTTGGGACTAAAAAATCATTATTGTGAAAAAAATTTTTTTTCACACCCAGGCATTATAAACTTTTGTGTAACACTAGGGGATTCAAAGTGCTCACAACAGATCTAGATAAGTTCCATAGGGGGTCTAGTTTCCAAAATGGTGTCACTTGTGGGGGGTTTCCACTGTTTAGTTGCATTAAGGGCTGTCCAAACGCGACATGGCGTCCAATCTCAATTCCAGCCAATTTTAGTTTGAAAAAGTCAAACGGCGCTCCTTCCCTTACGAGCTCTACCGTGTGCCCAAACAGTGGTTTTTCCCCACATATGGGGTATTGGCGTACTCAGAAGAAATTGCAGAACAGCTTTATCTGTCCATTTTCTCCTTTTATCCTTGTGAAAATAAAAAAAAAGTTTGTAAAAGATCATTTTTGTGACTAAAATGTTAAATGTTCATTTTTTCCTTCCACGTTGCTTCAGCTACTGTGAAGCGCCTGAAGGGTTAATAAACTTCTTGAATGTGTTTTGAGTATCTTGAGGGGTGCAGTTTTTAGAATGGTGTCACTTTGGGTATTTTCTGCCATATAGACCCCTCAAAGTGACTTCAAATGTGAGGTGGTCCCTAAAAAAATGGCTTTGTAAATTTTGTTGCAAAAATGAGAAATCGCTGGTCAACTTTTAACCCTTATAATTTCCTAACAAAAAAATTTTTGGTTCCAAAATTGTGCTAATGTAAAGTACACATGTGGGAAATGTTATGTAGTAATTATTTTGTGTGACATATTTCTCTGTTTTAAGGGAATAAAAATTCAAAGTTTGAAAATTGCAAAATTTTCTAAATTTTCGCCATATTTGCGTTTTTTTTCAAAAATAAACGCAAGTTCTATCAAAGAAATTTTACCACTAACGTGAAGTAAAATATGTCACAAGAAAACATTCTCAGGATCGCGAAAATCCATTGAAGCGTTCCAGAGTTATAACCTCATAAAGAGACAGTAGTCAGAATTGTAAAAATTGGCCCGGTCATTAACGTGCAAACCACCCCTGGGTGTGAAGGGGTTAATATATAGGGCAGCTCACATCAGCATTTACCCTCCATGTCACGCCGCATTGATGCAGTAATTGATGCAAAAGGAGCCCGACCAAGTATTGAGTGCATTTACTGAACATACATTTCAGTAGGCCAACATTTCAGATTTTAAAATAATTTTTCAAGCTGGTGTTATAAAGTATTCTAATTTACTGAGATAATAACTTTTGGGTTTTCATTGGCTGTAAGCCATAATCGTCAACATTAACAGAAATAAACACGTTAAATAGATCACTCTGTAATGACTCTATATAATATGTGAGATTCACTTTTTGTATTGAAGAACTGAAATAAATTAACTTTTTGATGATATTCTAATTTTGTGAGAAGCACCTGTATCTATCTATTCTATTCTAACCTGTCACTGTGATTTTACTGTACCCGGAAGATGAATTGCTGTCTTTTCTTCTATCTATCTATCTATCTATCTATCTATCTATCTATCTATCTATCTATCTATCTATCTATCTATCTATCTATCTATCTATCTATCTATCTATCTATCTATCTATCCATCTTATATCTATCTCATATTTATCTATCTATCTATCTATCTATCTATCTATCTATCTATCTATCTATCTATCTATCGTTCGTATCTATCTATCTATCTATCTATCTGTTTTGAAAAATATTTCCTTTGAAAACGATGTGTAAATGACATGGAGAATTGCTCCTCTGCAAGATAAATAGACATGCTGCGGTCTATAAAGACGCACCGCATGTCCGGTTACACAGGTCTGCCACCTGTGTGTTTTTACGCATAGTGGAGATGAAATTTCATAAAATCCCCTCCACTATGCTGTAACATCTGGACGCTGCGAATTGGAAACTGCGGCTGTAGGCAGCGTTCAATCTGCAGCGTTTCCTGTACATGGAAACATACCCTCATGCTGTGGTCAGCTATCTCCAGCACTCTCATTAAGTGTGAATGATCGACCTCCACTCCATTCAGCCAGGTGAAGAGCCCCAGGTCTTGGAATCGGTGGGGGCCACAGCAGTCGAACCCCCAGTGATCAGTAAGGTATTCCCTATTGTGTTGATAGAGGACAACTTTGAAAAATTGAGAACACCCCTTTAATCACTTGTGAATGTACATACTGTATATAGTGTGGAGCCGGACCATCACAGCTTCATCTATCCTGTGTAAAACTGCCTGTTGAACTGCTGTATCTAACCCTATCATGTGTGATACTCCCTACTGAGCTGCAGTATTATTCTAACCCTATCATGTGTGATACTGCCTGCTGAGCTGCTCTATCTAATTCTATGTGCGATACTGCCTGTTGAACTGCTGTACCAAATCCTGTCAGGTGTGACACTGTCTGCTGAGCTGTCGTATCTAATCCTATCATGAGTGAATCTGCCTGCTGAGCTGCTGTATCTAATCCCATCCTGTGTGATACTGCCTGTTGAGCTGCTGTAGCTAATTGTATCATGAGTCAAACTGCCTTCTGAGCTGCTGTATCTAAGCCTATCATGTGTGATACTGTTTGCTGAGCTGCTGGATCTAACCCTAACCTGTGTGATAGCCTCAGATTAAACATTAATACATTCCCCATCACCATGAAATAATAGTACGGCCTGTAGATGAGACTTGTTTGTGTCTGGGGTCACATGGCCGGAGTATTATATAATATAACATGCAGTGTCAGGACTTGCACCATGTCCTGTGCCGGACGGCCTGTGTACAAGGGAACGGTGGGTTCTTGTGGGTGTGATCCTGTCCTCATCCAAAGTTCACTGCGGTTCCACATCCACCAGATAAAATGTCCGTGTGTAGCCCGATGTGGTGTGGGAAAGGCCCAGCTATGTTTGTGCAGAGTGTGCGGTTTCTGGCCACAGAGACAGGACCAGATTGGTTTACTTTACTCTCTCCTGCTGTAAACCACTTAACCTCTTGTGGAGATGGAGCTGCAGCCAGTTGTGATGGATGAGACGGTGACAAGACAGAAGAGGCCACAGATAGGAAGCGAGTCCATGGCATGAAGGTGAAACCACGAAAAGAAGAAAGAATGACAGAAAACACAAGAAAAGCTGGGTACAAACAGTATATGGCTGCAGGTGTTAGGTATATGCAGGGCCTGCTCCAGGTTTTCATGGGCACCGGGCGAAAGAGTTTTAGTGGGCCCCTTTAACACCTACCACAATTATGGACACAATATAGTCCTGTAAGATGCTGCAGGTACGGGGGATGTCACCACGGATGTGAAGCAGATCAAGAGTTAAAGGTTTATTAAACAAAAATGGAACACTCCACGCAGGGAGGAGTAATCAGGGTAAAATGCAACAAGAAAAGGCAAAACAGTCTTTCAAGGAAAAAATGAACGAAAAAACAGAAAAACACTTATCAGTCTGAGGAAGGCTTGATTGAAGCATTCGTTCCTCCAACGTTGGGACCGTCAACAGCGGAACATGAAGTCACTTCCAGATCCCAGTCCACGGATGGAACATGGTCTCTAAGGGAAACAACGGAAGGATGTAGGGTGGGACAAGGTCCTGCTCCCACCAGTCTTTGTCACAAAGCTACGTACAGCCCGAGTCAACTGTCATGGGTGCATCGCCACGAAGATCGTCGCGATTGCACATTCTGACTTCTCACAGCTGAGCTGCTGTTTCTTTGTGTTTGGTAATGAGAGAGTTAATTTTACCTAGCTCTTTGCTAAGACTAGGTTCAGCCTCGCCCGGCTGCTTTGGATTATGTTCTAATTAGTTTCCTTTATATTCCTGCCAGTCTGGGTGTTGGATGCCGGTGAAAGCATTCATATAGTTTAGCAGACTGGATCGGTTCTGGGAATACTTAAGCTAAGAGCTCCTTAGTTGTTTTTACTCTTACAGCTTATAGTTTATCTCTGAGACCTATGGTGTTCCTACTGTGTGTGAGTGTTGTATGTAAGACTTTATTTACTTTATTTCTTATCTTTCTTGTATGTCTTTCTGTTCATTAACCGTTACCTGGTCATTCCCTTTGGTGGTATTCAGGGTCCTTCTTAGGACTAGAATACAGTTGGCAGGGATTGATAGGAGACAGGGTTTACGCTGGTGGCCTGGATCTCTGTACCTTTAACAGTACCTCCAGGTTGAGGGATTAGTTAGGACCCCAGTTAGGGTCAGCTTAGACCCCGGTCACCCTCTAGCCGGAGACAGCGTATAACGGATTCCGTTTTGACCCACTGGACTTTCTGTCAGGTAAATCTATGTTATCATATAGCTATGCGCATGTTATATAGTATGTTGCCCTTTTGATATAGATTATTGTCATCACATATATATATCTGCTATACAGCGTGACATTTTCACCGGCCATACTAAAGATTCTCCCCAGCTATCATGGATCCAGTAGCCCAGCTGGCCCGGCAGTTGCAGGGATTGTCCATGGAGTTGGCAGACATTAAGTCCAAGGTTTTGTCCCCCCCGGAGCAAACCAGATCTGAACCTAAGGTTGCTCTCCCGGACAGGTTCACTGGTGGGCGGGACAAATTTTTTACTTTCCGGGAGGCATGTAAATTGTACTTTCGGCTGCGGCCTCGGTCATCTGGGAGTGAAGAGCAGAGGGTGGGAATTGTTATCTCGCTCTTACAAGGGATCCTCAATCTTGGGCGTTCTCTATTCCTCCAGGCTCCCCAGATCTCCAGTCAGTGGATCGATTTTTTACTGCCCTGGGTCTGGTATATGATGATCCGGATCGAGTCTCCCTTGCTGAAACAAGGTTACGTAAAATACGGCAAGGAAATCGTCCAGCGGAGGAATATTCTTCTGAGTTCCGTAGATGGGCAACAGATACTCAGTGGAATGACCCTGCTCTTAGGAGCCAGTTTTGTCAAGGGTTGTCTGACAAATTAAAAGATGTGTTGGCTCAGTATGATTCTCCTCCATCACTGGAGGCTGCTATGGCCCTCGCTATTCGCATTGATAGACGTCTTCGGGGAAGACGCGAGGTAACTCCGCCCCCCGTGATGACTCCACCTACTACTAAAGTCCCTTATACTGAGGTTCCTCTGGTCTGTTCTGAGGAACCCATGCAGTTGGGAGGGACATCATTTTGTAGGAGGGAATCAGCGGTGCGCCGCAAGACTAGAAGGTGTTTCTTTTGCGGGAGAGAGGGACATTTTGTTGGTGGGTGTCCATCCCGGACCTCTTTGAACCAAGGAGTTAACCTGGGAGTGTGTATTTCGTCCCCAAATCCCTCTCAGTTTCTCGTGCCTGCGGAGGTGGTGATTGGTACTAGAACTGAGAGGATTTCTGTTTTTCTTGATAGTGGGTCCGGGGCTAATCTGGTGGACACTCGGTTTGCCCAGGTGCATGGTATGCAACTGAGTGTATTGGCCAAACCGGTCCCTATACTCTCTATTGATTCTAGACCTCTTGGTCAAGGTAGCTTGGTACAAGCTGTTCATAACATAGATCTTCGAGTAGGGGCAATACATAAAGAGCAATTGTCTTGTTATGTGTTGGAGGGTCTGCCTGCTCCTATTGTGTTGGGACTTCCTTGGTTGGCTAAACATAACCCAGTGATTGATTGGCAATCCAGAGAGATAAGCCAGTGGGGTGAATTTTGCAAGAATAACTGCATGAGCACGGTCATCGGTGCGGTTGTGCCTAGGACTTTGCCTCCTTTTCTGGAGGACTTTTGGGAGAAGTTCTCAGAGGAGGGGTGTAAAGAGTTACCTCCTCATCGCACATATGACTGCTCAATAAAGTTGCTTCCTGATGCCTTATCTCGTACTTTCCCAGGGGTCGGGAAGACGGATGATCCGGTTCCTATTCCTCAGGAGGGAGTTGTAGTGTCAGCTGTATGCTCTGAGCTTGAGGGGAGGTATTGGGGGCTCAGGGGACGCCCCTGTGGGACTTCCAGGGAGACTGATAGTTCCAGATCGCTTAAGACTGAAGGTTACGGAGAACCCTTACAAACGGATGGCTGATAGGAGGAGAGTTTCTGGTCTAGATCTGAGGGTGAACGATCTGGTGTGGTTGTCTACCAGGAATATAAAACTTAAAGTTCCCTCCTGGAGGTTGGGTCCCAGATTCATCGGGCCATACAGGATCAGTTCCATAATTAATCCTGTGGCATTTCGTCTGGACCTCCCTCCTACGTTTAAAATTCATAATGTGTTTCACAAGTCATTACTTAAAAAGTATGTGGCACCAGTCATACCGTCACCTCTACCTCCTCCTTCAGTGGTAATCAATGATAACGTGGAAGTTCATTGGAGGGGGTATGGTCCTGAGGAGAGGACGTGGGTCCCTGCGTCTGATGATAACGCAGATCGATTGGTTCGGACCTTTCACACAACTTACCCGGACAGACCTGGTCATGAGGGTCCGGAGGCCCCTCGTAGAAGGGGGGTACTGTCATGGGTGCATCGCCACGAAGATCGTCGCGATTGCACATTCTGACTTCTCACAGCTGAGCTGCTGTTTCTTTGTGTTTGGTAATGAGAGAGTTAATTTTACCTAGCTCTTTGCTAAGACTAGGTTCAGCCTCGCCGGCTGCTTTGGATTATGTTCTAATTAGTTTCCTTTATATTCCTGCCAGTCTGGGTGTTGGATGCCGGTGAAAGCATTCATATAGTTTAGCAGACTGGATCGGTTCTGGGAATACTTAAGCTAAGAGCTCCTTAGTTGTTTTTACTCTTACAGCTTATAGTTTATCTCTGAGACCTATGGTGTTCCTACTGTGTGTGAGTGTTGTATGTAAGACTTTATTTACTTTATTTCTTATCTTTCTTGTATGTCTTTCTGTTCATTAACCGTTACCTGGTCATTCCCTTTGGTGGTATTCAGGGTCCTTCTTAGGACTAGAATACAGTTGGCAGGGATTGATAGGAGACAGGGTTTACGCTGGTGGCCTGGATCTCTGTACCTTTAACAGTACCTCCAGGTTGAGGGATTAGTTAGGACCCCAGTTAGGGTCAGCTTAGACCCCGGTCACCCTCTAGCCGGAGACAGCGTATAACGGATTCCGTTTTGACCCACTGGACTTTCTGTCAGGTAAATCTATGTTATCATATAGCTATGCGCATGTTATATAGTATGTTGCCCTTTTGATATAGATTATTGTCATCACATATATATATCTGCTATACAGCGTGACATCAACGCAGGGACGATACTGCGTTCCTCGGTCGGTCAAATCACTCTTCTCAGGAACTCAGGCCTCTGGCATGGCTCACCAGGCCTGAGCGCGTCAGCATCTACTGCTAACCTGTCGGGCGAGTCTCCTCCAGTCACGGAGGCTGGCGGGTCAATGTCAATTCGAGGGGCGCTCACAGCGCTGAGACTTTCTGTTCCTGTTCTGAGTCGGGGGCCTCTCGCACGCAAGGCCTGGGGCGCAGCTGGCAACTCAGTCTCCTGCGCACTGAAGTCTCCCATCTGGACTCCTCCCAGCTTCCCTCGCGCAGCGCCTTTTAACTCCTACCCGCCCCTCTGTCACATGGGGCGGTTGGTCCAGGAACGGTAGGCGTTCACCTGAAAATACTGGAAGCTGAGCCTGTGGTTCCGGACACGGAGCAGAAGAGGCAACCCCATTCAAATCCAACTTTCTCTTCATCCCCTTACATTCCCCACTTTTTTCCCTCGTCATTCCACGGGCGAGAGTTTCCACAACTCCTGTTGACATTCTTCCAGCCCCTGAAAAATTTGTCGCCAGACGAACTGATCTTGGTTATAGCGGTTGGGGGATATGCCAGCCGTTGAGCGTTCTGAGCACCGTAAATCAGGATGAGTAGCCAGGTCAGGCCGCACAGAAGAAACAGTGGATTCAGTCTCCCTCGTAGGGCCTGCGGTCTCAGGCACCAATCTGTCTTCGAGGTCCCTCGTAGGGGGCTGTGAATCTTCTTCATCTTCAAAATCACTGACGGTTGACGGGACGGTCTGTGGGGCATCAGTTGCCGTTTGCTCTTGATCGGGATCCCGAGACAGACAAGGCCGCAGCATATTTTGATGCAATGTACGAGTGGGGGCATCCTCCTTTGCTTCTGGCTGGACCTCATAGACGGGTCCTTTTGCTTTGACTCGCCGTTTTACCCTATATGGGCTCTTTTCCATTGGCATTCCAGCTTACCACGGGGGCATTTTTCCCGGACCAGAACTTGGTCCCCGGTTTGCAAGGCGGTTCCATGCAGAGGGGTAGTCTGAGCATGTTCCAACTCTTATAACCTGGTCCACACCAGATGATGGAGAGTCTGCAATCGGTGGCGGTGTTCTCGAACCCAGGAAGACACACCCGTCCATAGGTAGTCCTCCTCAGGCTGTAGCTCTAATTCATCTAACTCCTTCCCTGGCCGTCTGAAAAGAAGGGAGTAGGTTGTAAAGCCGGTGGTGCTGTACTTTCGATTGTTGTACACCCACAATAATTCGGGAATGTATTCAGGCCATCGTGCCTTCTTGTCCTCCTCTAGGGTCCTCAGTATTTGGATGAGAGTACGGATAAACCACTCGCAGGCTCCGTTTCCTTGTGGATGATACGGTGTTGTACGAGACTTCCCTATCCTGTATAACTGATGCAGCTCCTCCATCACCTTTCCAAGGAAACAGGCACCCTGGTCATAATGGATACTCGTGGGACATCCGTATACTTGAATAAAGTTCCTGCAGATGGCATGTGCGGCAGACTCAGCGGTCTGATCTCGAGTTGGGGTCACGACAGCAAATTTTGTGAAGTGATCCACCATCACTAACCAGTGCTCATAGCCCTGATGTGCGGGCCCGATGGTCAGATAGTCTATAGTTAGCAGTTCCAGCGGAGCGGATGACTTTACTGTCTGTGTGGGAGCCCGCTGCTGGGGCGGTTTGACCAACTTACAATTCCGGCATTGTCAACATACTTCTTCCACGGCACCTTTCAGATTAGGATGTTAGGCCAGACGTTGCAACCATTGAAATGTCTTCTCTGGACCGAAGTGGGCTCCTCTTTCATCAGCCTCTGTAACTATCTGGTACAACAAGGACGAGGGGATCACCGTATGCCATGTAATCCTGAGCTCTGGCTGTAGGAATACCTTACGATACAATATGCTGTCCCGCAGCTGAAACCTCTCCCATTGTCGTAACATCCGCAGCATGATGGGGACAGCGTGTTCCTTTCCTGATGACTGGGCATCTGCTTGGTTGCGACCCACAGCCTTAGCCGAGCTATCTCCTCATCCTCTTGTTGTGCTCGGACCCATTCATCCCGAGGTTGATCCATCAGCCGTACACGAGTCGTCTCCTGCACTTGCTACCTCGTTGCCGCCACCGTCCTGGCGTTTCCTCCAAATTCTGGAACCTCCACATCTTCCAGCTCTTCATCCCAATTGAGTGCTGGCCTGCGGTAGTTTACTCGGGATAGGGCGTCAGCATGAGTAGTCTCTGCTCCTCTCTTATATGTGATCTTGTAACAGAATTTAGCCATACGTGCTACCCAGCGTTGTTCCAAGGCCCCGAGCTTCGCCTTTTCCAGACAAACAAACAAAATCATTGACACCATATAGTGCTCTATGCAGAATTACAGTTGTGCTCAAAAGTTTACATACCCAGGCAGAATTTTTGCTTTCTTTTCCTTCTTTCAGAAAATATGAATGATAACACCAAAACTTTTTCTCTACTCATGGTTAGTGGTTGGGTGAAGCCATTTATTGTCAAACTACTGTGTTTTCTCTTTTTAAATCATAATGACAACCCAAAACATCCAAATGACCTTGATCAAAAGTTTACATACCCTGGTGATTTTGGCCTGATAACACGCACAGAATTTGACACAAATGGGTTTGAATGTCTACTATAAAGGTAACATCCTCACCTATAACCTGTAACAAATGCCAGGAAAATTGTTTGGGATTCAAAGAAATACCCACAAATAACATCAGCTGAAATACTGGACTCTCTGAAAACTATCGTTATGGCTGTTTCAAGATGCACAATAAGGAGGCACTTGAAAAAAATGGGCTGCATAGTCTGGTCGAGTTGCTCTGCGCACACAATGTTTTATTATACCCTGGTGCCCAGTGAGCTGACGTACAAGAGGGATGGTGCAGACTGAATCCACCCCCCTTCTTTACTTCTGCTCACTGGGCCCCATACAACATTACGAACAGTAATGCCTCGATGGCGGCCCTGGGTGGACATCCAGGCAAAATATCGGAGTCGACAAATCTGCTCATCAGAAGGTCTTTCAGTTCTGGTGCGACAAACACAGCAGTGGAGGAGGCGCCTATACGTCGTAATAGTGAGATCACAGACATCCGTGCATCTCTGGAATGGTGGGTCAAAAAAAGTGAAGAAGCCTTGATTGCAATATCATCATAAGAAGCGTCGGCTTGAGTTTGCAAAAATAGTACTAAAAGTGGACAGTAGAAGTTTAGAAACAGGTGATTTGGAGGATGAGACGAAAGTCAATAGACTAGGCTCTAATCGGTTTAAATGGGTCTGGAAAAAAACAAGAGAAAAAGAGGCTAGCAGACCATAAAATTAAAGGAACTGTCAAGTTCGATGGAGGAAGCCTGAAATGAGGTTGTTTCACAGCCAAAGGCTTTGGATATTTGACCAGGATTAATGGTGGTCTCAGTGCTGAGCTACACTCAAGTACTATGGGTATGAAAAGGATGACATAGTATTCTTGTGGGACAACGACCCAAAGCATACATCAACATTGGTGAAGAAATGATTCAATGACAATGAAGTAGAGGTGCTGGATTGGCCCCCACAGTCCCCATTCCTCAACCCAATCAAACACTTGTGGGTAGAGTTGATGAAAAAACTGTATACATACCCAAGTGAGTCGACCAGTATGCACCAACTTTGGGAATGTGTAGAAGAGACCTGGCATCGGATTTCAGTCCAGACTTGCTTGAATCTGACTGAGGGCATTCCCTGAAGGATTCCGGCAGTGTTGAAAGCCAAAGGTGGATTTTCAAAATACAACAACAAAATAATAAAAATTTAAAGTTTAGATTTTTAGGAGCAAAACAGTAACAATGCAGTGAAGTGACAAGAATCTGCATAACTAATCATATGCTAAATAGTTGCAAGTCAAATTTATGTATGAGAAAGCCAAGATGTTTGTCTATAAATGATGGTAGTCTCACGTTCGAAGCAGTAGTGGATGGTGAGATATAGATGCTGAAAGTCAAAAGTTCAAAACATTGATACCCTTTTGCTCGTCAATGTATATGACATACACCCCCCTTGTCCCTAGTAACTGCTATGAAGAACTCATACATTGACCTATACCCTAATATCTGCTATGTATAACACATACATCCCCCCATATTCTTAATGCTTTAAGAAATAGGGTCATGCATTGTGTGCACCACTATAGCATAGAGGCAGCCCTAATTTAGGATTATTTGGAAACCGATTTCCATGTTGCCAGGTCAGATGCTTTGTCATAGTTACCAACATTGGCATTGGCATTTAGTCCTGCTCCCCATCCTGTCTGGGACCAGCCCCAAGCTTGCTGGAAATGCCATTTGTCACTTTTCAGACTCGGACATCTTGATTTTTCCTAGACTGTTTTTAAAAAATTTAGATTTTCCTGGTAAACTCTGGATTGTTGGCATGTATGGCTTTGTACATATATTACCTAGAATTGTTTACACATATAAAAGGACCATCGGCGATGCCACTTATACATTAATTTGATATTATTTTCACCACTAGGTGGCGGTGCTCTGTTGATCTCAAACTTCAAAAGATGGCAAATGTTCCCTAAGGTGCAGTTTTACAAACCATTCTTTTCTCTATGTTTTTATATAGTGGAGAACATGTTGTCACCATCCTGTTTTAGGGTTTTTCTCATAAAATTATTATATACCCTCAGGGGCTCATTAAACAAATCTACTCTGCTACACTAAGGCCTCGTCATCGGGGTTATGAAGAAGAGCAGCCTGAAAATGTGCCATTATAATTACAATATTGTCGTCCTTATTGTCTAATTTTTTTGTACCCTCGCCCCCGAAAACAATGCGCAATTTATTATTTTCCATTCTTCTCTTTAAGCAGATGTCACCATCGCTGTGTAAATAACTTAGAGAGGACCCCGGTGCGGTCCCATTAAACGCCTTCTTAAGCCTTGACTCTGCTGAAAGAAGGTTTGAACATCTGGGACTATGATGTCACCGCGAACTGTGCGATTATGTCATGTGCGGCACTGCACTGGGTCACAGATTCTATTTAAAGTCTCGTTGTGTCACCCGCCCTGAACAATCTGGTTTACATTAGTGATCCTATGCCACCCGCAGTCTGTCAAACTCACAACAGCTGTCCTACAGGAAGTCACCTTCCATTCAACTCTGATACAGTCAGAGGGGAGAACGAGGGAGAGGCGGACATTGTTACCACGACTAAACAGGACATCGTACATTTATCTGCGAGATCAAAGGAGCAACCACAACCTGTTGTTGGAGGCTTACTCACAAGTCATCTCCTGGTTGCAGCTGCGGAGTATATTCGAAAGGTTAAAGCGGATGTGAAAAATTTGAAAAACATGGCAAATTCTTTCAAAAATAGCACAATACCTGTTTGCAGGTCGTGTATGCTATTGCAGTTAAGTCCCATTCACTTTAATTGAGCTATCTGCAGTACTAGTCTCAACCTGAGGAGAGGTGGGGCGCTGTTTGGTCAAAAAAAATAATTGACCTCCAATAAGATCTTAATTTTCATTTTTTTAACTACTCTGGAAAAATAAAAACTGAGCTCTGATTGCTTGCTCTGGGCAACAAAGAGACTTTTACTTTTAGACAAACTTGAACATCAAAATGCAGCGCATCTGATTGGTTGGAGTATTCAATTATCTCATGTAGTTACAAAATATTGTATTATTACTAAACATAGGGAAATTAAGCAATATTGAAAGGACCCAGGCTGCTATAAACGGAATCTGTCAGAAGGATCAACCCTCCTAAGCCGTCTATATGGCATGTAGGCCATAGGAAGCTGAGTAAAATTACACCTTGATATCTGCGATCCGATGTTTTATTCCAGAGAAATCAACGTTTTTCTTAATGTGTAAATTATGCAGTTAAGATCTATGGGCCGGACATAGATCTCCCTGAGAATCTGCCTCCAGACTAGAGTTGAGCGATACTTTCCGATATCCAAAAGTATCGGAATCGGAATGGTATCGCCGATACCCAAAAAATATCGGCGATACCCGATACCGATACCGGAAATCCAATGTAAGTCTATGGGAACAAAATATCGGAATTAAAAAAAAAACATTCTTGCCTTGTTGGTTAATTGTACATGAAGGAAAACAACAAAGAGTAATGTAGAATGTATTGGGGAAGGTTGAGGAGACATTAAAGGCATAGATGTTTAACCCAATCAAATGGAATAGCATAAATATTTTTTTTTTTAAAGATGTTCGGATTGACGAAGAAATTGACAATGTTGTTCACGTTTTTTCTATTTTGGCAAATATGTATATTTCACAACTTCCATGCTCTTCACCTTTTTAACTTTTGACACACTTTCTCCTTCATAATCTTCAGCAGCATCATCTTTTTCATCAAATTATTCTTCATCTTCACCTTCTTTATCTTCTTCTTAAACTTCTTGCTATTCATCTTTTTGTTAACATTACTCATATTCTTCTTATTAAACTATTATTCTAATTCATATTGTACTTCATCTTCTTCATCATATTCTTATTTGTGACAGAGAATCCTGTACTTGTAATCTGTCAAAGTATGAATTTTTCATTCTTCCGTTCTTGCTGTCACAAAAGATTTAAATTACAACAGTATTTGTCCGTGTTCAGTTTAGCCTGCAGCAGCAGCAGGCATTTTCCAGGGGCACCACGAGGAGGAACGGACTCACCCCCATACACTGCTTAGTCTTCTTCTTCTTCTGCTTATAATTTAGAGCATATATTTTGCTCTTCATTTTGGTCTTATACTTCATGTTCTTCTGCTTTTAGATCTTCTGCTTATTGTTCTTGTGTCTCTTGTTCTGTATCTTGTATTTGTAGCACAACCTTGTACCAGCTGATGTTACTGGGACACGGTTACTAAGCAGGAGGTACCTGTGCTCCAAAGCACTACCAAGGACCAGCAGACGTTGCAGGAACTCGGATACCGAGATGGAGGCACCTAGGCCAAAGGCACTGCGGAGAACCAGTTGACGGTACTGGAACCCGGACGGGTAGCAGAAGGTACAAGAGACAATGCAAGTAAAGAGGACCAGCTGACTGTGCTGGAACCCGGAGGGGCAGCAGAAGGAAAAGAGCCAATGGCACAACCGAGGACCAGCTGACGTTACTGGGACACGGTTACTAAGCAGGAGGTACCTGTGCTCCAAAGCACTACCAAGGACCAACAGACGTTGCTGGAACTCGGATACCGAGATGGAGGCACCTAGGGCAAAGGCACTGCGGAGAACCAGCTGACGGTACTGGAACCCGGACGGGTAGCAGAAGGTACCCATGGAAATTTAAGTTGACAGGCCGCAAGCCGGCCGCAGTTACCGAATCCCACAGTACTACAGTGGGTGATTGTCCTATTGTCACAACGGAAACAGCCTTTATTTGCATATCCCGCAGCACACATAGGAAGCACCTAAACTCCAAGCACCATAGAGTCGGCTAACCCGACCGCAACACGACAGGACAACTTATTGGAGGCTAAGTGACGTTTACACTGACAGGAAACAGATGGCGTGCTGTAACCAGTCTGGGCAGGAGTGAGTACCCGTGCCAATGACACTTCCGAGCAACAACTGGCGGTGTTGAAGCCCAGGGATGAGAAGACAACAGGGTGGAGGCAGCATGACTTTTTGCCGTTCACACAGCAGGGGAACAGCTGACATTACTGAACGCCAGTAACACTATAGCTTGTGTATTGGTCTGTGGACATGACACTTCTGAGCAGCAACTGCCAGTGTTGTAGCCCAGGGAGTAGAGTTCAGGTGCTAGAAAGATGAACATAACAGGAGACATGGATAACGTTGCGAACCAGTTATTTAATCTGAAAACGGACAGACAAATTCTGGCGAGATCCATGCCTTGTTCATTTTCAGAAAAGTAAGCCGGTCTACATTATCGGAGGATAGTCGCATGCGACGGTCTGTTAGTACACCACCTGCAGCACTAAAGACGCGCTCCGATAATACACTGGCAGCAGGGCAAGCCAGCACCTCCAATGCATACTGGCTAAGCTCTGGCCATGTATCCAGCTTAGAGACCCAAAACTTGAATGGGGAAGAGCCATCTGGGAGTACACTGAGAGGGAAAGACATGTAGTCTGTCACCATCTTACGGAAACGTTGCCTCCTGCTGACTGGAGCCGTCTCGGATGGTGTAGACATTTGTGGCGCTGCCACAAAACTTTGCAACATTTGGAACATACTGGTCTTGCCCTGTGCAGAGGCGCTGCTTGTGCTCCCTCTTGTTGCAGAGCTGTCTCCACTGCCTCGACGCACAGAGCTGCTTTGTAAAGCAGTAGCAGCAGCAGTACTCTCGGCTGGAATGGAGAACATTATGGATTGCACCAGTGTGTCTTGGTACTCCCGCATTTTACGCTCCCGGTTCAACGGTGTGATGAGGCTTTGTAAGTTGTCCCGGTAGCGAGGGTCTAGGAGGGTGTACACCCAATAATCAGGCGTGGTGAGAATGTGGGCGATGCGGCGGTCGTTTCTCAGGCACTGCAGCATGAAATCAACCATGTGCTGCAGACTCCCAACTGGCCAACAAACGCTGTCCCCTGCAAGAGGCGTCATCTCTGCCTGCTCTGCATCACCCCACCCTCGCTCTACATACTGACTAGAGCGTTGTGTACCTCCCTCTGGAGCGATGTCTTCCTCCTCCATTGACTCCTCCTCATCCTCCTCACAAAGTGAGCCCTGCCCAGCCCTTTGTGAGGAACCACGTTGCGCTGACTGTCTTGAAGGTGATGGAATTTGTGACTCCTCATCCTCCACCTCTTCCAAAACCTCATCCCTTAGTGCTTGCAGTGTTTTTTGAAGCAGGCAGATAAGGGGGACAGTCAGGCTGACTAGTGCATCATCTGCACTCGCCATCCGCGTTGACTCATCAAACGGACGCAAAACGTGGCAGATGTCCTTCATAGAGGCCCACTCAGTAGTGGTGAAGTGTGAACGGCGCAAATTGCGAGTTGATTGCGCCTGATGCAGCTGATACTCCATTACTGCTGGCTGCTGCTCACACAACCGCTCCAACATATGTAACGTGGAATTCCACCTGGTGGGTACGTCACATATGATGCGATGTTCAGGAAGGCGAAATCTGCGTTGCAGAGCTGCAATGCGCGATCTGGCCATGCTGGAACGTCGCAAGTGAGCGCACTCTAGGCGGACCTTGTGCAGCAGTGCATCAAGATCCGGATAGTCCCTCAAAAAACTCTGCACGACCAAGCTGAGCACATGTGCCAGACATGGTATGTGAGTGAGGTTGCCAAGGCCCAGAGCTGCCACCAGATTTCCGCCATTGTCACACACTACCAAGCCTGGCTGGAGATTCGCTGGCAAAAACCACACGTCGCTCTCCTGCTTGATGGCATTCCAGAGCTCCTGCCTGTGTGGCTTCGATTCCCCATGGAAATTAATTTCAGGACGGCCTGTTGACGTTTGGCCACGGCTGTGCTCATATCGGTCGCATCAGGTAAGCGTTCACGGGTCCATGTGGAGGTAGACCGTGACGGCTCGTGCAGCGATGATTCTGAGGAACTGGAGTAGGAGGAGGAGTCAATGTGGACAGACTTGATTCCTGCAATCCTTGGAGTTGGCAGAACACGTACAGCGCCACTCGCAAGATCTGTACCCGGCTCCACAACATTGACCCAATGGGCAGTGAGGGAAAGGTATCGTCCCTGGCCATGGGTACTGGTCCACGCATCGGTGGTCAGGTGGACCTTGCTACTGACGGCGTTTAGTAGCGCATGTTTAATTTTTCCCTCAACATGCTTTTGCAGAGCAGGGACGGCTTGCCTGCTGAAATAAAATCTGCTGGGCACATTGTATTGTGGGACTGCCAATGCCATTAAGTTACGGAAACTGTCAGTCTCCACCAGCCTGAATGATAGCATTTCAAGGGACAAGAGTTTTGCAATGCCAGCATTCAGAGCCTGTGCTCGTGGATGGTTTGCCGAGTATGGCCATCTTTTATCCCATGCCTGTGCTACCAATGGCTGTTTTGTGGCCTGGGAGTGTGAGGATGACAGGGAACTTGCAGCTGTGGGTGGAATAACACTGGGTCTCTGGACAACAGTGACAGAGGTTCTTCCATGGCGATCCTGTGAGGAAGCAGAACCAGCTGTGTGTGAGCTGGAGGAAGAGGCTCCAACACGAGCTGAAGATGTAGGTGCTGCTGTAGGTTGGCCTACATCTCCAGTGTGTCTTTGGAACTCAACCACGTGCTTTGACCGCACATGTTTCCAAATATTTGTGGTATTAAGGTTACTGACATTTTTACCTCTTTTTACTTTTTGATTACACAGCTTGCATTTGACATAGCAAATATCATCTGCAAGTGTGTCAAAAAAGGACCACGCAGTGCAAGTCCTGGGAGCGCCCGTTTTGGCTGTTGGAAGAGAACTGCTACAAACGGGTGCCAAACTGGAGGCTACAGGCAACCGAGTCTGCAGCCTAACTCTCCCTACTGTTTGGACCGTTGGGGCAATCTCTTCCTCAGAGCTGCTACCACCACCTTCCTGTTCCTCACGCCATGTTGGGTCTTGGACCTCATCATCTCCACTACCCTCTTCCAACACCTGCTGCTGTTGGGTGGTCTGGCCAGCACCATGCTCAACAGAAAATGGCACCTGAGTCTCATCATCATCAGATGCGTTCTGCGGTGTGCTGACCATCGGCACTGGCTCACCCGCCTCTTCACATTCAGAGAGACACAGCTGTTGCGCATCACTGCATACTGCCTCTTCTTCACATTCCAGAATGCTGCTTGGCTGGGCCCCTGTTTGCAAGCCAACAGATTCTGAGAACAGAAGCAGAGACTCAGCTGGCTCCAGTTCAGAACTCTCTGACTGCCTGGGCAATTTGGCAGGCGGTGAAGAGACAGATGGTTGTTCAACAGTGCTGTGGTCCTGAGAGGAGGTGGAAGGAATTGAAGTCGATGCATTGGCTGCCATTCAACCAACAACGGCTTCAATTTGTTCTTCCCGCAGCAGGGAGGTACGCTGAGCTCCTACAAAAGTGCGCATAAAGGAACGCTCACAGGGAAAACTGGTGGATGCTGTGTCACTGGGTGCGGCAGCAGCCACAGAATCCCCACGTCCTCTCCCTGCTGAAACTCCACGGCCACGACCACGTGCCTTACTCCCTGCCTTCTTCATCTTGGTAGATTGATAAAGAAAGTCAGAAAAGTTATAAGGCCTAAGTGTGGTTATTCCTCAGAGACTGCAGTGAACACTGCAGACAACTGTTCACTATCTGTGAAAGGCTCCTTTCTGTACTTCTATAGTGTTTGCAATCAATGTATTGGATACGGATGGAAGCGCGTCACACTAATAGATTAGTTTTTTTTCAAATATAATGGAGCAGCACCAATTGGAGAGAAATGAAAAGGATGAGGCACTGAGACACGCTCAGCAGAGTACAAGCAGCAGTGCTTGAACAAGTAACTGGAGCGTGATGTGCACTCAAAAAATAAAAAACACAGACTGAAGTGAACACTGAAACACAACTGTTCACAATCTGGGAAAGGCTACTCCTTTCTGTACTTCTATAGTGTTTGCAACCAATGTATTGTATACGGATGGAAGCGCGTCACACTAATAGATTAGATTTTTTTCAAATATAATGGAGAAGCACCAATTGGAGAAAAATGAAAAGGATGAGGCATTGAGACACGCTCAGCAGAGTACAAGCAGCAGTGCTTGAACAAGTAACTGGAGCGTGATATGCACTCAAAAAATAAAAAACACAGACTGAAGTGAACACTGAAACACAACTGTTCACAATCTGGGAAAGGCTACTCCTTTCTGTACTTCTATAGTGTTTGCAACCAATGTATTGGATACGGATGGAAGCGCGTCACACTAATAGATTAGATTTTTTTCAAATATAATGGAGAAGCACCAATTGGAGAAAAATGAAAAGGATGAGGCACTGAGACACGCTCAGCAGAGTACAAGCAGCAGTGCTTGAACAAGTAACTGGAGCGTGATATGCACTCAAAAAATAAAAAACACAGACTGAAGTGAACACTGAAACACAACTGTTCACAATCTGGGAAAGGCTACTCCTTTCTGTACTTCTATAGTGTTTGCAACCAATGTATTGTATACGGATGGAAGCGCGTCACACTAATAGATTAGATTTTTTTCAAATATAATGGAGAAGCACCAATTGGAGAAAAATGAAAAGGATGAGGCACTGAGACACGCTCAGCAGAGTACAAGCAGCAGTGCTTGAACAAGTAACTGGAGCGTGATATGCACTCAAAAAATAAAAAACACAGACTGAAGTGAACACTGAAACACAACTGTTCACAATCTGGGAAAGGCTACTCCTTTCTGTACTTCTATAGTGTTTGCAACCAATGTATTGTATACGGATGGAAGCGCGTCACACTAATAGTTAAATTGCATGGAGCAGCAAGAATTACACTGAAGAAAAAAAAAAACAGTCTGTGAGTGACACGTGCAGATGCCTACAGACAGCGTTGCATGCAGAGCAAACTGCAGCGTCACCTGCACTCTCACACACACCTTGCACAGAGCTGTTAAAACAACACTGGCAAAAGGAAGCTTTACACAGCGGTTGGTAAACTAGCCTGCCTAAAGCCCAGTACACAAAATCGCAATATCTAACTGTCCCTCAGAGTCAGCAGAGCAGCGTTCTGTCCCTAACTGAGTTCACAGCACAGTGACGCTAAAATGGAGGCGGCGCCTTTTATAGTGCATTCTGACATCATTTCAGCAGCCAATCACAGCCATGCCATTAGTTAAGATGACCGCAGCATTACAGGATGTGCCCACACTTCATAAGATTCCTCATTGGCTGACTAAAATCACATTGCCTCTCAAAGAATTATGGGAACTTCCGATTCCGGTATACGATATAGGAAAAATATCGGAACTAAGTATCAGAATTCCGATAAAGCGAATATCGGCCGATACCCGATACTTGCGGTATCGGAATGCTCAACACTACTCCAGACTGACAGTCTGCTCTTCTGTTTTATATGTCTGACACTGGTAACGCCCCTTTCATTTAATGTAAGCTCTGGAGGCAGAATTTTAGGCAGATCTATGTCCTATCCATAGATCTTAAGAACTCATTTAACATATTAAGAAAAAAGTAGATTTCTCTGGTGTAAAACCTCAGATCGCAGATATTAAGGTATCATTTTATTCAACTATCTGTGACCTAAATGTCCATATAGACAGTTTAGGAGGGTTGATCCTACTGACAGATGCCCTTTAAAAAAGGTTGAGACCTTCGTAAAGGTAAAGTAAGAAAATCATCAACGTTTGAGAAAAGTAACCTACATCAGTTGTGTTCATCTCACATGGTTCAATCAAATATTGCTATTTCCCCCAAGCTTAATGAGATCAGGGATACTTATAAGTGGATGTGAGATTTGTTACATTGAGAATCGAAAAAAGTTTCAGCTAAAATCCCACGATGACCTCCAGCCCTAGAAGTTTAGCCCTGGTGCTCCTACTAATCCATAGAAGTATTTTTTTGAACATTCTAGATTAGCAGAATTTTTCAGATCATTTGATGTCTAATTTCCTGCTGATAAAACAGGAGAGAGTTATTTTCTGTGTGCGCACCACAGTCTAGCGGTGCGACAGGTACACGTGTACCCATGCTTCCCTCTTCTTAAAGGGGCATCACGATCATTATGCTAAATGCTCTCAGCCTGTTGCAGAGAGGCATTTAGCTTAAGTAGTGCCTGCAAGATGGCTCCTAGCCAGTGCTTGTGAGGCAACTTGTATAAAAGACTCCCTCTCACTTAGGGAGTCGCCAAGCAACGTACTGAATCATTAGTTAATAAGGTGTACTGCTATTGAGTTGTGAGGTCCACTGGTCCCAGTGTGGCCAGTCCTCTGTTCTTAGTTCCCTTGTCCCTGTGTGGCCAGGCCTGTATCTTCGTCCACTGGTCCCGGAACGGCCAGTGCCTGAGCCTCATCCCCTGGTCCTGGAACGGCCAGTCCTATATCCTTGCCCCCTGGTCACGGAGCTACCAGTGCCCAAACCTCATCCCCTGGTCCCAGAGCGGCAAGTGCCTGCACCTTGTTCCCTGGTCCTGGAGCGGCCATTGCCTGAACCTAGTTCTCTGGTCCTGGAGTGGCCAGTGCCTGAACCTCGTCCCCTGGTCCTGGAGTGGCCAGTGTCTGAACCCTGTCCCCTTGTCCTGGAGCAGCCATTGCCTGAACATAGTCCCTGGTCCTGGAGTGGCCAGTCTCGTTCTCGAAGTTCCCTGGTGTCAGCAGCTGCAGTACTGCGTTCGGCCCAGGAGTGGCACCTGGTGGCTACCTGCCGTAATGGAACCCGTCCTGTCTGATCTGCCTTGGTACTCTGGGGATCCGAAGCAGTGCCCTGGGTTCCTGGAGCAGTACATGTGGCACTATGAAGTTTTCGGTGAAGAGTCGGTGTCAGACCCCCAACTGACAACTCCAGAATCCGGTGAGGGTGTTGTCACGTGAAGGACGAACCCTACTCAGAAGCAGTCAAGTCATGTCTGAACGGCTTAAGCTCCAGATATCAGAGTTATACATGGTGAAGATCGCCTTTCATGTGCTGTTTGGTATTATTATCTGTCGTCCAGAGCTGAGAACTCAGGTGCCCCTTCTAGTTTGGAGACCCCACATGATGCTTCATTGGGGACAATTGAGTCACAAGAGGTGTCTGATCCACATACATCCAGGTCAGCCAGCAATGTCACCATTTTCTCCAACAGGTTTCCTAGTCGCTGTGTGCTCGTGTCTCCGAAGAAAGGGAAGTGGAGGCGATGTCCTCACAAAGTCCTGACGATTGTACCTATTATCTGCCTCCAGGAACCTCCCTGTCTCGTGGACGTGTCATCTTGGAGACTTAGCTTAAGGCAGACCCAGAGCAGGTATCTTCAGTATCTACTCTAGAGCATAGGAATTGCATTGCTGCATAGAAAAAAATTGAAAAAAGCGCTATATAATGTACCGTATATACTCGAGTATAAGCCGACCCGAGTATAAGCCGAGGCCCCTAATTTTGCCACGGAAAACTGGGTAAGCTTATTGACTCGAGTACAAGCCAGGTGTACATTGTCCCCTCATCCCTGTCCTGCTCTGTGTGGCTCCTCTGAGCTCCCCCCGTCCTGCTCCGTGCTCCTCTGTACTCCCCCATCCTGCTCCATGCTCCGCGTCCTCCTCTGTGCTGCCCCATCCTGCTCTGTGCTCCCCCCGTCCTGTTCTGTGCTCCCCATCCTGCTTCGTGCTCTTCTGTGCTCCGCATCCTCCTCTGTGCTCCCCCCGTCCTGCTCTGTGCTCCGCGTCCTCCTCTGTGCTCTCCGCCCTGCTCCGTGCTCCGCGTCCTCCTCTGTGCTTCCCCCATCCTGCTCCGTGCTCCTCTGTGCTCCCCGTCCTCCTCTGTACTCCCCGTCCTGCTCGGTGCTTCCCCTGTCCTCCCCATCCTGCTCCGTGCTCCCCCCATCCTCCTCCGTGCTCCCCCCATCATATTCACCCTCCCCGTGCCATTGCTGAACGTCCCCTGCAATCCTCCATTGTCCCGGCTTCCTGCAGCTCTCCTGTGCTGAGCGGTCACGTGGTACAGCTCATTAAGGCCATGAATATGGATGCCACGCCTATCGGAGTGGAGTTGTGTCCATATTTCATGACCATAATGAGCAGTACCATGCGCCTGCCGCAGCTTCCCCTCCCCCGCTGGTTTCTGCCCAATGACTTGTGTATAAGCCGAGGGGGCATTTTCAGCACAAAAAAAGGTGCTGAAAATCTCGGCTTATACACGAGTATATACGGTATATATGAAATATGAATCTGCAAAATTTGCTATGAAAAAATGAAGGCTCTTAGCGCATAGATTGGCCAATATATGTATGCCCAATTACCACGTCACGGTGTCCTTGTAAATTGGGTCCCTATCCTGTTATGTCACCTCTCTTGGGCAAAAAGCCTACAATTTATGGGGCAGGAATGGACCAGCTAATCTGCTTAAAATCACCTGTGGCTATTGGGAGTGAGAGTGCACATGTCCAAAAAGCTTAAAACAAATAGACAAGAAGAAGGACCAGCACATCTAAGCTAGTGTGTGAGTTCCCGCTGCTGCACAAGGGGAGTCTCAAACCAGTCCCGCTGCAGTCCCCCATCCATCTCTGGCCGCAGTGGAGCCTGCTCAGCAAAGATGTCGGTCCCAGCATCTCATCCGGTCTAATACTGTGCAGAGACTTGCTGCTGCCTCTTCAGGTTCTGCTATTGTAGCCACTACTGGTCAGCGGCGAGCAGACGTCTTTAAGACTAAGTCCTTTGTTGCTTCATCTGAGCATGCTCAGGGCAAGATCTCCCATTGGAGATCAGGGGTCACATACTCAGATACTAGTCAGTAGTAAAGGCTAGCACTCAACCTTACATAAATGGTGCCGGTGAACGGGATGGGGAGTCCCATAAATATAAGAGAGAACAACACCGCACTCGTTTTAAATATGCTTCAAGTGAAAGTTTATTTAACAAGTTCCAAACAAGTTCCAGATATCACCATTATGTTGCAAGCGACAGGCAATTAACGTTTCGGCCACTTCTGGCCTTGATCACAATATCGCCCTTACAAGCAAAGTCTTGAAATAAGGGCTTTGGTGTTCTCAGGTAAGGTCATTGAGAGGAAAGGAAATGATCCCCACATATAGAGGTGTAGGCAGGCAGATCTGTCCGATAGTTGTGCCTGTCTGATACGGGAATACACACGTATTAGATTGATGTGAGACACATTCACGATGGTATCCTCAATATATACATGTACGTTTATTATCGTTTTGCTCTGTGAAACCAAATGGGTAACCTGGCAAGCTAGAAGTCTCTTAGTATGTGCAGAGATAGCGCTCTTTCATTGGCGTCATGTGTCCTGGTGGAGCGGGATATGCTGGCACACCAGTGCCTGCTCAGGCACTGCTCAGGCACTGGTGTGCCAGCATATCCCGCTCCACCAGGACACATGACGCCAATGAAAGAGCGCTATCTCTGCACATACTAAGAGACTTCTAGCTTGCCAGGTTACCCATTTGGTTTCACAGAGCAAAACGATAATAAACGTACATGTATATATTGAGGATACCATCGTGAATGTGTCTCACATCAATCTAATACGTGTGTATTCCCGTATCAGACAGGCACAACTATCGGACAGATCTGCCTGCCTACACCTCTATATGTGGGGATCATTTCCTTTCCTTCAATGACCTTACCTGAGAACACCAAAGCCCTTATTTCAAGACTTTGCTTGTAAGGCCGGCGTCACACTGGCGACAGAATCGGACGACTGCAATGCGATGAAAAATCGTATTGCAGTCTGCCCTATGTTAATCTATGGAGCAGCTCCCAGTATCAGATTTTTTGTGGTCCGTTTTAAACGTCCGTGTACAATCGCAGCATGCTGCGATTGTCACCGATTGTCGGTCGACAATCGCCAATGCAAGTCTATGGGAGCGATGAAAAATCGGATTACAAACGGACCACACTGTGTGACTTGCGATGAAATCGCATCGGTGTCCTTTAGAAAAGCCGGCAATTCGGATGCCAGAAGGATGTGTGATGTTTTAATTTTGATCCGATTGTCGACCGTCTAAAACGGACCGATTTTTTGTGGTTGTGTGTGACTCCGGCCTAAGGGCGATATTGTGATCAAGGCCAGAAGTGGCCGAAACGTTAATTGCCTGTCGCTTGCAACATAATGGTGATATCTGGAACTTGTTTGGAACTTGTTAAATAAACTTTCACTTGAAGCATATTTAAAACTAGATGGGCATTTCCTGAAGGAAATACATGGTGCTTGAACAGCGCTGCCGGCTTTACAGCAGTGTATCAGGTGTCGACTGTAAGAAAGTAAAGTTAGAATATGAATGTTGTGTATAGCGATGGCACAACCTGGGATGGGTTGTATATGGCCCCTTGGTAGCCACTTTGATGTGCGGGGCCCCTTGTTAGCCACTTTGGCCCCTTGGTAGCCATTTTGGCATGCAAGAATCCTTGGTAGCAACTTTGGTGCATACAGCCACTCGGTAGCCACTTTGGCCACTTGGTAGCCACTTTGGCACATTCGGCATCTCAGTAGCCACTTCGGCCACTTGGTAGCCACTTTGGCATATTCAGCACCTTGGTAGCCACTTTGGCTGCTTGGTAGCCACTTTGGCACATTCAGCACCTCAGCAGCCACTTTGGCCACCTGGTAGCCACTTTGGCACATTCGGCACCTTGGTAGTCACTTTGGCCACTTGGTAGCCATTTGGACCACTTGGTAGCCACTTTGGCACATTCGGCACCTTGGTAGCTACTTCAGCCACTTGGTAGCCACTTTGGCACAGTCGGTACCTCAGTAGCCACTTTGGCCACTTGGTAGCCATTTTGGCACATTCGGTACCTCAGTAGCCACTTTGGCCACTTGGAAGCCACTTTGGCACATTCAGCACCTCAGTAGCCACTTTGGCCACTTGGTAGCCACGTTGGCCACTTGCTAGCCACTTTGTCACATTCGGCACCTCAGTAGCCACTTTGGCCACTTGGTAGCCACTTTGGCACATTCGGCACCTCGGTAGCCTCTTTGGCCACTTGGTAGCCACTTTAGCACATTTGGCACCTTGGTAGCCACTTTGGTCTCTTGGTAGCCACTTTGACACATTTGGCACCTTGGTAGCCACTTTGGCCACTTGGTAGCCACTTTGGCACATTCGGCACCTCTGCAGCCACTTTGGCTACTTGGTAGCCACTTTGGCACATTCGGTACCTTGGTAGCCACTTTGGCCACTTGGTAGCCACTTTGGCACATTCTGCACCACGGTAGCCACTTTGGCACATTCGGCACTTTGGTAGCCTCTTTGGCCACTTGGTAGCCAATTTAGCACATTTGGCACCTTGGTAGCCACTTTGGTCTCTTGGTAGCCACTTTGACACATTCGGCACCTTGGTAGCCATTTTGGCAACTTAGTAGCCACTTTGGCACATTCGGCACCTCTGTAGCCACTTTGGCTACTTGGTAGCCACTTTGGTACATTCAGTACCTTGGTAGCCTCTTTGGCCACTTGGTAGCCACTTTGGCACATTCTGCACCACGGTAGCCACTTTGGCCACTTGGTAGCCACTTTGGCACATTCGGCCCCTCGGTAGCCTCTTTGGCCACTTGGTAGCCACTTTGGCACATTCGGCATCTCGGTAGCCAATTTGGCCACTTGGTAGCCACTTTGGCATATTCGGCACCTCGGTAGCCACTTTGGCCACTTGGTAGCCACTTTATCCACTTGGTAGCCTCTTTGGCACATTCGGCACCTCGGTAGCCACTTTGGCCACTTGGTAGCCACTTTAGCACATTTGGAACCTTTGTAGCCACTTTGGTCACTTGGTAGCCACTTTGGCACATTCGGCACCTCGGTAGCCACTTTGGCTACTTGGTAGCCACTTTGGCACATTCGGCACCTCGGTAGCCACTTTGGCACATCCGGCACCTCGGTAGCCACTTTTGCCACTTGGTAGCCACTTTGGCACATTCTGCACCACGGTAGCCACTTTGGCCACTTGGTAGCCACTTTGGCACATTCTGCACCACGGTAGCCACTTTGGCCACTTGGTAGCCACTTTGGCACATTTGGCATCTCGGTAGCCACTTTGGCCACTTGCTAGCCACTTTGGCATATTCGGCACCTCGGTAGCCACTTTGGCAACTTGGTAGCCACTTTGGCACATTTAGCACCTCGCTAGCCACTTTGAAACATTCAGCACCTTGGTAGCCACTTTGGCCACTTGGTAGCCACTTTGGCACATTCGGCACCTCGGTAGCCACTTTAGCCACTTGGTAGCCACTTTAGCCATGTTGACACATGCTGTCTCTTTGCCTCAGGGGCCAATTTGGTGCTCCGGGCCCCTCAGGGGTCACTTTGGCACACTGGGTTTCTAAAGCTACTTTGGCGTCCGTGGGGCTTTTCAGAAGCCATTGGCGCGCTGCCTGTGGCCCCGTGTGCTGCCTGGGGCCCAGTGTGCTGCCTGGGGCCCCTGTGTGCTGCCTGGGGCACTGCTCTGCGCCTTTAAGACCTTGAATCAGCGATCTGTCAGCTTCTATTAGCTGATACGGGTCATGTGTGGAAGCTGCATTTGCATAGCTGCTATCTTTGTAAGTCACTGCACCTGCGCTGTGGCTTCAATCCATGTCAGTTGGGGGTCATGGAAAGGTCGCCATTAATTCCTATGGGAAAATTTTTGCTGAAAATGCGATTTTTTTATAAAAACTAAAAATCGGATCGACTCCAAAAATACATAGCACACCTGTCCCCATCGAGGGCTTCGAAACGCCGCCTGAACGGGGTCTCTGCGCCGAGCGGTTCGGGCCGCATTAATTGCAGAAAACGCGGAGAAGAAGAAGAAGAAGAAGAAGAAGAAGAAAATATAAGAAATCGGATTACAATATGGTGCTTGAACCTAGAGGTTCAAGCACCATAACGAGTGCGGTGTTGTTCTCTCTTACATACTCAGATACAGCTGCCACTCCCATTGGTCCTTCCTGGAAGGTCTTTTTCTCGTGGCTGCTATAAAAGGCTGTCCTTACCGCATGGCCGTGCGCTAGGATCAATTGCGTTATGTGCTTTGCGCCAGTGTGATCATGCACGCATGTGTGTAGCCCTGGTGTTAGGCACACGCAGTACCCTGGAGAGTGTGTGGCGAGACAGCAGTTTAATGCTAAATAACCATTCACTCAACATACACTAGACACACCCTTAGGGTAGTGTAGTTACTTGTGAGGGAGTGGTCAGTCAGTGCCTGGACTTCAGAGAGGAAGGTCTAGCCTGGACTGAGGAGAAGGAGATTAGTGCAGAAAGACTTCAGTCACCTGTCTCAAGGACAGTGAAAGGTTCAGAGACGTGCTCCTGCCTTGTGATAACTGAGAATCTGTAACTAACTTTGAAGGAAGTGAATGAAGGAAGTAACTACCCGACTTTATGCTAGTGTGAGTGCTTATGCTACCAGCGAGGACAAGGCGAAAGGCACAGTGGAAAGTTTATTGGAAAGGTGCGTTTGGATTGAAGAAGTCCTGCACATTGCAACCGGTCACTGGGGACCGAAGGATCACTATTGGCTTCAAGCATAGTGGTAAGAAAACCAGGAATTTACCGGACCTTAGGTCGCGGCAAACAGCCCCTTATAGTCAGTACGTAACTGGGGTCAGGGGGAGTGAAGACTTTGAGCCTGATCAGCAATATAGGAATTCAGCTCTCTCACAGGAAGGCTCCTACCACAAAACTGACTGGGCAGTACAGCTATGGATTAGCTGGAGTTATTGAGGGAACTACGCTTCAGGCTGGTTGTACTCATTGTATTGAAAGTAAAGGAGGCCCCTAACTTGTCCAGCTGCTGTCTCAAGATACACTCTCCTTGGATCAGCCTCCCTGGGACCTGCCTGAACATCTTGCAAGTAAAGGTATGGAAAGACGCTGACCGTGTGAGACTGTGTTATTTATCTGCACCCGACTTCACTAACTTCATAGACTTTGAGGGACCAGTCCCACCTGTAGGGGACCCGACATCTAGCTGCCTCACCATCCCCTCAGAGATCTACAGCAGCGCTGGTACAAATTACCAGAAGACTACAGGTGGCGTCACGAACTGTATATAAATCTATCCCTGTAAATATACCCCCCAACATACGCCAGACCGCCAGGGCCACAGACCGAGCCACCGCTACCTGTGACAATCCCCATAGACTTCCATGGGCTCGGCTCTGAGTACCCCATTGCCCTGGTAACCCACAATTGTGGTGGCGGGTCGACACACATGTGGTTAGGGCTCGGCTGAAATAAGCCCCTAGAATACCGGCTTCTCCGGTGAGGAGATTGCTTGATTGCGTTGCTGTCTGCATGATCATGGACTGCTATCCGCACAGCATTTATCTGTGTATCCCTGTGGGGTTAACAGGTCACAGTACCTATCTCTGCGTCTTTACCTCAGTGACTCTGTGGTGTAACAGAGTTCGCTTATATCGCTATATAGCGCTGCGGCATTCCCGCTAGCGGCTCTGTGGATTAACAGAGTTCGCACTATCTGCCACAGCGCGCTACGGCATTTATTTTAGCGACTCTGCGGGATAACAGAGTTCGCTACTTACGCCATCTTACTAGCAGCAGGCTCTGCCTGTACGGTGGACCCCGGGCTGCGAACACACCTCTCTACATTATTTATTAGGTGCGTTCCGCAGACCCTAACAGTGTGAAAAGGCGCCAACCAAAGAAAGTATACAAATCAAAAAGATTAAGGTTTGCACCATATCTTACCAAGAATGATTACGCTAGAGCATAGGAATTGCATTGCTGCCATAGAAAAAAATTGAAAATAGTGCTATATAATGTATATATGAAATATAAATCTGCAAAAATTGCTATGAAAAAATGAAGGCTCTTAGCGCATAGATTGGCCAATATATGTATGCCCAATTACCACGTCACGGTGTCCTTCGTAAATTGGGTCCCTATCCTATTATGTCACCTCTCTTGGGCAAAAAGCCTACAATTTATGGGGCAGGAATGGACTCTTTCCCCTCCATGCAGGGACGCCGGCTTAGGCTACTTTCACACATCCGTTTTTTCAAATCCGGCACAATCCGTCCAAGTTTGAAAAAGACGGATCCTGTGCAGATTCGGAAAAACTGATGCGAGAGAGAGAGAGACCCCTTGATTTCCTACTTCCAGGCATGCGCAGAGGAAGGAAACGGAGTCCGGCGGCCGGATCAGTCCTTTACCTGATCCGGCAGCCATAGACTTCTATTGTACCAACAAGCCTGATGCGCCGCTTCAGGCGCTATCTGGTTTTTTTCGCCGGAAACAAAAAACGTTCCTAGACCCGTTTTGTCCGGCCGCTTGAATTGAAATTTATGCCGGACGAAATGGAAGGACATGCGGTGCGATCCGGCGCTAATCCAAGTCAGTGAGAATAAAACAGATCCGGCGGTAGAAAACAACGGATCCGTTTTTTTAAAAAAAAGCCGGATCGCGCCTGACGGCAAAAAACGGATGTGTGAAAGTAGCCTTACTCAGCCTTGTTGTCTCCCAGCATGTCCTCCTGCTACTTCCTGCTTTCTGTGTGCATGCTGTAATTTCCTGCTGACAAAATAGGAGAGAGTTTCTTTCTGTGTGTGCACGCCACAGACCAGCAGCGTGCTTGGTACACGTGTGCCCGCGCTTCCCTGTTCTTAAAGGGCAGCACACACATTATGCTAAATGCTCTCAGACTGTTGCTGAGAGGCATTTAGCATAAGTAGTACACCTGCAAGATGGCTCCCAGCGCCTGAACCTCGCCCCATGGTCCTGGAGTGGCCTGTGACTGAACCCTGTCTCCTGGTTCCGAAGCGGCCACCCTGAACCCCGTCCCCTACTCCTGGAGCAGCCAGTGCCTGAACCCTGTCTCCTGGTTCCGAAGCGGCCATGCCTGAACCTCGTCCCCTGGTCCTGGAGGGCCGGTGCCTGAACCCTGTCCTCTGGTCCCGAAGCAGACAGCGCCTGAACATTGTCCCCTGGTGCCGAAGCAGTCAGTCCTGTTCCCAAAGTCCCCTGGTCTCAGTGCGACCAGTGCATGAACACTATTCCATAGTCCATGAGTGGCCTAACCCTGATCTTGAATCCTAGACCAGCATGTCTGAACTAAGCCCTAAAGTAGTGCCAGTGTACTTGACCCCTGGTACTGGGTTCTGACCAGGGTTGGTCCCTGATGGCTACCTACTATGCAAGCCTGATCTTACCACTAGAAGCTTCAGTGAACCCTAAGGTAGCCACCTAGTTATTATGCCCCTTCCTGGGTAGGCCCGATCCTGTGGCACAAATACACGTGTGCCACGACTGGGCGTACAGTCTGCTCGGCCCAGCCATGACTGCAACAGAAACAGAAACTAGTGCATGTTGTGATTATTTTAACATGCAGATTTAGTCAGTGAAAAAATTCTCTCATTTTCCCCATTGAATAACATTGGTCCTAGTACTGTCTTTGTGCTGTCTGTTTTTTCATGGACAGTACTCTGACAATAAATACGGTCGCGTGAATTGGCCCGACGTAGACTTTCCAGGCAAAGGTCAAGATAAGAGACAGTGTCAAAACACAAGCAAAACAGCTCAGGTAGATCTTACTTTGTTTATGGGTAAGGGTATCCACCAGCTGTACCATCAAAACAGCCACCAGTCAGAGACTGACAGGAACATGGAGCTGGAATGGGGTGGAGTAATAATGATAACCTCATCAAACAAAAGGATCGGTATCTGAAATTCATAAGGTGGGATAATTTTCTCCCCTAACATCATCTGTTAGGGAAAAGTCATCATGTGTTGGGGAGAGTAGGAAGGTCCCCATATGTATTTGACTGTTAGCCAATCCTGCTGATATCGGTGAGTTTGGGCAACGGTAGTCTAATGTGTGTGGTGCCCTTATCTGCTTTCTGTAAAAAGTGTGGAGCGTTGCAAAATCTCAGCCATAAACAAGTGTAAATTTGGCAAAATTAAATGGGAACTTCTAAGACCATATCCAACCCGCCTAAAACCTTCTTGCTATTAAACTCCAATACTGGACTCCAATGATCAAAAGGACAGAAAATTGTAAGCACCCATAAACACCTCACCTTATTTCTCGCTTGTCAACACGGAGACATTTGTCATGCTAATTACTAGCCAGCTCTGAGCCTAGGGGGAATGAGCTGGAGACACAGGAAAGCTTTGTAAAAAAATATCAACTGTTTGGCCTTGTTCCTCTGAAGAGAACACACGGGTCATGAGGCCAAGTGTAGAAAAACAGAAAGAGGCTCCGCTACAAAAAGCGGGAAGTTTTGCTCTACACAAGAGTTGAGAATTGATTTCTAGCTTTTTTTCAATTCCGTCTAAAAAAAGCCAAGTGGCCACTCAGTGCCTAAGCCAAATGAGTGTCAAAACGTTCCCACTTTTCCCTTTGGTCCAGTGGTTGTCTACACAAGGTCAAAAAGAGATCTGTGGGCTGCAAGAGCTCATTATTCTATTCCAAGAGCTTAGTGGAGATTTGCTTGGTCTTCTGGAGATCCAAAAGAGCCTCGCTTTTCTTTCATGACATTCCTAGATGTGTAAGGCTAGTTTCACACTAACGTTTCACTGACTACGTCGGTCTGGGCACGGCCACCGCTAAGCCCCGCCCCCGGCCGCTCCGCCTATGGGCGCATGACACTGCATGCAACCTGCGTACCCTATCTTTAGCATTAGGTACTCAGGCCGTGCGCAGGAATGCATTTGCGAGCGCATGCGTCCTTTTGACGGTGCGCCGACCTGCGCCAAACGCACCATGTTGCATGTTGGTGCAGTTCGGCGCACCGTCAAAAGGACGCAGGCACCAGCAAATGCATACCTGCGCACGGCCTGCTGTTGTGAATGTGTTAGAAATGAATTCTGAGCAGTAGCTCCCTCTGGTGGTTACAAACAGTACTGAACCATTCAATGAAGATTGTGAAGATTGGCGATCAGGAGTTACAGACTGGTCTTATATAAGGGAGGTTCCCTCCCATCATGTTTGCCGGTGATCAATTGTTCTTGTCTCAACTGTGGTTCCTGGTTCACTTTGAAGCTTGCTGAGTCTTGCCTGCATCTTCTGCTATCAGATAAGATATTTTCTGCTTTTATTTTTGTGCTTGCTTTTTGCATTGTTCTCTGCACTTCTGTGGAAGTCAGCCAGGTCCCCTCTGGGGGCTTGTGCTCCTCTCAGTTTATCTGAGCCACTGTTATTTGTTCTTTTGCCTTTTCCAGTTTTTTCAGTGGCTGCGGCTTAGTTTTGTTACACCAGAGAACTAATTTAGGTGGTAGAGGTCGTGTGATCTCAGGTGTTTTTGCAATTAGTAGAGTTGGTATTTTTTAGGTTTTTTTTGGATTGCAGTAAGTGTCCTTCCTATCCTTTTCTTACTAGGAAGATTGGGCCCCAACGTTTGCTCATACTTTTTTCTGTCTGTGTCTGTATTTCCTCTTGTCTAACCGTAATTACATGTTTGGGGGCTTCCTATGTTCTTTGGGGATCTGCTCCGGGGCAGATAGCTTTCCTCTTTCTATCTTTAGGTGTAGTTAACCTCTCAGGCTGTGACGAGGCGTCTAGGACCAACTTAGGAACGCTCCACGGCTGCCTTTAGTTGTGGTGGTTAGTAAGGGTACTGCAATCCAGTAGATTCCAACCTCTCTGGTGTATTGCCGTTTTAGCCTGCTCTCCTCAGCTACCAAATCATAACAGTATCACCGGCCAAAACTGAAAATTATATGGTACTCACAGAAGGGAAAAATAGTGTAAAAAAAAAAAAAAAAGTTGTCAGAGTTGTCAGAGATTTTTTTTTTTTTTCTGTTTATTGCATTTTTTTTCCCTCTTTTTCTCTGGGTGCTGAGGATTTTTTTTTCTCAATGGAGTTTGCACAGTTGTCTGGCCGTGTGGATCAGCTTGCAACTGAAGTTCGGAGTATTGCCACCTAGCTTGCAGGGTTGCCGGTTGTGGAACCTAGGATCCCCATGCCAGATTTGTTTTTGGGGGATCGAGCTAAATTTCTGAATTTCAAAAATAACTGTAAGTTGTTTTTTGCCTTAAAACCTAAGTCCTCAGGGAACGCAGCACAGCAGGTTCAAATTGTCATCTCTCTCCTGCGCGGCGATCCTCAGGATTGGGCTTTTTCCCTGACACCTGGGGACCCTGTTTTGAGTAATGTTGATGCATTTTTTCTGGCTCTATGGTTATTGTACGATGAACCTAATGTCTCTGATCAAGCTGAAAAAACTTTGTTGGCATTAAATCAGGGGCTTGAGGACGCTGAGTTATACTGTCAGAAATTCCGAAAGTGGGCAGTCCTGACCAAATGGAATGATGATGCTTTGGCAGCCCTTTTTCGGAAGAGTCTGTCAGAGAATATAAAAGATGTTATGGTGGGTTTCCCTGCTCCCTCTGGTCTCAATGATTCTATGTCATTAGTGATTCAAATTGACAGACGTTTGAGTGAGCGTAGAGGTATGCGTGGAATAGTGTTGCCTTGTGAACCAGCTTCTGAACCCATGCAGTGTGATAGAGTGGCTTCTGGGGCACAGCGTCATGAGTTTCGAAAACGCAATGGGTTATGTTTCTACTGTGGTGACGCCTCTCATGCTATTTCAGTCTGCTCTAAGTGGGGAAGACGTTTGCACGCTCAGCTGTCTTGGGTAGTGTTCAGACTAAATTTCTGTTGACTGTTACCCTGATTTGCTCCCTGTCCACATTTTCTGCTCAGGCTTTTGTTGATTCGGGAGCAGCTATTAACCTGATGGATTTTGATTTTGCTAAACGTTGTGGGTTTCCCTTGATACCCCTACGGAAGTCTATTCCCCTACTGCGGATTGATTCTACCCCTTTGGCGGAGAATAAACCCCAGTTCTCTACTCAGATGATAATGAGTGTTGAACCTGATCATCAGGAGAGTTGCAAATTTTTGGTGCTGTATAATCTGCATGACATTATTGTACTGGGTTTCCCTTGGTTACAGTCTCATAATCCTGTTTTGGATTGGAAATCTGTGTCTGTAACCAGTTGGGGCTGCCAATGTATTAATGCCAACACTCCTGTTTTTTTTGCCTCTTCCCAGGCTCAGGATGTTCCTGACTTTTTGACTGATTTTTCTGATGTGTTTAGCGAAAGTAAATCTGCATCCTTGCCCCCCCATAGGAGCTATGACTGCGCTATTGAATTAGTGCCTGGTAGTAAATTCCCTAAAGGTCGCCTTTTTAACTTGTCTGTACCTGAACATGACGTTATGCGGTCTTATATCAAGGAGTCATTGGAGAAGGGTCATATCAGACCATCCTCTTCACCCTTGGGTGCCGGTTTTTTCTTTGTGGCCAAAAAGGATGGTTCATTAAGGCCGTGCATTGATTATCGTCTCTTGATCAATATCACTGTGAAATATCAATATCCGTTACCCTTGATTTCTGACCTGTTTTCCAGGGTGAAAAGTGCTACTTGGTTTACCAAGCTTGACCTCAGGGGGGCGTATAACCTTATTCGCATTAAGCATGGGGATGAATGGAAGACGGCATTTAATACCCCAGAGGGGCATTTTGAGTACCTAGTGATGCCCTTTGGGCTCACTAATGCTCCTTCCGTCTTCCAGTGCTTCATGAATGACATTTTCAGGGATTTTGTGGATAAATTTCTGATTGTTTATTTGGATGATATCTTGATTTTTTCCAATGACTGGGACTCTCATGTGAAACATGTTCGGACTGTGTTCCAGATTTTGAGAGAGAATGCTCTGTATGTGAAGGGATCAAAGTGTCTTTTTGGCGTACAGAGGATCTCATTTCTGGGATTCATTTTGTCCCCATCTGTTATTGAAATGGACCCGGTCAAGGTTCAGGCCATCTGTGATTGGGTCCAACCTACTTCATTAAAGGCTCTTCAGAGATTCTTGGGTTTTGCCAATTTTTATCGTAAATTTATTGGTAATTTCTCTGTTATTGTTAAACCATTGACTGATTTGACCAAAAAGGGTTCTGATGTGGTGAATTGGCCTCCTTAGGCAGTCTCTGCGTTTCAGGAACTTAAACAGAGATTCACTTTTGCTCCTGTTCTACGGCAGCCTGATGTTTCTCTGCCATTTCAGGTGGAGGTTGATGCCTCTGAAATTGGGGCAGGTGCCGTTTTGTCCCAAAGAGATCCAGAGACCTCTAAAAGTAACCCTTGTGCCTTTTTCTCTCGAAAATTTTCTCCAACTGAACGTAATTATGACGTGGGTAATCAGGAGTTATTGGCCATGAAGTGGGCTTTTGAAGAGTGGAGACATTGGCTGGAGGGAGCCAAACATCAGGTGGTGGCGTCAGCACCTGGCACACCCGGGCAAGTGCCAGGGGCCCTGAGCAGGTGGGGGGGCCCACTCGCCGTCTGGCACCCCCGCGGCCGTTAGCGGAGGAGAGCGGTGTCAGAGCCGCCACTGGCCCCCCCCCCCCACTTGCTCAGGGCCCCGGCATCAGCTGGCACAATACTTACCTCTCCCGTGCCTCCGCTGCCGCAGCTCCGGGCTCCAGGGGGCGCCGGCGCTTCCTCTCACAGCAGCGCCGCTGAATGACGTCATCATTCAGCGGCCGGCTGTGGCAGAGAGCGCGGACGCTGAACAGGTGAGACGTGTGTGTCTGTGTCTCTGTGTGTGTCTGTGTGTATGTAGTGCGGTGCTTTGTGTGTGTATGTGTGTGTGTATGTATGTGAGAGAGTGCTTGTGTGCTGTAGTGCTGTCTGTGTGTGATGATGGGCAGGCATTGCTGATAATGGGGAGGCATTGATGATAAAGGCCAGGCATTGATGATGGGGAGAAGATGATGATAATGGGCAGGCATTGATGATGGGGAGAAGATGATGATAATGGGCAGGCATTGATGATAATGGGGAGGCATTGATGATGATGGGGAGGCGATAATGATGATGGGGAAGCGATGATGATGATGGGCAGGCATTGATGATAATGGGGAGGCATTGATGATGATGGGGAGGCGATAATGATGATGGGGAAGCGATGATGATGATGGGCAGACATTGATGATAATGGGGAGGCATTGATGATAATGGGGAGGCATTGATGATGATGGGGAGGCGATAATTATGATGGGGAGGCGATGATGATGATGGGCAGGCATTGATGATAATGGGTAGGCCATTATGATGATGGGGAGGCCATGATGATAATGGGCAGGCATTGATGATGGGGGGGAGATGATGATGGGGAGGCCATGATGATAATGGGCAGGCATTGATGATGGGGAGGAGATGATGATGATGGGCAGGCATTGATGATGATGGGGAGGAGATGATGATGATGGGCAGGCATTGATGATGATGGGGAGGAGATGATGATGGGCAGGCATTGATGATGATGGGGAGGAGATGATGATGATGGGCAGGCATTGATGATAATGGGGAGGCAATGATGATAATAAGGTGGCAATGATAATGATGGGGAGGAAATCATGATGATAATGGGGAGTCTTTCCACAGCGCCCTTTCCTGAGCCGTAACAGTGCAGAACGCAGTACAGCGCAGAGGAGAGCTCCATATTATGTATGAAGCATTATATGGGGACCAGTATCCTGTATGGAGCATTATATTGGGTCCAGTATTCTGTATGGAGCATTATTTTGGGTCCAGTATTCTGTATGGAGCATTATATGGGGGGTGACATCCTGCATGGGGTATTATATGGGTGATGAGGGGGAGACTGTGGTGCCCATAATATTGTATGGAGGACTGTACTGTCCAGTCTGTACTGTGCGCTGTGAGGATTTGGCGGTTTTTGAGCTATTGTACAATTTACAATAGATATCAGTCATGTAATGGAAGAAGTGAAGTGTTTGGCGTTGTGCTGTACCCATATTTCTCTGCTGTATCTGTGCATCATGAATCGTGGTCTGTGTTAAAGGGGCCCACTGAGGCTCTTTCGCCCGGGGCCCATAAAAACCTGGAGCCGGCCCTGCTCACGGACCATAAGAATCTGGTTTATCTGGAATCAGCCAAGCGACTTAATCCTAGACATGCCAGGTGGGCCTTGTTTTTCACACGTTTTAATTTTGTGGTTTCCTTTCTTCCTGGCACTAAGAATGTTAAGGCGGATGCCCTTTCGAGGAGTTTCCTTGCGGACTCTCCTGTGATATCTGATCCTGCTGTTATTTTGAAAGAGGGTGTAGTTCTTTCCGCCATCTCGCCCAATTTGAGACTGGCTCTGGAAGGGTGTCAGGAGGATAAACCCGAGCACTGCCCTATTGGGAAATTGTTTGTCCCAGACCGGTGGAAAAAGAGTGTGATGTCTGAGATTCATTGTTCCGCGTTGGCCGGTCATCCTGGAATTTTTGGTACCAGAGACTTGGTTAGTCGGTCCTTTTGGTGGCCTACTTTGTCTCGTGACGTCAGGGAATTTGTGCAGTCCTGCGGGACTTGATCTCGCTCCAAGCCTTGCTCTCGCTCTAGTGGTTTGTTGATGCCATTGCCTGTGCCCAAGAGACCATGGACCCATATCTCTATGGATTTAATTTCCGACCTCCCTGTTTCTCAGAGAATGACAGTTATCTGGGTGATTTGTGATAGGTTTTCCAAAATGATACATCTTGTGCCATTACCTAAGTTGCCTTCCTCCTCCGAATTGGTGCCTTTGTTCCTTCAGCACGTGGTTCGGTTACACGGCATTCCTGAGAACATTGTGTCTGACAGAGGAGTCCAGTTTGTTTCCAGATTTTGGAGGACTTTTTGTTCTAAACTTGGTGTTCAATTGTCTTTCTTCTCGGCTTTTCATCCTCAGACCAATGGACAAACTGAGAGAACAAACCAGACATTGGAGACTTATCTGAGATGCTTTGTGTCTGCTGATCAAGATGACTGGGTCTCTTTTTTGCCTTTGGCTGAGTTTGCTCTTAATAATAGGGCTAGCTCTGCCACTCTCCATTTTTCTGCAATTTTGGATTTCACCCTCGATTTTCTTCGGGACAGACGGAGGCTTCTGTCTGTCCAGGTGTTGACTCTGTTGTGGAGCGTATGCAGCAGATTTGGGACCAGGTAGTGGAGAGGTTGTCCCTCTCTCAAGAAAGAGCCCAGCGGTTTGCCAATCGGCATAGGACTGATGGTCCTCGGTTTGAAGTGGGGGACTTGGTCTGGTTGTCCTCAAGAAATATCCCTATGAGAGTTGCATCTCCTAAGTTTAAACCTAGGTTCATTGGACCTTATAAGATCATGTAAATTCTTAATCCTGTTTCCTTTCGTTTACTTCTTCCAGGGACATTTAAGATCCATAACGTGTTCCACAAGTCCTTATTGAAGAGGTTTGTCGAGCCAGTGGTTCCTATGGCTGCACCTCCTGACCCTGTTTTGGTTGAGGGCAATCTGGAGTATGTGGTTGAGAAAATATTGGATTCTCGTTTTTCTAGACGGAAACTCCAGTATTTGGTTAAGTGGAGAGGTTATGGTCAGGAGGACAATTCTTGTGTGTTTGCTTCGGACATCCATGCTAGGAGACTGATCCGTGCGTATCACAGAGCTCATCCTGACCGACCTGGTTGCCCAAATGAGGGTTCGGTGACCCCTCCTCAAGGGGGGTGTACTGTTGTGGATGTGTTAGAAATGAATTCTGAGCAGAAGCTCCCTCTGGTGGTTACAAACAGTACTGAACCATTCAATAAAGATTGTGAAGATTGGCAATCAGGAGTTACAGACTGGTCTTATATAAGGGAGGTTCCCTCCCATCATGTTTGCCGGTGATCAATTGTTCTTGTCTCAACTGTGGTTCCTGGTTCACTTTGAAGCTTGCTGAGTCTTGCCTGCATCTTCTGCTATCAGATAAGATGTTTTCTGCTTTTATTTTTGTGCTTGCTTTTTGCATTGTTCTCTGCACTTCTGTGGAGGTCAGCCAGGTCCCCTCCGGGGGCTTGTGCTCCTCTCAGTTTATCTGAGCCACTGTTATTTGTTCTTTTGCCTTTTCCAGTTTTTTTCAGTGGCTGCGGCTTAGTTTTGTTACACCAGAGAACTAATTTAGGTGGTAGAGGTCGTGTGATCTCAGGTGTTTTTGCAATTAGTAGAGTTGTTATTTTTTAGGGTTTTTTTGGATTGCAGTAAGTGTCCTTCCTATCCTTTTCTTTCTAGGAAGATTGGGCCCCAACATTTGCTCATACTATTTTCTGTCTGGGTCTGTATTTCCTCTTGTCTAACCACCATTACATGTTTGGGGGCTTCCTATGTTCTTTGGGGATCTGCTCCGGGGCAGATAGCTTTCCTCTTTCTATCTTTAGGTGTAGTTAACCTCTCAGGCTGTGACGAGGCGTCTAGGACCAACGTAGGAACGATCCACGGCTGCCTTTAGTTGTGGTGGTTAGTCAAGGTACTGCAATCCAGTAGATTCCAACCTCTCTGGTGTATTGCCGTTTTTGCCTGCTCTCCTCAGCTACCGAATCATAACAGCCTGCGTACCCAATGCTAAAGATAAGGTACGCAGGTCGCATGCAGCGTCATAACGCCCATAGGCGGAGTGGCCGGGAGGAGGCGTGGCCAGGGGCGGAGTTTAGTTGCGGCCGTTCGCAGACCGACGCAGGTCAGTGAAACGCTAGTATGAAACTAGCCTAAGAGCTGAGAGGAACCATCCATACTCCATACCCACAATATCAGCACTCAGCTATGTACACTATGTCAGGATCCATCAATGCTCCAATAATAATAATAATCTTTATTTATATAGCGCCAACATATTCCGCAGCGCTTTACAGTTGCAAACAATGCAAACTGTACAAAAACTCATCAGCGAACATTATGACATGATCCATCAATGCCCACTACACTAGAACCTGTCAGTGCAGACTGTGCCAGGACCCAACAATGCCCACTAGAATAGGACCTTTCAGTGCACACTATGCCAGGATACATCAATGACCACTACACTAGAACCTGTCAGTACACATTATGACAGGATCCACCAATGCCCACTACACTAAAACACGTCAGTGCTCACTATGTCAGGATTCACCAATGCCAAGTACACTAGAACTCGCCAGTGCACACTATGTGAGGATCCACCAATGCCCTTTACATTTGAGTCATCAGTGCATACTATGTCAGAATCCTTCAATGCCCACTACACTAAAACATGTCAGTGCCCACTATGTCAGGATTCATCAATGTCCACTACACTAAAATATGTCAGTGCACACTATGCCAGGATCCATCAATCTCCAATACCCTAGAACCCATCCGTGTACACTATGCCAGGATCCATCAATGTTCACTACCCTAGAAACTGTCCGTGTACACTATGCCAGGATCCATCAATATCCACTACCCTAGAACCCGTCTATGTACACTATGCCAGGATCCATTAGTGTCCACTATGCTAGAATCCATCCGCGTACATTATGCTAGGATCTTTCAATGTCTATGCTAGAATCCATCCACACTATGCCAGGATCCATCAATGACTCCTACACTAAAACATATAAGATCCACCATTGTCAATACATTAGACCTTGCAGTGCACACTTTAGTCAGAATCCACCAATGCCCAATACACTAGAATCTGTCCATTCACTTTACTAGACACAAGTAAATGGTACAAGAGAACTAGCAAAGCCTTTACCTGGCGCTATCGTGGGCATAGTTCCTCATTATACTACTTTGATACTGAGAAATTGCAAATAACAAAGCAAAGCGCTCTCTCACTGAATGTAGATTCTTTTCTCCAGATACAAGGCTCAGATTATATAATCGCTTATCTCTCTCTGCTGGGAACATCCATGTCTTTCCCAGCAGCCAGGCAGGTTCTAAATGGCCAAACATTCCTCACTCCCCTTCCCTCCACCAACCTACATTTTTTCACCCTTGTTTCAATTTCAAGAGATATTTCAGGTTTGAAAGGAACAAGAAACTCTTTCAAGTCAAGTTTTATCTATGAGATTGTAAGCTGCAAGCAATTTACTGTCAGTCAGTATCTAGATGTGTTTATCTAAAGCCCTGAATATGAAATCTATGCCTATATGAGATAGGTAACAATAACACTGCTATAATACTGCCCCTGTTGAACAATATAATAATAATCTTTATTTTTATATAGCGCTAACATATTCCGCAGCGCCAGGGGCGTAACTAGGAACGGCAGGGCCCCACAGCAAACTTCACAATGGGGCCCCCCCCCTCGCGCGCGTTGCCAATCCCGGTCTACCCAAGTTGTGTTAAGAAAGATACCTTTATTATCCAAAATTAGAGGTTTTTGGAGTAATGATAGTGAAATAACAGAAAAGAACCAACTCCCAGGAAGCAACTGAGGTAGTGACGAAGGTAGGCTTTCTCCAGAGTAAATATGTGAAGAAACTTGTAATCCAGCCTGCAAATTGCTTTCAAAACGGATGATTTATTCAGTAGAACAACAGTCCGGTATACAGAATAATCTAAGATTGTTCTGTATACCGTACTTCTGCACCACGCCCTCACCAATTACACATGTGAGGAGTTGACAGCCTCAGCTCTGCTGCATGTGAGGAGTGACAGCCTCAGCTCTGCTACATGTGAGGAGTGACAGACTCAGTTCTGCTACATGTGAGGAGTGACAGCCTCAGCTCTGCTACATGTGAGGAGGAACAGCCTCAGCTCTGCTACATGTGAGAAGGGACAGCCTCAGCTCTGCTACATTCGAGGAGTGACAGCCTCAGCTCTGCTACATGTAAGGAGTGACAGCCTCATCTCTGCAACATGTGAGGAGTGACAGCCTCAGCTCTGCTACTTGTATAGCAAAGCTGAGGCTGTCACTCCGCGCATGTAGCAGAGATGAGGCTGTCACTCCTCGCATGTAGCAGAGCTGAGGTTGCTACTTGTCACATGTAGCAGAGCTGAGGTTGTTACTTGTCACATGTAGCAGAGCTGAGGTTGTTACTTGTCACATGTAGCAGAGCTGAGGTTGTTACTTGTCACATGAGCAGAGCTGAGGTTGTTACTTGTCACATGAGCAGAGCTGAGGTTGTTACTTGTCACATGTAGCAGAGCTGAGGTTGTTACATGTAGCAGAGCCGAGGTTGCTACTTGTCACATGTAGCAGAGCTGAGGTTGTTACTTGTCACATGTAGCAGAGCCGAGGTTGCTACTTGTCACATGTAGCAGAGCTGAGGTTGTTACTTGTCACATGAGCAGAGCTGAGGTTGTTACTTGTCACATGAGCAGAGCTGAGGTTGCTACTTGTCACATGTAGCAGAGCTGAGGTTGTTACTTGTCACATGTAGCAGAGCCGAGGTTGCTACTTGTCACATGTAGCAGAGCTGAGGTTGTTACTTGTCAAATGTAGCAGAGCTGAGGTTGTTACTTGTCACATGTAGCAGAGCTGAGGTTACTTGTCACATGTAGCAGAGCTGAGGTTGCTACTTGTCACATGTACCAGAGCTGAGGTTACTTGTCACATGTAGCAGAGCTGAGGTTGCTACTTGTCACATGAGCAGAGCTGAGGTTGTTACTTGTCACATGAGCAGAGCTGAGGTTGTTACTTGTCACATGAGCAGAGCTGAGGTTGCTACTTGTCACATGAGCAGAGCTGAGGTTGTTACTTGTCACATGAGCAGAGCTGAGGTTGCTACTTGTCACATGAGCAGAGCTGAGGTTGCTACTTGTCACATGTAGCAGAGCTGAGGTTGCTACTTGTCACATGAGCAGAGCTGAGGTTGCTACTTGTCACATGAGCAGAGCTGAGGTTGTTACTGTCACATGAGCAGAGCTGAGGTTGTTACTTGTCACATGAGCAGAGCTGAGGTTGTACTTGTCACATGAGCAGAGCTGAGGTTGCTACTTGTCACATGTAGCAGAGCTGAGGTTTACTTGTCACATGTAGAGACCCTGAGGTTGCTACTTGTCACATGAGCAGAGCTGAGGTTGTTACTTGTCAATGTAGCAGAGCTGAGGTTGTTACTTGTCACATGTAGCAGAGCTGAGGTTACTCTTGTCACATGTAGCAGAGCTGAGGTTGCTACTTGTCACATGTAGCAGAGCTGAGGTTGCTACTTGTCACATGTAGCAGAGCTGAGGTTGTTACTTGTCACATGTAGTAGAGCGAGGTTGCTACTTGTCACATGAGCAGAGCTGAGGTTGTTACTTGTCAAATGTAGCAGAGCTGAGGTTGTTACTTGTCACATGTAGCAGAGCTGAGGTTTACTTGTCACATGTAGCAGAGCTGAGGTTGTACTTGTCACATGTAGCAGAGCTGAGGTTGCTACTTGTCACATGTAGCAGAGCTGAGGTTACTTGTCACATGTAGCAGAGCTGAAGTTGCTACTTGTCACATGAGCAGAGCTGAGGTTGTTACTTGTCACATAAGCAGAGCTGAGGTTGTTACTTGTCACAAATATCAGAGCTGAGGTTGCTACTTGTCACAAGTAGCAGAGTTGAGGTTGTTACTTGTCACATGTAGCAGAGCTGAGGTTGCTACTTGTTACATGTAGCAGAGCTGAGGTTGTTACTTGTCACATGTAGCAGAGATCAGGGTGTCACTCGTCACTTGTAGCAACCATGAGGCTGTTACTGGGCCAGGGGGATGCTACTGGTGACTGAGGTCCCGTGCCCAACAGGGCCCAGGGGGAGGTTAGTGGTGACTTGAGGCTTGCGTCAAACAGGGCCCAGGAGCCCGAGGCCCTGTTGGAATGCGGGCCCCTTGCTACCTGGGCCCTGTGTTGAATGTGGGCCCCCTGCACTGCAGCCTGGGGCCTGGGCCCTGTTGAATGTGGGCCCTGTTAGATCCTGCCTGCACCTGCCCTCCCAGTCACCATTGAGCAGCCAAGCCTCTTCTCACTGTTGAGAGACTCACGGTACTCACCCTGCTCGCCCGGGCTTCCACCTGCTTGTCCAGTCAGCCTGCTGCTTCATGTGGTCTGCCTGGCCGTCTGCTGTCCGCCCCCACATGCACACACGCTGTGACAGACGGACCATAATGCACTGGGCCGCAGCTTAAAGCTACAGTGCTCATTTCTGTTCGCTGTCTGCATTTACAACACTGTAGTGTCTCTTTAAAACAACACAGTGTTGTTATGCATCAGCGTTCAGAGTCAGAAGCCTGAACAAAATGTTGGGAGGGGGCCCGAGCGCGGATCCATTTGCCAGCGTGCTCGGGCCCCCCTTTTTGCTCCTAAATCACAGGGCAGCTGCAGCAGGGACGGGCCCCGTTCTAGCCCGGGCCCTGTGGCAGCTGCTTCCCCTGCTTCCACTATAGTTCCGCCCCTGCGCAGCGCTTTACAGTTTGCAACAAGAATATAACTACTAGAATACTGGTCCTATGTACAAGAATATAACTACTATAATACTGCCTCCTATGTACAAGAATATAACTACTATAATACTGCCTCCTATGTACAAGAATATAACTACTATAATACTGCCTCCTATGTACAAGAATATAACTACTATAATACTGCCCATATGTACAAGAATATAACTACTATAATACTGCCTCCTATGTACAAGAATATAACTACTATAATACTGCCTCCTATGTACAAGAATATAACTACTATAATACTGCCCCCTATGTACAAGAATATAACTACTATAATTCTGCCCCCTATGTACAAGAATATAACTACTATAATACTGCCCCTATGTACAAGAATATAACTACTATAATACTGCCTCCTATGTACAAGAATATAACTACTATAATACTGCCCCTATATACAAGAATATAACTACTATAATACTGCCCCTATGTACAAGAATATAACTACTATAATACTGCCCCTATGTACAAGAATATTACTATAATACTGCCTCCTATGTACAAGAATATAACTACTATAATACTGCCTCCTATGTACAAGAATATAACTACTATAATACTGCCCCTATGTACAAGAATATAACTACTGTAATACTGCCCCCTATGTACAAGAATATAACTACTATAATACTGCCCCTATGTACAAGAATATTACTATAATACTGCCTCCTATGTACAAGAATATAACTACTATAATACTGCCTCCTATGTACAAGAATATAACTACTATAATGCTGCCCCTATGTACAAGAATATAACTACTATAATACTGCCCCTATGTACAAGAATATTACTATAATACTGCCTCCTATGTACAAGAATATAACTACTATAATACTGCCTCCTATGTACAAGAATATAACTGCTATAATACTGCCTCCTATGTACAAGAATATAACTGCTATAATAATGCCCCTATGTACAAGGATATAAGTACTATAATACTGCCCCCTATGTACAAGAATATAACTACTATAATACTGCTCCCTATGTACAAGAATATAACTACTATAATACTGCCCCTATGTACAAGGATATAACTACTATAATACTGCCCCCTATGTGCAAAAATATAAGTACTACAATAGTGCTCTTAATGTACAAGAATATAGGTACTATAATACTTCTCATGTGTACAAGAATATTACTATAATACTGCCCCCTGTGTACTAGAACATAATTACTGTAATATTGCCCCTATGTACAAGAATATAATACTATAATACTGCCCCTATGTACAAAATATAACTACTATAATACTGCCCCTATGTACAAAATATAACTACTATAATACTGCCCCCTATGTACAAGAATATAACTACTATATGACTGCTCCATGTACAAAATATAACTGCTATAATACTGCCCCTATGTACAAAATATAACTACTATAATAATGCCCCCTATGTAAAGAATATAAATACTATAATACTGCCCCATGTACAAAATATAACTACTATAATACTGCCCCTATGTACAAAATATAACTACTATAATACTGCCCCCTATGTACAAGAATATAACTACTATAATACTGCTCCATGTACAAAATATAACTGCTATAATGCTGCCCCTATGTTCAAAATATAACTACTATAATACTGCCCCCTGTGTACAAGAATATAAATACTATAATACTGCCCCTATGTACAAAATATAACTACTATAATACTGCCCCTATGTACAAGAATATAAGTAATATAATTGAATCTTTGTCTTTAGTTTCTGTGTTGGGAACACTTGTAGCTACATTGTAGCTGTATTACAGGTGCTGCACAGTAGGTTGACAATCTTTTTATACTTTACTGAACATGATTTAATGCACTGTAAAGACAAAAGCACAATGAGTCATCAACGGAAATCACGAGAAGATGTGACATTTCCAGGAACCTCTGATAGGAACAATGTCCGCCAGGTCTCTTTCATAAAACTGTTATTGTTGATGGGTGGATCATGTTTCTGATTCTTCATCATCTCTGTAGGAGGTAGATGTGCACAGACAGGTGAATGACATTTTTGTCTACATATGATGCTATATAAGATTGGGGCGTTATGTATGAATGTGAGATGAGGAGAAGTTCTATAGAATATAGCTAACAGGGCAGACATTGAATTTACACTGTTATTACTTCACTGGTGGTACAAGAACGTGAAATTAATGTTAATTTCTTTTACCATTGTGATCTAGGATAGTGCAGACCTTCTTTCATGCATGGTGGTCTAAGATAGTGAAGGTATTAATGGTCACTTCCCTGGTTGTCTAGGGTAGTGGATTGGTAAATGTTTATATCCCTAATGATCTACACACGTGGTCAAAATCTATGAAAATTAACAAATGAAAGTCAGACATTGCTTTTCAATCATGCTTCCACAGAATTTAAAAAAAAAATAAAACTCATGAAATAGGCCTGGACAGAAATGATGGTACCCTTAACTTAATATTTTGTACCACAACCTTTTGAGGCAATCACTGCAATCAAACGATTCCTGTAACTGTCAATGAGACTTCTGCACTTCTCAACAGGTATTTTGGCCCACTCCTCAAGAGCAAACTGCTCCAGTTGTCTCGTGTTTGAAGGTTGCCTTTTCCAGACGGCATGCTTCAGCTCTTTCCAAAGATGCTCAATAGGTTTTAGGTCATGGCTCATAGAAGGCCATTTCAGAATAGTCCATTGTTTTCCTCTTAGCCATTCTTGGGTGTTTTTAGCTGTGTGTTTTCGGTCATTATCCTGTTGCAAGATCCATGACCTGCGACTGAGACCAAGCTTTCTGACACTGGGCAGCACATTTCTCTCTTGAATCCCTTGATAGTCTTGAGATTTCATTGTACCCTGCACAGATTCTAGACACCCTGTGCCAGATGCAGCAAAGCAGCCCCAGAACATAACAGAGCCTCCTCAATGTTTTACAGTAGGGACAATGTTCTCTTCTTGATCTTGATATGCTTCATTTTTCTGTCTGTGACTATAGAGCTGATGTGCCTTGCCAAAAAGTTCCATTTTTGTCTCATCTGTCCATAGGACATTCTCCCAGAAGCTTTGTGGCTTGTCAACATGTAGTTTGGCAAATTCCTGTCTGGCTTTTTTTATGATTTTTTTTCAACAATGGTGTCCTCCTTTCTCCTTGGTCGTCTCCCATGAAGTCCACTTTGGCTCATACAATGACGGATGGTGCGATGTGACACTGATGTTCCTTGAGCTTGAAGTTCACCTTTAATCTGTTTGGAAGTTTTTCTGGACTCTTTTGATACCATTCGTATTATCCGTCTCTTTGATTTGTCATCAATTTTCCTCCTGCGGCCACGTCCAGAAAGGTTGGCTACATTCCCATGGAGCTTAAATTTCTGAATAATATGTGCAACTGTAGTCACAGGAACATCAAGTTGCTTGGAGATGGTCTTATAACTTTTACCTTTAACATGTTTGTCTATAATTTTCTTTCTAATCTCCTGAGACAACTCTTTCCTTCGCTTCCTCTGGTCCATGTTGAGTGTGATACACACCATGTCACCAAACAGCACAGTGAGTATCTGTAGCCCTCTATATAGGCCCACTCACTGATTCCTAGATTGTAGACACCTGTGATGCTAATTAGTGGACACATCTTGATTTAACATGTCCCTTTTGTCACATTATTTTCAGGGGTACCATCATTTCTGTCCAGGCCTATTTCATGAGTTTTATTATTTTTTAATTCTGTGGAAGCATGGTTGAAACGCAATGTCTGACTTTCATTTGTTCATTTTCATAGATTTTTGATTTATTATTACTTTTGTCAGATTCAAGTTATTTCTGTGACCATTGTGGGTTTTTCTGTCATTAAGCGAGGGGTACCAAAAATTTTGACCATGTGTGTAGAAAAGTAGGAGTGTTAATGGCTGCTTCCATGGCCATTTAGAAGTTGTTGTATTGTGGTCTATAGTGAAGATGTTAATTGCTGCTTTCTTGGTTGTTTGTAGCATTGGAGGGATAATTGTTATGTTCAGGTGGTCTAGGGGAGTGTGGGTTTTAAAGTTTGCTTCCCTGGTAGAGTTGAGCGGATCCGAACTTAAAAGTTTGAGGTTTGTATGGGACAATTAGTGTCCTGTGCTAATCACTGAACACGGAGAGGGAGAAAGAGAGATTTTTTTTTTCCAGATCCAAAGTTTGGGTCTCCATTGTTATCAATGGGGTTCTAGTTCTGGTTCAAGTTCAGGTACAGTTCTGGTACCCAAATAGAACTTTGGACTAAAGTTCTGGTCTGGTACCAGAACCAAAACTTCCACGGGTCCACTCATCCCAATTCCTTGGTTGTCTCCTATAGTGGTAGCATTAATGACTTTCTTGGTACTGTAAGGCAATAAAGGGGTAATTGTCTGGTGGGCTAGGACAATAGAGATGCTAACCGCATCTTCACTGGTAGTCTAGGATATTAAAGATGTTATTGTCTTCTTCTCTGGTAGAAATATTAATGACTTATTCTCTTGTGATTCAGGAGACTATAGAAGGTAGCGGCTTCTTCCCATGGACTAGACGCAGTGTTTCTCAACTCCAGTCCTCAGGATCCACCAACAGGTCATGTTTTCAGGATTTCCTTAGTACTGCACAAGTGATAATTTTATCACCTGCTCAAGCATTAATTCCATCACCTTTGCAATACTAAGGAAATCCTGAAAACATGACCTGTTGGTGGGTCCTGAGGACTGGAGTTGAGAAACACTGGACTAGAGCAATGTAGATCTTAATAACGTCTTCCCTGGTGGTCAATGGTTGTATTGATTTTAATACCTTCTTCCTTGCTGGTGTAGGGCTGTACAGATATTAATGTCTACTTCCCTAGTAGTCTCTTCCCTGGTGGTCTGGGGCTGAAATATGTTAATTGCTTTTTCCTTGGAGGTCTAAGTCAATGTAATGCTTAATGACTTCTTCCCTGGTGGGTTAGGGCTGAAATATGTTAATTGCTTTTTCCTTGGAGGTCTAAGGCAATGTAATGCTTAATGACTTCTTACCTGGTGGGTTAGGGCAGTATAGAGGTTAATGTCTTCTTCTGTGTGATGTAGGGCAGTAGAGAGGTTAATAGCCTTTCCCCTGGTGGTTTAGGACAGCAAAAAGGTTAATGATTTGTTTTCTGGTGGTCTGGAGCAGTAGCGAGGTTAATATTTTCTTCACTGTTGTTCTACGTTTTTTTCCCTAGAGGTCTAGGGTTAAAGGTTTCTTCACTGATGGTCCCATAAAGTAAAGATAGCCTATTCCCTGGTGGTCTAATGGTTAAACAGGTTAATGGCATCTTCACTGGTGGTTTAGGGTAGAAGAGAGTTTAACTATCTCTTTCCTAATAGGCTACGGCAGTTAACAACTTCTTCCCTGGTGCTCTAGGGTTGTACAGATGTTAATGGCTTCTTCCCTGGTAGTCTATGCAGTAAATATCTTAATGACTTCTTCTCTTCTGATCTAAGGCTGTAATATGGTGATGGCTTCTTCCCTGGTGGTCTAGGGTAGCATAAAGATTAATGACTTCTTCTCTGGTTGGCTAAGGGAATAGAAAGATTTATGGCCTCTTCTGCTGCTGTCTAAAGCATTAGAAAGGTTAATGGCATTTCCTGTGTGGCGTAGGGCAGTAGAATGGTTAATAGCCTCTTCCCTGGTGGTCTAAAGCAGTAGAGAATTGTAAATGACTCCTTCACTGGTGGTCCAGAGCAGTAGAAATGTTAACAACTTGTTCCCCTGGTGGTCAAGGGCAGAAGACAAGTTGTTGAATTTTCTTCTGCCCTACACCACCAGTGAAAATGTTATTGTCTTCTTCACTGGTGGTCTAGAGCAGGAGAAATGTTAATGGATTCTTCCTTGTGATTTAGGTAAGGAGAGGGGTTAATGACTTCTTCCCTTGTGGACTTGATGACTTATTCCCTGGTGATCTCAGGTTGCAGAGAGCTGCACAGTTCAGATTGAACAGCTCTTACCCTATGTTGAAGCAGTTGTTCCTTTAGCAGTGCCACTCCTCCTCTGATACTACAAATATGCAAATTGCCTCTTCAAAAAAAGAGGACTTGTACTCTATAGCGCCACCTTTTGGAAGTAGCGATCCTACAAGTCACAATCAACCCTTTAACGAGTCTTGTAATATGACTTAGGATAAAAGCCAAATCAGTATCTCCATTTGCTGACACGGTGTTTCGGACTGTTGGTCCTCGTCAGTGCAAAGTAGGAGAGATCTGATTTGGCTAGATGAGAGGCTCTGGACTAGGGTATAAGGGGTAAGGTTTCTCCTTGTGATACTACAAAGCCATTCATTTGTTATAATGTATCAGTGCAGACTGGGATCCAGGTTGTTGAGTTCACAAATACAATTGAAAAAACCCTCAGCTGCGAGAAACATTGTCTATTCTTCACCAGGTGGACGACCGTAGGTTATGGACCTCTATGGGGAGCCATTGCCTGGTTATCTATGGTCTCGTTTCTCAGCCTCCGCATGGAGGTTAGTGACAAAGCACGATATAAATTCCAATTGCCCGCCTTCTCATCATGGCCCAGGCCGACGTTTGTAGCCGCATTCACAGCTGGAAGTTTCTAGGGCAAATATTTTGAGGCCATTTACAGGCGGCTCAGGAGCGAGTTGCTATGTGTCTATCGCTCTGGAATCCATCTCTCGGCGGCACAGATTCTGATGTCATGTCAGATGAGCTAAACATTTTGGAGGCTGACATAATTCCCCTACACCACTTCAAAGCAAAGTATTATATTCACAGTCTGACTGCAGCACCAAGAAAAAACTGAATTCTGTCCATTCTCCTCCACCTGCTGCAGATGTAGAGTGGACACCAAATGCTGCCTGCAGACCGACACATCACATGCTGTATTCACACTGGACAGGAGTAGGCGCTCTATCACGGGCCGTCTTTTCTCTGATTCTCTTCCAGACATTACTGGAGAGAAAAGGTGCCAGGTGACTATGGACGATGACTGGGCCATAGAAATGGCAGACGTGGCAAGCTGCAGTGTGGTGCCATGTTGCAGGAAGATTGCCATGGTTCACAGCACTTTCTGTGATGTAGGCTGCCACCATATTGTGCAGCTGGGATGGATCGCCGCCAGGGCAGTGGGATACTCGGTACTGGGCCAGTGTATTGAAGGGGATGTGTCACAGCGGTGATGACCCGGTCCGTGGCCCTGCGCGTCCAATAAAAGGGGATATTTACAGGGGATTTTTAGAGTTTGTAGTAAGGTATTCGTGACGCCACATGTGGTTTCTGGTCAATGGTGACCAGCGCTGTGATGCAGATCCTCTGGGATAGATGGTGAGATGCAGCAGAGTTGGTACAGCCTCCCACAGGAGAGACTATGAAATCCCAGGGCAGGTAGATGTAGTAAAAGGTGGTAATGGTGCTGGGAGATGTAGCTGATCAGGGCCGGCGTCAGCACCCGGCACACCCGGGCCAGTGCCGGGGCCCTGAGCAGGCGGGGGGCCCACTCGCAGTCTGGCACCCCCGCACCTGTTAGCGGAGGAGAGCGGTGTCAGCGCCGCCACTGGGCCCCCCCGCCTGCTCAGGGCCCCGGCAGCAGCTGGCAACAATACTTACCTCTCCCGTGCCTCCGCTGCCGCAGCTCCGGGCTCCAGGGGGCGCCGGCGCTTCCTCTCACAGCCGGCCGCTGAATGACGTCATCATTCAGCGGCTGGCTGTGGCACAGAGCGCGGGGACGCTGAACAGGTAAGACGTCTCTGTGTGTGTGTCTCTGTGTGTGTATGTAGTGCGGTGCTTTGTGTGTGTATGTATGTGTGTGTGTGTATGTATGTATGTATGTGAGAGAGTGCTTGTGTGCTGTCTGTGTGTGATGATGGGCAGGCATTGCTGATAATGGGGAGGCATTGATGATGGGGAGAAGATGATGATGGGCAGGCATTGCTGATAATGGGGAGGCATTGATGATGGGGAGAAGATGATGATGGGCAGGCATTGCTGATAATGGGGAGGCATTGATGATGATGGGGAGAAGATGATGATAATGGGCAGGCATTGATGATGGGGAGAAGATGATGATGGGCAGACATTGATGATGATGGGGAGGAGATGATGATTGGCAGGCATTGCTGATAATGGGGAGGCATTGATGATGATGGGGAGAAGATGATGATAATGGGCAGGCTGTTATGATTCGGTAGCTGAGGAGTGCAGGTAAAAAAGGCAATACACCAGAGCAGTTGGAATCTATGAGATTGCAGTACCCTGACTAACCACCACAACTAGAGGCAGCCGTGGAGCGTTCCTACGTTGGTCCTAGACGCCTCGTCACAGCCTGAGAAACTAACTACACCTAAAGATAGAAATAGGAAAGCTATCTGCCCCGGAGCAGAACCCCAAAGAACATAGAAAGCCCCCAAACATGTAATGGCTGTTAGACAAGATGAAATACTGACACAGAAAGAAAATAGTATGAGCAAACGCTGGGGCCCAAACTAACTAAATAGAAAAGGATAGGAAGGGTACTTACTGCAATCCCAGAAAACCCTGAAAAGCACCAACTCTACTAATTTCAAAAACACCTGAGATCACACGACCTCTACCACCTAAATTAGTTCTCTGGTGTAACAAAATCAAAACAGCAGCCACTGAAAAAACTGGAAAAAGCAAAAGCACAAACATCAGTGGCTGAACTAAACTGAGAGGGCAAAAGCCCCCGGAGGGGACCCTGAAGGCCCCCACAGAAGTGCAGGACAAAATGCAAAAATATAGCACAAAAACAAAAAGAAGAAAATGTCTTATCTGTTAGCAGGAGATGCAGACACGACACAGCAGGCTACAAGGGAAACAGGAATGAAGGATTCAGACCAGAACAATTGATCACCGGCAACCCTGATGGGAAGGTGACTCCCTTATATAAGACCAGTCAGTAACACCTGATTCCCAGTCCTCACAATCTTCACTGGACAGACCAGCACCGCTTGTAACCACCAGAGGAAGCCTCTGCTCAGAACTCATCTCAAACCCATTCACAACAGCAGGCATTGATGATAATGGGCAGGCATTGATGATGGGGAGAAGATGATGATGATGGGCAGGCATTGATGATGATGGGGAGAAGATGATGATAATGGGCAGGCATTGATGATGGGGAGAAGATGATGATGGGCAGACATTGATGATGATGGGGAGGAGATGATGATGGGCAGGCATTGCTGATAATGGGGAGGCATTGATGATGATGGGGAGAAGATGATGATAATGGGCAGGCATTGATGATAATGGGCAGGCATTGATGATGGGGAGAAGATGATGATGATGGGCAGGCATTGATGATGATGGGGAGGCAATCATGATGATAATGGGGAGTCTTTCCACAGCGCCCTTTCCTGAGCTGTAACAGTGCAGAACGCAGTACAGCGCAGAGGAGAGCTCCATATTTTGTATGGAGCATTATATGGGGACCAGTATCCTGTATGGAGCATTATATGGGGACCAGTATCCTGTATGGAGCATTATATGGGGACCAGTATCCTGTATGGAGCATTATATTGGGTCCAGTATTCTGTATGGAGCATTATTTTGGGTCCAGTATTCTGTATGGAGCATTATATGGGGGGTGACATCCTGCATGGGGTATTATATGGGTGATGAGGGGGAGACTGTGGTGCCCATAATATTGTATGGAGGACTGTACTGTCCGGTCTGTACTGTGCGCTGTGAGGATTTGGCGGTTTTTGAGCTATTGTACAATTTACAATAGATATCACTCATGTAATGGAAGAAGTGAAGTATTTGGCATTATAGTATACCCATATTTCTCTGCCGTATCTGTGCATCATGAATCGTGGTCTGTGTTAAAGGGGCCCACTGAGACTCTTTCGCCCGGGGCCCATAAAAACCTGGAGCCGGCCCTGTAGCTGAGTGTAATAGGTGACGCAGGAAGAAACTGAGAATCAGCCAGCGAGTTGCAGTTTCCAAAGCTTTACTCACAGTTCTGGCTGCAGTACAGATGCCCGCTTGGTACCGTGTCCTCCAGGTGAGGGGCTCAGCAAACCCCCAGGTAGATTGGGATACACCTTTCCAGGACTCCTTTCTATATTTGTGTTCCTTTCACTGGCCATCTCACTGTGCTGATTTTCCCGCCTTCTATCCTTCCAGCACCTTCACCAAGTGTCCCAGATCAGCGGCTGCGAATCCTGTCAGACAACGACTTATTTCTGCGTTCTTTTGATTCTATATAGCTACCTCTCCGGCGAAGATAATGGTGGTTATTGTCTTTGATCCTTATGTTATCACAGCAGTCGACTTGCTAGCTTAGTCATAAAATCCTCCACTAGGCTAAGGGGTCGAGGGCCCTCTGCGACCTGGTCCCTCTGCCAACAGACCGGGACCGACGGATGGCTCCTGCTCTCTCCGTATCCCTAGGACCCCTTCCTCTCTCACTCCAGAAGCTTCTCTTTCTTTTTCTGCTTCTTTCTCTCTACTTCTGGACTAAGCTCTTCCAGCTTCTAGTCCCTTCTGAGTCTCTCACTAGACTCCTTCCTTTTTCCTCCGCAGCCTCCCTTCACTGGGAGCTGCTTCTCCACATGTCTTACTCCTTCCTCCTCCCGTTCAGAACTCTCTAACTCTGCCTCCTGCTTCCTCAAGCTTCACTCCACCTTGCTACTGACTACTCCAACCACCCATACACCCTTTCCTATCTCAGCCTGGGATGAGACCATCCTCCCGCAGGGTACGTCCAGGGTGCCCAGCTGTTCTAGTGTGTGTTGGGTGCAGGTGTTAGAGTCCTAGGTGGTGCTCCCTCCTTACCTGAGAGTGGGGTATCACACCTCTGGGTGAGGCGCAATACCTCTGTGGCGAATGAACCCTCAGGGGTGCCACAGGGATACGTGAGGCTGAGCTTGTTACGGTTCACTGGTCCAATGGTAGTAATAACAATGATGGGGGAGTAATCCCTAAGTTTCTCCGAGTCATTACCACACCTGATAGACTTTGATTTGCAGAATACAGTATCACACCTGGTAGGCTTAGATACACTAGCTCAGCATATAGTATCACACATGATAGGCTTACTGTATATATGTAACATGCTGCAGGTACGGAGGAGTTAAAGGTTTATTTAACAGTTCAAAACACTCTGCGCAGGGAGGAGCATATGGTTAAATGCAACAAGCAAAGGGTTAAACAGTATTTCAAGAAAATAAACGAAGGCAGGAAAACACTTATCAGTCCATAGAAGGCTTGATTGAAGGGTCTAATTCTCCAACGTCGGCACCGTCAACAGGGCACATGCAGTCTCTCTCAGGTTCTAGTCCACAGCAAAAACACGGTCTCCAAGGCAGGCAATGGAATGATGTGGGGTGAGACGAGGTCCTGCTATCAACGGTCTTTGACACAAAGCTCCGTCCAACACGGAGGAGGTAACCCCAATCGAGTTCATCCTTCTCTTCATCCCCTTACATATACACCGGCTGAGTGTCTGAGTGTACAGTATCACACTTGATATGTTTAGATGCACCGACTCAGCATACAGTATCACATCTAATATGCTTAGATACACCGACTTAGCATACAGTTCACACCTGATAGATTTAGATGCATCGGCTCAGCATACAGTATCTGTTGGAATATGTTTGGTGCAACAACTCCATTCCTGTTCCATGAAGTTACACCAGTTATTCAACCTAAGAAGCAAGAGCAAGAATCTCAATCATCAAACCGAGACACCGAAAAGGAAAACACTGTAGTGTGGATAAACTCTGAAGCCACCAAGGAAGATACAGAAGAACCAAGTCAGCCTCCAGTCAGGAGTTAAGAAAGGCCAAACAAAGGTATCCCAGCTAGATGCCTTTCTTATATGGTCAGAACACAGAGATGCAAAACTGCCTGTCCACGAGAAGCAGAAGTGGCTAAATGCTGCTAATGAAGAGATCGAGTCCTTTCACCTACTCCAGATGGGAGCTTACTGAGCAACCACAATGAAAAAGAAATTGCACAGCTAGGTGAAATTCTCAACCAGCACTTTGAGACTAAGGTCCTTGGAAATGTGACATGTTATTTGAGAATCCAAATCCAGAGAGAGGAAGATGGAAGTTTTCTTCTCAACCAAAGTTCTAAAATTTCCGCAATCCTAAACCAGTTTGGAATGTCAGAACCCAAAGGTTTGTCACCACCAATGGATCTATCCTACTTAAAGTTGGAAGGAGAAGATGATCTGCTACCCAGCAATGAGAGTTACAGACAAGCAGCAGGGGCGCTACTGTACATAGCAACCACAACTCGTCTGGATATCACAGCCACAGTCGGAATTCTCTGCCGACGTGTAAGCAAGCCTCGCCAAAGAGACTGGAATGCAATTAAGAGAATTTTTCAATATCTTAAACTCAAAGGCTAAATCTTAAGATATCTGCATCAGGAGATCTCACTCTCAGAGGTTATGTGGATGCAGATTGGGCTGGAGATTCAAGAGATCAGAAATCAACAAGTGGTTACTTGTTCAAGTTAGGAGAAAATTCAATTTCTTGGTCCAGCAGAAAGAAAGCGTCAGTCACATTATCTTCAACAGAAGCAGAATGTATGTCTGCTGCTTATGCAAGGCAAGAAGTAATTTGGTTTGAAACAGCTTTTGGAAGATTTCGGCAAGCCATTAGTGTGGAGCCCAGCTGTGACTGAATCCACATCTTCCAGAAGGGTGCACTGACAGAAGATCCCACTAGAGGTCATTATGCACATACACACACGCGCAGCTCACCCTAAGACCTTCAGAGGGAGCTGTGTTAGGCATATAAAAAGAAGTTTAGTTTCAGTTTAGCTCAGTTCTGTTCAGGGCTCAGCTCTGTGCAGAGTGTGTATTAAGTGGAGTCTAGTAAGAGTGACACAGGGAAGTCACTCCAGCCTAGTCAGAGCTGAATTTAGAAGTGGGGCTCTGAGGAAAGCGTGCCGACACTTAAAGAGCGGCTCATCTACTTAAGTAGTCCGGCGAGCAGGTACCTGCAAGTAGAGACTGTGTACTTTCAGTGAGAAGGTCCGATCACAAGATCAGCCATCTACTTAAGTAGATGAGCCGCACGTACCAGGGCTTTGGGGTACTCGGCACCGAGCCCGTTGATTTCTATGGGGAATGTCACGGGTAGCACTGCTCGGTCCGTGCCCTGGGCGCTCACTGTAATGGGGATATTTACAAGTGACTTGAATGATGAAATGGGATTCGTGACGCCACTTGTGGGATCTGGTCAGGATGACCAGCGCTGCTAGGCAGATCCACTGGAGGGTTAATATGGTGCAGCTAGGTGTTAAGCCTTCCACAAGTAAGGCTGAGTGATCCTCCAGGGCAGACAGATATTCAGAGGTGCAGGACTGATGGGGACCCGGTAGTCAGAGATAATAAGGGAGACACACACATAAGTCACTTTGGTACCTTTACTGTAGGTGTTGCAGGCACTTCCCCGAAGCACTGTAGGGTGAAGGGTGCACATCCAGGTTCCTCCACTCGGTAGGTGTGTGGCCTCCTGTCCTCTGCCTTTATGTGATAAAGTCCTGACCTGCCTGTAGCTAGGTATAACTTGGTCTCCGTCTTGCACCTGGCTGATCTTGTGATCGGACCTTCTCACTGAAAGTACACAGTCTCTACTTGCAGGTACCTGCTCGCCGGACTCTGTCTTCCTGATCCTATTACGTATCAGCTCTGTGGTACTCCTGGACTTGTAATCCTCCAGGAACTCCGGTGTTCTCCTAATGGGTCATGGAGATCCCTATAGGCTCGGACCCCGGTGTCCGGTGATATTCGCTGAGATGAGCTATTACGGCTCCACGGTCTCATAAACTTTTCCACTTGCCTTCGGCCTACCTAGATTCTCACACGATCACACACGCTGGCAGTTGGTGGGTTGCCTCTTCGCCGCTCTTTAAGCATCGGCACGCTTTCCTCAGAGCTCCACTTCTAAATTCAGCTCTGACTAGGCTGGAGTGACTTCCCTGTGTCACTCTTACTAGACTCCACTTAAAACACACTCTGCACAGAGCTGAGCCCTGAACAGAACTGAGCTAAACTGAAACTAAACTTCTTTTTATATGCCTAAACAGCTCCCTCTGAAGGTCTTAGGGTGAGCTGCGCGTGTGTGTATGTGCATAATGACCTCTAGTGGGATCTTCTGTCAGTGCACCCTTCTGGAAGATGTGGTTTCAGTCACAGCTGGGCTCCACATTCCCCCCTAGTAGAACTCAGCACTCCGGGGCTGAAATACAAAAACAGATAACAATAAAACATTGTATAATTAACTCTTCCTTTACAGGAGGTAAGGCACTCTTGAACGGTTGCATAACGGTAAATAAATAGCTATATACATTAACACAACGAGGAATTGAGGAATTGAGCAACCATAAAAAGTCCCAGTCTCTTTTGGAAAAGGATGCTCAAAAGGGTTAGAAGACAAGTAAAAATAATGTCCATTCACTTGTTTCAATATCAAAAAGGGGAAAAAACAAATGAATAAATAACAATATATTAAAGCATAGTACAAGCAAAAATATATACATTTATGTACAGTGGTTCTTGATGATTATGTGCATGTGTTAGGTCCTACTCTCTGTACCTAACAGGTAATTGCCCTCTTGTTATGCGTACTGACCTACGTGGTGTAGTGGTAGGTGAGGTGTCAGTTACCCTGTCTGTCCTGCGTACCGGCAACCTGTAAACCTGCCTCCACCTCTCTAGGGATCTGGCAAGCATACTAGCGACTGGGCGATGCGGTTCGACTTCCGCAGGGGATCCTTCTTCCTGAGGTGCAACTTCTTGGGGTATCGCTTCTTGGGGTTCCACTTGTTGGGGTTCTGCTTGGGCAGGTTCCTCTGGAACTGACTCTACTACAACAACTGGTGCAACTAGATGTAGAGGTTCTTCTTGTGGTTGATAGAATTGAAGCACGGGAATGATTACAGCTTCCCCAATTCTGGGCCAATCCGCGGGGAAATCTCCTAAGTCTGTATGGATGACTGATTCATTACTCTCTTCTTGATTGACAACGGGTTCTTCCTCTTGAAGTTTTAACGGATTTAGACACAACTTTAAGTGATCTCTGGATACAGTTGCAGTCGTTCTTCCTCTATCCTTGCTAATTATGCACGTTTTCTTGTTGTCAAACCTTGAATTCTGGATGATGTAGGGCTCTCTTTCCCATTGATCGTCGAGTTTGTGTAACCTCCTCTTTCTTTTTAGTATGACTTCACCAGGTGCGAAAGGTTCAGCTGGCGCACTTTTGTTATAGCGGTCTTCTTGCTTATCCCTGACTCGATTGAGACTTTCTTCAACGCAGGCCTGTACTTTCCTGTACTGTTCCTGTCTGGTTGTGTCCCAGTCTCCAGTAGTCACATCCGCTTCTGGTTCTACAACACCAAGCTCCAGATCCATGGGCAGCTTTCCTGGTCTTGCTCGCATGAGGTAAGCTGGGGTGCAATTGGTGGAACTCACAGGTATGTGATTGTACAGATCTACCAGGTCAGGTAGTAAGTCTGGCCACCGATTTCTCTCTTCGAGTGGTACAGCTTCAGCAGGTCAGTGACGATGTGATTCATCTTCTCACAGAGACCATTAGTTTGGGGGTGGTACGGTGTTGTTCTAATCTTCTTACACACGTACAAGTGACAAAACTCTTTAAATAATTTGGCTTCGAAGGCTGGACCTTGATCAGTTAGTACCTGCTCAGGATATCCGTGTGGTCTGCAGAAACACGCTTGGAACGTCTTTGCTGCTGTCTCTGCCGTCAGATCTTTGACAGGGGCGACCACCAGGAACCTGGAGTAGTGATCCAACATAGTCAGGGATAGGAGTATCCTGACCGGCTGGGTGACAACTTGACATGATCCAGGGCCACGATCTCCAGGGGACGAGTCGTCTTGATGGGTTGCAGTGGTGCCTTCTGACTGCTGTAGTCCTTTCTTCTGAGGCCACAGGGTCCACAGTTCTGGCACCACCTCTCGATGGAGCTGCGCATTCCCACCCAGTAGAAACGACACTTCAACAGGGTCTCCAGCTTCTTCCAGCCAAAGTGTCCCGCTTGATCGTGGTAGGCTTCTAACACCATATGGATGTCTGCTCTGGGAACCACTATCTGCCATACCATCTCATGGATCTGCCTAGCAGCGCTGGTCATCCTGACCAGATCCCACAAGTGGCGTCACGAATCCCCATTTCATCATTCAAGTCACTTGTAAATATCCCCATTACAGTGAGCGCCCTGGGCACGGACCGAGCTGTGCTACCCGTGACATTCCCCATAGAAATCAACGGGCTCGGTGCCGAGTACCCCAAAGCCCTGGTACGTGCGGCTCATCTACTTAAGTAGTCCGGCGAGCAGGTACCTGCAAGTAGAGACTGTGTACTTTCAGTGAGAAGGTCCGATCACAAGATCAGCCATCTACTTAAGTAGATGAGCCGCACGTAACAGGGCTTTGGGGTACTCGGCACCGAGCCCGTTGATTTCTATGGGGAATGTCACGGGTAGCACAGCTCGGTCCGTGCCCTGGGCGCTCACTGTAATGGGGATATTTACAAGTGACTTGAATGATGAAATGGGGATTCGTGACGCCACTTGTGGGATCTGGTCAGGATGATCAGCGCTGCTAGGCAGATCCACTGGAGGGTTAATATGGTGCAGCTAGGTGTTAAGCTTTCCACAAGTAAGGCTGAGTGATCCTCCAGGGCAGACAGATATTCAGAGGTGCAGGACTGATGGGACCCAGCAGTCAGAGATAATAAGGGAGACACACAATAAGTCACTTTGGTACCTTTACTGTAGGTGTTGCAGGCACTTCCCCGGAGCACTGTAGGGTGAAGGGTGCACATCCAGGTTCCTCCACTCGGTAGGTGTGTGGCCTCCTGTCCTCTGCCTTTATGTGATAAAGTCCTGACCTGCCTGTAGCTAGGTATAACTTGGTCTCCGTCTTGCACCTGGCTGATCTTGTGATCGGACCTTCTCACTGAAAGTACACAGTCTCTACTTGCAGGTACCTGCTTGCCGCACTCTGTCTTCCTGATCCTATTACGTATCAGCTCTGTGGTACTCCTGGGACTTGTAATCCTCCAGGAACTCCGGTGTTCTCCTAATGGGTCGTGGAGATCCCTATAGGCTCGGACCCCGGTGTCCGGTGATATTCGCTGAGATGAGCTATTACGGCTCCACGGTCTCATAAACTTTTCCACTTGCCTTCGGCCTACCTAGATTCTCACACGATCACACACGCTGGCAGTTGGTGGGCTGCCTCTTCGCCGCTCTTTAAGCGTCGGCACGCTTTCCTCAGAGCCCCACTTCTAAATTCAGCTCTGACTAGGCTGGAGTGACTTCCCTGTGTCACTCTTACTAGACTCCACTTAAAACACACTCTGCACAGAGCTGAGCCCTGAGAACTGAGCTAAACTGAAACTAAACTTCTTTTTATATGCCTAAACAGCTCCCTCTGAAGGTCTTAGGGTGAGCTGCGCGTGTTGTATGTGCATAATGACCTCTAGTGGGATCTTCTGTCAGTGCACCCTTCTGGAAGATAGTGGATTCAGTCACAGCTGGGCTCCACATTCCCCCCTATTAGAACTCAGCACTCCGGGGCTGAAATACAAAAACAGATAACAATAAAACATTGTATAATTAACTCTTCCTTTACAGGAGGTAAGGCACTCTTGAACGGTTGCATAACGGTAAATAAATAACTATATACATTAACACAACGAGAATTGAGGAATTGAGCAACCATAAAAAGTCCCAGTCTCTTTTGGAAAAGGATGCTCAAAAGGGTTAGAAGACAAGTAAAAATAATGTCCATTCACTTGTTTCAATATCAAAAAGGGAAAAAACAGATGAATAAATAACAATATATTAAAGCATAGTACAAGCAAAAATATATACATTTATGTACAGTGGTTCTTGATGATTATGTGCATGTGTTAGGTCCTACTCTCTGTACCTAACAGGTAATTGCCCTCTTGTTATGCGTACTGACCTACGTGGTGTAGTGGTAGGTGAGGTGTCAGTTACCCTGTCTGTCCTGCGTACCGGCAACCTGTAAACCTGCCTCCACCTTCTAGGGATCTGGCAAGCATACTAGCGACTGGGCGATGCGGTTCAACTTCCGCAGGGGATCCTTCTTCCTGAGGTGCAACTTCTTGGGGTATCGCTTCTTGGGGTTCCACTTGTTGGGGTTCTGCTTGGGCAGGTTCCTCTGGAACTGACTCTACTGCAACAACTGGTGCAACTACATGTAGAGATTCTTCTTGTGGTTGATAGAATTGAAGCACGGGAATGATTACAGCTTCCCCAATTCTGGGCCAATCCGCGGGAAAATCTCCTAAGTCTGTATGGATGACTGATTCATTACTCTCTTTTTGATTGACAACGGGTTCTTCCTCTTGAAGTTTTAACGGATTTGGACACAACTTTAAGTGATCTCTGGATACAGTTGCAGTCGTTCTTCCTCCATCCTTGCTAATTATGCACGTTTTCTTGTTGTCAAACCTTGAATTCTGGATGATGTAGGGCTCTCTTTCCCATTGATCGTCGAGTTTGTGTAACCTCCTCTTTCTTTTTAGTACGACTTCACCAGGTGCGAAAGGTTCAGCTGGCGCACTTTTGTTATAGCGGTCTTCTTGCTTATCCCTGACTCGATTGAGACTTTCTTCAATGCAGGCCTGTACTTTCCTGTACTGTTCCTGTCTGGTTGTGTCCCAGTCTCCAGTAGTCACATCCGCTTCTGGTTCTACAACACCAAGCTCCAGATCCATGGGCAGCTTTCCTGGTCTTGCTCGCATGAGGTAAGCTGGGGTGCAATTGGTGGAACTCACAGGTATGTGATTGTACAGATCTACCAGGTCAGGTAGTAAGTCTGGCCACCGATTTCTCTCTTCGAGTGGTACAGTCTTCAGCAGGTCAATGACGATGTGATTCATCTTCTCACAGAGACCATTAGTTTGGGGGTGGTACGGTGTTGTTCTAATCTTCTTACACCCGTACAAGTGACAAAACTCTTTAAATAATTCGGCTTCGAAGGCTGGACCTTGATCAGTTAGTACCTGCTCAGGATATCGTGTGGTCTGCAGAAACACGCTTGGAACGTCTTTGCTGCTGTCTCTGCCGTCAGATCTTTGACAGGGGCGACCACCAGGAACCTGGAGTAGTGATCCACCATAGTCAGGGCATAGGAGTATCCTGACCGGCTGGGTGACAACTTGACATGGTCCAGGGCCACGATCTCCAGGGGACGAGTCGTCTTGATGGGTTGCAGGGGTGCCTTCTGACTGCTGTAGTCCTTTCTTCTGAGGCCACAGGGTCCACAGTTCTGGCACCACCTCTCGATGGAGCTGCGCATTCCCACCCAGTAGAAACGACACTTCAACAGGGTCTCCAGCTTCTTCCAGCCAAAGTGTCCCGCTTGATCGTGGTAGGCTTCTAACACCATCTGGATGTCTGCTCTGGGAACCACTATCTGCCATACCATCTCATGGATCTGCCTAGCAGCGCTGGTCATCCTGACCAGATCCCACAAGTGGCGTCACGAATCCCCATTTCATCATTCAAGTCACTTGTAAATATCCCCATTACAGTGAGCGCCCAGGGCACGGACCGAGCTGTGCTACCCGTGACATTCCCCATATAAATCAACGGGCTCGGTGCCGAGTACCCCAAAGCCCTGGTACATGCGGCTCATCTACTTAAGTAGTCCGGCGAGCAGGTACCTGCAAGTAGAGACTGTGTACTTTCAATGAGAAGGTCCGATCACAAGATCAGCCATCTACTTAAGTAGATGAGCCGCACGTACCAGGGCTTTGGGGTACTCGGCACCGAGCCCGTTGATTTCTATGGGGAATGTCACGGGTAGCACAGCTCGGTCCGTGCCCTGGGCACTCACTGTAATGGGGATATTTACAAGTGACTTGAATGATGAAATGGGGATTCGTGACGCCACTTGTGGGATCTGGTCAGGATGACCAGCGCTGCTAGGCAGATCCACTGGAGGGTTAATATGGTGCAGCTAGGTGTTAAGCCTTCCACAAGTAAGGCTGAGTGATCCTCCAGGGCAGACAGATATTCAGAGGTGCAGGACTGATGGGGACCCGCAGTCATAGATAATAAGGGAGACACACACATAAGTCACTTTGGTACCTTTACTGTAGGTGTTGCAGGCACTTCCCCGGAGCACTGTAGGGTGAAGGGTGCACATCCAGGTTCCTCCACTCGGTAGGTGTGTGGCCTCCTGTCCTCTGCCTTTATGTGATAAAGTCCTGACCTGCCTGTAGCTAGGTCTAACTTGGTTCCGTCTTGCACCTGGCTGATCTTGTGATCGGACCTTCTCACTGAAAGTACACAGTCTCTACTTGCAGGTACCTGCTTGCCGGACTCTGTCTTCCTGATCCTATTACGTATCAGCTCTGTGGTACTCCTGGGACTTGTAATCCTCCAGGAACTCCGGTGTTCTCCTAATGGGTCGTGGAGATCCCTATAGGCTCGGACCCCGGTGTCCGGTGATATTCGCTGAGATGAGCTATTACGGCTCCACGGTCTCATAAACTTTTCCACTTGCCTTCGGCCTACCTAGATTCTCACGCGATCACACACGCTGGCAGTTGGTGGGCTGCCTCTTCGCCGCTCTTTAAGCGTCGGCAGCTTTCCTCAGAGCCCCACTTCTAAATTCAGCTCTGACTAGGCTGGAGTGACTTCCCTGTGTCACTCTTACTAGACTCCACTTAAAACACACTCTGCACAGAGCTGAGCCCTGAACAGAACTGAGCTAAACTGAAACTAAACTTCTTTTTATATGCCTAACACAGCTCCCTCTGAAGGTCTTAGGGTGAGCTGCGCGTGTGTGTATGTGCATAATGACCTCTAGTGGGATCTTCTGTCAGTGCACCCTTCTGGAAGATGTGGATTCAGTCACAGCTGGGCTCCACATTCCCCCCTAGTAGAACTCAGCACTCCGGGGCTGAAATACAAAAACAGATAACAATAAAACATTGTATAATTAACTCTTCCTTTACAGGAGGTAAGGCACTCTTGAACGGTTGCATAACGGTAAATAAATAACTATATACATTAACACAACGAGGAATTGAGGAATTGAGCAACCATAAAAAGTCCCAGTCTCTTTTGGAAAAGGATGCTCAAAAGGGTTAGAAGACAAGTAAAAATAATGTCCATTCACTTGTTTCAATATCAAAAAGGGGAAAAAACAGATGAATAAATAACAATATATTAAAGCATAGTACAAGCAAAAATATATACATTTATGTACAGTGGTTCTTGATGATTATGTGCATGTGTTAGGTCCTACTCTCTGTACCTAACAGGTAATTGCCCTCTTGTTATGCGTACTGACCTACGTGGTGTAGTGGTAGGTGAGGTGTCAGTTACCCTGTCTGTCCTGCGTACCGGCAACCTGTAAACCTGCCTCCACCTCTCTAGGGATCTGGCAAGCATACTAGCGACTGGGCGATGCGGTTCGACTTCCGCAGGGGATCCTTCTTCCTGAGGTGCAACTTCTTGGGGTATCGCTTCTTGGGGTTCCACTTGTTGGGGTTCTGCTTGGGCAGGTTCCTCTGGAACTGACTCTACTGCAACAACTGGTGCAACTAGATGTAGAGGTTCTTCTTGTGGTTGATAGAATTGAAGCACGGGAATGATTACAGCTTCCCCAATTCTGGGCCAATCCGCGGGGAAATCTCCTAAGTCTGTATGTATGACTGATTCATTACTCTCTTCTTGATTGACAACGGGTTCTTCCTCTTGAAGTTTTAACGGATTTGGACACAACTTTAAGTGATCTCTGGATACAGTTGCAGTCGTTCTTCCTCCATCCTTGCTAATTATGCACGTTTTCTTGTTGTCAAACCTTGAATTCTGGATGATGTAGGGCTCTCTTTCCCATTGATCGTCGAGTTTGTGTAACCTCCTCTTTCTTTTTAGTACGACTTCACCAGGTGCGGAAGGTTCAGCTGGCACACTTTTGTTATAGCGGTCTTCTTGCTTATCCCTGACTCGATTGAGACTTTCTTCAACGCAGGCCTGTACTTTCCTGTATTGTTCCTGTCTGGTTGTGTCCCAGTCTCCAGTAGTCACATCCGCTTCTGGTTCTACAACACCAAGCTCCAGATCCATGGGCAGCTTTCCTGGTCTTGCTCGCATGAGGTAAGCTGAGGTGCAATTGGTGGAACTCACAGGTATGTGATTGTACAGATCTACCAGGTCAGGTAGTAAGTCTGGCCACCGATTTCTCTCTTCGAGTGGTACAGTCTTCAGCAGGTCAATGACGATGTGATTCATCTTCTCACAGAGACCATTAGTTTGGGGGTGGTACGGTGTTGTTCTAATCTTCTTACACCCGTACAAGTGACAAAACTCTTTAAATAATTCGGCTTCGAAGGCTGGACCTTGATCAGTTAGTACCTGCTCAGGATATCTGTGTGGTCTGCAGAAACACGCTTGGAACGTCTTTGCTGCTGTCTCTGCCGTCAGATCTTTGACAGGGGCGACCACCAGGAACCTGGAGTAGTGATCCACCATAGTCAGGGAATAGGAGTATCCTGACCGGCTGGGTGACAACTTGACATGGTCCAGGGCCACGATCTCCAGGGGACGAGTCGTCTTGATGGGTTGCAGGGGTGCCTTCTGACTGCTGTAGTCCTTTCTTCTGAGGCCACAGGGTCCACAGTTCTGGCACCACCTCTCGATGGAGCTGCGCATTCCCACCCAGTAGAAACGACACTTCAACAGGGTCTCCAGCTTCTTCCAGCCAAAGTGTCCCGCTTGATCGTGGTAGGCTTCTAACACCATCTGGATGTCTGCTCTGGGAACCACTATCTGCCATACCATCTCATGGATCTGCCTAGCAGCGCTGGTCATCCTGACCAGATCCCACAAGTGGCGTCACTAATCCCCATTTCATCATTCAAGTCACTTGTAAATATCCCCATTACAGTGAGCGCCCAGGGCACGGACCGAGCTGTGCTACCCGTGACATTCCCCATATAAATCAACGGGCTCGGTGCCGAGTACCCCAAAGCCCTGTACGTGCGGCTCATCTACTTTGGCGTCACGAACAGAATGGGGAGCCCAGCTGTGACTGAATCCACATCTTCCAGAAGGGTGCACTGACAGAAGATCCCACTAGAGGTCATTATGCACATACACACACGCGCAGCTCACCCTAAGACCTTCAGAGGGAGCTGTGTTAGGCATATAAAAAGAAGTTTAGTTTCAGTTTAGCTCAGTTCTGTTCAGGGCTCAGCTCTGTGCAGAGTGTGTTTTAAGTGGAGTCTAGTAAGAGTGACACAGGGAAGTCACTCCAGCCTAGTCAGAGCTGAATTTAGAAGTGGGGCTCTGAGGAAAGCGTGCCGACGCTTAAAGAGCGGCAAAGAGGCAGCCCACCAACTGCCAGCGTGTGTGATCGTGTGAGAATCTAGGTAGGCCGAAGGCAAGTGGAAAAGTTTATGAGACCGTGGAGCCGTAATAGCTCATCTCAGGAATATCACCTGACACCGGGGTCCGAGCCTATAGGGATCTCCACGACCCATTAGGAGAACACCGGAGTTCCTGGAGGATTACAAGTCCCAGGAGTACCACAGAGCTGATACGTAATAGGATCAGGAAGACAGAGTCCGGCGAGCAGGTACCTGCAAGTAGAGACTGTGTACTTTCAGTGAGAAGGTCCGATCACAAGATCAGCCAGGTGCAAGACGGAGACCAAGTTAGACCTAGCTATAGGCAGGTCAGGACTTTAACACATAAAGGCAGAGGACAGGAGGCCACACACCTACCGAGTGGAGGAACCTGGATGTGCACCCTTCACCCTACAGTGCTCCGGGGAAGTGCCTGCAACACCTACAGTAAAGGTACCAAAGTGACTTATGTGTGTGTCTCCCTTATTATCTCTGACTGCCGGGTCCCCATCAGTCCTGCACCTCTGAATATCTGTCTGCCCTGAAGGATCACTCAGCCTTACTTGTGGAAGGCTTAACACCTAGCTGCACCATATTAACCCTCCAGTGGATCTGCCTAGCAGCGCTGGTCATCCTGACCAGATCCCACAAGTGGCGTCATGAATCCCCATTTCATCATTCAAGTCACTTGTAAATATCCCCATTACAGTGAGTGCCCAGGGCACGGACCGAGCTGTGCTACCCGTGTCATTCCCCATAGAAATCAATGGGCTCGGTGCCGAGTACCCCAAAGCCCTGGTACGTGCGGCTCATTAGCTCAACCAACAGTTATCTATGAGGACAACCAAGGATGCATTAAACTTGCCAACAGTGAGAAGATTAGTGCAAGGATTAAGCACATTGATGTAAAACATCACCACTTACGTGACTTTTGTTTATTGCGAGTCTGACAAGATGATAGCTGATGGTATGACAAAGCCATTATCAAGAGCCAAGTTTGTGGACTTCAGAACCACAATGGGACTAACATGATATGCTTAGATACACCAGCTCAGCATACAGTACAGTATCACATCTGATAGGTTTAGATGCACTGGCTCAGCATACAGTATGATACCTGATATGCATAGATACACCAGTTCAGCATACAATATCACACTTAGTAGGCTTATGTACACCAGCTCAGCATACAGTATCACACTTGATAGGCTTAAGGTACTGTCACACTAAGCGATCGCACCAGCGATCACGACAATGACACAAGCTGACGAGATCATTGGTGTGATCGCTATATGGTCACTAGTTAGCTTCCAAACAGGAAGATCTCATCAACGACACATCAGCGATCAGCGATCTGTATAACGACCTCGGCGGTTGTTGGGAAGTGTCACACAGCATGTATTGTTAAAGATCACGACCTCGATAGGCGTGATTGAGCGCAACCTTTTCCACGCCCCTCAGCACAGATTGGTGGTCACTGTATGTCATGACTGTTTATGTCACAGCTCTCTCGCTTTGTGATTGGACGACCGTGTCATAAAAGACGACGTATTAGCGCTCCTTTCCATTGCTCTTGAGCAGAAGCGGTTCATTCGAATTTCCAGCATCGTTCCATACTGCGTCCTGCTAGCCTTCTTTGCAGCTACTGCGATCCAGTCTGTGCCACTATTGCGTTTGCTGCGATCCAGTCTGTGCCGTTATTGCGTTTTGCTGCGATCCAGTCTGTGCCGCTATTGCGTTTCCCGCGGATTTATTTTTTCAGGATCACAAACATGTCTTGTAAGGTTTGTAAGGTTGTAAAATTTAATTTTACAGATCCATTTTAGGATCCCAGCTGTTAACCGTTGTCGTCCATCAATTCTTTTTTTTTTGGTCTGCCATTGTTTTGTCCTGCCGCGCCCACCACCACCATTTTATGATCCCTGCTGTTTTTACCGTAGTTGTCCATCTATGACTTTTATTTAGGTCTGCCATTGTTTTCTCCTGCCGCGCCCACCACCACCATTTTATGATCCCTGCTGTTTTTACTGTAGTTGTCCATCTATGACTTTTATTTAGGTCTGCCATTGTTTTCTCCTGCCGCGCCCACCACCACTATTTTATGATCCCTGCTGTTTCAACCGTAGTTGTCTGTTGTGAATGTGCTAGAAATGAATTCTGAGCAGAAGCTCCCTCTGGTGGTTACAAACAGTACTGAACTATTCAATGAAGATTGTGAAGATTGGCGATCAGGTGTTACTGACTGGTCTTATACAAGGGAGGTTCCCTCCCATCAGGGTTGCCGGTGATCAATTGTTCTGGTCTCAACTTTTGTTCCTGGTTCACTTTGAAGCTCGCTGTTTCGTGCCTGCATCTTCTGCTAACAGATAAGACATTTTCTTCTTTTAGTTTTTTGTGCTTGCTTTTTGCATTTTGTCCTGCACTTCTGTGGGGGTCTGCAGGTCCCCTCCGGGGGCTTGTGCTCCTCTCAGTTTAGTTCAGCCAGTTGTTTGTTCATTTGCCTTTTCCAGTTTTTTCTGTGGCTGCGGCTTAGTTTTGTTACACCAGAGAACTAATTTAGGTGGTAGAGGTCGTGTGATCTCAGGTGTTTTTGCAATTAGTGTGTTGGTATTTTTTTAGGGTTTTTTGGATTGCAGTAAGTGACCTTCCTATCCTTTTCTGTCTAGGAAGATTGGGCCCCAACGTTTGCTCATACTATTTTCTGTCTGTGTCTGTATTTCCTCTTGTCTAACCGCCATTACATGTTTGGGGCTTCCTATGTTCTTTGGGGATCTGCTCCGGGGCAGATAGTTTTCCTCTTTCTATCTTTAGGTGAAGTTAGCTTCTCAGGCTGTGACGAGGCGTCTAGGACCAACGTAGGTACGCTCCACGGCTGCCTTTAGTTGTGGTGGTTAGTCAGGGTACTGCAATCCAATAGATTCCAACCTCTCTGGTGTGTTGCCTTTTTTGCCTGCTCTCCTCAGCTACCAAATCATAACAGTATCACCGGCCTAAAACTGATAATTATATGGTACTCACAGAAGGGAAAAATAGTGTGAAAGAAAGAAGATTGTCAGACTTGTCAGAGATTTTTTTTTTTTTTTTTCCATCTGTATCTCTGGGTGCTGAGGAGGATTTTTTTTTTCTCTCAATGGAGTTTGCACAGTTGTCTGGCCGGGTGGATCAGCTTGCCACTGAAGTTTGGAGTATTGCTACCTATCTTGCATGGTTGCCTGTTGTGGAACCTAGGATTCCCATGCCAGATTTGTTTTTAGGGGATCGAGCTAAATTTCTGAATTTCAAAAATAACTGTAAGTTGTTTTTTGCCTTAAAATCTAAGTCCTCAGGGAACGCAGCACAGCAGGTTCAAATTGTCATCTCTCTCCTGCGCGGCGATCCTCAGGATTGGGCTTTTTCCTTGACACCTGGGGACCCTGTTTTGAGTAATGTTGATGCATTTTTTCAGGCTCTGGGGTTATTGTACGATGAGCCTAATGTCACTGATCAAGCTGAAAAAGCCTTGTTGGCATTAAATCAGGGGCTTGAGGACGCTGAGTTATACTGTCAGAGATTCCGAAGGTGGGCAGTCCTGACCAAATGGAATGACGATGCTTTGGCAGCCCTTTTTCGGAAGGGTCTGTCAGAGAATGTAAAGGATGTTATGGTGGGATTCCCTGTCCCCTCTGGTCTCAGTGATTCTATGTCATTAGCGATTCAAATTGACAGACGTTTGCATGAGCGTAGAGGTATGCGTGGAATAGTCTTGCCTTGTGAACCAGCTTCTGAACCCATGCAGTGTGATAGAGTGGCTTCTGGGGCACAGCGTCATGAGTTTCGAAAACGCAATGGGTTATGTTTCTACTGTGGTGATGCCTGTCATGCTATTTCAGTCTGCCCTAAGCGGGGAAGACGTTTTGCACGTTCAGTTGTCTTGGGTAGTGTTCAGACTAAATTTTTGTTGACTGTTACCCTGATTTGCTCCCTGTCCACATTTTCTGCTCAGGCTTTTGTTGATTCGGGAGCAGCTATTAACCTGATGGATTTTGATTTTTCTAAACGTTGTGGGTTTCTCTTGATACCCCTACGGAAGTCTATTCCCCTACTGGGGATCGATTCTACCCCTTTAGCTGAGAATAAACCCCAGTTCTCTACTCAGGTGATAATGAGGGTTGAACCTGATCATCAGGAGAGTTGCAAATTTTTGGTGCTGTATAATCTGCATGACATTATTGTACTGGGTTTCCCTTGGTTACAGTCTCATAATCCTGTTTTGGATTGGAAATCTGTGTCTGTAACCAGTTGGGGCTGCCAATGTGTTAATGCCAACACTCCTGTTTTTTCTGCCTCCCCCCAGGCTCAGGATGTTCCTGACTTTTTGACTGATTTTTCTGATGTGTTTAGCGAACGTAAATCTGCATCCTTGCCCCTCCATAGGAGCTATGACTGCGCTATTGAATTAGTGCCGGGTAGTAAATTCCCTAAAGGTCGCCTTTTTAACTTGTCTGTACCTGAACATGACGCTATGCGGTCTTATATCAAGGAGTCATTGGAGAAGGGTCATATCAGACCATCCTCTTCACCCTTGGGTGCCGGTTTTTTCTTTGTGGCCAAAAAGGATGGTTCATTAAGGCCGTGTATTGATTATCGTCTCTTGAACAATATCACTGTGAAATATCAATATCCGTTACCCTTGATTTCTGACCTGTTTTCCAGGGGGAAAAGTGCTACTTGGTTTACCAAGCTTGACCTCACGGGGGCATATAACCTTATTCGCATTAAGCACGGGATGAATGGAAGACGGCATTTAATACCCCAGAGGGGCATTTTGAGTACCTAGTGAAGCCCTTTTGGCTCACTAATGCTCCTTCCGTCTTCCAGTCCTTCATGAATGACATTTTCAGGGATTTTGTGGATAAATTTCTGATTGTTTATTTGGATGATATCTTGATTTTTTCCAATGATTGGGACTCTCATGTGAAACATGTTCGGACTGTGTTCCAGATTTTGAGAGAGAATGCTATGTATGTGAAGGGATCAAAGTGTCTTTTTGGCGTACAGAGGATCTCATTTCTGGGATTCATTTTGTCCCCATCTGTTATTGAAATGGACCCGGTCAAGGTTCAGGCCATCTGTGATTGGGTCCAACCTACTTCATTAAAGGCTCTTCAGAGATTCTTGGGTTTTGCCAATTTTTATCGTAAATTTATTGGTAATTTCTCTGTTATTGTTAAACCTTTGACTGATTTGACCAAGAAGGGTTCTGATGTGGTGAATTGGCCTCCTGAGGCAGTTTCTGCATTTCAGGAACTTAAGCAGGGATTCACTTCTGCTCCTGTTCTACGGCAGCCTGATGTTTCTCTGCCATTTCAGGTGGAGGTTGATGCCTCTGAAATTGGGGCAGGTGCCGTTTTGTCCCAAAGAGATCCAGAGACCTCTAAAAGTAACCCTTGTGCCTTTTTCTCTCGAAAATTTTCTCCAACTGAACGTAATTATGACGTGGGTAATCGGGAGTTATTGGCCATGAAGTGGGCTTTTGAAGAGTGGAGACATTGGCTGGAGGGAGCCAAACATCAGGTGGTGGTCCTCACGGACCATAAGAATCTGGTTTATCTGGAATCAGCCAAGCGACTTAATCCTAGACAGGCCAGGTGGGCCTTGTTTTTCACACGTTTTAATTTTGTGGTTTCCTTTCTTCCTGGCACTAAGAATGTTAAAGCGGATGCCCTCTCGAGGAGTTTCCTTGCTGACTCTCCCGAGTTATCTGATCCTACTGTTATTTTGAAAGAGGGTGTAGTTCTTTCCGCCATCTCGCCCAATTTGAGACTGGCTCTGGAAGGGTGTCAGGAGGATAAACCCGAACTCTGCCCTATTGGGAAATTGTTTGTCCCAGACCGGTGGAAAAAGTGTGTGATGTCTGAGATTCATTGTTCCGCATTGGCCGGTCATCCCGGAATTTTTGGTACCAGAGACTTGGTTAGTTGGTCCTTTTGGTGGTCTACTTTGTCTCGTGACGTCAGGGAATTTGTGCAGTCCTGCGGGAATTGCTCTCGCTCCAAGCCTTGCTCTCGCCCTAGTGGTTTGTTGATGCCACTGCCTGTGCCCAAGAGACCATGGACCCATATCTCTATGGATTTAATTTCCGACCCTCCC